>OY776094.1:22591877-23846460 GCA_963675205.1 Catocala nupta
AGTTCCCCGTCACACAGGCATAAAATCTGGTGCGGGAGTTGTCTTTTAAAAAAGAAAGAGTTGTCTTTTCAAACATAAACCAGTAACTGAAACACAAATATATTTATTAAGCTATAAATTAATAATACTTCCAATGCAAAATGTACTTAAAATAGAAATAAACATTACAAATTCGTGACTGACAAGCACGTACATGTTTTAGTTATTCTGTGGTTCAGCGAGTTTCATCTCATTGGATACACAAATTAACTTTATCGGAGCTACAGATAAAATTCAACATTTCAGCGTGCGGTCTATGAGTCAATTACTGACTTTAATATTAAAACGCCAATATTTATTTATGCTCTTTTATTTTCGTTGTTGAAAACAGAGTCAGCCTTTTGGTGTTACATTCGTATAGGTACACCTATAGATCTACACCAATATTAAAAAGTCAAAAGTTCTTTTTTTTATTATTATTTATTTCTGAAACTTCTGAACTGATTCAATTAATTGTCTCACCATTAGGAAGCTACTTTATTCAGAAGTTTCATAGGTAATTAAGTTATGTGTATGTAAGTACTAGCTGAACCGCACAACTTCGTCTGCTTCGCATAAGAGAATTACCCCCGTTTGCAACATTTTTCATTGATGCTCCGCTTCTATTGGTCGAAGCGTGATGTTATATATAGCCTTCCTCGATAGATGAGCTATCCAACAATAAAATAATTTTTCAAGTAATTTAGTAGTTCCTGAGATTAGCGCGTTCAACCAAACAAACAAACTCTTCAGCTTTATAATATTAGTATAGATTATAAATTAGTATTCCTGCCGACAAACTGTTAAGCAGTTTGGTGGGATTTAAATGTTTAAATTCATATGTTTTGGTCTCAATAAACATATATTTTATTTATGGTTTTACGAGGCACGAAAACGTAGCAGTAATCATAAATGTGAATGAAACCGCGGGCGACAGCTAGGAACTACATAAAGATTGATTAAAATGACACATGCATAGCTCTCGAGCTCGATAACACGTCATGCTACTATAATTTATTAACCTCTGAGTCTTCTTCGAAGAGGTTAATGAAAACACTATTGGGTCTGTGTGTCTGTCTGTTAGTGACAGTTTGTTAGTTACAGGCATAGCTCTTGAACCACTAGACCTAGACTTGTAACTTGGTGTGCAGACACCGTGGGGTCATCCCTCGGTCGAGTTTGAATATGGATTATGTGAGTCAAAAGATATAGGGGTCACAAGGTCATAAGGTCAGGGGATTTCCACTAACAATGATTTGGAAGTCCAAGGGAGAGGCTTTTGCCCAGCAGTGGGACATTACAAAAAGTTGATGAAAAATAAAGGTCACGTGAAGACGAAGAGGTTGAATGCTGGTTTTCTACACCCATGTCGTTGTTATTAATTTAAGTTACTCCCTCACTTTCTTCCCTCGCAATTTTTTTCCTCAACGTTAAAGCAAGCTATAATTAACTGAGCTGAACTAAGCTGAATAGTCAGAGACGCTTTGGAATCATACTCGATACCTCTGCGTGGCACATTACTAATCTAAATATGCTGAAATATTGGTATTGAGTATTTCTATGTAGAATAAGAGTATATTAAACATATTGGCTGATCGATTGGCTCAATTGATACGCTTCGATATGATTGGAGACAGACTTTGTACCCTCGTATGTTTTTAGTGTGTGAGAATAATGTGTATAAATCAATCGAGTTTATACTAACAAACATTTTTCAGCTGCCAAGTGGTGTTAAAATGAAGAAATTTTATCAAATCTATATTTTAGGCAGGTTGACCTTATTTTTTAGAAACGCCTTAATCTACCGCGGTGTTCCTAAGCGAGCTTATTTAGGTAGATATTGAAGACAATGGTATTCCCCAAAATATCCGTCAATCGACGTTTAAGCAGTACCGAATCCCCGTAAAAGAAAAATAGTGATGTGAACTGAGATTGTTGGAAATCGGTAGAAAAATCGGGAGAAATTCCTTACATTGACAAAATCGTAGAAAATCGTTCCATTTCGGTATTTCGGTAGAACAAGCACCAAATCGGTAGAAATACTGAAAGATCGGTATGTTCGAGACCACTGCAGTTACTACAACGCAGAAAAAGTTACAAAGGCTCTAAGTCCACAAAAAAATAAAAGGTAACCTTTGGTAGGTCAACGGTAGTTCGTAAGTTGCTATATAAAGGGCAAGGTATTGATGATAGCTATACATACATCGTAATGTAACGTCTATTTAATCTGTCATGTCTTAGAATACTAGACATAATTAAAAATCTTATGTGTCTGGCCACCGGTGTACCGCTGCGACTCTATAGGTTAAGTGTGCACATGCAAGGAAAATAACAAAATATGCGCACAATCCACTTGTTTCTCATATTCAACTCTAAAATGTGAATTACTCTCTCATTTAGCAAACGATTTTGATGCTGTTTTTACAAAAATCAATCATTTTATCTATCTGCGGTTACGTATAGATATAGAGTAATGAAAAAAAAAATGCGACAGTCTTTGTTTGCTTGTTACACTTTCACGCTTTAACGACATGGCCGATCATTATGTAATTTCGAATGCACGTTGTCATGGGAACAGAAAAACCGTTGAGTAACATTCTTTAAAAAAAAGTACTGTTACAAACCTATTTTATTTTCTTTTTATCCTGTGAGAATGCATTGCTGCACACTTCTCCGCGGGAACTGTTACTAACCTAACCTACAATAGTTTATTTATTTATTTAAGGATTTCCAACAAAGGGATATACAATAACATACATTATAAAGCAGTAGTCCAATTCTTAGCGTGTATAGTCCCTCAATTATAGAAAACCACAGCTTGCAAATGTTATTATGCGAGCAAAGCCGCGAGCAACATCTACTAATAAAATAACGTACAAAATTATATATACATACCTACTTTGTTAAATTTAGAAGGTACGACTAGACACTTCATGACTAAATGTGTATCTACATAGCCTGACTGAAGCCTCAAGGGCCTTACTAGTAAATCTCGACTCATAGAGTACAAAGTTAGACATCTGTTTTATTCAAAGAGATATGCGGTTGAAATATTTGATAGCAATTTTCGTTTGTTCTCTGAGACCCTTGTCAGGGGTGATAATCATTTACGGCGAAATAGTTCTGTATTAATGTTCTCTGCGGTATTTGTATTCTGTAGGATGTGCCATCCAAGGGTTCTCAGTCAGTTTAGAATTATAGCATTAAATCGACATTACGTCTTTGAAATGTAATTATTTTATACCCATTTTATCGGGTTGTTTATTTAACACTTTTATTACATAATTTTTAAACTTGAAGTGCTCATCGCCAGTTGTACTCACTGATCGGCAAACAATTAGCAAGGTTAAACAACGTTGGGGGTCGGTCAGTCTATAAATGGGTGACCGCTTAGTGGTATTTCATCTGAGCGTCTCCGTGCTTCGGAGGGCACGTAAAAGGTCGGTCCCGGTTGTTGCCAAATTGACAGCAGTCGTTAAGCCATGTCAGACACCTACGGGTGGCTTGAACGACTCTTGACAACAGGATAGACACTAATCACACGAAAAGAAGAAGAAGAAGATTCTTAAACTATGAAACTACTGTTAAACTTTAGTTCTATTTAAGCTATTTAAATAATTATTATTTAAAAAATGAAACAACGAGTGCCAATGACACTTAACGGCTTTCTTTCTTTACTCCTTCAGGTTAGATTCAGTCACGGCGGCCCATCTTAACGGAAACTGGCCATCGACGCAGGAGATATTATAGTGCACAAGTATGTGCGCAAACACAAGTGTACTCTCTGTCCCCTAAATCTCATGATCCGACGGGACAGGAATCCGACATGACCGGAGAGAGATCAGGCACAAGTCCAATGGCTTTACGTGCTTTCCGACTCACAGGGGTGTCTAACGCCGCCAACTTCCTAATTTCGGGCTAGTATTGAGGTTTCTTAACAGGAAAACTGAATTACTTTTTGTCGGTGCCACCCGGGATTTGAACTCGCGTCCTTATGCACATCAGTCGAATTCAATACCGTTGCGCCATGACGGCAGTTGAACAAGCATATCCGTCACTTAAAACAGTGAAATACTGCCTGTCTTGTTAACTCGACCTTTGAATAGATTAATGAAGGTACACTGTTAAATATAGAAACAGGATCTTTAAAATAATTACGTTCCTCCTTTGTTATGTTACGGCTGAAATATATAAAATAGCGTCATGTTTGTGCTCAAGTTATCCTGTTGCAACATTTAATATTTAATTGTCAAACTCCGGAAGGATCAGAAAGAAAAATAATAAACAATAATAGAAGTTTTTATGTATTTTTATAATCGATTTTATATAGAGTATAAAATCGAATTAGGCGTTACATAGCGAATATCCATTTATATTTAATAATTAGGAAGAAAAGAGGCAAGTTGAAGTACGCCAGGATCCTACGGACTGCCTTGGTCGCGCTGAATGCGGTTGCTGTCCACGAGATCTCGAATTCGACATCTGGGTATAGCGCTATTAAGGGTTGCTGGCAGGAAACCTCAATCACACTGACTCGATAATCACGATAAACAACAAGCGGCATACAAGTTAATTTTGTTTTATCTTGATGTGCCGCCTAGAATTCGAGTATTAGTAATAAGATATTTTTGATATGGTATTATCAATAAATATATCTGTCTATATCTCTATACTAATATTATAAAGCTGAAGAGTTTTTTTGTTTGTTAGATTGAACGCGCTAATCTCAGGAACTACTGGTTCGAATTGAAAAATTATTTTAGTGTTGGATAACCTATTTATCGAGGAAGGTTATATGCTATATAACATCACGCTATGACCCATGGAGGTGGCGCAATAATCATAAACGCGAGTGAAAGCCATCTATAATAGTATAATACAACATTTTAATTTCAACTTGCAAAAACGGGAAAACTCTCTTATGTGAAGCAGATGAAGTTTCGCGGGACAGCTAAGTTTTATATGTGGAGATAAAATCTATGCTAATATATTATAGCTGAATAGCTTTCCCCCTTCTTCCTTTAGGAAGGAGGAAGGCTATAGGCTATATAACATCACGCTACGACCCACGGGGGCGGCGCAGTAACTATAAACGCCGGTAAACCCGCGGGCACATCACCGACTAGAGTCTGTCTTATATGCAAACGAGATGGGTGTAAAAACCTAGGATTCAACTTCTTCGTATTTATGTGACATTTTTTCTCTTTTCCATCAGCTTTTTGTAATGTCCCACTGCTGGTCAAAAGCCTCTAAACTTTCAAATCACTCTGTTGGTGGATATCCCCTGACCTTGTGACCCCTATATCTTAGGAGTCTTTTGACCCACAGGGCCTATATTCAAACTTGACCGAGGGATGACCTCAAGGTGTCTGTACACCAAATTACAAGTCAATCGGTCCAGTGGTTCCGGAGCTATGCCTGTCACTAACGAACTGTCACTAACAGCTATACACACAGACCCACATAATGTTTTCATTAACCTCTTCGAAAAAGACTCACGAGGTTAATAAAGTAAAAATATAAGTAAGTAGGTATCTACTTCTACTACTATCTCCACGCGTACGAAGTCGCGGGCAAAAGCTAGTACGTAAATAGCAAGATTTTTAAAGCTCGCACCGTAGATAGCACGTAACTTTTTATTACAAAACTTGTGCGTACGAATGACGTGCTAGTCGAATATTACTTCACGCTCTGCTAGTAGTTCGAAACTGCAGACACTGTGAACAATCGTGCCAGCAGACTTACAAATTGAAAACTTTCATCACTGCACTTCTACTGGCTGTTTTTAACACTTTTCTCGTAGCTTCACTACGATTTTATAGTATAACAGTTGATAATTTATTTTTATTTAATATTGTCTTCTGTTTACGCGAATGTTATTCATTGAAATTAAAGTACTATATACGGATTTTATCGCGTTGTTTATTTATCACTGTATTACAAAATTTTGAAACTATTACACTACTACTACTACTATTGAATTTTACTAATTTATAAGCTAATAAAATTATTTAAACTATTAAATCTATTTATATTTAGGTTTACACTTTCCCCGACGTTTCGGTTGCTTTTCAGCAGCCATGGTAATAGGGAGACTAAGATGGTAGTTGTCTCAATGTGCCAGTGTAGTTATTTCAAAGTACCCGAACATAATTTAAACATTGATGTTTCTATTTACGCAGAATGAACTCAAATTATCATGAAGTCTAGCTGTGGTTTGTTTCTTCTTGGGTTTGACTATTTGAAGTACTGGATCCCAAGCTGGTGGTATATTCCAACCATCTTCTCTATTGAAATTGGGATGTTTTTTGATTTCAATAGCCTCGCGAAGCATCCTTGGTAGGAATCGGTGTTCTTTACCGAGAATCTGTGGTTTGTCAAATCTCAGGTAGTGGTTGGTCCCCTGTTGTTTATTTATTTACCTTTTGGAAAACTTTTAGCTACGGACAATGTATAACAATGACATGATAGGTAAACGGTGAGCCAATTATAATTCTTCACTCATAGAACTATAATAGAAAATAAATGATCCATAGTGTACATTTACCAATTGCATGTTATCAAGATATTAAGTGTTAAAATAGTTCTTAAATGTAAAATGGATACTTTGACAATATTATTTGACAACTTATCAGTTAAGCACTTCCGTACTCCTACATGCTACTAGAAAATGGATCTATGTCATAGGTTCTACACATTTTGTTAAGGTAACTGCTTGCTCGCACCAGATAGCTGTTTTGCCTATAGTTGGAAGAGGCATGTTGTACTCGTACATCATGTATGATATTTATATGTATAATTTGGTAGTAGGTACCTGTCTATATTTCTTCGTTTGCATATAAGCAGCTGATCTATATTTATATATTAATACGTGAAGCAAAAACTTTGTACCCCTTTTTACGAAAATTGCGCTGACGGAGGAGTATGAAATTTGCCACAATTGAAGTTTATATGTAGAAGGAAAGGTGAATGCTAATATTTTTTTTTTTTTACTTTCGATATACATTAAATTAACACTATAATATATTTTTATTTAATTTAAATTAACGATAACACTATACGCACACATCCCAAAGATATTGGTTCTATAATATCTTTGCACACAACCATTCATTTGACACACGCAGTCGAATCGCGTTTGTAGTATTTCGGCATTGTTCTGATGTAGTAATATTATTCGTAACTATGGTTACATATATCAGCAGTATCCTTCAGGCAACCTTTAGGCGGATTGGAATGATATATACTATTTATATTATAATATATGTATTTACGTATGTATATGTAATAGAGAAAAAGAAAATAAAGTAGCTAGCTTAAGACTATCGTCAATTAAAGAATATAGTTAAGTAAATAATAATTTGTTTGAAAAAGATAGGTAAATTAACCTGTATAGCTCGACATCTAAATAATATGTGATTATACGGTTATAATTCTAGACAGTAAAACCTTAATAGTTAGTAAGGTAAGGGACCATAATGTCGTATAAGCAAATTGAGCAGTTACTTCTAAAAATTTTGCTGATCTGTCTTAGCGCATCATTATTATTGACCTACTTATTACCGGTACTGCTATTTGCTTATGCAGGTTATTAAAATTTTATTATTGAATTGTAGTTATGTAAATTTATATTAGTAGATAAAATAGTTTATAAGCACTTCTTCGCCCGAGCCATATGTTCAATCTAGTTCGGGCAAACAGCAACAAATGTATTTTATAAATTAATTAGTCATTTAATATAAATTATCGTACCTATTATTTAAATAAATATTATTATTATAATAATTGATTTAAATTTGTTAGGCTCGACAGTGTCGAAAATTTAAATCAATTATGGTCGAATTTCGAGCACTAGGCGACCGCTAGTACATAAGTAATACTAGATTTCTAGACGCCGTGTCAAGATAAAACATTTTTACCAGATTTTAAATATGACTTTCAGTAATACAACTGTGAAAACCGCTTTCGATTTCGTGCAGTAGCGTTTACATTACGCACATACAAACATACACGCAGACAAAAATTGTAAAATTATTGTTTTGGCTTCTGTAGCTTTTTAATATTAGCTCTATATATGAACTGTCTTACTGCTGGGCACGGGTCTCACTTCAGTATGAGAAGGGTTAGTCCATAGTCCACCAAGCCGCTGACTGAGTGCGGGTTAGCAAACTTCACATATCTTCGAAAACAATATGGTCTCGGGCATACAAGTTTTCTCATGCTGTTTTCCTTCAACGCTAGGGCGAGCGATAAAAATCGAGATGTCAGAGGTCCTTGGGATCGAACTCGAGACCTCTGCATGGCAGTCCAATGTTCTCTCTTTAGACTATCGTTGCTGCTAAAGACACCTTAGACGAATTAAATTACGTTCGACTCACTGGGTACCGATCCAGTTCACTCGCTCGTGTTCAAACGTTAAGCTATTCTGACAGCAATCTAAACAAACGACCTACTCCTCTCTGACTAACGATACTGTCGGGCCTAAGAAATTATAGTCACCCAGAAAACTTTGTATATAGTGACCTAGATATTGCTCGCGGGTTTGCTCGCATAAATGTAGGTAAGGTTAGTAACTTTTTTGTGGATGATAGGTACCCTATGTCCTTTTTTGTTACCATAACAACGTGTATGCGAAATGTCATTTTACATTTATTTATTTATTTATTTATTGTTAATTACAACGGTTAAAGAAACCAATTACAATAATTAACATAGATTACAAACTAATAACGATAATTACATAGATTAAATACAAAAACATTGCTAATAATAATATTTTATATAAACAATTAAAAACTAATACGGCACCGTAGATTCTCTCGCATACTTTTTCTCGCAGAACACCAGGCATACTCTCATAATTTCATTCCACCTGTCAGCAAAAATATCACACTCAGGGTTGTCAACGACTGTCATAATGATCGGTCTCGACGTTAAGGCGTGAAAGCGTAACAAACTAACAAAGATTTTGCCTGCGGCTTTGTTCGCGTAAATGTAGGTTAGGTAAGTAGTAACGGTACTTTTTTCTGGATAAAAGGTACCCTATGTTCTTTTATAATCCCCTAACAACGTGTATGCGAAATTTCATAATGATGGATCGGGTAGTTAAGGCGTGAAAGCGTAACAAACAAACAAACTCACATCCGCATTTATAATATTAGTTAGAATTTTATAAGCGGCGGTAGCTCTATGGATAAAGCATCGATGCACGATTCCTGCTAATTAAATGTAAGGAAGGCAAGGAACAGATAACTATTAATTCTAAGTTTTCTTAGCGTCCATTGTTTTGTAATGGCGCTGCCTGCCTCTCATCACGGCGATTAACCTTTTATCCAGAAGTAAACTTTATAAAATGTTAAACTACATAACACCAAATCGTCCTCGTTACTTTAAAAGCTTATAGTTATAATATAGTAACTGTCCGCCGCGGTTTCGCTCACGTTTTTAAGTACTGCTTCGCTAAATAAGATTTCTATTAGTGAAATAATTAAAAATTACTGGGCCGATTTTAATAAAATCGACCCTGTAATTTTTGAGTTTTATCATTGCAAACAAAGATAGAAAATCAAATGAGAATAATTATTAATTATAAAACACACAGAATGACATACATATATAATATTAGTGTAAATATATTACGCATATGCTATGAAAAATCGGTATTGGAATATATCGCCGTGCCAAATTGTATAATTGTACTACGTACACGTAATTGTACGTATGTACGATATATTCCAATACTAAATTGTTTGTCAACTATTCAGCATATCCCTAACCTTACTGATATCTTAACATTTATAATAATAAGAAGGATTCATTCATACTCTCATTCATACACAGTGTCAAAACTATGGATACATTACAGGAAAAATTGTTGTGTGCACCCTCGCCCTACTTTCAACCAATACATGTATGAAGTATCTAATTTGTGAGACAGTTGCGGAAATTTGATTTGTTCATTTGTAGAGACTTGTAGAAGTGTGTCGTATTCCTTTCTTATTACTTCAGATCTAGATCAAGATCTTTCTTCTTCTTTATCTTTAAAAAAGACAACTCGCGCCATAGGAATAATTCCTGTGTCGGGGCACTTTACAAACATGAACACCGAGACCCGGGACAACCATTTGTGAATCGCATAATTTTTTGCCCCGTATGGGGATCGAACCCACAAGACTCAGCGCGGCGGCAATAGCGAGGCAAACACTTAAAACACTAAGTCATCCGTGCAGTCAAAAAGATACGTGACTCTTAATGACTACTCACCCGGATACTGCACGAATGGCTTGAGCCATGGTTTTTCTTCTTTTTTAACGTGGGGGAGTGCTTTGGCGCATATCTCTCTGCAGAAAAGGGGAGCAGAGAGGTTATGTCTGGCTCACCCGGGAGAAGATGGAATGTCCCGGGTACTACCGACTAAACCCACCACGGTGTGCCAGCTCGCAGCCTTGAGTAGTGGGTAGGTTGCTGGAACTGAAAGTAAGCTCTGGTTCCTATATCAGGGAAAGAGTTGTTTTAGCTACGGATAGCTAAATTTTAACATATTTTACATAGAATATGTTTTCAAATTAACTGGCTGTCTCGTTTTTTGAATGTAGGAAACGGGTTTATGTGTTCGTCTCGTTACTGCCACTAGAATAAATTTTGTAGGTTCATTTACGGGGCAAAAAGTTGTGTGGTTTACATATCATTGTTGTGAGTCTGGGAGTTTGTTTTAATTTTTGTAAAGCTTTTCAGGAATTCAGATAGGTATCTTAAAAGAACACAATAAAAATATGATGCATTTCAGGAAGACAAGCCTGTCTTTTGAGCCTGTGATGTAACTAAAATGGCTGAACCTATATTGAGGGGACTTTTATTGTCAGATAGCTGATGTTATAACGACTAACTTAAGCTTCTTTTATTTTAGAAAAAAAATCCGGTTCATATTGTGCATTATACATATATAAAATAATAATTATAGAGATTGGATGTAGTCAATTTCAATTCAATAAAATAAAAAGGTACACAAACAGTTCATTGACATGACCATAACCATTTTAGTGATGTTCAATTGTAGCCTCAATTGTAAATCAATTAATTACTAAATCGAATTATTCGATTTGTGCAGCGAAAGAGTTAGAAATGAGATAAACATTGCTACAGTTACATCTTACCGTGATATTATTGTACCCATCATTCGATGTTTGCCGATATATTTCATTTTTTTTATTGTTTTGCGACTGCTTAGCGTCTTTAGTTGTATTGGCCAGCCGCATACATTTTATCTTTTTTTTAACTCCCGCATTATGTTTAAATCTAGTTTACCGGTAGTTAGTAGGTCATTAATCAGTAATTGACAGAATAATTTAAATTTTAAATCCCTCTTAATACCGTGTATTTTACTGCAAATTTATTTTTACTTTCTTTTTGTTGAACAAATTTCGATTAACTAATCAATTACAAAAACAATAAGATTTTTTTGTTGTACAACCTTATGTAATCATGTAATCATATAATCATCTGATAAATAACCTCACTTTACGTCTCAAGATTTTTGAAATTAAATAATTATTTATTAATCAAACGTATATCTTAATGTATTTTAAAGCAATTGGTGCTTCAAAATATACTAAGATATCATGTGAGAACGTTGAAAATATGGATAAATGTGATACTTATTCCATTTAGTAAGTATTTATGTGATAAATTTAACAAATTTAACATCAATTTGGTTTGTATACATTTTCATCAGAATCGATTGGAGTTCCTAGCCTATATATATACATCCTATATAAACCCTTATATAATGTATAATAATATAATAAATAGAACCGATCCACAAACTAAGAGAATGACATTAATTTTAGCATAGGTATTTCTATACGAGGAATACAGAAATAGTAAGTTTTCGTAAACTCTGCGAATTGAATAAACATTTTTTAGTTAAAATCCACGCGGGCGAAGTCGCGAGTCACAGCTAGCTATACATGAAAGTGGTCACTGACATACGAATGCGTAAGAACGTTTGACGTGTCATACTATGTGGTATTCCCCTGTTAGCTGTAGCCACTAATTTTATTTTATTTATTTATTTAAAACTTCATGCACAATATAGTACATCGGCGGACTTAATGCCACATGCATTATCTACCAGTCAACCATTGGGTGATGCAGAGATAAAAGTACATAGCAGGTACATACATTAGTATAAAATATACACTTACTTTAGAAAACTACTAAAGAATATTGTTACACCCAGTGCCAGCTCTCGGTACTGTGGGAAAGATTCGGCAGTTCCGTCTAATAATTTATTACAGCGCCATCTATTTACGTCTTACGGAACTACTTAGTCGGTACGAGAAGAGTAGAAAGAACGCTGGCACATTCTCGAATCTTGGTACTGTTACGTACCGTGGATGACGTTTCTAGAAAACTTCGGAAACGCTTTAACCGCGTAGAAAAGGGGAAGGCCAGCGCTCGCCAGTCAGTTTACAATCGTAAGCGGTCAAGAATTCATCGAAGCGAACGGATGCGAAAATACTACGGAGTTTGAAGCAGTTACAGTGGAAAATTATAGTAGTGTTCGTTGTGTTTTTTAATTTGTGTGCTTGAATAAAACGTTTTAGTCGTTAATATTGTTTTACATTCTTATCCCTCGAACCCAGCACGTAACAATATCATAAAAGTGACGATATATAACATAATATATACATACCAATAAACATATTATGTAATCTAAATAAAATATATACAAATATACATACATATGTACGTATTATATTATTGTTGAGATGAATCTGATAAACTATCAAGGAGGAGAGCACATACTTTAACCTTGAAAGTGTAACGGTTTGTGGAGATCCTGACTTCATGATCATTCCTTAGTCAAACGGACTGGACGAAAAACGAAGAATGTAGAAAACCAGTATTTTGTTCTTACTTGCTTGTAACAGTTTTAATATTTTATTATGTTTTATTATTATTATTATCAATGCACTCGTAATTTACGTCATCAATTCAAGTCAGCTTTTGCTACTTCTAAACGTTGTGTGTAGTCTTCATTATGGCCTTTAAAAGAGACTATGCTAATGAAAAACTGTGCATCTTGAATTCAAATGTCACTTCGACTTATAATTATTAATAGAGTTGTCATTGCTTTGAAGTGAATTCGATAAATTCAATCATAAATATAATGGTCACAACAAAACAGAAACCAAACCAATGGCATCGTTATTACACTTCGACATGAAGACGGCTAAGGAAGGCGTTTTTCCTAGTCGTAGTTTAGTTATTGCAAAAGCTGGCACGATAAAAGAAAATGTAAATCGCGGTTATATCCATAAAACAAAAACAGCTTTATTTCTGCTGTCGCTGTGCATGTCATATTTCACACAAACTTCCCTTTGACCTCGATGAAATGAAAACTGTTTCAAATATACAAAAGCGTACGTAAATATAGCGAGAACAATTCATAATAAATTTCTCAAAGGCTCACTGGTAGGGTGTACGGTGAACACAACGTACAAACTCGCCTCGCATTTAATTAAGGCACTGAAAAAGTTGGTGTGAAAACATTTTTGAACTGACTGTGTCGCTGTGAGGTTTGATTTTGTGACGTAGTCCACTTAGAGCACCCGTCGTTTAACCTTTTCGGGTTTTAAAACAAACCCCACATATCCCGAAGGGGTAAGAGCAGATAATATGTACCTACATTCGCCAGTAATTGATGTGCTACGTAATAGAGAGTGAATATTTTGCCGTCTAGCGGGCAGGGTTTCGGACTCCTTGCTGCGACAAATATATTGAATACCATTGTCTTTGCCTAATTCGCATATCAACCTCATCACAATAGTCGCTAATGTAGTAGATATATATAGTTAGATAGTTAATATTATCGCTGCGTCACCGCGCCTTATAAACGGAATCTATACTTAATACTATAAATGTGAAATTTTGTGAGGATGTACTTTTTTTTTTGTTTTTATTTTGCTCGTCAAAATGACCACACTCCGCCTGATGGTAAGCAGTCGTGTGGTCTAAGAGCAGTGGCCTCCACATCGTCCTCATAGCAGCCGAGGCGATGTTGAGGTCTCTACTTTGACGGCCTGAGAAGGTGCTTTTTCACGCCCCGCTTAAAGGACCCAGGATTGAAGGCAGAAGGAAAGACGTGCCTTGGCAGAGAATTCCATGCCTTGATCGTTCGGCAGAGGTATGAGGACCCAAACTTGTTGGTACGCACTCTAGTCGACTCCACCGTGTAAGGATGGCATCTGAGCCCAGCACGCGTTGTTCTGGATAGGAAAGGGGAGGGCGGGATAAGGTGGAATAACTCTTCAGATGTTTGTTACTCTTTCATGTAAAATCTACTCAATCGACTACAATGAAACTTGTTATGTAGATAGCTGGTGACCTGATTCACACATAGGCTTTTACATTAACTTTTTATCCCGATATTCCCATACTCATTTATACGGATTTTATCGCGTTGTTTTAATCCTGACAACGTGTATGCGAAATTTCATGATGATCGGTTGAGTAGTTAAATCGTTACAAGCAATTTCATATTTGCATTTATAATATTGGTTAGGATAAATAAATAGTTTTGTATGCATCGTCGCAATATAATTCTTCGACAACAAAAATTTGGTCTAATACAGGACGTGCGTCTGTATTGTACAGATTTTTAACCAACCAATCCAATCCCGAAGTGCAAACTGATCTGCTGCAGTTATAAAATAGGTACTTGTTGAATAGTCGCGTGATGCTATTGACATATCAAATTGAATCTTAATCAGTTGCATAGTTAAGTAAAGAAAATTAAAGTGAAATCCATACTAATATCATAGATGCAAAAGTAAGTCAGACCGTTTCGCATTTACGGGTAAACTACTGAACCGATTTTGATAACATTTAGTAAGGATACAGATTGTATCCTGGGGAAGGACATATGTCTTTTATTCCGATATGTTTCCATTTGATTTACGCGGGCGTTGCCACCGCTAGAAACTTGTTACAGAATCTTTATTCTGTAACAAGTTTCTGGCGGCGGCTTCGCAGTAAAATCATAAGCAAAATCCAGTTTTAGTTGTGTTTCTGCTGTTGACGTCTCCAGCAATAGTTATTAGTTTCTTTTGTCAATAAATACAAATAAATTGGCGGAGTTGCACATTCGTGTATCTCGGAAAGCACGCAAAGCCGTTGTTCCTACGCCTGATATCTCCAATCATATCGGATTTCTTTCTTATCGGATATGGAGTCTATAAGAGTAAGGCTATAGAGAATGCACTTGTGTTTTCGCATACACTTGTGCACTACGCAGATGTCTAGGATCCGTTAATATTGGCCGCCGAGACCGAAATACGGCCTGGACCACAATATCATTCTCAAACCTTATGTCGCATGCCAAGCTGCTTGTATAGCTTGGCATGCCACTGATTGCATGCTACAGTTACACATAAACGTTGTTAACAAAGCTTAATCTAACATATTTTGTTTGTTTCAGTTGGAAAATGTGCAGTTACTTGACAAGTACAATCTGCGGAACCCGTCGAAGGGTACTCTGTACTTCGCTACCACACACCTGATATTCGTCGACCATGAGATGAGGAAGGAAACATGGGTATGTACTTAATTATTATTTTGTATACATATGTATATTATTATTTTATAATAGACTAGCTGAACCGCGTAACTTTTGCTCGTCAAAGTGATCTGAATCTGCTTCATATAAGAAAATTTTCCCCGTTTCTTGCAACATTTTTAATTGCTGCTTCGCGCCTATTGGTCGTAGCGTAATGTTATATAGCTATAGCCTTCCTCGATAAATGAGCTATGCAACAATAAAATAATTTTTCAATTCGAACCAGTAGTTCCTGAGACTAGCGCGTTCAAGCAAACAAACAAACAAACTCTTCAGCTTTATAATATTAGTATAGATTAGATTTTGCCCGCGGCTTCGTTCGCGTTAGTGTAGATGTTGTCAATAAATTTCTATCCTTGGGGAACAGTTCCTCTTTTCTGGATAATAAGTATGTCCTATTCTGTACAAAGAGTTTGCGAAATTTCAATCTGTTGACTAGTAAGCCATTACAAACAAACACATATTCGCATTTAAAATATTAGTAAGGATACATATGTATTATGTATATTATTATATTATAACCATTATTTAGGCAGTAATTATGTTTGTCTTTGTGATTGTATTATTATTTTTATTTTGCGTGTGCTGAAATAAAAATTCAGTTTTCTTTCTTTCTTCTTTCTATATACTTAGTACCTAACCTGAAGAGGTAGCTAAATGTGTACTACGCCCATATTTTCATCTGCCAAGCACACTTGTCGGCCTCGTTGGCGTAGTGGTTAGTGTAACCGACTGCCACGCCTGAGGTCGCGGGTTCGATTCCCGCACAAGACAAATATTTGTGTGCATGAACATGGATGTTTGTCTTGGTCTGGGTGTTTCTATGTATAATATGTATGTATTTACAAAAAAAAGTATATATGTATGTTTATCCATTGTCTAGTATCCATAGTACAAGCTCTGCTTAGTTTGGGCTAGATATTGTTGTGTGTATGTGGTAAAAAAAAAAAAAAAAAAAAAAAAGTTGTAGACTTCGTGTGATTACCGAGAATTTCCTTACAAGTAACCCCAATACCGTACCCAATACGACCCAGTAATCTATTTGCACAATTAAACACAACACTTTGTAGGTCAAGCACGCAGCGTAAGATTTATGTATAGTGTTGACATATATAGTCTCACACCATTTAGGTGATGAAACTCTGCTAGTGAGACACAATAGATCAAATAAGATCAAAAATAATAAAACAAGTGGCTTATAAACTAACTAACTAACTTAATAATATATAATAATAGCTGACAGTCGTTGTCCTGGTAATCTATACAAAACTACATTTCACGTCATATTGTCTTCTGTTTACGCGAATGTTATTCATTGAAATTAAACTACTATATACGGATTTTATCGCGTTGTTTATTTAGCACTGTATCACAAAATTTTGAAACTATTACACTACTACTACTATTGATTTTATTTTACTAATTTATAAGCTAATACAATTATTTAAACTATTAAATCTATTTATTTTTGGTTTACACTTTCCCCGACGTTTCGGTTGCTTTTCAGCAGCCATGGTCACGGGGACTCCCCGTGAACCAAAAATAAATAGATTTAATAGTTTAAATAATTGTATTAGCTTATAAATTAGTAAAATAAAATCAATAGTAGTCGTAGTGTAATATTTTCAAAATTTTGTGATACAGTGCTAAATAAACAACGCGATAAAATCCGTATATAGTAGTTTAATTTCAATACATTTCACGAAATTAAATGAAATATCAAAACATTGAATAATTATTTCTCATATTAAAATACTATTTAAATTTTGACATTTCCCGCGGAGATATCCTACATTTTGGTTCATACGAATCATATCCTGACAATTACAAATACAACAAAAAAGCAGTCAAATCGGTCGAGCCGATTTTAAGTGATGCTCCGTCATGACAGTCATACATGTGGAAATATTTTTTTCTTTATATTGATAAGTAATATTAGCCCTGTATGTAAACTATACCATGGGCCTCTTCGCAGTGTGTGTTAAATGGGTTAGGCCGTAGTCCACTATGCTGGCCCAGTGCAGGTTATTAGACTTCACATATCTTCGAGAACATTATGGAGAACTTTCTGACATGCAGGTTTCCTCACGATGTTTTCCTTCGCCGTTAAAGCAAGCGATAAGTAGCTATTTCATACGCACATAACTTCAAAAAGTCAGAGATGCACGCCTTGAGATCGAACTCGAGACCTCTGCTTGTCAATCCAACTGTCTCCCTCTGGGTTATTGCTGCTGTTAGATTTAATAAAATTTAATTTAAATAGTAGAAGAAAAAGGGGATTTGAAAACACAGGAACAGCACTAGATATGTTTACAAAATTATATATAGTGTAATATATCAGTATATATTAAATAGAAGAAAATGTAGCAAAGGCATATAACACTCACAATGCGACATATTATATGGTTTAAGGCCGCACGTAGCCACTATATTAGTCTCCCCGATACCGTGGCTGCTGAAAAGAATGAATGAATGAAAGGAAGTATGAATGAATGAACGAATTAATGAATGAGCTCTTTATTAGATACACACATAATACAGACAATAACAATTTAAACAACACAGTGTACCTAAAAGGCTTTAGCTCAGCCTAAAATGCGGTTGACCGCGGCGCACTGTGGGCTGAAAATCGACCTCCATAGACATAGAAATGAAAGTTGCTAGATGTTCGTTTTGTTGACGGATATGGCTTCTATTAGCTATTATACACATAACAATGTCATCTGAGCTAACTCCGCACAAAAATGAATTTATTATAAGGTTTTTTCGAAAAAAATGTATGGAGCTAGCATGAAAAATCTGAATATCTCTGAACTTGCAAGGAAAACCGTAATATCCTCAGAGATGGTTATAGGACTAATTATTTGTGATTTTTTGACATACTTCATATAACGGTACCTGCTGCAGAATTTTTTTTAAAAATCATCTAATTTTTAATTAATTTTTTTTAACATTAAACGATTTGTTTTATTGTAAAAGTAAAGAAACAACACGTTATATGCATATAATACTAAATCTTCGCCAGTTATTTGTTAAATTATCAAGAAAATTATTTTTGCCTAACATAGTATATATGTTTTAAAACAGTTAATTGGATACCATTACTGAACTTTGCATACAGGTAAACTACTGAATAATAAATTAGCCTTCTAATGAGTTCTGAATAAGAGATTAAGTGATTTGCAATGTCGCACAATGGTAACTACGGATTACACTAATTAAAATCTTACAGGTAAGTACATAAGTAACTTAAATAGTTAATTAGATATGTTACGAGTTCTAAGAAATATTTTCGACAACTGTCTAATGAGGTCGTTAACTAATGTTGGACTGAAATATAAAATGGTTAACATTTTGCATCATAATTTAGTTTATTCTAAGCTTTGTTACCCCTAACATATCACTGTGAAATTTTATAATGGAAAGTTTAAATACCAATTTAGACCTATTCGTTCTTCTAAAATGTAAGAGTACTTCATTTGATCATGAGGTATTGTTTAGTGAAGTTATATCCCGCCTAGACGTTTGTCTTTCCGTTGAACATCAAGTGACTCTAAAAGAATTTTGTCGGAGATTTGTACGAGCTGCATCACAAAGGTGGCAAAAATCTCACCGAATTCTTGATACTTTTAGAAAACAATACGAAATTTGGCTGCAAGCAACTATCGATTGGCCAAGTTGTATAAATTTAGTCGCTCAAGAACCAACTGTTGCTGAGGGATCAAGATCAATCTCTCCAGAACCCTCAACATCATACTCTGTTGGTACAATGACAAAGAGGTCACGAAAACCATTCGAAGATCTGGAAAGCAAACAGAAGAAGAGAAGATCTGATGAGCATAAAACTGACAATCCCAGTGAATTGGCATATACAGCAGCAGCGCGTTTTAAGGAAGAAGGTTATGAGGATATCGCATCTGTAATCGAATATATGCTGAAACATCCTGAAGCAGCCTCTAAAATTAAGGAAACGCTTAAGCAACCGGTGAAAACTATCTTATTTACACCAGAAAAAGCACTTGGATTACTCCTTTCATTAAAATTATCAAAGTGGCAATACATCACTTTACGAGAGTCAGCTATTCGGGAAGGTAGAAAGGATATTTATCCATCCTACTATAAAGTGCAACAAACCAAGCTGGCATGCTATCCTCCGAAGCAATCAGTGTTAGTGACCGATTCATCGGCAAGAATAACCCTTCAAGCTTTACTCGACATTACGGTCAAAAGAATCCTCCAAAGTTTTCCTAACGATGATGTGCAAAATAAGGATTTAAAATTGATATCTAAATGGGGTTTCGATGGTGCGTCAAACCAAAGCCGATACAAGCAGAAAATGGATAGCGATCAAGACGATTCAAGTATTTTCATGACTTCCTTGGTGCCACTAAAACTGACTGATGGAGACAATACTTTGTGGATGAACCCAAAACCATGCTCAGCAATGTATTGTCGTCCAGTTCAATTTACTTTTGTGAAGGAAAGCGAAGCAGTAGTCATCGAACACAAACGACGAATGGATGAAGAAATTAAGGCTCTCATTCCTACAGAGTGCAATGACAATGATCGATGGTAAAGTCTGCACGTATTTGTCTCAAGCCAGATCAAGTTCATCATGCTATTTGTGTCTGGCAAAACCGACAGAAATGAACCGTTTGAGTGTAGTACCAGCAAAGACCGTATCTTCTGATATATACGAGTTTGGATTGTCATCTCTACACGCCCGTATAAATTGTATGGAATGTTTACTACATATTTCGTATAGACTAGATTTTAAAGAGTGGGCTGCGAGAGGTAACGAGCACAAAGAAATGCTAAGTAAGAGAAAAAAGATTATTCAAGCCAAATTTAAAGACGAATTAAATCTATTAATTGACATTGTTAAACAAGGTCCCGGAACTACTAATGACGGCAACACTGCAAGAAAGTTTTTCAAATTTCCCCATAAAACTGCAGCCATTACTGGGTTGGACGAAGAACTAATAAGAAGATTTGCTGTGATTTTACAGGCAATAACTTCCGGGGAAAAAGTAGATATCATTAAATTTAAAGATTATGCCTTCAAAACAGCAGAGAGGTACGTGGAATTATATGACTGGTACTATATGTCATCAAGCGTCCACAAATTACTTATACACGGGGCAGACATAATCGAGAAGAATGATGTTGTACCCATAGGAAGTCTCTCGGAAGAAGCATCCGAGTCTCGCAATAAAGATTTTAGGAGGTTTCGGGAACATCATTCGCAGAAAAAGAGCAGGCAAGATTCGAATCATGATATCCTTAATATGTTAGTTGTTTCTTCGGATCCTTTTATAAATGTACAAAGGCCCAAGTTAGATGCCAAGAAAAAGGAGGATTTATTTCCTGAAACCCTCAATTTAATTCAGTTTCAAGAAACTGACTTTGAGTTTCTAGGCAATCTAGATTCTGATTCAGAACTCGACGAGAGTGATAAGGAAAACTAGAAACTTTTTGTGCTTTTAATTATAATTCTATTCAATGTAATTTTTTCATGATCTTTCGTTATTTAGCTTTGGTACGTAACTATGTTTTGCAATTGATTTATTTTTAAATATTTTATATTACTATTCTTGTACCTATTTATATTTTTGCATACTTTTGTACCTATGTTTTGTTTTATATAAATTTTATCAACAATTAAAAAATACCTTTTTAATTTATTTTTCTTTTTATTTAATGCCTATTATTAGCGTTAATAAAATAACTAACTTATCGATTGATCTTTACTTTGACATTAGTAGAATTTAATGATTTAAAAAAATACCTTCATTCAGACATAATAATAAAATAATTAGACAGTTGTCGAAAATATTTCTTAGAACTCGTAACATGTCTAATTAACTAATTAGTTTACTTATGTACTTACCTGTAAGAATTTAATTAGTGTACTCCGTAGTTACCATTGTGCGATATTGCAAATCACTTAATCTCTTATTCAGAACTCATTAGAAGGCTAATTTAATATTCAGTGGTTTACCTGTATGCAAAGTTTAGTAATGGTATCCAATTACCTGTTTTAAAACATATATACTATGTGAGGCAAAAATAATTTTCTTGATATTTTAACAAATAACTGGCGAAGATTTAGTATTATATGCATATAACGTGTTGTTTCTTTACTTTTACAATAAAACAAATCGTTTAATGTTAAAAAAAATTAATTAAAAATTAGATGATTTTTAAAAAAAATTCTGCAGCAGGTACCGTTATATGAAGTATGTCAAAAAATCACAAATAATTAGTCCTATAACCATCTCTGAGGATATTACGGTTTTCCTTGCAAGTTCAGAGATATTCAGATTTTTCATGCTAGCTCCATACATTTTTTTCGAAAAAACCTTATAATAAATTCATTTCTGTGCAGAGTTAGCTCAGACGACATTGTTATGTGTATAATAGCTAATAGAAGCCATATCTGTCAACAAAACGAACATCTAGCAACTTTCATTTCTATGTCTATGGAGGTCGATTTTCAGCCCACAGTGCGGCGCTGACGCTGATACTCAAGCTAAGGTCTACGAACACCTCACGGCGACCTACGGAATTATAATAAAATTAAAAAGATTAAATAAGTAATATAAAATAAAAGAAAAAGAAGAATAGTATTATACGATTAAATTATTATTATTAGATAATATTACACACGTCTTTAATAATACATAAATAAGATAAATTGTGACCAGGGGCATCTAGTGGATTATATTAAAATAAAATAAACATAAAAGAAGCTATCTAACCGTCGGCAATATCTGGAAATAAATTCAGATAGCTTTAATAGTTTAAAATAGCATACCAGCAGTGCTTTTGCGAATAAATCGCGATAAAATTATATAAATAGTTTAATTTCAATATATTATGTTGTAACCTATAGTGTGGTTTCTGTAGGAGATCAGTAGATCTAAAAGGATCAGGCCACGCCGTAGGGGCGTGGTGTCCCTAGGTGAATTTAAAGCGAGAGAAATAATAATAGAAGGTATGACAATTACACTTTTAATGTATTTAGATTACAAGTATAAGAGTAACAATCTTTACTATATAACTATAGTCAGGGCGTGGTTCGTTAAAGACTTGCTTCGTGGTCCTTGTACAATCAGGACACTTAACTGAAGGTGTGGAGCCGGGCCGGAAGAAGTACGGTCCAGGACGCGATCGGCTTATATATCGCTACCGCCGGGCAGGAGGGGAAGGGGGGCGCCAGCCACCACTCCAACTCGCGCGCAGCCCTCATGGCACGCGCGGGCCGCGTGACAATGTAGCATAGACAACATTAGAGTATTTCACTATCATACATATTATACAACAAAGTCCCCCGCCACATCTGTCTGTCAGTCTGTCTGTTCGCGGTAAACATAAAACTACTGAACGGATTTTCATATTGTTTTCACAAATAGACAGAGTGATTTATAAGGAAGGATTAGGTGTATAATTTGCTAAGGTTTTGTGATACCCATGCGAAGCCGAGGCGGGTCGCTAGTTGTACAGAATTAAATGCTATTTCTAAATACTTATTAATTCGTTCATGTATATAGCACCGTAATAATTAGAATTGCAAAGACCCTGTTTCCACACAATTTAACTTGCTCCGCCGGAAGTAATTTAGTGAGATTAGAATCAAAACTGTGACAATCCGATCGAGTCTCTATTGTAAGGCTCTTTTCAACGAACTCAATTATTACTTCATTTATAACGTCTTTGAAATAGAAAATTACTGCTCTCGCATTGGACCAATAGTTTTATAGGGAGTATTTTTGTGATCATAGAGTCGTACTGTGATTTTTGAGTCGGGAATACTGTTGTTAGGTTGTTAGAATGTCTGATTTTTTTTGGTATGCATTTAGGTGTAGTTTGATGCCTCTGCCGTCATCAAGCGGCCAGACGCCCGACGATGCATCCTGCTGAGGCGTAAAATATACGGAAGCGGCATACCTAAGGCAAAGGTGCAGCGCAGGCGCAGCAGACGCATAATGTCACTTTAAAACTTTTCCATAAAGAATGTAAAAAAGTGACGCGTTGTGAATTCTATTAGATATATGCCTTAGGTACGAGCCCCAATGCAAAAATGTTCGTCTAGTCACACATTATGAAGAACACATTTTTCTTTTTAACTTTCTTCGTTCCTAGAAAACAATTTATTTTAATAAAATACTCCATATAAATAACGTTCTTTTGGTACTATTGAAAAAAATAATCATTTTTTAAAATTATGTATCTTAGTTAAATTACTGTTTAAATGGTCACGCAAAATAATTCGTCTAGTGCTTAATTGATGCAAAATAGTTCGTCTATGCCTAATGTTATTATACTTTTTTAATTGTTACACCAAAATTTAAAAATAAATTATCTTAAAAATAGAATTCAATTGTTTTTAAGATGTCAAAGGCTATAAAAAGGCGTGTTCCAAGTATTTTTTCATTATTTTCGCTAATAATTTTGAGCAATATGGGTCGTGGAAAACCTATCGCGGTAGAAGTTCGAAAAATTATTATTTGAAGCAGTGATAATGGGAAATCTGCATCAAATCGCCAAAGACTTATTATTGCCAAGATCAACTGTCCAGTCAATAATCCAGCATAGCAAAAATAACGGCACAGTTTCGTGTTTGAAGAGATCAGGCCGCCCTCGTATTACGAGTGAAGCTGAAAACCGTGTTTTAAAGAAAATTATAAAGAAAAACCGTCGTGCTCGTGCAGGAGAGCTTACCGTACAATGGCGTGATATGATTAAAAAAGATGTCTCGGTCGATACTTGTAAAAGAGTCCTGAAGAGAATGGGTTACGTTTTTACACGGCTAAAGAGAAACCCTTACTCACATTACTTCAGAAAAAGAAAAGGTTAAAATTCGCTCGTGATCACTTAAACTGGACTGCTGACCAGTGGCGTCAAATAATATGGAGTGACGAGTCCAAATTCGAGGTGACTGTCGGTGATGTACGAAAAAAAGTTATCCGAAATAAAGATGAAGCATTTCACCAAGACTGTATCAAGAGAAAAGTGAAGTTCCCTGCGTCTGTAATAATATGGGGCTACATGTCAGCACAAGGTGTGGGTCGCCTGCAATTTGTAAACGAGACTGTTAATGCAGTAAAATACCAAAACCTTTTTAGAAACGAGTTTATTGCCGTCCATTCCGATTTTGAAACATCAAAATGCCTATGTTTTTCAACAAGATGGTGCTTCCTGTCATACTGCAAGGACAACAAAGGCTTGGTTCACCTCTAAACAAATACCTACAATGGAGTGGCCGTCAAATAGTCCAGATTTGTCTCCTATTGAGACAATGTGGTGGAAAATGAAGAAGATGTTGCGAAAAAATCCATCAAGGTCAAAAAAAGATTTAAAGGAGAAAATTAAGACTGTTTGGGATTCAACAACTCCAGAAGAATGTGAACAGTTAGTAGCGACGATGCCACTTAGGATTATATCCGTTATTGATAGTAAAGGAGATACAACCAAGTGCTAGACGAACTGTTTTGTGTGTTCAACTGCGATAGCCGAACTGTTATGAGTTATAATTGATGGAAGAATTCATACATTTTTTGTAACGACAAAATATTTTATTTGAGTACTTCACAGTAAATAAACTTAATTTAATTTACTAATCTCATTTTTATTTGTTAGACTCATTAAACCGACATTACTTATCTATATTACACTTACAATACATGGTTACGTTCAATTTTCTTAGTAGACGAACATTTTTGCATTGGGGCTCGTATATGGTAGATATTACAGTCATACGCACGAAGCGTTAAATATTTATTAGACAGAGATGCAGAACCCCTTACCGGCCTGTACTAAGGTGGTTACCTAAGCCAATGAATACTTGCAAGCTGTGGTTTCCTATAATTAAGGGACTATACACGCTAAGAATTGTACTATTGCTTTAAAATGTATGTTATTGTATATTCCTTTGTTGGAATCCTTAAATAAATAAATAAATACTTGCATCTCCAGATATATCACACGTGCGTTTATTCAAATAAGAAATCTCTATACTGCCACCACAAAGGACAATGATACTGGTTACTGGTACCCTGGACAGGACATCTTTAAGAAGCCCTGTAGACCACAACACAAGATTGTTTTACTTCAACCTTCTATTGATGAAAGTACTGTGTATTTGAGCAAACACCCACGTTCTTATACTATCGTTGGCAAGAACAGCTCCATAATTATGCTGGCTGCATTTAATTAAATGTTATGTTTTATAACTATTGTGATAACTAGTTTGTTAGCTTTATATAGACCATCAAAACAGACAAAAGTCGAAAAATCCTTTTTAGTCAAGGATCCCTCTTTATAACATACTAGATGTGCCCGCGGTTTCACCCGCGTTTATGATTACTGCGCCACCCCCGGTCGTAGCGTGGTGTTATATAACCTATAGCCTTCCTCGATAAATGGGCTATCCAACACTAAAATAATTTTTCAATTCGGAATAGTAGTTCATGAGATTAGCGCGTTCAAGCAGACAAACAATCAAACTCTTCAGCCTTATAATATTAGTATACATTTGTAACCTTAACTTGTCAGTTGTTGGAATGCCAGATATAATTGAAAACCTATTGTGTCTGGCCTTTTAATGAACAATTGACTTGTGAGTTTCAAGTACAAATTAAAGTATTTGGTAAAACATTACAGATTCTCCTGATGCACATATCTTCGGTGGAGCGGCTACCGATCACGACGACGGGCTCGCCGCTCCTGGTGCGCACCAAGACCTTCCAGTCGGTGTTCTTCGTGATACCCCGTGAGAGGGACTGTCACGAGATGCATCAAACACTCCTCAGGCTCAGCCAACCAGGTACATGTTATATAAGACTTCAAGGTACTGCAGAACTGTATAGCGTGTATCCAAAACTATCGTGGAATAGATACCTACCTATATTTTTCTATTATGGCAAGCTTACCCCTGACGGTATTCTATTATCATAACCTATGAAGAAAGGGTCCTGAGGGATCAAGCCATCTCCATACCAAATTTTATTAAAATATGTTTATCGGTTTAGCCGTAAAAAGGAAACATACAGAACTATTTTCGTATTTATAATATTAGTGGTACAACTTAAATCCGAGTCACTCGAGATATTAGTAATCCGATTGTATCATATTTGATTATTATAAATGATTCAAATCACTCGAATAAATTTGGAGTAACTTTAACATTTAACTTGTACATCGATTTGGTGTATACCGTTATGTTGTCCATTTGTTTAAAATAATCTAAAAATAAATAAATTAAATACATTTGGCTGACTTGATTCATTTGTTAGAATACTTATTTATTAATTGAATTCAAAGCGCCACATATTTTCTAACATCTAAGATACCAATTAAATTAACAAACTAAGCTTCGTAACAAACAAACTTAAAGAGTTTTGCAAGTAGGTTTATCGGCGTAAATATTATGCGTGTCGAACTATAACAAAAAACTAATCATCGGGCGGTCATACGATTAACTCGTCTGTGTCACCATCGACACCACCGTTTGCCGCTTATAAAAGACTTGCGCAGCGCTATTTGCTTATCGGCAATCGGACCAGACGGATCTCAGTTTAAAATAATATTATTGTTATTTTGTTTGTTTATATATAAGCCTTATAGATAAACGTAATTGCGTGTATTATTTATGTGTTTTAAAATTATAAAGTTTGAATAAACCACTATAAACAACATTATTCATGAAAACACCCTTCCTCTTACAGGTTTATTTACAATCTACCTGCAGGAATGCGTGCATGTCGACTCAGTGATTTGAGTCCGAGTGCACTCAAATCTGTTTTAATTCACTCGAGGACATCCACAATTTCATTCGAGTTAGTCGAATAACTATCAGCAGAGTCACATTCCTAGTCCGGACATACATACAATGACACAACAAACATGGATATTGTGTTCTTCACTGTTTAAGAACACAATTTACATAATCCTATATTTGTTTTTCAGTACACATCGACGAGTTGTACTGCTTCCATTACAAGTCGACTCCCGATGATCTGCCCAAGTCAGCAGGCTGGAACTTCTTCGACACGCAGACTGAGTACCAGCGGATGAACGTGCCCAATGACCAATGGGTGCTTTGCACAGCTAATAAAGATTATGAGGTCAGCTTTATAACATTAGCCTTGTACATAAACATTATAGAGCACAAGCGTTTTCTCAGTTTTAAAAAGGGTTATGCCTTAGTCTACCACGGTTGTCCAATGTAGACTGGTAGACTGCAGACTTCATCGAGGACATTTTAAAGAACTCTTTGACTGCAGGTTTTCTCACGATGTTTTCCTTGACCGTTAAAGCAAGTTTTAACTATTTAATACACACAACTTAAAAAATCAAAACTAACTCAAGACCAGTGCATGGTATTACTTCTTCATTATAGAGTTTATAATTTGAGTAGTTGTACTATTAAGTGTGCATATCTACGAAGGTCTGTTGAAGAGTTGATTCATATTTCGTCTGCTATTTAAGATCTGCGTAACACGATGCGTTTCTCCTGCTATATGTGAGAGTTCAATGTCAAATTCAACATCGAATCCTGCTTCATGGTATAAAATATTCTAATGACTGAAAATAGTAGACTGATATAGCCAGAAAATTATGGAGATACAAATAACGTATAGAATTTCTATGTCCGTTGTTTGAGTGTTTATCAAGATCTTCGTAACATAGATCGTATTTCTATCGCGGGAGTTGTCTTTTCTAAGACAATAAATAATAAAATAACATTAGAAAATTTCAAGACTAGGGCAGGACTGAAATCCGCAGCACAACAAGCCGTCTTTATCTACTGTGTATATAATAATAGTATTGACTGCACGGCTGGTGTAGTGGTATAAATTGTCGCCTCGTTTCTACCTCTGCGCCAAGTATCGTTGGTTCGATTCACACACGGGACAAAAATTTGTGTGATTCACAAATGGTTGTGCCGAATTTGGGTGTTCTTTGTGTTCATTGTTTGAATTTTCAAAAGTCCCCCGTGACATGTGTTTTTTTAACCAATGCATAAAGGTATACCTATTATGAAGATGTTTCTGCTGCTATAATGTATAGTTGTGTCCACAGCTATGCGACACATACCCAAGCGCGGTGTACGTACCTGCGCGCGCGTCGACGGCCGTACTCCTGGGTAGCGCCAGCTTCAGATCCCGCGGCCGCCTCCCCGTGTTGGCCTACTTGCATCATAATAAAGCCGCTATCGCGCGTTGCAGTCAACCACTCAGCGGCTTTTCTGCCAGGTACCGTGCAAAATCATTCTGTATCTCGCTCCTCTGAAAGCTGATAAAGAATTATTAATCAGAGGTCTTAAAATCAGAATACCAGTCTGCTGTACAGAAGAGTTACCATGCAAATGGTATTCTCTGAGCAATGAACCAGCTGTTTTTTATTGTTGGTGGCTGATGAGTCCAATCGATGGTAAGCTATAAGTGTCTCTTATAGACATAGATAATTCCCAAAAAACGCATCTTTTCAAAAATAATATGTTGAATTATATATAGATGGCAAGCAAGCACCCGCTCTGTCTGATGGTGAGCAGTTACCGGTATATTGTATTGTCACATTAGAATATGGAACAATTTACACTGCTGACCCAAGGGCCTCAAAACATTCTTATCTCTGCGCGTTACTGTCACGTATATGGAATTGAATCAAAAATACTAATAACCTTTAAGACTGCGCCGTGCCAAAAGAGGCGGTCACAGTTAAGTTGATAAAATCAACACTTTTGTTTAATACAAATATAAAATATAAATTACCATAACAATGAATGTGTTTACAATTACTCTGTGTAAAAAACTTAAAATAATTAATATTTTCGCCTACAAAATTACGTAAATTTGCACGAAAAATGCAAAAGCGTAAGCTCGTGTTACGTGATTTTTAGATTATAATAGTAGAAATCTATCCTATTTTACAGCTTAAACGAAACATAAATAGTTATATTACAATTTGTTCGTCCCAATTATTTAAGCTATTGGTTGACAATAAAGATACATATTTATCAAAAAAAAGCACTTCAAATCCTTCATACAATTTTATTATAATGGCCGCGCGCCGATTTGCATATCGAGCTCTGTCATTCAGTCCAACCGCGTCTTACGTTTGGCGCAGTCTTAACCCGTGTGTTTTTTACATCATACTTAACAATTTTGGTTCTACCACTTTTTACAAAACCTAATACTTTGTCACAAATTGCATCGCCTTCCCCTCCCGTGGTTCCCGTGTTTGGTAACGGCGCTGCTTTCTTTTGCGACCGCGTGTAGTCTTAAGTTTTAATCACGACATTAAAGCATCAGAACCTATTTCAATATTCGTATATTTGTTGGAAAATTAAAATAATTAATAACACTGGTCAACAAAAAAAAAATATTTTCTGCTGCAATAATTTTGTTACTGGTTTTAATAAACACCTTCATCAGTCATACCCGAAATGTATTTACTTTGCATGGATTGACTCTGGTTTTTGAGATATTCAAAAAAAGAACGGTTCCTTCAGGACATTAGAACAATGAGAGAAACATACCAAGGCCGTTGGGACAGCCGTATTATGATGGCAGACTATTGCTTGCGTTTAATAAGGAATTGTCCTGAACATAAACACAATAGAAAAGCTTACAGATACAGTATTTTCTAATATTTCTTAATGTTTTTTTTTAATACTATATGTAGTAAGTTTTCTTGTCGTTATTATATAGCCGCTTCTAAAATATATATTTAATATGTAATTGTATTTTTATTTCGACCTTCTTTCAGTCATATAGTTATAAAGTCTTATCTCATAGAGTCAATATAACAAATCTAATATTTTTCTCGTATTCAGCATACTGAACTTACACAAAATTTACTTCAACTTACCATGCCGCAAAATGACTGTTCCCCAGTGTAATTTTAGTTTAAATAAAACACTGGTAAAATTTGATTAGTATTTTTCAGTACACCCTGTATACATTTGTATCTAATGCTCAATGCTCACATCACATAATTATCAATTTCAGATGCATGGAAGATGAACAAATGCTGGACCTGATCAGGCGAGCAAACCCAAACTGTGGCTACATGTATGTGGTGGACACCAGGCCCAGGGTAACAATCTTATTTTATTATTTACTAGTTTTGTTAGTAGGTGATAATATAACTATCTGATAGTGGAAGAAATTTCAAAACCGGTTAAGTATTTTTTGAGTTAATAAATCCTTATAAACAAACAAAGAAACAGTAAAAATCAAATATTTCATCTTTATAATATAGAAAAGATTTATCAATCCTATTATTAAAATACTGTTTATACATCATTACATATTATAAAATAAAGTCCCTCGCGGTGGCAGCCCAAAGAGTAAATTATTGGACTTGCAGTCATTTAGCTCGTGGGTTTGTTGAAACTACACAAACTATAGTGTGGAGGAACAGGGTCTGATGTCCCTCTAACATAAAGGGAGGATCCTCCGATCACGTTGGTGACCGTGCCTGACAAGCTACAGCCCTACGGTTGATATCAGGTGCTTGTAAATATACTTAGTCGCTGTGTAAATGTTACTTGTGCGATTCAGGATTGTATGACGTCATTTGAGCGCTTATTATATAGCGCCATCTGTTGAATGTAGGCGGAACTTCTTCATCTGTGCGGAGTCGCAACAATAGTAATAAATGTAATTCCAGATCAATGCGATGGTGAACCGCGCTGCGGGCAAGGGTTATGAGAACGAAGCGTTCTACGAGAACATAAAGTTCCAGTTCATGGGCATCGGCAACATCCACGTTATGAGGAAGAGCCTTCAGAAACTTGTTGAGAGTACGTATAACTTACTGATTTGAAATTAAATTTATATAGATTTTATCGGGTTGTTTATTTTATAACACTTATTACATAACTAGATATTGTTCGCGGTTTCACTAGTGTAAATATACATTAGAAACGGCACTTTCCTGGATGTAAGATACTATATCTCGGTTTCTATATCACTTACAACGTGTATTCGAATTTCATGATGATCGGTCCAGTAGTTAAGACTTGGAAGCGTAACAAAAAAACTCACATTTGCATTTATAATATTAGTATGTCTAATGTTCACGGGCACAGTGTTATATATACTGAGTTCATTGGACAGTGGCCACTTCGCCTCCGAAAATGTCATTATTCTAGTACTCTGTTCCCAATTCGGTGAGGTTCGGCGCAGTATCACTTCTGCCTTCAAATATACTAAAGGTTACCAGACGGTGTTTCATTTACCGTAAAAGCGAAAATAAAACGCAAATAATAATAATAATAGACCGGACCGCATTATACAGAACAAAACGCTCTTATTATATCTTAGATGGCGGCTACTTGGTGTCAACACGTAACCGTCATAAAAACACCGGCTTACAGCCGAGTATTAATCCCTATATAATAACAATAATAATTATAATAAATTTCATTTAATCAAGTAACTAGGACTCATAATAAAATAATAATTAAATTGTTAGTTTAATTTACAAACTATGTTAGTGTGACAATAATAAAAAACTATAAAATGATTACTAAATCACTAACTACTAAGTTAGTTATCTTGTCGGCTGGACCGCAGACACGCGACTCACCTCTATACCATTCCGCGAGAGATGGCACCGCACCGATTCACGTATATACAGTCCAACCTATCGGTAAGGCTATTGGGGCTACCCCGCATCCTGCACACCAGATACGCACACCTCTTTCGCATAATCGTATAGAAACAATTGACTTGAGCGTCTGCGAACATCCCTGATGCGCTGCAGAAATGAGGCAGCCCCACCAGCACCCGGCACGCGCTGTCGTATTGAGCCCGGAGAGCGCTGTACGAGTTCTGACTTCTGCGTGTAGCTGGCCCACAAGCCGCAGTGTCAAAAGTGGAGCAACGCGCAAATCTGCGAGCCAGCATATTCGCCCTTATCGACAACGCCCTCCTCTCGCGTTCAATATCAGGGTCATCATTGAGACCAGGAGTTAAGACATGACCAAGATATTTAAATGTTGTAGCTCGTTTTAATGGTACACCGTTTAGTTTTACTGGAGGCATGTTTCCCGTCGTCTTACGCCCAGTCTCGAGGACTATCATCTCTGATTTTTTACAATTGTATAACAACCCGTGTCTTTGCGCGTATTCTTCACAAATGCTTAATAATTTTCTAAGGCCACAAACTGACGCACTCAGCAGCACCATGTCGTCTGCGTAGCTGATGTTATTGACACAGATTCTGTCTATATGGCTACATAGTTAATTATAGTTCGATAATTAATTATGCAGCCACATAGACAGAATCTGTACTAAAATATAATAAATAAAATAATATGTCAATAAAAAGTCATAGCAGCGTACCTCGGGATCAAACTCAAGACTTCGAATAAAACCGAATTGTTGCGAATTTGCATACCCGCACAGCTTTGTAAAAATATTGATGCAATTTTGTTCTGTCACTAAAGTACTATTATATTTTCATACTTTGCCATTCAAGTGTTTTGTTTATGTTACAGCTTGTGAACAAAACTCGCCCACAATGTCATCTTTCCTGAGCGGATTGGAGTCCTCGGGGTGGCTCAAACATATCAAGTAAGTGGTTGGTTCATGTTTAGTTTGTATGGCTCACTTCACGAGTTCCATGTTTTAATATGATTTATTTATAGCAACAACATAAGTCGACAAAATAAGATTGGGATTTTCTTTACACATCGAATTAAAAAAAAAACTACCTACAATAAAAATAATAAATGTTGTATGTAGCTGTAACTTTTAAATAAAAGTTATACTCCTAAAAAGGTAGGATGGGTCTTGTGACAGATGTCATCCGTATCACGCTCATAAAATTCCATATTTCATGAACGTATAATATGTCAAAATGCAATGTCATACTTTATTGAAGAAAGCAATATCTTTGAATGATCGGTCGAGTAGTTAAGGCGTGAAAGCGTAATAAACAAACCACATTCGCATATACAAAAATATTTTCTAATTATAAAATACTTTATCGTTCAAATATTATAGCATATACAGGGTGTTAGGGAAACGCTTCCGAAAACGAAGACAGGTGGTAGTGCCCGTAATTACTGATACGATACCACAAAAAATAACAAGAAAATAAATTAAGTTTTTATTTTAAAAAAATTTGCTTTTTCACATGCTATTATGTTTGGATAGCCAAATATAACGGATATCAAAAGGAAAATAAATTTAAATCCCTTTTTCTAAAAATACGTAATTATTAAGAGCTGTCTACCAGCTGACGCTAGGGGTAATGACCGACTACGCGGCGTGCTTTGCACACGGATACCGCCTGCCGACCGCTGCCGTCTAGCCGTCGCCTGCATTGTTGGTATAATATTCTATCCCTTTACATACGTAGAGGGAGGGATACTCACTTCCTTATTTTATCTACTGGAAGATTAATTAAATAGCTAGCTCTAGATACCTTGAAATAATCCCTTTGATCCATAAAGGATCGCCCGATAATTTTCATTATTATTGATAATAAATACCAATTTGTCGACCAACTCGATGCAATATTTAAAAAGGTTATTCTAGCTGGGTCCCTAGATATGATTCTTCTCTGCCGCGGCATACAACTAGGTAGGTACTGCGAAACAATGTTTAATTTTGATAACTTAACCTCGACACGAAGAAATCAAAAACTTATTTTAGAGATTATTAATTTGCACTTCTATTAATTAATTTAAAACAATACCTACTTGATGTCGACGAGCGCAAGCTTAAGGTGCAATTACATTAGTCGTCAGCTATTTGCTAATGTTTTGTTAACACTCATGTTATATTTAGTAAACCGTCACACACTACACAAATTGTCACATAAACACATGTCATATCACACAACTCTGCATTTCATAAGATCACACTTTCAACTTTACATACTTACCAAACACTATAACAATTCTCTTTATAATATAATTATAAACACTAACTCCTGCTTTGAGCTATTTAGGTCAATCAAGTCCCACAGTACATCATTACATACATTTTAAATATTACAACATTCGATAATCTAGATAACCACATAAATATAATTGATGACTTTAAAATATCAGAATCTTACAGGTGTGAACCGGAAGAATGTTTAGCGCCGAGTTCCTTAAAAGGTCTGAAAAATCTAACCCAGAACATACGTAGTATCTCAGCGAACATAGGTGGTTTATTGACATTGTTGTCCAGAATTTCTATATCGCAGGATATTATAATACTCACGGAATGTTGGTTAACATGTAACCCTAATATACCTACACTAGACGGATACAATCACGTTATAACTACCAAAACTCTAAACAAAAATGTTGGGGTTATTGTATATATTAAGAATAACTTAACGAATCCTTTTATGACCGAACAGAGATCAGAAGACGCTAATAGCCTAAAAATTTATTTGGGTAATGATATATGTATTTTTGTAGTATACAGACCTCCGTCATTTAAGGATCTCACAAAGGAGAAACCCAAACGCCATAGAAACTTGGGCCTGGCGTTACAGGACTGAAATTTGGCCATAAATTAGAGCATTTATAAAGGTTTCACGAGCCCAATTTTTACGACGCACGGCAATGGCCAAATTGATAAATTCAGACAATTTTTACATCTTAGGTTATTTTTATTATTTGAGTTATTTAAATTAAAATTGTCATTTTTGAGGCTTTGATGCCTTCTTAAATCTGGAACGCCTATGTGCTGTGCTGCAGCGTATAACGATGAGGTTTGAGGTATATAAAATGGCTTAGAGGGTGACTTCAGATTGGTCTGATTGATCTTACTGAAAACCTCAGCTTACATCTATGTTTGTAAGACACGGCCCAGTTACATTACTGCTGGCTAGCATTTGTTAACATTGTATATACTAAGGGATTTGATGCAATCTCACATTACAGTAATCTGAGATAGCAACAATATATTGAAATAAAAAACACATATTTGTGATGGTTTTATTAATCACCTTCATTAGGATTATCATAACATAATAATACTGTATCCAGAAATTGCGCAGGAGGCAATTGTCTACTCTGGTGCCGTGCCCAACCAAGATACCATATTATGCTCATGGTGTGGGCACAGCAACCAACCGTTCTTTTGCCAATGATACAGGTGCAATAATATTGAATTATAGCATCCCTGCCAGTTAGAGCGCTGTCAAGTAATATGTAAACGAAATACATCCTACTACTAATATGCCTAGATTTTATTCTTCCTCTTAACATCCAGGTTGAGTCTGATGTTAATAATTCTTGCTGTAGGTCACTGTCCACCTCTCTACAGACTTCTATGACATATGAGCCATTTTCTCTCACATGCTCCCCATAGTAAGAACGGGCCTGTTTAACTTGGTATGTGCCCAAGGATATGAGAATAAGCTCGCTGTATGTTAATTCAGGAAAATCGATAATATTATCTCTTTCTACATCGATTGCTTGGAACTGCGCCCTACGTCGATTGATATTGTTGCTAATCACATAGTCACTTAATCTATTTTCCACATACATGTAATGATCAATTTTTTGGATAATTTCCTGGGCATCACTACGGTTTGCGATAGGAGGGTGGAAAGCATTTATTAAAGCGGCAGCCACTTCAAAGTGTATCATTACATTCCTTGATGCTCTATTAAAAAAATCTTGGCGAAATATCTTAAAATCTCGCTTAAACCTCCCATTGACTACTTCTACAACCCATCTACATATCGTAACTGTTCTTGATTTATTAGCTTCGAGGGTTGAAAGTCGAGATTCACCCTGTTGCATAGAAGATGGTACATATGTTCTATAACCACATTCATTGAGTAAAGGCAAGGCATCCCGGAAGCCTCTATCTAATATAAACGCATCTCCAGATTCAAAGTACTGTCTTAGAATAGATTCGTTTCTAAACTCTCTATTAATTATTTCAGCATCTGAAGTTGTCGCTGGATAGGGGCCCAAAACATCAATTATGTATCCATCTGTACAAACAATTAAAAATGGTTTTACAAGATTTTGGTATTTATGTAAACTGTATGTCTTTTTTTGGTACTTATAATTTGTACTTTTTTGCACATAAACATATGTGCCATCTAAAACAACTATAGGTTTTACTTCATTGTTATAGTTACCAAACAATTCATTTGGAATAAGAAGATTTCTTTCAATTATTTGCTGCTTATTAATATGATTAAGTCCCAAGTGATGGGGCACAAAATAATCATACAAGAGACTTTTAGCTTTATCCAGTAGTGTAGCTAAAGTCGTTTTAGGAATTTGCAGAAGTGTTGACAATCGATCATCTGAGTCCCCAGTCCTAAGTTTAATTAAATAAGCAGCTAATATAGTAGATCCCCTTCTAAGGTTCAGAAACTGAGGCACTTCATTCAGTATCTGTCTGAATTGCTCTTTGTTAAAACCAACCCAGTGGTAAAAAATATGGTCTTCCATAGGCTCAACATTCTCGAAATCCAAAAAATTACATTCGGTCTCTTTCAAAGAAAACATATCTTGAATTTGACTTGCACTAAATGTGTTGATAATATTATCACTAATATCATTGAGAAAGTCCCATGATGTGCACGTTAAATGGATATCACAAAGGCGATTATTTGAAGGTACATAATAGTTATACATTTTAAGTAACTGTTTTCGCATTGTAATTGTTATTCGGTTTCTTTCAAGTCTCCGACATCCCTCCACAAAACATCTGCTTTCAGTTTCAACAGCTCTATAATAATCAGGTAATACAATAAGAGTTCCAACAGTAGGTGCCCTTGGTGCCCTTAGTGCAGAATAAGTTTCTTGCCTTGTTGGAGGTTCTTCTAAATGAGGAATGTCCTGACTATTTGGCTCATTGACAGCTGAAGAAGATGCACCAGATGTTGAGGGGCCTGAATGGAAATGCCAGGATGCTTTACTTGCTCGCACCCAACAAGAGTGACAGACAATACTTGAAGCACCCACCTGAAAATAATATATCTACATTAAAGGGTCCCTTTACACCAGAGATGTGTGATGGGCTATTGCCCACTTTGAAAAAGACTGATCTAAAGAAATCCTGAGGAGCTAAGAGCTTGACCATTGTCACACCGTCTTTCTAATTCACTTAAATGTTGTAGCATTCCATTTACCTTTTCTTAAATACCCTTAAAAAACTGAACTAAAGAATGTTAATAAACCGTCAATTAAACAAATATACTGACCATGCGTGGTAGGATCCATTCTTTTATAACTTCGTATATTCTCCTTTCTTGCACTGTACTAGTCGTAAGTTTATGGCAACGAACTCTTCTCAGAAGAGATCGTCCACAGTGAATACACACTCGTCGGTGTCCTATAGGTGTCTGTTCACTTTCTTCTGGTCTATTTCCATCAAGAGATAAAGCATTGGCATGATTCCAGCAAGCTTGGCAGATAAAGTCACTTTCATTTACCTGAAGCAAACGTTTATCATCTTACTGTTAGCATTTAGCAATAAACATCTGAGTTGCATATTTGGGTAAACATAAGCAGCCTTACTACATTCCCACTGCAAGGACACAGGCCTTCTCTTTGAGAGAGGGAATACAACTGAACATAAGCTGTAACACTATTTAGTTTGATTACATTAAATAATTACATATCACAAAAACGTTACGTTAAATAAAAATATCGGATACTAACCGTTTCAGGCGCGACCCATTCCTGTACAATTGAAAGAATCATTTCATTTTCCAATCTTCGCCTTCCAATTGTATTGCAACGGTCTGTTGCTATTCCGCAATTCATGCAAAGGCTCATTATGTCTTCTTGTCCAGATCCAGTAATCAAAAGAGCAAAATACAGATCCAGTTTTCCAGCAAAGGTCAGCAGGGGTGGCAGGGTACGGTGTCCAATGTTTAAGCAAGGGTCAGTCAGAAGGTAATCAGAGTCCAGTCCAGTATTCGAGCAAAGGTCTTACGTAAAATAAATCTTGAGATATACGAAAAAACACATTCACTTGCGCAAAACTACGAAAAGCGAATGACATTAATAACATGAAACAACCATGACAATTGACAGACGCTGACATTGACATTTGCCGTTTACGTACATTCCGATCAATGCAATAAATAATCGATAAAATCGATTATTCATTTCTTATAATGATTATTTCAATTTTTCTATTATTATTAATACTCCTGATTATTATTTTACATTGATTTTAGTACGTAAAAATAAACATACTAATACAATGGAGTATTATTTAATTATTCGTAACATTTCAATCATTATCGATTTCCACTAAATCGATTATATTCTTAAGGTACGCTCTATTCATCTAATGCTAGCTTTTGTGAAGTTAGTGACGTATAATGAAATAAGAGTTCTAATGGTTTACAAGGCTAGTTTAAGATAAAAAAATAGATTTCTAATTATTTTCTACACTTGGCCATTGGTATTGAAGCTAATATTTAAATGGGTTAATTAAGCAAAATAGACAATTTTTTTGATACATATCTCATTCATGTAACGGTAGGCCCAGAAACGGGTTTCTCCTTTTCTATCCTCAGTGGACCATGTTTTAGCTTCGAACCGTTCATTTGGAAATGTGATGTTTGTTGGCAATATTAACATAGACATAGTCAATGGGAACACCGATACAAAAGCACAGGAATATTTGAACCTTCTTGCAAGTCACGGTCTTTTGCCGGCACACAGTCAAGTTACTCATGATAAAACATGTCTCGACCACGTATTCCTCAAGTGCTGTAACTATTGTTATCGATTCCATAATCACTGACCACAATGCCGTCTTGGTTACCCTTGATAAAGTTAAAATCAATAATTAGCCCATCATGAAGACAAAAGTTGACTTAACTCTGTTGCAAAACAATTTAAAAGATATCAATTTTTCTTGCATTTATAAATGTACAGATGCTAATGTTGCCCTCGAATACTTTGTTAATTCATTAACAAATTCTGAAAGCTCTAATTAAAAATTTTTACTAAGACATATGTCGTGCCACATCGACTGAGAATCTTGAAACCGTGGATTACTCCGGGTGTACTAAGGTGTATGAAAAATAGAGACAGAATGTATAAAAAAATTAAAGCGACACCAAGCAATGAAACATTAAAGATCATCTTTAAAAGAAACCGAAATTTCTGCAACTCTATACTAAAGAAACTTAAAAGACAATATGAGAGAGACGAATTAGACAAAGCCAAATCTGATCCTAAATTGATGTGGGATATTATAAAAGAAATCACCCACACTAAAAGAGTAACGAATTCGGCGATCGCCTTACTTAAAATAAAAATTCAATTGATGAATCTCTTAACGCTGTTAATGAAACGTTTACGAATGTTGGAAAAGATATTATCACAGCCGTTGGTTACAACACTAATACTGTTGATGCACCATTTTCTTCATCTCATCCTCATTCGCTCGTATTTCTGGAAACTGCTGAGACTGAAATAGAGTGCGTAATACAAACATTACGCACTAACTGCGCAATTGGTATTGACGGCATATCATCAAGCCTTCTAAAAGAGTACAGAATAATTCTGATTGATACCTCCTCTAACTTATATACTTAATCTTTGTATAATCAATGGAGATTTTCCACATCTGCTAAAGAGGTCTCTTGTTCATCCCATATATAAGGCTGGGGATGGAGTGTTGTGTCACTAACTATCAACCGATTTACGTGCTGCCATGACTGTCTAAAATCCTAGAGCGAATCATGAACAACTGCCTCAAATACTTTCTTGATGTCAATAACATTTTATCTAATAACCAGTATGGCTTTCGCAATAATATTTCCACAAATGACGCTATTCATGATCTTACTAATCATATAGTGGAAGCTCTGGATAATGGTGACAAATGTATTGACATTTTCCTCTATTTGGCTAAGACGTTTGACACGCTCTCAATCCCTGCACTAAAAGTAAAATTTGAGCGAATCGGTGTTAGAGATAAACAGCTAAAGTTATTCCAGAGCTACCTAACTGATAGAACACAATGCGTGAAGATAGGTGATCATCTTAGTGACAGTCTACCAGTAGTAAGTGGCGTGCCACAGGGCAGTATACATGGCCCTACGTTGTTTCTAATATATGTAAATGAGATGTCCAAAATAAAATTAGAACATGGAAAACTTTTTGCATATGCTGATAATACGGCTCTTATATTTACGAGGCGTACATGGGAACAAACATTTAAAGCACTCACTCACTGGCTAACGTTAAACTACCTGACACTGAATGTAGAAAAAACTAAATACTTAACATTTAGTATTAGAAAACCAGCAGTGTCATTGGATGCTGCAAGATATTTTATTATTGCACACACATACATTGAATACCCATTATACATGTAACTGTCCTAAGTTGGTAGGTGTCTCGGCAGTAAAGTATTTAAGAGTTATATTAGATGAAAATTATTTGTAGGGTTCATACATATCACGAAATAATCTGAGATGGTTGCCAGAAGCTAGTCTAATAGGTTTATTAAAATTAAACTATATAGTAGTATATAGTATCCGTATATAGTAGTTTAATTTCAATGAATAACATTCGCGTAAATAGAAGACAATATTATAGTCTAAAAGGCTTCAATTTGACTAGCTTCTGGCAATCATCTGGCAAGCTGCTGAGCTGAAGGTGATGTGTGGTGTCGTTTTTCATGTATGTCGTGTTCCTCAGATCGATCTTGGACACGTCGTGGTGGATCGCGTGCGCTTTAGAAAGTGGCGTGAGCGTGTGCGTGCACTGCAGCGACGGCTGGGACCGCACCGCGCAGGTGTGCTCGCTCGCCGCGCTCTGTCTGGAGCCGCACTACCGGACCATCAACGGGTACCAGGTATATTGTAAGCGTGAGCGTAAGCATGAGAGTGAGCGTGAGCGTTAGCGTGAGCGTGTGCGTGCACTGCAGCGACGGCTGGGACCGCACCGCGCAGGTGTGCTCGCTCGCCGCGCTCTGTCTCGAGCCGCACTACCGGACCATCAACGGGTACCAGGTATATTGTAAGCGTGAGCGTAAGCATGAGAGTGAGCGTGAGCGTTAGCGTGAGCGTGTGCGTGCACTGCAGCGACGGCTGGGACCGCACCGCGCAGGTGTGCTCGCTCGCCGCGCTCTGTCTGGAGCCGCACTACCGGACCATCAACGGGTACCAGGTATATTGTAAGCGTGAGCGTAAGCATGAGAGTGAGCGTGAGCGTTAGCGTGAGCGTGTGCGTGCACTGCAGCGACGGCTGGGACCGCACCGCGCAGGTGTGCTCGCTCGCCGCGCTCTGTCTGGAGCCGCACTACCGGACCATCAACGGGTACCAGGTATATTGTAAGCGTGAGCGTAAGCATGAGAGTGAGCGTGAGCGTTAGCGTGAGCGTGTGCGTGCACTGCAGCGACGGCTGGGACCGCACCGCGCAGGTGTGCTCGCTCGCCGCGCTCTGTCTGGAGCCGCACTACCGGACCATCAACGGGTACCAGGTATATTGTAAGCGTGAGCGTAAGCATGAGAGTGAGCGTGAGCGTTAGCGTGAGCGTGTGCGTGCACTGCAGCGACGGCTGGGACCGCACCGCGCAGGTGTGCTCGCTCGCCGCGCTCTGTCTCGAGCCGCACTACCGGACCATCAACGGGTACCAGGTATATTGTAAGCGTGAGCGTAAGCATGAGAGTGAGCGTGAGCGTTAGCGTGAGCGTGTGCGTGCACTGCAGCGACGGCTGGGACCGCACCGCGCAGGTGTGCTCGCTCGCCGCGCTCTGTCTGGAGCCGCACTACCGGACCATCAACGGGTACCAGGTATATTGTAAGCGTGAGCGTAAGCATGAGAGTGAGCGTTAGCGTGAGCGTAAGCGTCAGCGTAAGCGTCAGCGTAAGCGTCAGCGTAAGCGTCAGCGTAAGCGTAAACTGCAGCGACGGCTGAGACCACATTTGTATTCGGTTTAACCAGATTTTCATTAGCAGTAACAATGTGTAATAAACTATTTAAAATCAAATTGCCTGGCCTGTATTAAATATTGCTTTCTGTACTGATGGCATTAAAACTTCGCTAATATGATTGTGTTTCCAGATTGTAAGAATATACTAACAAAATAAAGACTAAGTTTTAAAATAAAGCAAATTTAAGCAATTTTAAACAGTGTTATTATTAAATTTACACAATAAAGGATTTGTCAGATATTGATCCGTACTTAAGTCAAAGTCAAAAAAACATTTATTAATTTAGGTCACAAAGTAACACTTATGAACGTCAAAATAAATAGATCAGTGAGTTTACAAAATTACTGAAACTACATTTAGGTTAGTTGCTAGATTCAGGCAAAGTTTTGAGAAGAAATCTGGAAGAAACTGTTTGTTTGTTGAGCAGGCGTTGATAGAGAAGGACTGGCTCTCGTTCGGTCACAAGTTCACGGCGCGGTGCGGGCACATCGCGTGCGACGGGCGCGAGCGCTCGCCCGTGTTCACGCAGCTGCTGGACTGCACGTGGCAGCTGCTGCGGCAGAGACCAGAGGTGATGGTTTCTTTTTTTTGAAGATTACTAATAATTTGTGTTCCAAATTACTAGTATTCTTGCTAACCTCTCCAGCTAGAATGCTGGTATTAGGAGTAGGTTCACTTCAGTAGTGCAATGGGATTCGAACGCGCATCCTCTCGATCGCAAGTCCAATACCTTATCCATTGGGCTTCTGCCGCTGGTTCTAAATTGTATTTAAATATACATATAAATAGTAATTAACATTAATAGCATAACAATATATAAATATGAACATAAGTATACATAGAGATATGTACATATATACATTATATTTTAAATATTTAAATAAAATTATTTTATTTGCTATATAGCCTTCATCCTCTCTCATAATTTGCTGTGCCCTACAGAGTTCATAATGACCTAATTTGTTTATCCCACTCTTCTTTTATGTCGCTTTATCTCTTTCTGCCTCTCCTTTCTATTATTTTGCTTTAGCATTAAAAGTTCTTTTATCTATAATAAACCAAGACAGAGGATACATAACTATTATTAAAGACTAGATTTTGCCTGTTGCTTTGTTCACCTTATTTATATTTTTCTGGATGAATATGTCCTATTCTGTATAAACGTATATGCAAATTTCATGATGATCGGTTGAGTAGTTATGGCGTGAGACCGTAACAAACACACTCACATTCGCATTTATAATATTAATTAGGATATTATTTTTATACATATGGTTGTTATTTACAGGCGTTCCAGTTCAACGAGCGGTTTCTATTGACGTTGCACGATCACGCGCATGCGTGTCAATACGGCACGTTCATTGGCAACTGCGAGAAGGACAGGCGAGATCTTAGGTACGTGTTTTGTGATTGGCTGACTGAATTAGCAATAGCCAATCAAATCACCTTTAGAAACCAGGTGTCAATCTTACTGAAGACTAGCTTTAGCTCGCGGCCTCGCTCGCGTAAAATTAGGTTAGGTTATGAATCATTAATATATATAGCCTATGTTACTCGATGATAACGTTACGGCTAGTGCCATCTGACGGCACTCGGCAGTCCCTTCTAATAATTTATTACAGCACCATCTATTGACATCTTGCGGAACTACGTAGTGTCAGTGCGAGCACAGTAGAGAGAGCGCTAGCACATTCTCGAATCATCGTGCTGTTGCGTGCCGGGTATGGCTTTTCTAGAAAACCCCAGAAACGCTTTACCCGCGTATAAATAGAGCGCACGTGCACCGCCGAGTTAGTTTACTATCGTAAGCGATCAAGTGTTCATCGAAGCGAACGGAAGCGAAAATACTAGAAGTTTGAAGCAGTTACAGTGGAAAAGTGTAGTATAGTGTTTGTTGTGTTTTAAATTTAATTGTGTGATAGAATAAAACGTTTTAGTCGGTAATATTGTTTTATATTCTTATCCGTCGAACCCAGCACGTAACAATAATATAGCTATCTAATGGTGAAAGAAATTTTGAAATTGGTTGAGTGGATTTGAGTTAAAACCTTTCAAAAAAAAATACATTTCCTCTTTATAATATTAGTACAGACAGATAATGCAAGGATATAAGAGCAAGCGTTCATGTTATATATGCCTACTAGCTGTCCCGACAGACGTTGTCTTGTACAAACGAAAAAAAAGAAAAAAACAAGTCTAAACCATTCTCGAATCCTCTTGTTGCGCTCACACTCCGCCGCGAGCGCAGCCGCTGAGGCACGACTGATTCGCGTGACAGCGTGACAAATAAACTCACATCCGCATTTATAAAGCCGGCAATACATGTTAGCCCAACGTTGCCGAGTGACAGCCAATACCAATGTATAGGTAGACAGTGTATTTGCTTTACCGTGCCAGTGCTTTGGAACACTCGCCTAGTTGGCCGAGTGAAGGCAAGCGCCAACGTGTATAGAGCTTAATTTGCGTAGCGACCACTCGTCTCACTTTGGAGCGGTGTCGGTTTTTCTACACAAATCAAAGGTGTTGGCCTGCGCTCGGCCAATAGCATCCACATGTTGGTCCGGCTTCCATTTCGCGCTTGGCGAACATCGCTGTTATACGTACAAAATATATTATTTTTACAAGTCTACTACGGTATACACTGATATAATAATTATATGCGCTTATTAAACGTGAATATGTCGTTGGAGTGCCATAATTAAATAAATACAAGCAGCTGCAATAACTTTTACAACGTCCATATTGTTTCAATGCTCAATAAAGACTGACAGCGCCCAACGTGTGGACAGCTCCACAAAGCTCGTCTACATTGGCCGTTTGCATTGGTTTTCTTTAAACTTGCCGAACGTGTAGATGACAGTACTTGCCTTGTATTAGTTTGTCTTCACTCGCGTTGGCCAACGCTTGGCCAACATGTATTGCAGACTTAATATTAGTTACGGTGTCAGTAGGCTGGTTTCCTACTACAGAAAAGCTTTAATACACCCTAAATATTTATTGAGTACTAGAGTTTGCCCGCGGCGTCGCTCGCGTAAAGGTAGGTTAGCGCTGTTTTTCTGGATAAAAAGAACACTATGTTCTTTTCTGTTGCCTTGACAACGTGTATGCGGAATTTCATGATGATTGGTCAAGTTGTTCAAGCGTGAAAGCGTTACAAACTCACATTCACATTTATTATATTAATTAGGATGTATGATATGTTGGGCAGGCTGTCAGAGCGCACATTCTCATTGTGGGGCTACATGGCGAGTCATCTGAACGAGTACAAGAACCCACTATACAACCCTAAGTCTCATCCCGACGTGATCAAACCGGACCTGAGCGCGCAGAGTATAAGGTAATGACAACTTTACTTATTTAAATACTAGCATACCCTCGCAACTCGGTCTGCTTCACATAAAATAACGACCTAGCTATTAAAATAATTATATCTTATAAAACTACAACAGCCGAAGGCCCAATCACCCTCTTTCCGTCTTCCCGCTCCTTCTCCTTCCCACTTCCCCTTTCCTAAAGGGTTGGCAACGCGCAAGTGATGCCTCTGGTGTTGCAGGCGTCCATAGGCTACGGTGACCACTTACCATCAGGTGGGCCGTATGCTTGTTTGCCAACATAGACGCATAAAAATATTTTTTTTTTACTTTGTCTATAATACTAAATAATTTCAAAAGTACCTATATCTAAAAAATAAAAGTCGCGCTGATAAGCACGGTCTGTTTGCGATCGCTAAATTTCGTTGTGTGCGTTATACAAAAATCAACCGTATAGCATACGTATTGCAAATTGATACATTCGCAAATTGCAAAGCACCTACAACACCGTAATTAGTTGAAATTTTATTTTATTAAAATGTGTGTTTGTGACATATCATTTATGCACGCTCGTTGATTTAGAGTGCTTTCAAGCTAGCCTTTCTACTGTAATGGTCTTGTAGTGAAGGAGGATGGACTTTTCTCTTAGGTATCGTGTAGTACAATGTCAAAGAAAAATAAATAACATGCAGCGCGAGCCGAAGGTTTCGCTGCTCCAATGGTGGAGCAATTTCACCAGAGATCAGGCTTATTGACGATTTAGACAGCACACTTTTAAAAGGCTTTAAGTGGAAGTAATTAGACAGTCAGTCTCTTTAGGTTGGAATGATAACCTCTATTCAGGATGCCCGCGATTCAGCTCGTCAATTTAGCTTTATTTCAATAATGCCCAAATTGCTGTATTTAACATTTTGACACTGAAGCCATCAAATGCTAGTGTAGTATTACAGGTCAATAGTTAAACCAATTTAAATAGTACTGGCTTTCGCTCGTGTAAAAGTAGGTTAGATTGTTAGTAATACTTTCTAATGGTAAAAGAATTTTTAAAATCGGATGAATAGTTTTTGAGTTCAACCCTTACAAACAAACAAAGAATCAAAGAATCAAATCTTTTCTCTTTATAATATTAGTATAGATGTTGATGACAACATATCGTGTTGCTTACATGATGTAGAAGAATTTGAGGTGTAACAATAGTGATGTGTCAGGTTCTGGCGCGGCATGTACTGCCGCCACGAGAGCGGCGTGCACCCGCGCGAGCCGCTGGGCGACCTGCTGCCCGCCGCCACCGAGCACTGCTCCGCGCTCGAGCACCACATCAACTACCTCACCAAGGTACCGTACCGCCACCTAACAATAGTGATGTGTCAGGTTCTGGCGCGGCATGTACTGCCGCCACGAGAGCGGCGTGCACCCGCGCGAGCCGCTGGGCGACCTGCTGCCCGCCGCCACCGAGCACTGCTCCGCGCTCGAGCACCACATCAACTACCTCACCAAGGTACCGTACCGCCACCTAACAATAGTGATGTGTCAGGTTCTGGCGCGGCATGTACTGCCGCCACGAGAGCGGCGTGCACCCGCGCGAGCCGCTGGACGACCTGCTGCCCGCCGCCACCGAGCACTGCTCCGCGCTCGAGCACCACATCAACTACCTCACCAAGGTACCGTACCGCCACCTAACAATAGTGATGTGTCAGGTTCTGGCGCGGCATGTACTGCCGCCACGAGAGCGGCGTGCACCCGCGCGAGCCGCTGGGCGACCTGCTGCCCGCCGCCACCGAGCACTGCTCCGCGCTCGAGCACCACATCAACTACCTCACCAAGGTACCGTACCGCCACCTAACAATAGTGATGTGTCAGGTTCTGGCGCGGCATGTACTGCCGCCACGAGAGCGGCGCACGGTGGGGTATTGATGTCAAAAAGGTGGCCATAATTATTTTTATGGTTTAATGTCCTAACAATCACCAATTAAGCTTATTTTAGCCATTGTTAACCTATACAGATTCCCAAATTCCCTTTTGGCAAGTACTAAATACGTTAAAAACTTGATAGTATAATAACAATGTAAAATTTTAAGATTATCAATACTTGAATTAAAATAACGTGCTATATAATATCTTGTGTATGTCGGTTTGTGCTTGTGTGTGTGCGTGTGCGTGTGTGTGTGTGTGTGCGTGTGTGTGTATGTGTGTGTGTCTGTGTGAGAGAGAGAGAGAGAGTTTATATGGCGGTCTATATCAGTACTGGAATAAAACATTAAAATAAAACTCTTTCTTCTTTTAAAATTCTATATTAATCAAGTTCGTTACAAGAACTGTCACTTTCATCCTCAGTTGTAGTTTCTTCACTCTTATCTAGATAGTCATCGTCTTCTGGTAAAAAAAACCTTATGCCTCTTGAGTAAATGGTCTGTTTTGTTTTCTGCATCTTGGGCGCGAACATGATAATAATGGATCTGAGCTCAACAAAAGCCTATTAAGTACATCCATATTGCATGAGGTTTTGGAAAATTTTCTGGCGAAGTCCGTTCGATACTGGCGAAAGTGTTTATTGCGCGCTTCTGCCGCTTCTTCCGAGAGCTGTCCTATGGGTAATATGGCATGTTTTATTATTGTCAGTCCATGAGCCAATATTTTATGAAGAGTGGGTGTCATTGGATACCACCCATAAAGTCTCACGTAGAGTTCTGCCGTTTCTTTACAATAAATGGAGAATTTTTCGGTATTTATTTTATGACCACTCGAAATTATCTCCAACAGTGTTTTAAATCTTTTTATGAGATTTAAATCCACGCCAGTTATTCTAGAAGCTGACTCTGGATCACTAAAAAATCGCTGTGAAACGTTGCCAGTGTTGGTGTTTCCAAAGCCAGGTTTTGGTACGTCCACTAATAGTGACATTTCTTCTTTGAATTGTTTTTGAATTCTTATTTTAGTGTCCTTAACTAACTGTTTGTCAGCCGAAGATCTCGATTGCCACTTTTGTGTCGGTAATTTGTAGGCCAAATGCAATAATGACTCAAAAAGTCTGATTCTTGATAGACCAAACTTCAAAGTCTCGGGATCTTCTTATCTTCTTATTTCTAATTTATTAAAATCCTTTGATGTGGCCTTGCATATATAGCAACGCATTGTCGACAGTGTATTTGTAGCCGCATTGCAAACTTTTCCATCCACCATGGTAAATAAAAAACGATGCTTTATTTTGACAACACCACTATGAGTTAAGACTTCAGACAGAGCCAAGTTTCGAATCTGATTTTCTATGTAACTAATTTCTTCTTTCGTAATATCATTTGTCTCATGGACAAACCTGATTCGGATGGGCCTGCAAAATCGTGGGCTTGATGGAGCAGAATTTTGCCAAATTACTTTATTACGGTTGTCATTGGTAACAAGTAATCTTATAGGCAAAAAAGAACTTTGAAATATATTAGCATCATTGCTTTCGACAGTGTTCTTCAAATTTTGCATATATTGTGCTTGTTGAGAGCCATCACATCCCCATTTTGATATGAGCTCTAAATTTTCTTTCATTTCATTAGAAAGTGTTTTTAGCACTTCTTCCAGGTAATTACACAGCCTTATTGCCGTGTGATCCACCAAATCTTGCAGCCTTATCTCAGCACATGTGTCAGTAACTCGGTATGAGTCAGGTTTGGGGTAGCATTCTGCTTTGGCTTTTTGCAACAAAGAATAACACGGGTATAGTTGCTTTCTAGCACTGCGTATTAGATTGTACTGATTTCGGGATAAACCAGCTTCCACAAATATTGACAAAGCTTCCATTGTTGATAATCGCTGTATGGTTTTCTCTTTGTTCTGTGCATTAATCACTTTACGAATTTTGAATGCCCTATTCGGCGACTTTGTAATTTCTTTTATAATTGCCGAAGCATCATTTTTGCCAGTAGCTCTCAGACTCATTTGGGCAGCATATGTTAGAGTTGCATCGGGTACCTGCTCCCGTAATTCTTTTGTTTTGCGCCGTTTACTACGATCGCTTGACTCCCCAAATTCCTTTGTTGTCTTTTGTTTTGACCAAACCGATAATTTAACACTACCGGCAAGCCACTTTTCATTGTTTTTAATAAATCGTTCTTCTTTGTGTGATGCAGCCGTCCATTTTTGTTTGAACTGCAACTTAAACATTTTTAATTCACTTTTGAGTATGCTTACTTTCTCAGCTGGACAATTTGTAACACTGATGAGACAATTTGCCAAGTGTGTTTACTTATCATCAAGTAAACGCTCAGAAATTTGTTTTAAATAGTTTTAGAGTTATGTTCTACTCATCTCCCTCACAGTTTCTACGGTTTCTATAAAGAAAAGAAAAAAATGCAATTTAAATTTTTAGACTATCATCGATAAAATGAGCTATAATTCAATATGGCGGGTGTTGGCGGAAAATATTTTTGATCTGAATAATAGTTTATGAGATAGTGAACATTTTTTGGTACAATTGTTTAGTGTACCTTTCCGTACTCTATAACTAAAACACTAAAATAGAATAAAAATGGCAAAAAAATAAGATGTGAAGTACATTTACACAAAAAAATATAAAACTATTTACAAAATTAAATTATCAAAGTAAATATAAGTTTAAAATGTAGTACATACCTTGGCACACAAGATCCATCATAAAAAAACTTCACTCAACCGCTCAGAAATCGTAAGAAAGCTGACAAAATTACGTTTTTGTAAGAGCCGCCCGAGAACAAAGACGTGCGATGACAACAACGACTAAATTCCGTCTGGTGTGGCGGCTAAGAAATAGGCACGAAACCCAAATAGTGGCTGCTCCGTGACGTTATATATATTAAACTGTTAGAAAAAACAGTTGAATTGCCAATTGAGGCAAAATTTTGATTTCGACTTTTGGCCAGCTTTTTAATATGAATACCCGTTTGTGCGGCGTGCACCCGCGCGAGCCGCTGGGCGACCTGCTGCCCGCCGCCACCGAGCACTGCTCCGCGCTCGAGCACCACATCAACTACCTCACCAAGGTACCGTACCGCCACCTAACAATAGTGATGTGTCAGGTTCTGGCGCGGCATGTACTGCCGCCACGAGAGCGGCGTGCACCCGCGCGAGCCGCTGGGCGACCTGCTGCCCGCCGCCACCGAGCACTGTTCCGCGCTCGAGCACCACATCAACTACCTCACCAAGGTACCGTACCGCCACCTAACAATAGTGATGTGTCAGGTTCTGGCGCGGCATGTACTGCCGCCACGAGAGCGGCGTGCACCCGCGCGAGCCGCTGGGCGACCTGCTGCCCGCCGCCACCGAGCACTGCTCCGCGCTTGAGCACCACATCAACTACCTCACCAAGGTACCGTACCGCCACCTAACAATAGTGATGTGTCAGGTTCTGGCGCGGCATGTACTGCCGCCACGAGAGGGGCGTGCACCCGCGCGAGCCGCTGGGCGACCTGCTGCCCGCCGCCACCGAGCACTGCTCCGCGCTCGAGCACCACATCAACTACCTCACCAAGGTACCGTACCGCCACCTAACAATAGTGATGTGTCAGGTTCTGGCGCGGCATGTACTGCCGCCACGAGAGCGGCGTGCACCCGCGCGAGCCGCTGGGCGACCTGCTGCCCGCCGCCACCGAGCACTGCTCCGCGCTCGAGCACCACATCAACTACCTCACCAAGGTACCGTACCGCCACCTTACAATAGTGATGTGTCAGGTTCTGGCGCGGCATGTACTGCCGCCACGAGAGCGGCGTGCACCCGCGCGAGCCGCTGGGCGACCTGCTGCCCGCCGCCACCGAGCACTGCTCCGCGCTCGAGCACCACATCAACTACCTCACCAAGGTACCGTACCGCCACCTAACAATAGTGATGTGTCAGGTTCTGGCGCGGCATGTACTGCCGCCACGAGAGCGGCGTGCACCCGCGCGAGCCGCTGGGCGACCTGCTGCCCGCCGCCACCGAGCACTGCTCCGCGCTCGAGCACCACATCAACTACCTCACCAAGGTACCGTACCGCCACCTAACAATAGTGATGTGTCAGGTTCTGGCGCGGCATGTACTGCCGCCACGAGAGCGGCGTGCACCCGCGCGAGCCGCTGGACGACCTGCTGCCCGCCGCCACCGAGCACTGCTCCGCGCTCGAGCACCACTTCAACTACCTCACCAAGGTACCGTACCGCCATCTAACAATAGACTCATGTATCAGGTTCAGCCGGTACTTTCTGTCACTTGCCAACGATTGTTGATCAGCATCTCAGCCAAAAGAAGTCTCCTGCTGGACATTGGTCTCCCAAGGTTTTCCATACAGATCGGTTTTGGGCCACCCGCATCCAACCGCTTCCCGTAACCCTTACCAGGTCGTCCATTTTGTCTACCCCTGCTGCGTCTTCCGGTGCGTGGCCGCCACTCCACAACCTTTCTGAATTTCGATTGTTGATCGTTATTTACATACTGTATAGATTAGCTTTAACTTAACTCTACTGTGCCAAAATGTCCCGCGGTGAATTATACTGCCGGTGTGATTCTATAGATCTAATGCAAAATGTTCACTTCAACCTCAACACAACAATAGATTTGAACGTGGCCTACTACGCAAAGGTATCGAATTCGATCCCAAGGCGCCCATGTCTGACTTTTCGAAGTTATGTGCCTATTAAATAGTTAGTTAATAATCGCTTGCTTTAATGCTGAAGGAAAATATTGTGTGGAAATCTTTAAGTCAGAGTTCTGTGCTCGAAGATATGTGAAGTCTGCCAACCCGCACTAGGCCAGCATGGTGCACTATGGCCTAACGTTTCTCACACTGAGAAGAAGCCTCTGCCCAGCAGTGGAACAGTTTAATACAAGACTGATTATATGTATATCTTCGACTACACTTTTTTTGTTTTTCACAGAGAATAACAACGTTCAAGAACCTTTTGTCCGGCAAGAAAGCTGAAAGGAACAAAGATACCGCTGTAGTCAACTACCAGAATGGAAACGTGAACACAGTTGAAATCGAAACCAAGACTGAAAATCTTCAAATTGATAACAAGTAGGTGTATTTTTAAGTAGAAGTATATTTATTTGGTTGGATCACAATCTTTTGGTAGCTCCTTTCGTGTCTAACGGGTCTAAACACATTGAAATTTCAACGATAACGAGTAGTTTTACTCTTAAGATTGCTACACATATGTACACGCTTTCGATTCCGTTCCCTTTTCATTTATTGGATCCGTTTTGTGGGTGGAGACAAACGGATCTTGATGGTAAGCAGAGAATGCTGCTCATGGACATGGTTGTGTTTTCTTAGTATTACTAAAGCAAAGCAAGCAATGCACATAACACAACTGGCCAACAAGCACAAAGCCTACTTGATGGTAAGCAGTTACAGAGCTCAACATGCGTTTACCGTTTAAGATAGGAACTAGTATTAACCCATCTTTGGCGAATCATTATTGGGTATTCAGATTAATTCGTGACTATTTCCTTAAAACGCGCGGCAAAGGCACACCATTTGTGCCACTAAAGATCACACGCTTCTTATGCTGCGTTTAAGGCAAAAATCGAAGCGTAGCAATTGCTCTACTGCGTTCAACGCACGATGTATGATCGTGACGTTGTATGAACTATTCTAGTCTAGTGCTAAAACAGAATGTTTGTGGAATAGTTTCACCTGTCGAAATGTCGACCCACATACGTGTATCATGGTAATCCTTAAATTCCGATTTGCCATTTTGCTTTCACGGTAGCTTATGATGACACTAGTTATAATAATTTTAGATTGCTGTATGAGTCTGGAGGCACTCTGACGGAACTCGAGTGCGCGAACCACGACCATCCATTAAAGGAAGCTATGACAGCTCCTAAACCCAACAAAATACCACTCATCACTCAGGTAAGACACATGCTAATAACCTTTTATTTATTTAAATTATATGCTGAAGTAGGTGACGGACTGCTTGTTTGTATAAAATATAATAATATTCAAGTTTAGAATCTTTGTTGATAAAATCACCTCAAGTTTTGATTTAACTTACTGTCCCTTTGTTGGACAAAGTCAATTTATCCCTGAATCCCTGGCTGACACGGATGAAGTAATGGTTTATATAGTCGCCTCGCTACTGCCGATTTGAATCCAATGCGGAAAAATATTGTGTGCGTCCAGAAATGGTTGTTGCAAGTCTGGGTGTTCTTTGTGTCCGTTTAAGTGGTTGTAAAATACCGCACTAGAAATATTTCCTGTATCGGAGGACCCTGTCTGTGTCTGTTAAAAATCATAAAAAAAGAATGCAAAGAAAATGTATACAGATAGATTTAAATGCCTAAAACTTTATAAACATAATAAGGTGATGAAAAGTGTTAGACTTTGCCAGGCCATTCGATTCAGTAAATATTATTTTTACTTTTAGAATGGCACACTATTAATTCGATTCACGTACAGTAAAACGTTATGCAAATTGATTTGGTTAACGTTTACAATTTCTGGCAATTAACGGCATAATCTGGTGTATAATCTAATATGGTCTTTGTAATAAATGGTGTTCCCCAGGGTACAATTTTATGCCCTTGTTTAATAAGTGTACCAAAGACGTGATTCAAGATATCAAAATAAGTACAGTATTTTGACATGGATATTCATTTCAAAATGTTACTAGATAATATTTGTTGGCGTGATACCTTTTGATATATTGATTCTATTTTCTTATTTATTAGTAATTGTTGATAGATCATTCGAACAAATTGTCTTTGGATGTTTTAGAAGGCGCATGAAACGATACCGGCAAATTTGTCGCTTCTAGAAAAGGAAGTAACCTCCGTGGCGTTAGACTGGAAAAGTATTAAGAACGTCACCGAGTGTAGCTGTTCTACACCTTTGGACCATTTCAGCCGAAAGGTAAATACACATTTATTTCTAAAAGCAAATTGCTTAGCGGGCTTTTATTTAGTAGAAAATAAGATGAATTTTTCTGCAGCACATGCAGCACAGCGCAGATTTGTAGATAACTCACAAGCGTGGTCAGGCGACTCGACTGCTATTTATTATTCTTCTGACTGATATATCGAGCTATCAATCTATTCTTTACGAACTCATTTCGGGAACAAATCTGAATACTTTATTACCTTTTATATTTGCCATCGTAGTGAGATTTTAGATCAAGATGATAACGTTACACAATATGAGATATGTGCGATCTGGTTGTAGCTTAGATAATCACAGGAGGAAGTAGTAACAGTATGTACATATGTGTGCAGCATCACTGTTGGGGTTGCGGACGCTGTGTATGCACGCGCTGCGTGTCAGCGCGCGCCGCGCTCGTGGCGCTGGCCGCTCCCCGCCCCGCTCCGCTTTGTGCCGCCTGCGCCCCGCACACACCCAGCACTCCGCAGACACACGGTGAGTAACACAGCTCGTGGCGCTGGCCGCTCCCCGCCCCGCTCCGCTTTGTGCCGCCTGCGCCCCGCACACACCCAGCACTCCGCAGACACACGGTGAGTAACACAGCTCGTGGCGCTGGCCGCTCCCCGCCCCGCTCCGCTTTGTGCCGCCTGCGCCCCGCACACACCCAGCACTCCGCAGACACACGGTGAGTAACACAGCTCGTGGCGCTGGCCGCTCCCCGCCCCGCTCCGCTTTGTGCCGCCTGCGCCCCGCACACACCCAGCACTCCGCAGACACACGGTGAGTAACACAGCTCGTGGCGCTGGCCGCTCCCCGCCCCGCTCCGCTTTGTGCCGCCTGCGCCCCGCACACACCCAGCACTCTGCAGACACACGGTGAGTAACACAGCTCGTGGCGCTGGCCGCTCCCCGCCCCGCTCCGCTTTGTGCCGCCTGCGCCCCGCACACACCCAGCACTCCGCAGACACACGGTGAGTAACACAGCTCGTGGCGCTGGCCGCTTCCCGCCCCGCTCCGCTTTGTGCCGCCTGCGCCCCGCACACACCCAGCACTCCGCAGACACACGGTGAGTAACACAGCTCGTGGCGCTGGCCGCTCCCCGCCCCGCTCCGCTTTGTGCCGCCTGCGCCCCGCACACACCCAGCACTCCGCAGACACACGGTGAGTAACACAGCTCGTGGCGCTGGCCGCTTCCCGCCCCGCTCCGCTTTGTGCCGCCTGCGCCCCGCACACACCCAGCACTCCGCAGACACACGGTGAGTAACACAGCTCGTGGCGCTGGCCGCTCCCCGCCCCGCTCCGCTTTGTGCCGCCTGCGCCCCGCACACACCCAGCACTCCGCAGACACACGGTGAGTAACACAGCTCGTGGCGCTGGCCGCTCCCCGCCCCGCTCCGCTTTGTGCCGCCTGCGCCCCGCACACACCCAGCACTCCGCAGACACACGGTGAGTAACACAGCTCGTGGCGCTGGCCGCTCCCCGCCCCGCTCCGCTTTGTGCCGCCTGCGCCCCGCACACACCCAGCACTCCGCAGACACACGGTGAGTAACACAGCTCGTGGCGCTGGCCGCTCCCCGCCCCGCTCCGCTTTGTGCCGCCTGCGCCCCGCACACACCCAGCACTCCGCAGACACACGGTGAGTAACACAGCTCGTGGCGCTGGCCGCTCCCCGCCCCGCTCCGCTTTGTGCCGCCTGCGCCCCGCACACACCCAGCACTCCGCAGACACACGGTGAGTAACACAGCTCGTGGCGCTGGCCGCTCCCCGCCCCGCTCCGCTTTGTGCCGCCTGCGCCCCGCACACACCCAGCACTCCGCAGACACACGGTGAGTAACACAGCTCGTGGCGCTGGCCGCTTCCCGCCCCGCTCCGCTTTGTGCCGCCTGCGCCCCGCACACACCCAGCACTCCGCAGACACACGGTGAGTAACACAGCTCGTGGCGCTGGCCGCTCCCCGCCCCGCTCCGCTTTGTGCCGCCTGCGCCCCGCACACACCCAGCACTCCGCAGACACACGGTGAGTAACACAGCTCGTGGCGCTGGCCGCTCCCCGCCCCGCTCCGCTTTGTGCCGCCTGCGCCCCGCACACACCCAGCACTCCGCAGACACACGGTGAGTAACACAGCTCGTGGCGCTGGCCGCTCCCCGCCCCGCTCCGCTTTGTGCCGCCTGCGCCCCGCACACACCCAGCACTCCGCAGACACACGGTGAGTAACACAGCTCGTGGCGCTGGCCGCTCCCCGCCCCGCTCCGCTTTGTGCCGCCTGCGCCCCGCACACACCCAGCACTCCGCAGACACACGGTGAGTAACACAGCTCGTGGCGCTGGCCGCTCCCCGCCCCGCTCCGCTTTGTGCCGCCTGCGCCCCGCACACACCCAGCACTCTGCAGACACACGGTGAGTAACACAGCTCGTGGCGCTGGCCGCTCCCCGCCCCGCTCCGCTTTGTGCCGCCTGCGCCCCGCACACACCCAGCACTCCGCAGACACACGGTGAGTAACACAGCTCGTGGCGCTGGCCGCTCCCCGCCCCGCTCCGCTTTGTGCCGCCTGCGCCCCGCACACACCCAGCACTCTGCAGACACACGGTGAGTAACACAGCTCGTGGCGCTGGCCGCTCCCCGCCCCGCTCCGCTTTGTGCCGCCTGCGCCCCGCACACACCCAGCACTCCGCAGACACACGGTGAGTAACACAGCTCGTGGCGCTGGCCGCTCCCCGCCCCGCTCCGCTTTGTGCCGCCTGCGCCCCGCACACACCCAGCACTCCGCAGACACACGGTGAGTAACACAGCTCGTGGCGCTGGCCGCTCCCCGCCCCGCTCCGCTTTGTGCCGCCTGCGCCCCGCACACACCCAGCACTCCGCAGACACACGGTGAGTAACACAGCTCGTGGCGCTGGCCGCTTCCCGCCCCGCTCCGCTTTGTGCCGCCTGCGCCCCGCACACACCCAGCACTCCGCAGACACACGGTGAGTAACACAGCTCGTGGCGCTGGCCGCTCCCCGCCCCGCTCCGCTTTGTGCCGCCTGCGCCCCGCACACACCCAGCACTCCGCAGACACACGGTGAGTAACACAGCTCGTGGCGCTGGCCGCTCCCCGCCCCGCTCCGCTTTGTGCCGCCTGCGCCCCGCACACACCCAGCACTCCGCAGACACACGGTGAGTAACACAGCTCGTGGCGCTGGCCGCTCCCCGCCCCGCTCCGCTTTGTGCCGCCTGCGCCCCGCACACACTCAGCACTCCGCAGACACACGGTGAGTAACACAGCTCGTGGCGCTGGCCGCTCCCCGCCCCGCTCCGCTTTGTGCCGCCTGCGCCCCGCACACACCCAGCACTCCGCAGACACACGGTGAGTAACACAGCTCGTGGCGCTGGCAGCTCCCCGCCCCGCTCCGCTTTGTGCCGCCTGCGCCCCGCACACACCCAGCACTCCGCAGACACACGGTGAGTAACACAGCTCGTGGCGCTGGCCGCTCCCCGCCCCGCTCCGCTTTGTGCCGCCTGCGCCCCGCACACACCCAGCACTCCGCAGACACACGGTGAGTAACACAGCTCGTGGCGCTGGCCGCTCCCCGCCCCGCTCCGCTTTGTGCCGCCTGCGCCCCGCACACACCCAGCACTCCGCAGACACACGGTGAGTAACACAGCTCATGGCGCTGGCCGCTCCCCGCCCCGCTCCGCTTTGTGCCGCCTGCGCCCCGCACACACCCAGCACTCCGCAGACACACGGTGAGTAACACAGCTCGTGGCGCTGGCCGCTCCCCGCCCCGCTCCGCTTTGTGCCGCCTGCGCCCCGCACACACCCAGCACTCCGCAGACACACGGTGAGTAACACAGCTCGTGGCGCTGGCCGCTCCCCGCCCCGCTCCGCTTTGTGCCGCCTGCGCCCCGCACACACCCAGCACTCCGCAGACACACGGTGAGTAACACAGCTCGTGGCGCTGGCCGCTCCCCGCCCCGCTCCGCTTTGTGCCGCCTGCGCCCCGCACACACCCAGCACTCCGCAGACACACGGTGAGTAACACAGCTCGTGGTAAATGAGTAATACTACTTCTTGCTTCTCCGTAACCGCCTCTGCTCCCAGCTTTATGCTACACGATATCTCCTATCACCTACTTCTGAAACTGTAATGTAGTTGAAATTATAATATAATAACTTTTTACATAATCGTAGGTAATACAGTTACTGAACCAAAAGCTGATACAGACCTGTTGATTCTGGAGACGAGGATAGTCTGTTTAAAATACGAAGTCCCATTTGATAGATGATCGTTGAACAGTAGTAATGAAGAGACCGTTTCAATCGACACAGCACGAAATCGATTACCGATAAACTTTACATAATAAACTAAATAGTGCGTAACCATGGTACCTATTGTAGAAAAATGTTATTTTATTTTGATGTTAAAATTATTTAAGACCGACATCTATAGATACTAGCAGTCGCCAAGTGGTCGAATTTCGACCATAATTGAAGTAAATTTTAAGTTTGATCGTTATTAAGATTTTATTGTCTATAACTATACCGTTATATTCACATGTCACTTAGTCACCTACTCAACATACATATGTAACCACAGCTACGAAGAATTCGCCGAACAATACCGAAATACTACGAACGCGATTCGACTGCTTGTGTCAAATGCATGGTTGTGTGCGTGTAGTGTTTTTTATTAATTTAATGTATTTCTAATCCATATTTTATATAAATATTAGGATTCGCCCCTCCTTCTCCATATAAACTATAACTTTGCCAAATTTCATACTCCTCCGTCCGCGCAAGTTTCGTAAAAAGGGGTACAAAGTATTTGCTTCACGTATTCATTTATAGATATATGTTTGTGAAATAATGATGTTATGTATTGTATAGATTCTAATTATTTTCAAATACTCTTTAGTACACCATCTGTAATCATTGTTTATTTATATGAAACTAGCTGACCCTCGGCACTTTGTCTGCTTCACATAAGAGAAATTTCTCCGTTATTGCAACATTTTTCACTGATTCTGCTCCAATTAGTCGTAGCGTGATATTATATAGCCTTCCTCGATAAATGAGCTATCCAACACTGAAATAATTTTTCAATACGAACCAGTAGTTCCTGAGATTAGCGCGTTCAACCAAACAAACAAACTCTTCAGCTTTATAATATTAGTAAAGATGTGTAGAGTTATGTGATATAAATTATCAAAAGGGACTTCGTATTTGAAACAGTCTATAGCGAGATTTTGCCGCTTCTTTATTTATCCTTAAATACGTATTGTCTACTATTCTGGCATCATTAACTTCAATCTATACACACACTAGAGTTGGAAACGTTGTATTATAATATGCTAAGATAAAGCCATATTTTTTCATTTTGCAGATATCGTGACACCGGCAAACTAGAAAATTCTCAGAGGGTGTTTAGGTACATTTATCTAATCGTCGAAGTATTACGCAATATATTATGTAATATATATTACAACGTAAGACTAATATAGTAAAACAACCATAACTTTTGTCGTCATATCCACACGCATATCTGGCAATAGCTCTCCTTTAAAAGAAGATCTATTGTCAGAAATCTGTGTGCGTTTCTAATCTCTGTAGCTTGCATTTTATGATGTAAAAATATAATACAATTTTCATTACCATTTATTGCTATATAAGTTTCAAACCGAATTCAATATAAAGCACTAGATATATTGTAAATATAATCTATTTTTTAATTTTTATTATTATAATATCTAGTATTGTCTTACGTCTATGTTACACATTGAAATTTAACTGCTTTTTACGTTTTACCATTGGCTTAAATAAGAGGGGGAAGTAGAGGTTGTTTACCTCAGGATGTTAGGTTTTAAATTTTAAATTCTAGAGCGATAAGTCATCAGCATCGCAGTTTAGAGGCCTTTTAAAATAACTCTAAATATGCCAATGCACACAATAAGACACGGTCGGATTATATATCATTTTATTATATCAAATAAATCATTATTTTAATTAAATTATATCTATTGTAAATTAATTTTATCTATTGAACGGGTATCTGTGAATATATTATTTGTTTAAGTTCAACATTGTAATTGTATTTTTTTTTATTTTGTGACGACGAACACTCCTGTATTTATTAATCATGTTCTCATAGAAGTGATGTAAATCTTTAATGAGAATAAATGTATTTAAACCTAATGCGCCTCTCTACCATCGCCTCGCCGAGTGTTGTGAGCTCGATCCCCACACGGGACAAAAAATTGTGGGATCCAGTTGTTCCGAGTCTGGAGTCTGGAGTCTGTGTTCTTTGTGTTTGTTGTTTGAATGTTTGTAAAGTCCCCTGCGAACAGGAAGTACCAAGAAAGATGCCATTTTAAAAAGAAACCTTTTTTTTTTGGTGGCTGTTAGATTATAGTGTAGATAAAAAATACAGACATTTTAATCGCGTGAATCAATAAAAGTAAATTAATTTCAATGTGTATTTTATATGCACCTTATATGTACGTACACACAGCGACACATCAACCTAGACAATTAGAAGTTGAACGCTGCGAATCGTGCGAGAGAGTGCGTTATATTTTTGTTACGCTCTATCCTTACCATTACATCGACACCACTATGCACTATCCCTTTCCGAAAATTGTATATTTTGTATGTAGCGTAGTTATGCGTATATAGGGTGTCTAACTTGATGTGTAGCCGTGTGTACATATTTAGATCAGATTAATTAATTATAATCAATCACAAGGATGGGCCAGTTTCTTTCTGCGTATGTACAGTCAGTGACATAAGTAGCTGGACTAACGACTGTACCGATGGCTTAGTGTTTTAACTGGTGGCCTCGCCACTGCCACTACACAGAGTATTGTGGGTTCAAATCACATGCGGGACAAAACTTTGTGAGATCGACAAATGGTTTTTACGAGTCGGGGTGTTCTTTGTGTCAGTTGTTTGAATGTTTGTAAAGTGCCAGCGACACAGAAAAAATTCCTAATGCGGGAGTACTTTTTAAAATGAAATGAAAATGAAATTTTTCCAAACATTTATTCAGAGTTCCTTACTCTGAATAAATGTTTGGAAAAATTTCAAATTAATTTACTGCTTTATGCGTTTATATTTTTTAAGAGCGTCGTTGGTCCAATTACTCTCTTACTCCCGTTTTCCTTCCTTTATCTATCATCAGGTTTTTGTTTATTGCCCGTGTGGTAGACAACGTCTTAGAATTGCTTCTCTGCCGTCCACTAACTAAAAGGATGTTAAGTGCTATGGAATAGGCTTTAAGTCTTTTTAGTTAATTTATGGCAGTTCTGTGATGTTAACACCATACAGAAAGCGGCAGATACCGCTTACTGTCAGGTGGGTCAATGGCTAGTTTGCTACCAAAAATAAAAATCTTACTATTATTCCGTATTTAAATATTGTTATGAAAACCGTTCAGATAACTAATTACTGTGGTTGACTGCACGGATGACGTAATGGCCGTAATGGATTAACTGGTCGCTCGAATCGCACACGGGACAAAAATTTGTGTGATCCACGAATAGTTGTGACTGTTGTTTGAATGTTTATAAAAGTCCCCCGCGATACACGAAATATTCCCAGTGCGGGAGTTGTCTTTTAAAAGACATAGAGAATTTTAATATCTCGCAAATACTTTTCGACTTACGTGGGTACAGTATGACGCAAACGACCGTAAGGTGGTTTTGGTAACATTGCACTCACCGATCGGTAAACGATTAGCGAGGTTAAGCAACGTTGGGTGCGGTCTGTCTATAGATGGGTAACTGCTTAGTGGTATTTCATCTGAGCGTCTCCGTGCTTCGGAGGGCATGTAAAAAGTCGGTCCCGGTTGTTGCCAAATTGACAGCAGTCGTTAAGCCATGTCAGAGGCCTACGGGCAGCTTGACCAACTCTTGACAACAGGTTGGCCACTAACCACACGAAAAGAAGAAGAAGTACTATCCAGTAATAAGCCCATTATACGATCAGTCGTGGTGTTCCTAAAGTATTTTGTTACAAAGATACTTATGAGCCAAAAGATAAACTACAATTGGGCGATAACTACGCCATAAAGGCAAATTCGTGCCACAGAATACATGTATACAGAGAGCCCGCTCAAATCCCGATAACAAGCACATTCGAATCAAACCAACTGAATGTAATATAACATTATATCGAGTTGATCTGAAATGGCTATTCGTCTATATGCTATGACATCTGTTGCCACGAGATCCGGCAATGTATATCGATGTATTGTAAGGTTGGTGCAACTACCTCCGTGGCGCAGCGGCAGTGAATACGACTGCTGTGCATGAGGTCTCGGTTCGAAACCCGGGTCGGGCCAACAAAAATATATTGTGTTTTTCTGTTAAGGAATCTCAATAAGAGCCTGGGATTAGGAAGTTGGCGGCGTTAGACACCGCCGCGCCTCGGAAAGAGCATAAAGCCGTTGGTCATGCGCCTGATCTCTCTCTCCGGTTGTGTCGGATCTGTCCCATCGGATCATGAGAGTTATGAAACAGAGTCTGCACTAGTGTTTGCATACATACTTGTGCACTATAATATCTCGTGCGCAGATGACCAGTCTCCGTTAAGATTGGCCGCCGTGACCGAAATTGGGTCTGGAGGACATTATTATTCTGTGGTTTTACTAATATCAGTAAATATGGTGGATGGGGGAAACTTAATTATTTCATTTCCTTTCTCAGTTCTACTAATACATTTTTGCCTCATCACAGTCACTGTTAATCCATTAGATACATTTAAAATATGTATTCGTAAAAAACTTCCATTAAAATATCTACGTTCACTGTGCTAACGCCTTAACTACTTGACCGATAATCATAAAACTTTGCATACACGACGTCACGGGTACAGAAAAGGACATAGGGTATCTTTTATTCAGAAAAAGTACTGTTCCCGGTGCATAGAATTCTTTTGATAAAATCTAGATTAAGGCGAGTGTAGCGACATGTTAAATCTAGTATTAAATATATTTACTTAATACTAATATAATAAATCTGAAGAATTTGTTTGTTTAGTTGAACGCGCTAATCTCAGGAACTACTGGTTTGAATTAAAAAAATCTTTTAGTGTTGGATAGCCTATTTATCGAGGAAGGCTATAGGCTATATAACATTACGGTACGACCCACGGGGGCGGCGCAGTAACCATAAACGCGAGTGAAACCGCGGGCACATCTTGTAGTTACATATGTATACGTTTTTGATTTTTTGGAGCATACAAACTTACGAAACATCCAAGTTTATAAAGTTTTGAAACATGTTTACTCAGTATTAACAAGTTACAATAAACATCATGTTTCGCCACAATAAATCTATACAATACTATATTTTGCCAGTAGCTTCGCTCCCTTAAATGTAGGTTAGGTTAGTAAAATTACTTTTTTCTGGATAAAAGGTACCCTATGACTTTTTCTGTTCCCCTGCCAACGTGTATGCGAAAGTTCATGGTGATCGGTCGAGCAGTTAAGGCATGAAAGCGTAACAAACAAATTAACATTTGCATTTATAATATTAGTAAAGATTTTGGCTTATTAGATGTAGACATTTAATTTCTATATTCTGTATACACCTTAAAGAGGGTGACTATAACTATACAAAATTAAAAGGCATTACCGATATTGTTTTTCAGTAATACTTCCAATGACAACTGGAACAAGACGTTCCAGTTGTCATTTCAAATTTAATCAAACGTCTGTATTTAGTTTCGAACAACAAGGAAAAGATTGACTGGATACCTTGATAAGATATGCTAAACGAAGTATTAGGTACCTATAAAGGACATTATGTAGCCTATTCTTGTGACACAATTTTACATTTACAGTAGCCTTTTATTCTGAAATCCTAGGTATAGGAATATATGTAACATTGATTCTATTTTTCTATAAAATGTCTCCTAGTTCTGTGTGCCTCTTGGCCTCCTCTAAAATTTGCCACTATGTTCTGTCTACCGCTGCACTTCTCCAATAGTGTCCTGCAGTAAATTTCAGGTCGTCCTCCTATCTTGTTTGTTGCGTTTTCGATCTCTTGGATAGCAGTAGGAGCACGGACTTAATAGTAAATATGAATAAACTAAATGAAAATAAAAGACGCTTCAAGTCATATATTATACAATTTATGTTTGCATTTATTCTTAATAAATAGCCGAGTGCCTGTTGCCACATATTTTTGAACGTCGAACGAATTTACTTAGATCCCTAGAGGCAGTATTTGTATGTATTTTAAATAAATTTACTTGACAATAGAAGCAAATTCTAAGCCTATGCGGTCACTAAAGCGAAATGTAACATTTGTAAAATAGCATAGGCCCGTAATAAAAAATATTATAATACAATGTTTAAATATTCTAGATGCCGAAGTAGACATTGTCCTACTTCCTAATATTATTATAAATGTTTTTGTAACCTAATCAAACACGTTGAACGAATTTGAATGAAACTTTGTATACAGATAGGTCATGTTTGGGATTAACTCAAAGCTTAATTTTGTTCAGTATGCGCTGCAGTTAGCGTCACCCAGGCATGGCTGCAGGCTGAAACTATCATGTAATTGTTACAAGTTTTTTTGTAGATCAATCTGCGAATGATATAACGGGCTTTAGACTGAAGCTTGAAATGTATTATGTAAGTGGCGCCGCCTAGGGTATATAATGTGTATTAGCAGCATTTATGAAACGGGCGCTTAAGGTATATTAAGATCTCGTTATATTATTAGTTATAATCTTGTAATTTTGCTAGCAATATGATCGAATTTATTTATTAATGCATGTTACCATGACATTTTTATAAAGTACCTAGACATATTATGGTTATGTATGTTTCTAGACAAATCTTAAGAGTAAAATATGTAGGATCAGAGTGTTGGCTACGTGTTATTTTTTATCCTGAATCCAATCTTTTGCTATGTCATGGCATTGACTTTTTGTATATCTGTCTGGTAGCGCAATTCATTCTTGCCCAATTTTTTTATGTAACTATTTGATATATTTTAATTAATATTGTATCTGTACTCCGTTTTCTGAATAAGTATAATGTGTTGAGCAAGTTCAAAAATTATTTTAATAGCATTGTATAATATTACTAAAAGAAATGTAATTTCGTAAAGTTAAGTAAAAAAAATATTAGTCCTATGCTTGTAAATAATAGATAATTATATTGTTCTATAATACCATCAATATGAAAATATATGTATATCAGTAATAAAAATAATATATTTTATTTTAATGTATTGTTATTCGATTTTAGAGTATGCTATATAAAATCCAACACATTCGAGGGAGCTCAAACAGCAACGACACGTGCATTTAAAATAATATCTTATTGTTCTGTATGAGTATGTCTCGAAATTGCTTCAGTGGATACGCTATCCTTAAGTTCTTCGTGACATAGGACCTTACACAATTACTAGAAATTACACTAAATACTATTAATTGTTTCAACTATCAAACAAAATTGGCATTACACAGCAGCCTATTATAATTTATGGACTACTAAAGTAACTAAAAGCAATAAAAGTAAAATTCACTAACAAGCAATTAGCAGGCAACACTTAGGTACCGAGCGACTTTTAAAAATCATTTATACCACTATTGGGTGGTCCAGCAGAATGTTTTGTCGCATACTAATATTATTGAGCGTTATTTATTTAACTTCCTGCGAAATAAAAAAGAAATCGGACGATGTTGAGAAGAATCGAATGATTGGTATCGATACCAGTCACAATTTTAAAATCGACAAAGATACTGTTATAACACGGAATATGAAATTGGAAAAACGTAATCGTGGACCAAAATGTAAGATATATTATAATAATAATCAACCGAATTTTGCGGAAGGATGGCGATCGATAAATAACTGGTCCGGTCGTTCAAGATAACTGGCATCGAAGGAAGAAAGGATTGTATTTCGCATGCGTAGATCATAATGGCTTGTTTCAGAGTCAGTTCAAATAAAAGCTTAGTGACGTACTTAAATAAGACAGTCACAAAAATATGAGGCTTTCAAATAGTTTGTCCGAGTTTGAGCACTCTTTACCTGCTTTATTTTCAATGCAGATAAAAAATTGTCGCGGCATAGGAATTATCGCATACTTAAACCAAAAATTTTAAAATGTCTTTGTTAAAATCAATTATTTGACATAGACAGCTGTTTGTTTACAAAGGTTTTAATTTAAAGTTAGCTATAAAATAAGTAAGTACATCAATAATATAAACACCAGAACTTAATTATAAATGCAGTAAATGTAAATTCACAGAAAAAATTTACGTGTGACTTTGTCGTTCATAAGTGTTACCTTGTAACCTAACTTGAATAAATTTATTTTGATTTTGATTTTGATTATAAATATATTTTTATATTTATGAATACTGCACTACCATAGCGATAACACATCTCTTTTTTTTAAATGTCGAATTTTCGCGACTTTTTTCCGTCATGCCAATAAATTCTATATCGGCATGATAGATATCATCACATAATTAAATTTGATTTTTAAGCGGCTCCAAATAAGATCGAAGAGGAACGCGAGCCAGATTGGTCTTACAGTTCACTTCCTAAAGAAGTGGCTTCGCATGTCGACCAGTTCAAACAAAATATGACTGAATGTTTGAAAGAAGTGCAAGCTAACGACAAGCGGACTGTGAAACGTCTCTCACCCAAAATGGAATCACCGGTTCATGCAGAATGCCTTATTGCTTGCGTTTTGAAACGCAATGGTGTCATTCATAATATGAAAATAAATAAAGGTAATATGTTATATTGCCAAACCATTTATTTTTGTACAATATAGTCGTAATTTTTATTAATATTGATATAATATTTTCTTTTTATCACGTTGGTACTACGATGGGCGGGAATCGAACCCACGGACTAACGATGGCAAGTCCAATACCTCAACCATAACAAATACTTGACTGATACCCTTGGCATTGTAAACAATTTATTAATTTGGTTGTCATAAACAAACCAACGACTCAACATAAAACAATCTATTATTCACAAGGATATCAATTACGGCCGCCGGCCGTCCAACAGTTTATCATCGTTACATTGTAATATTTCATCACAAATAACTTTTTTTATATATTGCAGACAACTTACTAACACTAGTGAGCAAATTTTATTCTAAGGACACAAAACTTATGAAGAAACTTGACAAAAATCTGGATCGGTGTATTGAAATGAGTGTACACTATCAAGATGAGTGCCTATTGGCATCGCACCTTAATGAATGCACTAACGAATTAATGGCAAGTAACAAGCACAAAATTTCTGTGAACTATTAAAATGCTGTTGATAAAGAAATTTAGTTTTATTTCAAGACTATAGCATAAAGATTAAAAGCTTAAAACAGTCCCAAATAGGCTTGTTCATAAAATGTTACCGAGTTTTTATAATAGCTCGCTATATAATAGTTTGTTTGTAGATTTGTATATTTCCTAGAATTCTACAAAGGTTCCAGCGTCAAGCTACAATGTTTAAAAGTCTGATTTGGCCACACTGTAGGCATGTCGATCTAATATTAAAATCCTAGCGATCGACAATGGAATTTAGTAATCAATTGCTTGGTTTAATCGAGAATTGGTTTCTCTGTCATTTACGAGTTCATTAGTTAGTGTAGCACTGAATACCAAGTCCCCGTAAGTTTACAAATAGGAATCACTTAATAACGAATGCATCCTACCTACAGTACCTACCACGATTAACTTATCGCCGAAGGCATGCAATCTTGAATAACATAACGTCTAATACACTATCACGAATCGCTTAGTAACGTTTCAATAGAGCAAATAATCCTTAATCCTTATTGTAATTTCAAAAGTTATTGTTACCGTGACCATGGCTGCTGAAAAGCAACCGAACTTTATTTACATAAACGTTTAAATAGAAAATGTTATTGCCAGTGTGTAAAAAGGCTATGAATCGCGAATAATTACTTAGGTAAGTAGTTTATTAATTATTATATTTGTGTACATATATTATGTACGTTTTATATTTTATTTATGCAAAAACTATTGCTATATTTTATATATATAGTATAGATAGGTAACACTTCGTGAATACAACATTGGTCACATTAGTTCAATTATTTTTCGATTGTGAAGTGTCATTACTATCATTGGAAAATATCTTCGCAACGTAGATGGAATATTGTAATTTGTATTACACTCAGTGATGGATTTCGTGGTATAATTATACTATTTGTACCATTATTTCATAATGTGTAGTATGTAGTATGGTTAGGCCACTATATTACACGAAAATACCATAATTTTATCTTCAGGTTGACCGACTTGTATTGTTCGTGGGTCCTTTAACTTTTTAATAAATACCCAACAATATAAGGAACTTTTGTAGGTATAGCAACACTAAATCAGGCAACTCTAGGCAGGGATTCCCCACGTAATGTTTTACTATCTCGATCATTCTGATAGAATAGGATGGATGTATTTTATGAATAAGTGTGAGAGAGAAGTTTTCATAGCATTATTTTCGATTACTATCCTACAAAAGCCAGAGAAGTGTGTCGGGATCATAGCAAATGGAAATTCATAGTCTCTGCCTACCCCTCTGGGAAACAGGCGTGAATCTACGTATGTATGTACCATATTACACACAAGCCGGGACTCGACAGTGAATAAGTCATGAATAAGTTGTTGCGGTACACTTTCCCTAATTAAAATACTTTAATAAAGTGTTTTGCGTATGATGTTTCTTGTGCTTTGACAGCTTTGAGAAAATAATATTTTGTGGTCGCATTTTGTAAGGATGAGTGAAAGCGAGGACGAAAAAAAGTCTGAGACTTTTGGCCGTATCGAGAGCAAATTCTGGAATCTTCATAAAATTTTCAGCGCTGATGATCCCACTGCAGTAAACGAAGGAGCAACAGAAGAAAAAATATATATTAAACTGAAAAATGCTTTACGGAACACGGTATTCCTTTAAAAACATTGTTGGTTTCGAGTCAGATGGCTGGATTGTTATGATGGGACGCGAAAATTCTGTCGCAAGCAGGTTTAGAGAAGATTGTCCTGGTATTAAAGTGCACTTGTCATTCCGCTCATCTCTGCACCAGTGCAGTATGTCAAAAACTACCAAATAGGTGCGAACAGTTGGCACGAAATATATTCAGTTTTATTCACAATAGCTCAAAACGATTAGCAGCGCTAAAGCAATTTCAGAAGTTTTTAAAGCCCGTCACAGACGTAGCTATAATATATATTAATATATCGAGATATATATTATAGTATAGCAAGCTATCACACACGGGAGCTATACTATAATATATATTTTGCCCTCACTCGGTCTGCGGTCGTCCTTGCAAGCGCACGATTTTAAAGCTTAATTTCTGTACAGGCTGTTCAAATATTGAAATAACACTGTAATCAATCTAGGTACCTAAATGAATTCGACAAGAGCACTTCTTGTAGATCTAATTGAAAATACCTCAGAGGATGATTCCGATGCTGAATTTGATATGCATGTTGCCTTGTCAGGAACGAAAAATAGAACCATCTGGGTTGAGTCGCTTTAAAAACGAAAGAGAATTCGAGGCCAATTTAATTTGTATCATGATTAAAATTTATCATCGAATAAATTTGCACAGTATTTTAAAAGTTCAAGATCGATATTTATCGAGCTTCATGAATTGATAAAAAATAATTTAATTAAATGCGATACGGTTATGTGCAAAAGCATAAGTTCTGAAGAACGTCTTGCAGTATGCTTGAGGAAAGAAGTAAAAACAAATCATATGTCAATCATTTATTATAATTGCAAGACTTGTATTTTGATTAAATAAAGTACGTAATTTAAGCTCGTGCGCATCGAGCACGGACGTCGGGCAGGCGTTCAAATGGAACACCCCTATCCTCAAAATATATCAAAATATATATTAATATACCAAAATATATATTAATATGCCAAAATATACCGAGATATATATTTTGACATATTTTGGTGACGTCATAGAAATATATATTATAGCTGCGTGTGCGGTCACTCGAAAATTTATATGGAAAATTTGTCGTAATATGCCTTGCTATGATTCATATTAATATATATTATAGCTACGTCTGTGACGGCCTTAAATCTCAAGCCACAAAAAAGGTTACATCCATCACAAACAAGATGGCTGTCACTTCAGCAAGTAGTGGCACGTGTTTTAAGCAATTGGGGTGCTTTAAAATTGTTTTTCACCGACATGGCACTGTCGAAACGATCTCTGTCAGAGCAAGCAATACTCGATTTGCTTCTAGATCCATATATGAAGCTATATTTTGATTTTCTAGCAATACTATCAAAGTTTACAACTTTCAACAAATAAAGGGTTTTCCAATAAGAGGTTTTATTTTGAATAGCCCGCTATTTCAGTAGATGTCACTTTTGAAGCTGTTATTTTTTGACATTTGACAAGTAGAAACTACGCCATTAATAAAAATGGATCGATATACGCTTCAACAGCGCATTGAAATTATTAAAATTCACTATAAAATGGTGAAAATTTGGCTGAGACGGTTCGTAAAACTCGAACATTTTTGGGTCGTCGTGAAGCACCTTGTCGGACCGCAATACAGAAATTGGTGGAAAAATTCGAGCTGTTGGGACAACTTAGTGATGTGAAGAATAAAACCCGTGCACGTCGCTCAAGAACAGCCGAGAATATTGCTGCTGTAGCCGAAAGTGTTGAAGAAAACCCAGGTTTGTCCATTCCTCGTCGTTCTTTGGAATTAGGTATTCCACAAACGTCATTACACCGTATTTTGCATAAATATTTGGGTCTTAAGGCTTATAAAGTTCAGTTAACACAAGAACTTAAGCCATCCGATTATCAACAACGTCGTGTTTTTGCTGATTGGGTCGTTGAAATGCATGAAAATGATTCGGAATTCCATCGAAAAATCATCTTAAGTGATGAGGCCCATTTCCACCTCGGTGGCTTCGTCAACAAGCAAAATTGTCGCATCTGGGGCTCGAAAACCCCAAGAGTTATTGTTGAAAAGCCTCTCTATCCTCAACGTATGACTGTTTGGTACGGTTTATGGTCCGGCAGAGTCATTGGACCGTACTTTTTCGAAAATGAGGCTGGAGCAACAGTTACTGTGAATGGGTTGCGCTATCGAGGGATGATTAATGATTTTTTATGGCCGGAATTGGATGTTATTGATCTGGACAACGTTTACTTTCAACAAGACAGCGCTACGTGCCACACAAGCAACGAAACCATTGATCTTTTACGGGAAAAGTTTCCGGACCTTGTTATCTTTCGAAGAGGTGATCACAATTGGCCACCGAGATCTTGTGATTTAACACCTTGCGACTTCTTCCTTTGGGGCCATGTGAAAGAGAAGGTCTACGCCAACAGCCCAGCGTCGATTCAAGACCTCAAAGATGGAATTCGTGAGGCTATCGAGGACATAGGGCAGCCACTTTGCGAATTGGTTAAGGAAAATTTCATGAAAAGGACATGGTCCTGTAAGCGTGGTCGTGGTGGTCATTTGTCTGATGTTATTTTCCACTATTAACGGCATACCTTCCTCTTTATAATTAAATAAACATCAGATCATTTATATTAAAAAATGGCATTTTTCTTTGAATATCAAAATAACACCTCTTATTGGAAAACCCTTTAGTTTCAGTCCACGGAAGTTGTGGTAACAGAGCTGGATGCAAGAATAAAGGACTTATACACAGAACTACTGCTGTGTTTTATGGAGCGGAGGCACGTTAACCAAACTAACATAGCTGATATCAAACCAGATGACAAAAAAAAATCACTTACCTAACGAGCTTCTCTACTTAGGAATCAGCGTAGCTACAAAAATTAACACACTTGAAATAAAGACAGATATGACTAGGCCGAGAGAATTTTTTAATAGGTGCAAAGATTTTCTTGTCGAATCTGCTGTGCAAGTGCGAGAAAGGTAGCATTTTAACAATGAGGTTCTTATCAAAATTTCTTTAGTAAGTCCTAAAAATGCTTTAAGCCAATGTGTCCGAGAACAAAATCCAACCATTCTGTCTATCGCCTCAAACTTTCCATGAGTGATTGACATACAAGACATTAACTTAATGAAAATTCTTAACGATCAATGGCGTGTACTGCCAGTAATCGAGTTTGATGAAAATATAAAAATGGAACATACACAACAGACCAGACGTGTTCTGGTCGAAACCAAGCGCTTGGTGTGATATGTCCGAAAACTAACCGTTTCAAAAAGTCGGCAAATTTGCTCTTGATTGCCTTGTTTTACCTCACGCAAACGCTGATTGCGAAAGAGTATTCAGCAAAGTAAACAAAAACAAAACTAAGAAATAAACTTGCAACTCGTTCCATTGACTCCCTGGCACTTTCTTGCGATGCTGTAAAAGAAAGTAAGTCTAATAATTGTATCGAATTTATGCCAACTGACGACATGTTGCGTCGTGCCAAGGACGAAGTTCCGATTGACGAATTAGCTGAGATCGACGTCCACTTGCCTCAATTTGATTAATCCGTGTAACAAGTAACAAGCAAAGGATTTTATGAATATTTTTGTAAATAATAAAACAATTGAAATTAAACACTTTAGACGGATTTTGTCGCGTTGTTTATTTTACTTTAAACACCATCTTAGTCTCCCCGTGAAAATGGCTGCTGTAAAGCAACCGAAACGTCGGAGCAAAGTGTAAACTTAAATATAAATAGTTTTAGGGTTGATTTTTCAATGGTCAGATAATTTTTATCTGGGGAATATGTTTGACGTATTGACAGCTTTTGTATAGAAAATGGTGCCAATTCTGTTGTAATTTGCTCTTAGCTAAAAATTATCTAATATTAGTTTAGAGGTTTCGTGTAGGGCATTCTGCTGTTCCATCGAACTAAATTTAGATTTCATTTAAACAGCACCTAATTCGAGTTTGACAATCCTAAATTGAATTGAGGCGATGTTACCCGTATTTAAACTAAATAAATATAAAGAATCAATATGAGCGAGTGAATGAAAAACTCTTGAAATAATATTTTTATTTTTGTTTAATGCGTGTAATTGTTTGTGAACACTTCTTAGAGAATAAAAGGTAAGTAAAATTATATTTTAGTCACTCTAATTTAAGTAAATACTGTACAACAGAGAATGTATCTGACAGCCTATCAAATCTTTTTTTAATTAATTCTGTTATCCAATAGGCTATCTGCATTAATTTTGTATTACTTTTTTAAAAGTAGCTTATCCTTAAATAAGTCGTTAAAAAATGACAATTTGTTTTATTAAGTATGTAGTTAAAAGTTTTAAAATAAATACTTTAACCAAAGTTTTTATGAACGCATGAAAACGCTGTTCCGCCTTGACGTTTGTTTGTTTTAATCTATGTTTGTTTGTGTGACGTCGCTGAACCAGTAAACACGTAGGTTTTGTATGGAAAATAGATATATTTTATTATTTTGTTATGATGTCCAATGTATACAGCAATTATCGTTGGTGTATTGTGCCAGAGTGTAAAAACACTAGTATTAAAACGCCAGAAAAGCTGTGGATCCAGTTACCAAAGGATATAAAATTAAGAAATACATGGATACAACTGGCGAGGAGAGATCCTAAGTCATTATCAACTAAAAGCCAACTATATATGTGTGAAGATCACCATGATGTAAGTTTAGATAAACCTAACATCAGTAATAAAGTATTGGTTATATTTATTATTATTTTCTTTAAAGGTTATGTTGTTCAAATAATTTTTGTTTCAGTTGGAGAATGACATGGAGAACTATATGCAATATAAATGTGATTGCGTACCGTTGAGGTTTGATTTGGTTGACCCTTCAACATCTTCGTTCAATCAAGGTACAGGTATATTCTACTAATTATCCCTACTTTCATTTACTACTATGATTCTAATTTAGCTAATATTGGGGAAGTACCTATCTAAATATTCTTTACCATTTTATTTTAGATATACTGATTGAAGAAAACGAGCCTTCATGTCTTGCCTTCTCCTGAAGGGATATTTTATGATAAAGCAGTACAGGCTGTGCCACATCAGGAACATAAAGCTATTCAAGTACATGTTACACACTACAGAAGTAAAATGGTTCAGATTGGTGTAAATATGAGAGATGTTAAATGATCACCAATTAAGTTTACTGTGTCTACAGCAACATCAGAAGATGCACTCGATTATTAACTTAAATTATGAAGGGTTCTGGACTTAGTTATTACTACAGCTTGTGCTTTAGTAAATTTACAAGATGCACTTATCAAATAAAGACTTTTCAAGTACATTTCCTTTTTCATTACTATCAATTTCCTATTGCTGATGGATGAATGATATAAACTAATAAAGAAAGTAGCAGTAGGAAATAAAATAAACTTGAATTTCTATTCTATTCTCTTCTACCTATACCTATCAACTTAAAAGAATGTTTCATAGAAATTCAATCACTGTAGTCTATAATGATTATGAAAATGTACCAAATTATAATATTTTAGTAAAGATATTGCATAAAGAAAACAAGTTCATTGGTGTAGGTTAACATTTAATATATTTATTAGTTCTTCACACTGTTACAATGTGCAGGGTAAATGTTAGTTTCAGTACTTTTTGTTTGACTCATACTTACATTCAATATATTATTATTGTGCTGATTTGTTACTTATACCTGAGAAGCTTAACTTATTGGAAACATTGGTTTGAGCTTAATATCAAAATTTATTTTAGCTAGCAATAAAATAGAAGACCCATAAAACAAATTACATAGTAGGTTTTTTAAACCTATTATACTAAGAAATGTAAAGTGGCATGCCACTATACATTTACATTAAATACATGTATTTACAGTGTATATAATTTTAAGCACATCGAGTTGTAATCATACAAATTATAAGACTTAAATGATGTTTTATTAAATTGTGTGATAATGCAAGAAATAAAGAAAGCTGTGGGATAATCTTTATAAAATATTTCATTTTATGTATTTAATTAGTAATGAATAAAAAAAAATAGAATTAATAGGTATACCTAATAATTGACACAGAATGTTTAAGAACCAAATTTTTTTTATTTAGCAGAGTTAAATAAGAATAATATATTGTCGGAGGCACTCGTCAACTTCTTCTGCGTTCAGGTGTTGCGGCATCGAGGAACAAAAAACCCAAATTAGTTCCGTCCGTGAATCTCCACCTGATCATGTTCTCCTTGCTCCGGCGTAACTGAGTCTGACATATAGTTTAAAGGCTTCCAGATCACCTCTGATGATCCATAATCAGGCGTTTCAGGTGATACAAATATGTTTGGTAGGGATATTCCTTCCTTTCAAAGGTGCGCCACACAGGCCTCACTTTTGGTGGCTCCAAGGTTAATGGCATAATTGAAAGAACTTTTACGGCTCTTTATATATTTAAAAATGCCATTGTTTAAGCCTCTGGCCTCAACTACTAAATCTCCAGGAAAACAACTTCGTATCATGTTTTCAGATGTCATATAATATTAGTTTGACATTTCTAATTTTAGATCATTTTTGACGTTTATGCCGTACAGTACAGCAGAATGCAGAAAGGACTAAATTGAGTAGGTAACTAAACCAATTTTAATCCTGTCACACTAAATTATGTTTAGACCTGTCACTTTTAGCGATTTCAGAATACGAAATGTCGTTTGACAGGACTAAACTAAATTTTAGAGATTTGTAGCTAAGATAAGAGAATTTTGTGATAACAGAATTGGCACCAATATGTCATGCCGCCATATTTATTCGTCAGATAACAGTTATCTGACGATTGAAAACCGGCCCTTAATTAAATTAAATAGCATAGTAAAGTTCAATAATAGTAGTGTTAGAGTTTTCAAAATTATGTAATTTAAGTGTTTATATTAAAATAAACAACGCGACAAAATCCGTTTAAAGTGTTTAATTTCAATGTATAACATTCGCGTAAACTTAAGACAATATTAAATAATAAAACAAATTTTCACTAACGACTGCAATTTTATTTCAATTCAAAACAAAAACGCCGAGAAACGAAACGTAGTATAATTTTGGGCAAGTAGTATAATTTTAATTTCCATAAACAATAATTTTCTGGAGGTCTTAATCCAGCACTGATTACACTGTCAAGCTAGTTAGTATATTCTTTGCTGTCAAGTGTCAACGCTTTGCAGAAAGCATAGTTATGGAGGCTATGTTTTATTTAATATAGTACTGCAGAAACAAAGCATTTGTTTTCCGTCGTAACATTTGCTATTGTTTGTTGTCTTTTTATTTTATTATGCAACATTTTTGTCGGTCTAATGATGGAGAAGTCGTCAGCATTGTTTTGTACGGAGTTGTATCGTTGTTGTTCTTGATCGAAAGTATGTAGATAAGTTATTTGTTTTTGTGCAAACATGGGTTGAGTGTTCGTTGTTCTTGTACAGCTTTATATTTATCTGATAATGCATACTTAAAGCTGTGTTAACAGTACAATAAAACGAAGAGTGTGAGCACTTTTCGCTTTTTTAGATTACATGCAATAGTGAACATGCTTCATAGGTTATGATTGCTAGTAGTGTGTGTTCCTTTCAAAGGCCGTATACTTATGTACATTTTCTATCCTCGAATGTATTATAAAATAGTCTTTTTGTTAGATAATCTGAAGATGTTGTTTTGTCTTGTTTTCTTACTATTGTATTTTTTTTTAAGTTTTCTTGTTTGCACTTTCTAATAGCAAACACTTATTCTTCTTGGTTGTATATACCAGATAGTGGTTTGTTCTATTCCTCAACATTGTCTTTAGATAATTTGCACTCCTAATATCTCTACACTGAAAGCAATGATATATTCGAAAAGTAAAAGTTACCTATTGTATTTTCTTTAGAAAATTGTTTTGAATTTGCTGATCTGTTAAGATAATAATTAGTAAGTAATAAGTCCTAAGATAATATAACTAGGTTGTGGGTATTATGTACATTTTTAAAACAAGAGGCCATTGTCAGTTGTATGAAAATCTGTTATTGACAAATTTGGAAACTTATGAACAAAAGAACTGGAAAATATCTTTACTTGTTTCCTAATCAAATCTCTGTTACTTGTTTCATAATCAAAAGTCTGTAAGTCTGTAATTGTTGTGGCCTTTAACTTACCTTAATATTTTAACACTCCAGTACATGTAGGCACTTTAAATTGGTACAGTACAGTCTCTAAAACAATTTTGTCTATAGGTGTTTAACCTTTTGACCGCCACGCTCAATCTTAAAAACCTGACCACCAGCGCCATGCCTATTTTTGCTATAATTTCTCGCATGATACTGTAGTGATGTGACCCCTTCTAACGATAAAATTATTGCTAAACGTAATATATTGAGTTTATTTATGATTATACTATACATTATGTTAAATCGATGAATTAAAAACGTATAACAATATAACAGACAGCTAATTGTGCCATGAAATTAAGACTGAACACAATACAATATCAATTTTTGCTTATCAAATATAATAAACAATTCAGAAATTTGACGCAACTAGTCGACGCCCTAAGACGTCAACGGCGACACCAAATGGTAGTTTCAACACATTTTCATTAAATTAATAGTGTTGTTCGTAACTGTTATCGATATTATAATTTAATAATAATGTTTTCTGTTGTAGGAATAAAATAACTTCAATTTTGCTAATGAATTTATTGAATTACTTACTTAACAATGTTCATAAGTAATAGGATTATACATAATCACTATATTGATACAGGTTATAGGTACATGACGGTAAATTGTAACTGTAAGGTAACTTCAAAAATATCGAAAACTGACTTAAAAACTTGTATTATTTTTTATTTTCATGATAAGGGCGGAAGCAGGTTACGCAAAGTGGTATTTTGCACTCTTCACACCAAAATCGCGAGTCACGCCTTTTACGATACACATGAGCGCATAATTTGCAGCGTAGTTTTTTTTGCTGTGGAAGATATGCTGGCATATGTTTAGCAGTATTGTCACCTAATAAACGAGCCGGATTTTCAAATGCACGGTTAGTCATGGGAAGTGACCTGCCACCCGCGTATTTGACAACGATCTGTTTAATTACTGATAACTGAAAATTGTGGTAGTATAATGAACTGTTATTTTTTAACACCTTGCAATAGTAGAAGGAATTGAGCAAATGCATGTCGATTATGTGAAAAAAAGCTTTTTATACCACTTCACTGTTTTTCTCATGCAGTTAATTGAACTTAGCATCATATCGTTCGTGTCGACTATACCCATATTTTTGTTATAGTCTAAAATGCATTCAGGTTTCATTACTGGTAAACTGGTTGACCTGTCGATTTTTTCACTTGGCCCTAATCTATCCTCATGGAATGTAGTCAACATATGCACATTTTTTTTATCATGCCATTTTAAAGCCATTATATTGGAAGTATATTTTGCGTCTCTTTCTCCTTTTTTCAATTTTTTAAACACTGGCATTGCTTTTCTATTTTTCTCACTGTTCCACAAGCACAGGCTATACCGTGACACTTCAAATAATTAAATAATTTAGGACTGCTATACCAGTTATCCATATAGATGTTTCTGTTAGTAAATTAGTATCGTTGTACTAAAGTAGTAACAACCGATCCACTTATGCCTAAATCAGTATTTCGCACTATTTCAGTCTCATTACCCGTGTAAATTATAAAATCTAAAATAATTTTAGTACTGACATCACATAAAACGAAAAGCTTTATTCCGAAACGATTTCTTTTATTTGGAAGGTACTGTTTAATTGATAACCTTCCTTTGAATGGAACCATGCTTTCGTCAATACATAATTTTTGATACGGTATAAAGTAATCTTGAAATTTACATCGCGCATCATCAACTATGCCTTTTATTTTCCCTCCGGCCGTGATGGCAACTGAGTTTGGCAACCAGTTGCTTAAAAATATTGGATATTCTTTTTACTCAACCAGTTGCCAAAGACGAATGTCGATTCTTGATACGCACCTAGTTGCCAACTAAGATTTTCTCAAAAGGTGTGGTTACTTAAGAAGAATTACCACTCTCAGTTCGTAACCAACATCAGTTGTGGAAATCAAAATAAGGACTAAGGTCTGTATTATATTAAATTAGGATGTTTTCAATCAGATGCATATAAAATTTGGTTTCTATTGAATTTGTTTGATTAAATTTCTTAAGAGTTGCGTCATCGAAAGGGAACAAGGGTAGGTACATTATGTTTCAAATAATAATATCGTGAAAACAACATAATATAGGTGTCTATGCCTTTATTCCATGTAATTACCTAACTACAGCTTAAAGTTACTGAAAATTAACAACTAGGTTCCCCATTTGCAACAAAATTGAAATTATAAGTACACTTCGAATTTAGTAGGTAGTTAATATGTCTTTAGAATGGGATAACAAATGGACTGATAATTTCGAGACAGTGTCCGACACTAATTTTGTTTTCATTTAAAGTTTTTATCGCTAACCCAATTTCCTCATCGATCTCCTCGTACTCCTTCTTTTTTTTAGGTGTAATTTTTTTCAAATCATAGTATGTCGCTTCAGATTCTAAAACATCGAGTAGATGTGCCAACGTTGGATTTTTCTTACCAATAAAACTGTTGATCTTTCTATGCCATCCCTCTATATTGTTATTAGTTCTAAATTTTTCAGTTTCACAACAACAAGATTCAGCAAAAAAATCTTTATTAACCCACTGCTTTTGGAAATATTTATTAAACATATTGATTTCCTCACCAACAGGTCTTTTTGCCATTACATAATCATATCCTTCTCTTAAGTATTTTTTTGGTAACCGTGCAATTCCAATACATCTCGCCACATGCCTTTTTTTTACTCTAGTTTTTATTTGTAAGGCCTTCGCCTTTTTCCATAACGCATGGTTGAAGTGATAGTAACATCCCTTAAAAAGTATACCAGGAAATATGTCTTTAAATGCATTAATTGCTGCAATTTCGAAATCCAATGTAATTTTTTTTGGATTCCAGGTAGGAATTTGAGATTTAATTATACTGTACAAAATTTTATATGTGTTATTTCTTTTATCGGGAAGAAGTGCGAAAAATAATGGAGTTATGATATTGTTAATTTCATCATAGCCATGAATGGTATACAACTGTTTAAAGGCTTTTGGGCAACTTCTGAAAGTGCCATCAGCAAAGAAATGATTGAAATTACTCATTTTTGTTGTCACATCACGAATACAAAATACAATGATTCTAAAATCTCCATCTTCATATTCACAAAGATAAAAATGTTGGTACTTCATGGGTATTTCAACGTCCGTAGCATTTGAGAAACGCATTTTTGTGGTACCAACTACTTTGTTTCGCCCATTGTAAAGGTCACTTTTCACACTGCTGAACTTTGGTATATCGCCGACGAAATTATATCCATCGTTTTTTAAATCACGAACCATATTGTCGTATTGTTTGGGGATTGATTCAAAATTGCAACTACTCACTCTCTTGAGATCATCCAATTTTTTCAAAAATGTGGTTTTCGCAAAATTACGTCTGCAATCGGTTTCGTGTGCTCTTTGCATTATTATCTCATTACGAGTATTTAAAGTAATATTACCTCTGCATCCTTTTGTAAGGCTACATTTCCAAAATGAGTTTGTAACAACTAAACGTCATCATGCAGCGCACACGCCGCGCCCCTACTTCGCAGCGTTAGACGTCATCAAGTGGGCGGAGCGTGGCTCCCCCGTTACGCGCCGGCCGCTATATAAGACCGACGCGCGCGTCAACGACTCAGAGTGTGTTCGCTGCGCTCTCGGACTGCTTCAGCCTCACTGGCCGGACAGCTCTGAGAACTAGTGCACACATTTAACTTCCACGCATAGTGTGTATATATAAAATTGTAGTAAATAAAGTAATATAGTTCTACTATATACATATTACGGTGCTTTTTCCTACTACATTCTGGCGCACAACGTAAGGCCGAATCCAGGGATCAAGATAGAAAATCTCCGAAGACTCCCACATCGGACTTTGAAGATGACGAAACCAAACCCTATATAATAAAAAGTGACGCAAGTTCTTATGCGATCGGAGCAGTATTAGTCCAGGGGGAGGGTGAACACGAACACCCCGTCGAATTTGCTAGTCGTCTTATGACATCAGCCGAACGCAACTATTCTACCACAGAACGGGAGGCGCTTGCTGTCGTTTGGGCTGTAACAAAGTTTCGTGGTTACATCGAAGGTCTTCCTGTTACTATAGTAACAGATCATCAAGCCTTGAAGTGGCTTATGTCATTAAAAACCCCGACAGGAAGGCTTGCACGATGGGCATTATTATTACAAGCATTTGACATAACAATCAAATATGCTCCAGGTAAAACAAACACTGTCGCAGACTGTTTGTCTAGACCACCATGTAATGAAGAAACGCTTCAAGCATGTGACGTTTGTACTGTGACCGTAGACATGCCCTTACGTAGTACAGCTGAAATTAGAGTACGCCCTTACGTAGTACTCGCTACGCTGCATTCCCTAAGTAATGGCCCTAAAGGTGTGAGTAGTAAATTTGCGCCTCGACGTGATGGACCTTACATAATTAAGAAACAACATGGTCCGTCATCTTACGAACTCGCCGATCCTAAGAAACCTGATATAGCGATTGGAGTATATCACTCTTCTGCTTTGGTACCCTATGTTGGAAACAGCCCTGAGCTGCCAATCCCCATCCAACCTATCAGAAGAAGAGGCCGCCCACGGAAACAACAACTTGAATGTGTGAATGAAAAGGTACCAGTAAAAAAACGTGGTAGACCCAAGACTGCCTCTTCGGATCCTGGATCATCGTCGGGACGACTTCAGATCCAGAGGGGGAGACTGTAACAACTAAACGTCATCATGCAGCGCACACGCCGCGCCCCTACTTCGCAGCGTTAGACGTCATCAAGTGGGCGGAGCGTGGCTCCCCCGTTACGCGCCGGCCGCTATATAAGACCGACGCGCGCGTCAACGACTCAGAGTGTGTTCGCTGCGCTCTCGGACTGCTTCAGCCTCACTGGCCGGACAGCTCTGAGAACTAGTGCACACATTTAACTTCCACGCATAGTGTGTATATATAAAATTGTAGTAAATAAAGTAATATAGTTCTACTATATACATATTACGGTATTTTTCCTGTTACAAGTTTTTATTTACATATATTTTTTTACGGCTGTAACGCCTACCATCGTACAACGCAGAAACACCTCCTCTTCTTGAACTAATGAATTCAATGTTAGATGTATTTGGGTATACATTTAAAGTAGACATGTTGATGTCTCCGGAACAGACTATTATACTGGTCTTAAATCGTACACATACTCGTGCAGTAAATACAGTAATCTAATGTGTATTACACATATATTGCAATTAATCGATAACCTCAAGAGGCAAATAAAATGATAGATGTCAACTACGTCAGTAACAAAAGAAAATATATTCTGAACATCTGAAAAAAGTTTGAATTCTTAAGTCTGAAAAAAGTTTGAATTCTTAGCAGATTTGGTTGAGTAACAAGAAAGTTTTTACTCCTTCGGCAACTGGTTGCGAAACTGCAAAGGTAAAATATTATAGGTGCGTATCAAGAATCGACATTCGTCTTTGGCAACTGCTTGAGTAAAAAGAATATCCAATATTTTTAAGCAACTGGTTGCCAAACTCAGTTGCCATCACGGCCGGAGGGTTTATTTTATGTAAGATGCTATCCCTCGGTTGCTGTGGCCCTGGTTCGGAAAAATGTAGCATGCCCAACAAAGTAGTGTATCGATTTCTACTCATAAGAGTTGTGAAAATAGGTGAGTTTAATAATGGATTAGTCGACCAATGTTCTTCGATACTTATACGGCTATTCCTAGACATTAACATTGTAACAGCCAGAAATATGTATATAAATATCTGATATCGTAACATCTTGCCACGCCTGTAACCTTGAGTGATTTCTTAAATCAGTATTTAAAACAAAGTGTCGATGATATCGATTTGTATAATAAACAATTTTAGAAACTAATAATTCATCCACGAATTTCTCAAAATATTCAAGTTCGCTTGATGATGGTGACAATTGTAACGATGGTAAAATACCACTACTAAAGTTGGTTAGCTAAAGTTAAATGCCTGATTATCCATTGTGTTCGGAAGTCCCGTCCACTGGAACTGAGTTTCAGAGCTCGAACTACCCTGACTTACTTCTGTAAAATACAAAAAAGTAATAACTGTCACGGTGCTTGTCTACCATTATTTCAGCCTTTACACATTTTTTATTAAATAGGAAATAAATATGTTACCTCTCTCTCACTTTCTGTTTCGCAGTCAGATGAATTTATGTACACGACCTCGTTGTCGTCTACGCCTTCCAAAATGCGAATAAGTTCTTCAGTGTCCATTTTATATTATAAAATAGTGAAAAAAATCGTGCGGATGCCAATTAGCAACTGGTACGTCGAAAAGAAACTTGTGTTGGAAAGCGGACATGTCGGTAGACTTGAATAAAATTTACCTTAAATTAATAATAACTAAATATTATAATTTCCTTTGAAGGTAGATTTTATTTTACTCTACCGACATATCCCCACATTAATAAGAACGAGGCAAGCGTTTATAACGTCACTGGCGGACAACTTAAAGCGTCTGGCGTTCGCGATATGGATAAGTGTGCATGAAATAGTGAGGTACGGTAGATATATCGATGTTTATTTTCATTTACCCACATTCTAGTAATATGACATTTCAAATACCTACTACACTTGTTTTATAAATAAGTTTATGGTTTGTGATTATATATTTGGTTTAGTTTTTTGTTTCATTTTATTTATTTATTTGGGAAGTTAAGTAGTTCTTAAAAGAAAATAACATACAAATTTGACTCGTTTTTTTATTTTGTACTGTGACAAACAAATACACAAAATCTATTATTTTTGTGTATTTATATCTATTTCATGACAGTGATTATGTTTAGCTTCATTTAAAAAATTTTAAATTTTAATAAAACAACTGGTACGTATGCAAGGTTGTATATAGCTAAATTCTTCACGTAATAATAGAGAAAAATTCTCATTCCGGTTGTCGTTTGAATTGTATGTTTCACAATCATTACATTTAGAATTTTTTGTTGCCGCCTGCTTAGTTGCAACAGATGCTTCATAAAGATCTTGAGTATCGGCCTCAAGAATATTTGGCGAGGCCGTCCATGCCCTCGGTCTTTACAAATTTGAAAAAAAAAGAATCTCTTCAAAAGAATGGCCCATTCTAACTCAAGATAGAAAGAAGTGCAAAGGGATAAAATACTACACTTGGGTGATACCGGCTCAAAAAAATGTTCTTATTATTTTTATCTATTAGACAATTACGTACTTAGGTATATCTAAAATATGATTAAAACAACTTACCTCTATTTTTTTCCATATTTAACAATGCACACACGCACCAATTCAATTAGGAAGTTAACAGTTGCTTGTGGAAACATTCAAGAAATGAGATGGAGATCTTTACCTTCTATTTATTATTTACGGGTCTGGTAGAATATTCGAGTTGTTTGGTGGGGATTTTTATTTTAGATCTACCTCCTATATCTTTATTTTTGTACAAATGGCCACATCACTACATGACGATTTAAGTCGTCAATGGCGTTCAGTGTAATGCTTTAAAACTCAAATTGTAGTCTTTTGTTTTTCATGTATTTTTTTGATTAAAATAGGTTTTTTTTGTAGATTTTTATGCATTGAGAATAAAGGCCTAGTCTATGCTTAAGCGTGATGTGTTGCTAAAACTATGCAAAGTAGTGTTCATTACTGTGTATTTTAATGTCAAACATAAGGCTAATAACTGACGCTTTAAAGAGTCATCGGCGTCTGAAGTGAAATCGTAATTAACGCTTTAAAGCGTCAATGGCGGTCAAAGGGCTAAGATTCAAGTAAAGTCAAAGTAAGTTATACATTCATATAATTTTAAAATAAACATATAAACTGAAACAGCTAATAATGTTGTATAGAATTTAATATCAGACATCTTTTGATCCTCCAGAAAAATTAAAATTGATGGGTTTTGGCCTTTGTGTGATACTAGAATTCTTGTTTGTAGAATCCAAAAATAGAACTCTTATCTCTTTGGTTTCTTGTTATTTTGAATTAGGTATAAGGTTAGGATTTTAGTGCCCACAATAGTAATTTGCTTGTTCTAGAGTGAATAGTCTTGACTATATTGATTGAAATTTGTTTCAAAATATCCACAACTTGAGTTAGTTAGGTAGACTCCGCTACTGAATGTCGAAGTTTGAAATGTCGACGTATGTTAGTTCTAAAGTACAGGATCTCGATGTACGCCAGTTCGAAAGTTCACTGGAGCGAAGTATGCAAGGCCGACGTATCGTTAGTTAGAAAGCATACGAGTGCGATGTACGCCAGTTCGAAAGTTCACTGGAGCGAAGTATGCAAGGCCGACGTATCGTTAGTTAGAAAGCATACGAGTGCGATGTATGCCAGTTCGAAATTACCCTGTTACGAAGTATGAAATGCCTCCATACTGTTAGTTAGAAGGCATACGAGTGCAATAGGACTATTCGCACACGTATGCTTTCTGAGTTCGATATCGACATTATCGCTTTTGGAACAATTGTAACAGGTAATAAACAAAACACATTCATAAATAGATATATCTTTAAATTAATAAAAAGAAAAAACAAATTAAACCAGAACCAAACAAAAAAAAATGCGCTTGGAGCATTACATAACATAATGTTATTAAAACACTATTTAGATTAAATATTGATTTACGAAATTACGTAATTTAATTTATTTCAGTTTTGTATATAAAATTAAATCTTCATATACGCTATGTACGCAAGACCACTTATGTATTCTTTTAAATCTACGTTATCCTTCTTTAATAACTGTTCTCTGATTTTTAGGATATGGCATGATTTTTTGTATTTACGTTTCTTTATATTAGCATTAATTCTTTCAATCTCCAAAATTGTATTTTTTGTTCTTTTTGCAATTCTTTCATCGATTTATAGATATTGAATTTTTTCCTGTTCAGCAAGTTATTCCAACGATTATGCCAATTTTCAATATTATTTTGGGTAGTTGGGATATCAGCGTTCACACAATCTAATACCGATCATATCTGAGGCGGAAATCTTGGAGCCGACTTCTTCAGCTGTAATTTCAATGTTGACACCTTCTTTCGATTATCATTTTTTTTGCTTCTTCGGGTATAATTTGCTCGCGAATAATTTCAAATGCGGATGGTATCTCAGTCGGATCTAAAAAAGCAAGGGCCGCTAGATGGCGCATTTGATGCGCAAAATTACTGTTGCTAACATACTTTTTTGATAATCCTTCCTTTTAGATATGCTTCCAAATATTTTGGGACAAATGAAATAACAACATTTGTGTTTTGCATTTGGTAAAACACTTTCACTAGCTCTTATCGCAGCTAACGCAAAATCTGTGATAATGAATTCCGGGTCGAGATTAATATTTAATCGATTGAATGTAAATCGCAGTAAATTTTTTTTTTAAATTTGTAAAAATATGCCATAAATTCTTTCAGATTTACTCGACAAAAAACCATAAATAAGTGGTAGTACCTGCTTCGTATCGTCGTGCTGGCCCACTTGCCCATGTATCGAATAGAATTGGTAAAACAGACTTGGACAACACTGGAACGTGCCATCCATAATCCAAAATTGAGATTTATCCGAAAGGCGAAGATTTGCTTTTGTACTAAACACAAGAATTGTATCGGTCTCATCAACGTAATGGCCAATTAAAAATTGTTCACCTTCAAATTGGTATACTCGTCGGGTAGGGACAATATCATTCAATGTTTTCGGTAGTTTTGGTTCATTTGTCATCCTTTCTCTATGAATGATCTAGCTTCTTTTGACGGCATAAAAGGAGATGACGTACTAGGCACGTCCTGTATACTTTTTTGAATAATTTGCCCAGGCCTATCAAAACTATCGGCAGCTATTTCTTTTTAATGAGTGCCTGACAGTATTTGCTTCAGCAGTATTCGAATCTGGTTCATGAAGATGCCGAACGATCAAGGCATGGAATTCTCTGCCAAGGCACGTGTTTCCTTCTTCCTTCAATCCTGGGTCCTTTAAGCGGGGCGTGAAAAAGCACCTTCTCAGGCCGTCAAAGTAGAGACCTCAACATCGCCTTGGCTGCTATGAGGACGATGTGGAGGCCACTGCTCTTAGACCACACGACTGCTTACCATCAGGCGGAGTGTAGGAAACTAGGTACAACGTTATTTACAAAAATATTTAGGGCTATATTTTGTGTGCTTTTATATTATAAAAATATAATATATCCTATTAGTAGATCATACTTGTATCATAGTTATATTGTTAACTGCTTTCATATGACTATTAGACATATTTTTTCTATACCTAACAAAATTATTCCAGAGACATTATCTTTTACTGGCCAGTAAAATGTACTTTCGAATTCATGTTTATAGTTCTTATTTATCACTCCAAACCATTGATTTGTAAATGGATCAATATAATTATTCCATATATATTCGTAATGACTCTTAAGTGCACCCATGAAAGTCTTATCTAAAGACTGGAGTTTATGCGTCGTATGAGGTGGGAGATTTATAATGGTGACATAGTTTTGGCGGCCCAGCTCTATTATTTCTAAATTACGAGTGTGACTGTAATGTCCGTCAAAGATGAGCAATACCGGAGAGGCCTCAGATGGGATCGTTTTTTCAATAAAATGCCTGAACCATTCGGCAAACAAATTAGACTGAATCCAACCAGATGGATGAACGTTACCTATGACTCCAGGTGGCGCAACTTTCATTAGAAGATCCGTAAAGTTTTATCTTGGGAAAATCATCATAGAGTACATAGAGAACCTCGTTCTGCAGCCGTCAAAGCTCCTATCTGTTTCATCCCTCTTTTTCCCACCACCTGTGGTACTTTTGACTGCACAACAGTGAGCCCCGTCTCATCGACATTGAAAATCCTGTCGGCAGGACAATTTATTTTTCTCATCTCAGCTTCTAAAATATCAAAAAATTCTTTAACTACTTCACGGTTAAATCCTTGAGCGCGAGCATACGATATCCCCATTGGTCTGCGTAGGGATAAATTGTCTTTATGTCGCATCAAAAAGTGATCCAACCACGTCCTGCTACTTCGTTTCTAAATTTATTTTCGATGTTTTTTTTGACAGCCAGCTGATAGGCTATTTTTCTAACATCCATTCTAGTAAGTCCGTAGTATATAGATTCCATAGCCAAAATATACTCTACTAACTTTTTTCCAGGAGAAGTGGAAGTACGGGCTTTTTACCAAGGGGTTTATGCACAAGTAACTAAAGATTCTTCAGAGTCCTTGACTAATCGTTTCAGCGTGGACCTTGGCACAGAAAATATTTTGATAGCTTTTTATAGCCCATGACCTTTGTCCTTACAGCTTCAATTGCCTTCTTCATTTGATCAGGATCCCATGTTTTCCCTTTTTTTTGAAGATGGAGATAGCAGACTCAGACGAGGCACCTAAAAACGAAATAAAAAAAATACAGATATGATACATCGGCCATACATTTTATATGCCCCCCGGGGACCATAATAGGGACAACGTGAGGAGGTCAAATTACAAGTAATATAGGATATGTAACCAAGCCAAAATACACATATTTATCTAATGTTTTTGCATAATTACCTTAAAATCCAGTAGGAAAACGTTTGTCAAACACAATGCTCAAATCACCAACCGTAAAACTTAGTTTATTTAGACAAAATGAATAAAATGCAGAGCGGTTTCAAAAGTTTGCCAGTTACGTGTTTCGACTGATTCAAATAATAAACGAACGTAATGCCATCTCACGGATTTTGTTGGTTATATTCAATAGGCATCACAAGAGCTCTGCGATTCACGCATATTATACTAGGTGGCGTATTTCTAAATTATAAATATGTAAGGGGGCCAAAATACCTGCAGAGGCCACATTACCACCTTCTCCTCTATATTTCTCCAATTTTTAATTTAATTATTACAAGATTTTTTTTTGTGCCTATGTCTATTATGTCAATTTGGTAGTTTTCTGCGCTTTGTTGGTGTACTTCAATATATTCCTCATATAAGATGGCAATTGCTGATGTTTACATTATCAATTATTCTGCCTGCTGTGGATTTAGAGACCTGAGCTACAGAAATTAACATTGTGCCTAATACTTAGAACCATAATATTAAATATTAATAAAAGTTGTTAAAGTGGTAAAACCCTAGCTATTGTTTCTAAAATATAACCAATGGAGTGCGTTTAGTCGTATAATGTCTAATTCGCAAAATGGCACCCGATTCTCAAAAAGGCCAATTCGCGAATGGACTAGTTCTCGAAAGGACTAATTTGCGAAATGGCTAATTCTCTAAAAGACTAAGTAGTAAAATGCCTAATTCTTGAAAGGACTCATTCGTAAAAGGACTAATTCGTAAAGTGGCTGATTCTCCAAATGGCCATCTTTTACCAACTCATTCCATGGACTTAAATGGCATGAAAAATCTAAGTTAATTTTCTAGGTTATGTTATATTTTATACGAAATGCAAACAATAGCTTAGCAAAATACATTTATTATAAAAATAAGTCAATCATAGATTATTAATAGCGAAAAACAACGCATCTTACATTGTGTCATACAACAACAAAAAAAACCTTATGATTATTATGGCGAAAAGTATTAAATCAACAAAGCACCTTACAATGTGTCATATAACAAAAAAAACCATTATTTTTTACCAAAAAATCACACTGGAAGCTCAAATTATAATAATAGTTGGTAATAAATTATCTTGTGAAAAATATATTCAATAGATATTTTTTTGGCTTTTAGTGTTACTAATAATTTGTTATACTGTGTGTCAAATTGTATATCTTTATTTCTACGATTTTTTCTTCTTACTGTAAAAAGATTATTTTTCATGAGTATGTCGAAATGTTTGGATTCTTTCTTTAGTTTATGGATAAAATTAAACAATGTTGGACGTTTTGGAATCAAAACATTTAGTCGATGATGCCATCCTTCCAGTGCGTTTGTCGTACGATGACGTTGTCCAGCACAGCTAAGTGCTGAGCCCAATCTGATCCACTGCTTTTCAAAATACTGAAGGAAATTGTCCATATTACGAGCAGCTTCTATCTTTTCAGATATAATTTGCCACCCTTCTGCGATGAAATGTGATGGCAGAAGTGGCAGAATAGCTGCTCTCGGAATAATATTTCTGTGGTCACTTATTTCGTTAACTTTTAGTTCTTTAGCCTTCTTCCAAACAGCTTTTTGGTAGTGATAATAACAATCGCTGACTTTAACTAGTGGAAAAACTTCTTTGACCGCATTCATAGCTGCAATTTCATAATCGCAAATTAAATGTTGTTATCGTCACCCCCAGGACGTCTCTAATCAAGCAAAAAAACCTTGTGTAAGTAATTTGACTTTTATCAGGCAGAAGTGCGTATACGACAGGAACTAGTGATGTTGTATTTACATCCGAATTCAGATCTATGTGTAATGTATAAAGTTGGTAAAAAGGTTCTGGAACACTCTTGAATGTTCCATCACCGTACCAAAAATGGGTACTTGATCCTTTTATAATTTTTCGAGATAATTTTGAAGTGAAGACCAGCACTTTATCTTCTTCTCCATCTTATGCTGATAAAAAATTATGAGCAAGGCTTTCAGGTACAGATACATCCTTGAGTGTATGAAAAGTCAGATTATCGACATTTGAAAAATTTTCCCTCGCTTTATATAAAGTGTCCTTTTTTTCATGAAATGTTGGTAATGATTTGCTCGACGTATTCATTGTGTCAAATGCTTTTTCAAATAGCCCCTTTATAGGCGTCAAATTCTTGCACACTTGTTTTTTCAATTTGTTCATGTTAAGTAGTATATCGTTTTTTTTCCTGATGAGGTAAACATTTATGCTGAGATTTCCTCAATATTTTCTTCAAATGTATGTCCACAGTAACCGACCCACTACACTCGTTTTTATTGACACATCGCCAAAACGAACTTCCATCTTTATTTATTCGGTTAGTTTTATTAAACCTATGCCCATCGCACAATAAAGTATCATTACCTTTTTGATTTTCAGTAATTAAAATGTCTTCTTCCATCTTTCTCATGAAGTAACTTACTTCTTCTATAAACAGAAACGAACGAAGACATAAATGATGGTGAATTTAACAAATAGATTATTATCCACTCACAACTACCCGCACTTATATATATATACTCGGCCAAAATATTAGTCGGCGTTCCGTTTTATGCTTTAGTTGCATAAATTATTGTTCTCACCACGATGAGTGAAAACTATTTTTAATATAATAATACTTTATTATAATATTTAGTACATTTTAATTAACATATTTTGTCACTGTCAAACGATGTTCTCTTCTTTTGCCTTATGTTTTGTATTATAAACAAAGAGGTGTGTAAACAATTATAATATATTTTAAATGTTTATACTTCACGATAGTAGACAATATGTAGTAGTTTATTATTAATAATCCCTAGTAAATATAGATGAGGAAAATACCAAGTGATTTTTATATTCTTTATCTAACGTTAGAACAACATCTATTTACTCATCTAGGTGGAGCTATTTTTAATAATGTTAAACTGTATGTATGCATGTTCTTTCATGTTATTTAAGTCATGGAATAAGTTGGTAAAAGTTGGCCATTTGGAGAATTAGCCACTTTATGAATGAGTCCTTTCAAGAATTAGGCATTTTACTACTTAGTCCTTTTGAGAATTAGCCATTTCGCGAATTAATACTTTCGAGAACTAGTCCATTCGCGAATTGGCCTTTTTGCGACTGTGTGCCAATTTGCGAATTTTATACGACTAAACCATTGAGCGTTTGTATTAGAATCAAATACCGCAATGTCCATTATGTTGTTTTGAGCGCTATCCATAATTTTAAGCTTGTGAGTTAGTTACATGCTCATGCTTAAATGTAGGATATGTATACAAAAAAGACTGGTCGTTGAATGCACCCGTATTAATCAAATCAAGTAAATTTGTTAATAATTATGAATAAATTAAATAAATGCTATTTCTGTTGCATGTATTTGATGGACATTGTTTATTTTGATGCATACCTCATTCGACGTTATTTTGATACTTTAGTGTAAATGCGAACGGTCAGGGTGGCGGCGGCAATGAAGACACAAGTTGTACGGAAAAGAACTTATATTATCCTTTTAATGCACGTTTCAACGGTTAGAATATGAATGCCCTAAAATATTCTAACCGCCGGTATTTATACAAACATTTGACCTAATTTAATACTAAATTCACAAACTCAATAGATAATATTAAACATTGTTTATCTTAATTATTCTGATGATTATTTACATACAATTATTATTTAATAATACATAATTATGTAACATTAAGGATTTATTACACCGGAAGCAGAGGCGCCGGTGTGACAAAATTATGCCTAACCCAAAATCAGTAAGAATCTAATAGCATCATCATTATATTATACATAGTAAACAAAATGATTATAGGATTTATTATTCGACGTAGTGTAAGAAAAAGTACAGAGATCAGTAACAATACGTACTATTTATTAATCGCGCCGCAAGCTGACAAGCGGAAGGCGCCAAGCAAATAAATATAATTAAGTATAAAGAAATATGAGATAACTATTTAGATACTTGATTATAAAATTATTAAATTATAAAACGATAATTGGTTTTAATGTACATATAGTGGTTAAGATGTACCCGAACTAGTAGTATATGTGAGGCCGGAAGTGTTACTTGATAACATTAGATAATTTGCGTAGAACACAGTATAACATAAAGTGAATATGCAGTGAATTGATAAAACTATGTATCTTATAATATTTTTTGTGTATAGTTTTAGCATAAAATGTGTTAAGAAAAAAATTGTGTCATAACATTTATTAAACAAAAGTTAGACGATTAATAAAGGTAGCTCCTCTCGCGCTTCACACATCTGCTCATCAGGATTATCATTATCTCCATGATCATCATTATGTTTTACCAAATCTTGTGGCACCACACGAGCAAAATATCGCAGAATATCTACATTACGCCAATCGTTACCGTAGTGAGTGTTTAGCAATTTGTTAACGTCTCTCAGCTTTAATTGTTTTACTGCCACGCCTTGTGATATAACAGTTGGAGCAATCATTGCGGTGGTTTTACCCTTTTTACAAATATTCTTATATTGAAATAAATCTTGTTTATAATGCAGTTGTCCTCTTAAGCCAACCATTTCATTGCATTTACTAGCCCTTTTCAGATAAAATCTTTTGCAATTTGAAAAAGAAACATGCCATTTACCGACATTTAAAAATGTGCCTTTTACGGCAGTTTTCAGTCGTATACTTGACATGCTGATGCTATGTTTGTGGTGGTTGAGTGTTCGCTCAGTACATCCATATATTCATGCGGTCTTACTATATTTTCCATTTTTCGCAATTGCTTTTCGATACGAGCAAAGACTCAAAGATCAGCTGGTAAAAAGGAATGGCCTACTACCGGGAACACTACTTCAATAAGTTTAATTTGATATGGTGCGTTTTGGAGCAACCACTTAGAGAGCATCGCTATTAGTATTGAATTTTTATTTTGGCCCGCACGGCCGTCAGCCATAATGCGAATTGTAACATGTTCTGGTAAATATGTTGTATTGCAAAGTCGATGATAAACTGCAGATGCTATTAGATTAACATTCTTTGCATATTCATCCTCAGTCCAACATTAACTGAATACGTTTTGTTTCGTCAAAGATGATTTTGAATTACCCTCGACTATGGTAAAATTAAAGAAATACAGTTGTCTGGAGTAGTAAGTACTTTGGTCTGGAATTTTTGGCAAAGGCATATTCTTTTGACAGTCAAAATATATAATTTTTATTGATGGGTCTTCAGATTTCAACATTGTAAAAAATGCTTTTGCACGTCTTTTATGCACAGTTTTTTCAGCCATCAGAATTTTTTTTAGATCCTCACTTGCCAATTTAATTTTTTCGGTCAATTGCTAACATGTTGAGCATACGTCAGCTCGCGGTGTGCCAAATCCTAGATTAAAACAAGTATTAAAAATCTGTCGGAAATACAAGGGTTTGACTTTCAGGTGTTCAGTTGCCTGAGTATTATATATTTTTGACATTTTATTTACACTTAGTTCTGCAATAGTGAGGTTCAGAGTACTTAAAAGTGGTTATAAATGAAATTACACTTCGCATAAAAAGATCCATGAAACTTCTGTAAGTCATACATTATAATTGAAGAATACTGTAGCTTTTTGTCTTTGTGTAAACATTTAGGCTTAACAGGTAAATCAAATCAAATAAGTATAATTTACAGCATTTATATCAATTTTACACCTTTAATTTAAAATAAACAATGCAGACTGCCACGCGCAAATACATTAAACCGCCATACTGTCTAAAAGCGACGTGATTTGCTGCAGAGGATATTGCTGATTCGGATACATACACCAACGGACCATGCTGTTTTTGTTGCACACTTTTATTTTTAAACATTGTTTTCTTTAGTATACTGCGGCTTAAGTTGCATTTTGAATACACAGATATATTTCTTTCAATTTTTGGATTCATATGTCATAGACTCATTTTGACTTTTTATGGACATTGCGGTATTTGATTCTAATAGACTCAATTAATATTATGTTCTTGATTACACAATACTGTTATACTCGTATTAGAAACATTATGAATGAATTCACTTGGTGGATGATAATTATTGGTGGGGGTGGTCAGCTGAAAGTATTGGAAAGCAGCTTTTGACAGCCGAAATTTAAAGATAAACTCGGCATCATCCAGGCTCTGTATGTAGTTCACCTTCTAATTCTTGTAGAAGAAGTGTGGTGTGCATTTTTGGTTTCTATTTTCTGTGATCTCCTTATCTTAAAACAACATATAACTGAGAAATAATTTATTAATAAAAGCCATGATTTGATGTGTTTGCCATTCATTGTAAAATAGACATTGACCTTCGAAGCTGACAGCTTATATAATAATAATAATTATTATTATTAAACCATTATTGGCAACATAATTTTTACTAAATCTTACAATATATCAAATTTTTATGATCTAAATATTTTTGTACTATATTATATAAATAATTAATTATTTAACAAACTAAGTACATAGTTGAGCTTGTATATGTTAATTATTGGGCGTCAGCATGTCTTTGCGATACGAATGCCTCCCCTAGCTCTTTCAGTCTACTCTTGTTTAAGTTTTTCAATGACATAATGGACCTGCAATCTTTTTAAGCCCTCTTTGCTCTAGATTAAAGGGAAAATATTTTAAAAATCCTAGTATAAATAAAAAATATGAATTATGCAAACAACAATATGAAGGAAATTTACATCATCATGCAATGTCGCATATTTAGCTCAGAACTAAATAAATAAAAAAATATTCTTTATTCTTTATGATAATTTGAAAAACATTTATTTTTCTTGTTCAGGCACAAATTAACTCTACATTTAGTACACGAAATTGTGGAATAGCCTTTACATTTAGGATATTTGCACCGGAGTGACCCACCTACTTTTGGCAAATGTTCAGAACCATCTTTTCTTATGTCTTTTGGAGGTGGTGGAGCTGGAGAACCTTTTCTTTTTTTTAATTGTAATTCTTCTTCTAGGATACTGGTACTAGGACGCCCTCTTTTAGCTTCTTTGGTGGTTCCTTTGTCACATAGCACAAAGGCCAATTCATTTCTGAATTGGCCCATTGTACAGACTCTTTTTAGGTTCACCCCTTTCTTGAGCATTTTTTTATAAACAATCCAAGAGTTTATTATAGCAAAAAAAAAAACGCAAATACCATTTTTAGACCTTATTGTTGTATGATTTCTGCCCAAAAAGCTATCCATGAGATCTACTCCTTCCATGTGTTTATTGTATTCTTGGACAATAAGCGCGCAAGTAATATAAATTTTCCCTTTTTTTACCTTGTCATATCTATTGACTTTAGTTACAGGCAATGCTCCAGTATAAGAAGATAACAGGGTTACTATCTTATTATCTTTCCAAGCTACGCAACTCAAATCTATACCATAATGCATAGAAACTCTTTTCTCAAAACTACCTCTGGGCACAGATTTTTTCATGTAATCTTTCTTTTCTGGTAGTTTATTATTTGGTATCCTGTTTTGTTGCACAGTTCCCACTGTGTAAATTCCTGCTTTAGCAAAAAAAACTACTAATGGCAAAGAGGTATAAAAATTATTAAAGTATATGATATGGTTTCGCCTTCTTGGCACTCCCTGAAGCAAACGTACTACAACATTTCCTGTTGCACCAAGATCTGGTTCATCTGTGAGTTTCTCTGAATTCTCTTGTCCAGAATATACCTCAAACTTGTGAGCATATCCCATCAAATCACAAAGAACATATAATTTGAAGCCCCATTTATGAGGCGTCTTGGGCAGATACTGTTTTAGAAAGTGCCCTATTTTTGTAGAACACATTTGTTCATCCACAGAAAGTCTTTGATTCATTGGCACTGTGGCAAACCTCTCATTGAAGTGCTTGATTACAGGGCGGATTTTAAAAAGCCTGTCATGTTCTGGATGACCTATAGGTTTATGAAGTTCGTTCTTATTAAAATGTAACGATAATTTTATTTTCTCAAACTTGTTTAGTGGTATTGTTGAAGAAATGGGCTCATAACCAAACTTTGGTGACCTTACCTTGACCGAAATTTGATTACTGACATGTATAACAATATACCAAAGAACTTATACAAATCATATTCTGTAAATGTTATAGATGAACTGGGATTACTTGGTATTATATATAAATTTGTCTGTTCTACTAATGTTTTGATAAAATCTTTAGTGATAAAATGGTTAAAACATTGATATGGAGTTTCTAGGTTTGATATATACTAGTCAAAACAAAATAAAGGCCACCACGTTTTTACAGTATTCGCATTAATTCTTGAGGTTCAAGGGTTGATTAATGATTACATTGCATAAATTAATTGATTTTTATTGTAAAAAGCATAAAATAATGACGGAAAAATTAAAAATAAAATTTTAAAGCACTTTTTCCAAAAACTAACATTTTGGAAAAAATGCAGTGGGAAAAGAAAATTACGTAAATAAAAAGTGTGTTTATTTGTGACTTTCTTCAATATCTGGTGTGCCCTCCTCGTTTTCTAATGCACTCTTGATGGCTGGAAGGTACACTCTCCTCCAGGTGTTCCACTGTTTCTTGAGGAATTAGTTCCCAGCTTGATTTCAGAACGTTTATTAGCTGTCTTTCATTGTGCACGGGTTGGTTTGTGCTTCGAACACTGCGTTTCAGTAAATCCCATATGTGTTCAATAGGATTGAGATCCGGACTGTTTGCAGGCCAGGGCAACACCTGTATACCAGCCTCCTCTAGGGCTTCTCTGGTGGCCCTAGCTGTATGAGCGCGAGCATTATCGTGCATCAGATGGAATCTTGCGCCGATTCTCTGTGCATATGAGACCACATGGGGTCGTGTGACTTCCTCGATATAACGTTGAGCTGTAATTGTGCCTTCGTTGAGAATTACCAACTCGGTTCTACCTGATAGATATTCATCCCCACACCATAACATTGGGGCCCCCAAATCTGTCACTTTCATGGATACAAGCATCAGAAAATCGCTCACCTTCACGCCTCCAGACCCTTATGCGACGGTCATCACTAAAAATTTAACTTTGCACTTATCCGTAAACAATATTGTGCTCGAATCACTCATATTCCATGCCAGATGCTGCCTTGCGAACGATAATCGGTTTGCACGGTGAGTACTTGTTAATGGTATCCACACTACGCGTTTCTTGGAGAACTGCTGGTCCTAGTGTAACCGATTTCTAATGGTTTGATCACAAACGCGTGTACCCGTCTCCTGCCACAAACGGTTTTGTAAGGAGCGGGCTGTGATGCAGCGTTCTCTGCGCGCAGTCAAGCACACGTAGCGGTCCTCCTGTGCGGTAGTTGCTCGAACTCTACCAGATCCCCGTCTCCTGGTTGGTCTCCCAGTCTCTTGAAATCGATTCCAAGCATTCTGGATCGCTCGCCGGGAAAAACAGCGGCAACGCCACAGAACGCTGCGAATGGCCTTCTTGAAGCAATGTTACGGCCCTAGTTACGGTTGGTAAGTCCATATGTCGTCGAATTCTCGGCATAACTTTTTTAAAACGTTAATTTAGCCACCAGTTGAACAAAACTTATACTGTTCTTGACAGAATCGTCACTTTGACTGAGTTAAAATCCGTCTTAAAATCGGGTAGAATCAAGTGGTTACAGTGAATTATCAGAAACTACCCACTTCAAACAATTATGCAGCTGGAATACTCCAAAAATGTTTGTAAACAAATAAGGTACCACCACAATAAACAATTAGCTACTTGAGAATGCATAAAAAATAAATTATCGCTACAGAGGTCAGAAAAAACAAGTGGCCCTTATTTTGTTTCGACTAGTATATAACCTGGAGCAGCAGAACTCCCCAAGAAAGTAATTTTATCTGTGTCATACACCAGATTCCTTTTTTTCCAAATCAAGCTTCTTTTGTCAAATGAAAAACTAGCATCTTTTCATCGTAACTTTCTTTGTATAAATAGGAACCGAATTCTTCTACCCTTATCCATTCAACACAGTTCCTAAAGTTTACCTTTTGCGTGTCTTCGTCTTTTTTTCTGTTTATCAAATTGAGTTGATTTGGCAAGTCGTTGATCTCACGAAAATGATCCGTCATATCGATAACAACATTGTTCCTAGATGCTTTGCATATAATCTCTCGATATTGCTCAGGCGCATATATTGCCTCATGCTTGCGCATCATATTTTCAATGCGGCCAAAATCTCTATCAGAGTCCAAATAGGAATGACCGACTTCGGGAAATTTGTGGTCAATGATTTTAAAATAGCCTTTCCTATAGTATTTTCGCTGTATGATGATATACCTGACAGTTCATGACTGACAATTATAGTGATGTAACCTAAGGAAATTGAAGCGATTATTTAAAAATATCGAATTAATTGGCAAAGGAAATGGAATCGGAGTTATCGATTTTAGATCTTCGAAATAAATTCATATTAAAAGTGTTTTGGCAAATACATTTAGAAATAAAACGCAGTCATTTTAAAATATTTTTATAATTATTCGTCACTGTCACTCGAAACAAAACTCGTATCGGAATCGGAATCTTCTCCGACTGAGATAATTAATTGTTGATCTCGAATTCGGTCGAGGTGGACATATTTATCCCAGTCGTTAAGTATTGTCGATTGTGTTTTTTCTACGACTTTTCTCCAATTTTCTGCGGTTACATGTTGGCAGGCCTCTTCCAGTAATTTTAACATCTTATTAGCCGTAAACGGCGAAGTCATGTTGTTTTTGGCCGCATAACCTGAAAATAATAAAAAAACACTGATGAATGAATATTTAAAAACAAAATACTGTATCCTCGGTAGCCTAGGATATTGGTTACACAGCCATTCAAAATAATTTTAACTAGGTGTGTCCGAGCAAATACTTTTTTTCTCAAACAGGCTCTGTAAATGTCAACATTGTTATTTTTTCATTCATGAACAAGTAAGTACGCACCTTTTATTTGAGCCCAAATCAATTCTATGGCATTGTATTGACAATGATATGGCGGCAATCTTAAAACTTGATGCCCACGTTCCTTGGCCATGTCATCTAGTTTGTAGGTGGGCATTGGAGGCTTATGTAATTTAAGTAAATGTACTAATTTTTCTTTTAACATTGTTATGTCGGCATCCACGTTATTTTTTTTCAACCATTCTACGAGCACAGCTTTGTTATTTTGCGAAGTAGGTGGTTTGTTGAGCTGCCGGGAATGGTATTTCGCGTTGTCCATTATTATAATACTCGGTTCCGTTAAATTATTCAATAAATTTTCAAACCATTCTTCAAAGTTATCGCCATTCATCTCCTCATGATAGTCTCCCGTTTTCTTTGATTTAAAGGCAAGAAGGGCATGAGGTATAAACCCTTTTGCGTTCCCGGCGTGACATATGATAAGCCTCTCGCCTTTTCCCTCTGGTACTTTGGTAGAGGAATGAGCGGTATCGTTTGTCCACATTTTACCCACAGTGTGATTAGCGTTCAGCCAAGTCTCATCGAGAAATATGACATTGTCCCAATTTTGGATTTGTTTTGCAGCCTCTAAAAATCTAACTCGTGCAAGCGCAATGTCTCCCCTCTCCATTATTATTTTCCTTTTATTAACGTTTTTCCAGCTAAATCCCACTTTGTGCAATACATGCCATAATGATGTAACACCTCCAGTAAACAGCTCAGCCTCTTTTAATGATTTGATTAATTTTATCAATGTAGGGAACTCATTTCTGTCATAATACCCATAAATATGATTTCGGATTGCCACCACATCGAAACTATCTATGTCAGTTATTGAAGCTATACGCTTACGTTTCTTCGGAGTGGACAACTTCTTGTCTTCAAAACCAGTTTCGGCGAATTTTTCTTTAGTTATTCGAGAAACTGTAGCCTTGCCGATGTCCAGAGCTGCCGCAACTCTGTCCACGACTCTGTCGATCGGTATTACCGGGCCCCCGTTTGCACCCTCTCGTTCAAAGAAGGTCCTCAAACGAAGCACTAACTCACGACTTTGAGAGTTTAAAACTATCTTTTTTGTTGTTTTCGGCATTGTACGTACCACGCTAAACAGACAAAAACACAAACCGCATACAAGGCAGATGCACTCGTACTGACGTATTCGATCACAAGATGGCCGCTCCTATTCATCGAGTTCATGTCGATTCAATGGTGTTAATCTCTACTGACAGAGGTTCCGTTTCACGCATCTGACATTTTAAGGATTTTAATTTATTACATTTACATAATTTATTTACAGTTAATAATAAAAAAAATACGTAAAATGAGAACTGTCACGCATATCATCATACAGCGAAAATACTATAATCATGTATTGATAGAGTACTATAATATTAAAGATTTTATTCTGTCCAGCGCAGGAGTCCGACCATATGAGTAAATGATGCTTATTGCGACACGATTGGTCCACTTCAACTAATCTTAGTAGCGAGCTAGTAACTTCAACACTACCTCTGTCGGCTACGTCTTTATTCCACGTGCAGCAGACCGCTTTTTCTTTGGTTTGGTCGACTACATGGATGCCCAAATTATAAAACCAAATTTGGCGCAAATAGAATGCCTTAGAAGTCGGTATTTTAGGAAGTGGCATGGTCTGGTCTACTGATATGTATAGCAATCCAATATCTTTCTTGGGCTTCTTCCTATCAGTGGCCATGGCTTCAATCGCGGCATGGTAATTCGACATATGCTCTTCATTTAAATTTCCAGCATCACAAGTTGCACATGTATCGCTCTTTGGGTGTCCGAAAGAAAGAATAAATTCATTGACGAAAATTTTGTTATATGTATAACTTTTTTTAATTCAATTTTTTTTCCGGTAGATTCTGCTCCTCACATCGTTAAAGCTCGTGCATTTTTGTAACATTTAAAAGCGGTGACAAATAAAGATTGTATATATTTTTGCTACGTGAGTAATGAGACTGTTCAGCTGGGAAGTTCAATATATGAAGTTTTATTCGTTGTATAACCTCTTCATCCGTTTTATGGGGGCGATTATTGTGCCTGCCTCTTTTATCTGTCAATCGTTACTTTTTGAGGGCACCACTCTGCAATCTGGGACTTTATTAAATTAAAAAGAACTGAATACTCCTTAGTTTGGTGGGACATGAATACATATAGCAACGGTTTTATATTTGTTTGGTTGATGTTACTGCCAATATCACCGTGAATACTATACAGTTAAACAACTGTATAGTAATAATGTAATGGTGAGGGACAGGCTTTATAAGTCCCATCCATAAAAAAATGCCTTACTTTTTTCATGTACTCTCTTGCATTTTCTGAACAAAATAATATAATTCTCACACCATTATTATAATAATCAGCAAGTAAAAAATCATTAAACTGACTGGGTACTTAAACTTCTCCGACATATTGGGTATTTGTTTTTTTTTTTACACGCTATTTTATTTCTACGTTTGTAAATTAATGACTTTGTGTTTGAGAATTCAGGAACAGGTTCATTCATGGTTAAATCTAGCCCCCTTGACAATCCTCTATTGTAAACCCTTGGTGCTGGTTCCCTCCCCTGAGCTGCGCCTCACAGGAATTATTAATAATTACATCAATAACATTCTGATTTTTGCTTGGTACGCATTGTGTGCAGTGAGACTTAGATAGCAATAATAGGTTTTGGTCCTACAAAAAAAAAAGATTGATATATGTCGATAAATACTCCCGCTTCGCGATATTGATATGATTAGTATGGACATGATAACATTATGTAAAAGCTTACCGCATTCAGGGTTACGGCTCCAGTACACTTCAAAGTTTTGTATGTTTTTATCTCCACTTGCTATTACCACTTTTATATACACGTTGTTCATAAAATTGACACCCGCAACAGCAACAAAACTTTCCCTCGGTCCCTTTTAATTATTTGGATATCTTCACTGTTCATTTTAAACCGACCATTACATTTAAATAAATCGAAACCACAACTATTGCTTATGCAATCTGGCAAGTATTATGGGCGTTGCATTTTTCTACCTACCCTCAAAATATTAAATTATTATTTAACTAACATGACCATCATTTATTAATTAAAAGTAAAAGACTAAGAAGATTTTTAATTAATATGATGTTGATTTTGTTATTCTAGGTATATAAAGCTACCCGCCTGGGCAGTAGGGTTTATATGTGAAGTGAGTGCCTTTGGGTAGGTCTCTTTGTGTAGTGGCCTGCCGTTTCACACGGCGGGCCGTAACCTCGGCGGGGTCGCGACCGTATGCGAAAGTGATTCGCGCGGCCCCGTCGATAGTGGTTTTGTCGAGGAACACCGTGGTAGGTTTAGTCGGTATTCCTGCATTATCTTTTCAACATCTTTCTTTACCCCGGAGAGTCCGATATAATCCCCCCGCCCGCCCCCGTGGAGGGATATGCGTCATTGCATAACCCCACGTAAAAAAGGTATATAAAGCTATAGGTAATGATTAAGTAGGTTATTGTATAACGAGAAAATAATATTAAAAAAGATAACATAATTACAAAAACACAAATAATTATAATACTAAATATTTACAAAAATGGTTTAGGCATCGTAGAATTCTTCAGCATCGCTGTCAACTGGTAACGTGCCCAGAAGACTGGCAGTATTGCCACTTTTTTAATACGTTTGTAAATATAAATAGTTGTATATATGTTGTAACAAATAACTTAGTAAGTCGTAAATGGATTCGAAGAAAATAAAGGAATATTAAGTTGTATATTAAAATAATACAGAAATTTCACAGATTCTTTCATTATTGATTAGTGGTTTTAATTTATTACATGTATGTATACGATATAAAAATATCATGTCTTTTAAATATTATTTAAGAAATAATATGTTTTTTGATCATTAGAATATTTTTGTCTAAAATAAAATGTAGTAGAACTATTGAGAAATAATGTTCTCACTAGTTCCACTATTCAATAGTATATTCAAAAGTAGAACTAGAGGGAAAAAAAGTCCCATTAGTCCTACGGTAGAACTGTTCAGTAGAACTACTGGGAACAAAGGATGCGCTATTGCTCTAAAAAGTGAGATGAATAGAATTTAAAACTACATCAGACTGCTATATCTAAAACACGGATGGTTATTATTCTATTCGTTGGCTTAACTATGATATGATATATGATAGCAATAAAGATCCTTTTTGCAGTTCTATCATATTAACTAAACATTCATCGGTGTCAATACCTGAACAAAGTGAATGGACTCGGTATGATTATGTTATTATTTGTCATAAATAAAGGTAAAGATATAATTAAATTGTTATTCCATAATAATAATGTCCGATTACAAAAATTCATCACCGATTTAAACTTGCTTAAAAACTCTTGCCGTAGAATACCACTGCCTTTACATGGCAATGATTTAAAAACAAACTTATGGTTCAGAATATGATCATTGAATTTTTGAATATGATATTTTCAATTATAAAGTTTAAATTAGAGATGCGCAGAGTACTCGTTTATTACTCAGTACTCGGAGAACTCGGTGTATTTTTCAGTACTCGGCCGAATTATTCGGTACATGTAACGACTATTCGGTAAAAATAAAGTGTTGAATAAGAGTTATAGTACATAATGAAAACAAAATTTCAAGTATAAGTGAGCATTTATTCAGTCATAAAACTATTATCAAAGAGCAATGGCAGGTTTCTATACGTTTTACGTGATAAAGAATTGAAGCGTCTTGAAACTAAAAAAAAATTAGATTGGCACAGTATAATCATAAGCAGAAAGATTTTTCCAATTAGGAAGCCTTTATAAATAGATGTCATTTTTATATTCAGAGATTATATCTATCCAACACTGTAACATGCCCTTTAAAACTTTGATCTAATTTGTATGATAGGTTGTCCACCGACGATTATACCAGAATGCACCATCGAATTAATTTCACTCAAGGATAATCTTTGATTAGTCTCGTCCCTGCCGACCGACGCAAGCCAGTCCCAACGAAAGACTACAATATAATATGCGGGTATTGGTGTTTGATTATGCGTGTTCGAAATGTCCAGGGTTGTGTGCTGGGAGATAAATTAAAGTCGCAAGGCCAATTGAGTAAATGTATTTACGTCAAGTTAATTACAATAATACGTATCTCGCGTATGTCGCGTGTGTCGGTAGTGCGCGGTGCGAAACGACTGGCGTGACAAGTTGTAAGAACTTCACACAATACAATTTGATGTGTCAGCGCAGCCACTACAATATTCCTCCCCTTTTTAAAAGGAAATTTTGAAAAAAAAAATTACTTTTACAATCAGATTAAGTCAAAGTTATTATTCAAAAATCATAAGGTACATACAATGTTGCAATCACACTACGCGACTAGTCATTTAGCTTACACAGAAGTTTCGAAACAATAATACTCTGTAACTAAATGCAATGCAGCTGTGCTAGATTATATTACATGTGACAATACTTGTGAATAAATTATGTTCTTCTAATGACTCTTCTAATGAGTTTACTTTTTAATACCTCGATTCTATTTATATAACGTATGAACAAGTTATAATTTTAAAATGCGTTTTGAATCAAAGTTACATTATAATTACAATTACATTACACAGTTACAGTTTATTTACGTAATAAGTACACATACTAGTATTGAAAACACAGTTGGCAAGAAATACAATTACACACATTAATTGTTATACAATAGCAAAATGTTAATTGTTACACTATTTTATAATTGATGTTTTGTATTCTACTGTACTCCCTTGGCGCCATTGCGGTAATACCGACAACACAATCTCTGCAGAAAGTCCTATGGTGGTACAGTAAAATACTATTGTATTTTACTGTACCACCATAGGACTTTACCCTAAACACAGTAAATACAATGTTACACTTACAAAATTATAACATGATTAGATATACATAATTAACTTGTATAAACGATTGCTCATCGATCAGATCACCATTACATTTAATATACTATTTTAGATGTTGACGGCTGTTGTGGAGTTTCCACCTTAATCGTAGGTACCTAAGGCTGTCGAACTCACAACTACTTGTCTGCTTATCCATTTGCGTAAACCATTTTTGCACCTTCTAAGCAATATGTATCCCAATAAAAAGAATAATATGACTATAATTGTCATAGTGGCAATCCTCAACGTATTTAATTTGCTATGCAATTGCGATATATTGGCAATGTTCTCATTGATAATAACATTTTCTTTAATTTGGTTAGAACCCATTATGATAGTTATAATCCACACAAATTATCTATACGGTTGTAGACGTAATAATGTCAATTTTTACAAGTAATAAATCATATTAATTTAGCTGTACGTAAGTGATCTAGTTACAATAATTTAGTTTAGTATGCATAATCATTTCGCAACGATTTTATTGGCTTTTTGCTTACGCGCCTAGATCTTGTAGTATAATGGTTTGTACTGGTTTCGTCTGTCTAAAATGTTACTTTTTTATTTGACTTTTGATTACTTTGTCTGGCGCTATTATTAGTTGTTTGCATCTGTTTGGCAATTGTACACAGAATATTTTGTTACTTCTACTGATGACACGGTACGGTCCGTCGTAAGGAGGTTGTAGCGGTTTCCGTACTGCGTCATTTCTTAAAAATACATAGTCACATGTGTGCAAGTCTTTGTGAACAAATATATTTCTCTTTGACCTATTTTCTCTGCTAATAGGTTTCAATTCGCTTGTGATTTCTTTTAGTTTACTAACATAAGTATGTTCATCGCACGGTTTAATGCAACTATTGTCGAAAACATCTCCTGGTAGCTAAATATTGGTGACGTACAACATTTGTGCTGCGGTTACGCTTGTTTCATTTCTGACAGATGTACGTAATCCCAACATTACTGTGGCTAATTCATCAACCCAAGATTTACAGTTTAGTCTCGCCATCAATGCGGATTTTAATGACCTATGCCAACGTTCTACAATACCGTTGCATTGAGGGTGGTATGAGGTTGTACGTGATTTTTGTATTCCCATTAATGACATTAATTGTTTGAATAAGTTACTTTCAAATTGACGACCTTGATCCGTTGTGATTTTATTTACGCAACCAAAACGACTGATCCAACCTTCATATAATGTTTTAGCTACTGTTTCCGCGGTTATCTCCTTTATGGAAAAAGCTTTAGGCCAACGAGTAAACCTGTCTATTATTGTTAAGCAATATCTAAAGCCGTCGGGTGAGGTTGGTAACGGTCCTATGATATCTATGTGAATTTGCTCTAAGCGTTGCGTATACTTAAATTTACCTAATTCAGTATGTCTTTGAATTTTTGATTTCTGACAATTTATGCAATTTTTTGCCCAAATGTTTACATCTTTGTGCATGTTTGGCCAAAAGTATCTATCACTAACCATTTTTCTACTTTGTTTGATGCCAGGATGACTTAAATTATGCAAAGAGTTGAAAGCTAAACGTCTAAAATTTTTTGGTAAGTATGGACGTGCCTTATCTGTACTCATATCGCAAACAACATGCCTACTGCTACCTGGTACTGTGATACGTTTTAATACAATGTTATCATGTTGCTCAGCTAACATTTCTGCATGCTGTTTATCGGTTGCCTGCGCTAAGGCGAGTTCTGAGAAATCTAACACTGTGGGACATGAAATTGTTTCTATTCTAGATAATGTGTCTGCAACTATCATCATTACATAATACCTAAACTAACCTAACCAAATAACCACCTAACTTATGAACATAATTTGTCTAGTCCTTCGCGCTGTTTCTCTATTTGTGCCTATTTTACTAAATGCAAAAGTAAGAGGTTTGTGGTCTGTAAATATGATTAATTCGCGACCTTCAATTAAATTTCTAAAGTGAATTATGGCTAAATAGATAGCCAATAATTCTCTGTCATATGTACTATATTTTCTTTGAGCTTCCGTTAGTTTTTTGGAAAAAATATCCTAAGGGTTTCCATTCGTTATTATGTTTTTGCTGTAATACTGCACCTACGCATGTGTTAGAAGCGTCAGTCATTATAGATAATTGTGTATCTGGTAATGGATAAGATAATAAGACTGCGTTTTTAAGATCCTGTTTACATTTTTCAAAGTTATGTTCTGCCTCTTTAGTCCAGTTAATTATACTTTTGTCTTTACGTTTAGAGTTACCTAAATATTTGTTTAATACTGATTGGTGCTCAGCGCAATGTGGTATGTGCGATCTATAAAAGTTAAGCATACCCAAGAATCTTCTAAGTTCTTCGACTGTATTTGGTTTTGAAAAATCGATAATCGCCTGTACTTTACTTTCAAGGGGTCTAATACCTACAGTAGATACTTCGTAGCCTAAAAATTCTAATTTTTCTTTGCCAAAACTACATTTTGAAAAATTGATTGTGATACCATACTCATTAAATCTTTGATAAATCTTTTCTAAATGTTGTCTATGTTCAGTTTCATTTTCTGATGCGATGATTGTATCATCAGCAAAATTAAGTAAAAAATCTAATCCTTGGAGAACAGTGTGGTCCATAAAACGCTGAAAGGTTTGTGCAGCATTTCGTAATCCAAAAGGCATGCGCACAAACTCATACAAACCAAAAGGTGTTATAGCTGCTGTCTTTTCAATGTCGCTTTCTGCTATAGGCATACAATTATAAGCTCTATTTATATCTAATTTTGAAAAGATTTTCTTATTGACTAGGCTATAAGTGAAATCATGAAGATGCGGAATAGGATACCTATCTGGTTTTGTTATGGAATTTAAACGTCTATAGTCCCCACAAGGTCTAATATTGCCGTCTTTCTTAGGTACTATATGCAAGGGACTTGCCCAAGCACTACAGCTCGGTCTATCAGCTCTTGCATGATCCTAAATTAATTTTTGGCTTTAACATACCCGTCGAGTGGTAAAGGTCTGGCTCTCGCGTGCACTGGGGATCCGGTCGTCTTAATGTGATGGCATGTGCCATGCTTAGGTGTTTCTTTGTACGAGATAAGCTTGGTTAAATCTGGAAATTTATTTAACACATCATAGTAAGGGCAATTATCAATAATGGTCTTTACAGTGGGCTCTTTAGAGTTAGAAATGTTACCTTTTACACTTAAATTGGTTACCTGATCGATTAGCCTTCGTCCATTCAAGTCAATTAGCAGCTTATAATTAGGTAAGAAGTCAGCTCCTAATATTGGTTGCTGTATGTCCGCTAATATGAATAACCATTTGAAAGCTCGTCTAAGACCTAACTGTAGATACATAAAATGTGTACCATATGTACTTATTTCCGTGCCATTGGCGGCATACAGTTTATATTTATCACTACTTACGCTCACCTGTTTTTGCACGAATTTTCGAGGTAACACTGATACGTTAGCACCACTATCTATCAAAAAGTTAAGCCCGTTCTTCTGTCCATGACGCTAAGACGGTAATTGGACAGCACGCGGTCGCAGCCTCCCGTCGCAGACTGCACCGACTCTAGTTTTCCGCTTGGTTCACCTTCTTCTTGATCCAATTGCATGGTTCGACGCATTTATTAGCCCTGTTCCTGAACTTGTAATGAAAGTAGCATAGCCAATTTGGATCCTCCGGCGTACGAGTGCGACTGCGTGATCTTGACCTTGATCTTGGTGGAAATTGTCTCCTATTATAACCTCGTTTATTGTAATTCCTGGATCTTGTTTCTAATTTCTCTAATCGATCGCCCAACTTGCTAATCTCGGCTATAATGTTCTCGTTGCCGCATGTAGTTGATTGATGCTGAACGCTTGAAATACTTGACACTGGTGTTAAAGATTCCATGACCTTGTCTGCTATCGATGCACGAATCTCCATGTCCTTTGTGTCTGATACAGCTAGTACACTTCTTACAGACGATGGCAGGTGGTTTTGCCATAAAATTTACAGGGTTTCGTCCGTTACCCGTTCTCTAGCCAGATCTTGCATTCTGCGCATTAGCTGTGATGGTTTCTGGTCTCCTAACTCCATGTCACCGATGAGTTTTTTTATTTGACGGTCTTCTGATTCTTCGTATATCGATATCAGCTTCTGTTTCAAGGTCTCGTACTTCCTGGTTTCTGGCGGATTTAGCAGTATATCAGTGACTTGTTCGATTGCGTCTTGACTCAATTTGGAAATGACAACCTGATATTTTGCTTCGTCAGACATTTTTTGAGGGTATAGAACTTTTGCCTGTATAAACCATGTTCGAGGTGACTTTTTCCAAAATTCGGGAATTCTTGCTGTTACCGATATTGATGATAAATGGTATTCTTCAATTTTAGCCTTAGTTTGGGACGTCATCTTGTTTAAGGATTACAAATATTGCAATCAAATTGTGTAATATTTATGCGCGACACTACCGACGTTAAATTTGAGTCGTTCGCTGTATTTAGTTATATCCCGAGCACACAACAACGATTCACCAATTTTATGTCTATGTTGCACTATTGTTTAAAGTCACTTTTGTCACGGATAGTCACGGGTAAAGTTCACAATTATTCACTGAATTTTGGGTGGTCACCACTTATTGGTGTTTGATTATGCGTGTTCGAAGTGTCCAGGGTTGTGTGCTGGGAGATAAATTAAAGTCGCAAGGCCAATTGAGTAAATGTATTTACGTCAAGTTAATTACAATAATACGTATCTCGCGTATGTCACCTGTGTCGGTAGTGCGCGGTGCGAAACGACTGGCGTGACAAGTTGTAAGAACTTCACACAATATAATTTGATGTGTCTGCGCAGCCACTACACGGGTATAGACAGGCAACTATCTCCATTCAAATTTATATTAACTAGCGCCATCTAGTTTCTAGCTACCAGAAACCACTGACATGTAACATACATATTTATAGTTATATTTAACTTAACCATATAATCTGTATGGTTACGTTGTGTGTTATAGCACAAATAAAACAATTAACTTTGTATGTTGTTTAATAATTTAATGAATTACATTTCAGATTTTATCGCGTTGTTTATTTATCACTGTATTACAAAATTTTGAAAATATTACTCTACTACTACTATTGATTTTATTTGACTAATTTATAAGCTAATAAAATTATTTAAACTATTAAATCTATTTATTTTTGGTTTACACTTTCCCCGACGTTTCGGGTGCTTTTCAGCAGCCATGGTCACGGGGTATGATGTTATTCAATGAATAACATTCGCGTAAACAGAAGACAATATTATGAATTACATTTCTTTAATTAATTACTTAATGGAATGGAATTATAATAGCACCCATTAAATTCGTCTTCTTTTCCTGGTTTTATTTTTGGAATAGTGCCTATGAGCTTTTTCTTTCATTTGGTCCGTTATATCCCAAAAAGGTGATTTGCCAGTAAGGATATTATTAACTTCTTTGCACCAATTATTTATTTAAAAAATCGTACTTTTATTTACTAAATATTTACTTACAATCTCTTTGTGGTCCTGACAAGATAAAAAAGTAATATCAAAGTTTATCGATAATATTAGCTTTATGTAAATGGCATTTTTTTTTATTTGTTTAAGTTTTTAGTGTTTCATTACTTTGATTTTCAACTTGGGCAAAGAAATCGAATAACGCTCTAGTAGGATAGCACAACCATTTTTTGCTACCGTATTCTTTTGACTTTATATATTGATGAAAGCTATGCAGTTCTTCAGACTCGTAAGTCGTTCTTACATACTGCATAGCTTTTGTATATATGTTTCTTAGCTAGGTGTGCTATCCACCCACTGCAATAACCTATTGCTGCACACTTTTCAAGATCCGATGGTGCCTTACTATTAAGCAGAGCTTGCGTATTCAAAACATTCATAAGTAAATAATTATTCTCTATTTCATCCTCACATTCAGTAGGAGGGTTATTGTCTCCATAGTTCACTAAAAAATATTTTAGTGATTGGAAGCAAACACTGTCATCCTTTTCGCAATTAGAACCTACTGAATGTGAAGATGAAATATTATTAATGAGTAATGTTTTATATGGTCCTTCAAAAGCTGACGCTGTTGGCACAGTATTGGCACATCCATGACCTCGAATTGCTCCAAAAAAGTTTTCTATTGGATCTTGATTAAAGTGTCGCAGCAATAGAGAGATAACACCTTTGGATTGTAAGTAAATATAGAACAATACGTTTAAAATTTTCTATAGTTTTTATCCAGCTGGAGAGAGACTCCTTGATTATTGGCATTTATAAATTTCATGGATTTTAATATTGGTATGCTATAATTGCATAATTTATGATAGGGCGAACATGAGGTGACGGCTCTTCTGTATATTTTTTCCTGTCTTATTTGACTGTAGCTGCCATTGATGCAGTCGAAGAGGTCATCAAAAAATAGAAGCAGGTCCGCTGTTTCTGTGCTTTCTTTTTCGAGAGTACCCAATTCTGTAAAGCAAAGAAACATATAATATAAACATAGATTTTTATTAGTGAGTTGCTTTTCCAGGCAAAGAAGATCAAATTTCTAAATTCGTAAACAAACTAAAAAATTAACTGGTTGACCTTATGGTCAGTGGGCTTGCCAAGTGGAGGTTGTGGGTTTACCCAGCAACACAGAATCTTTGTCATGACGATAATTATTTGATCTGTGTCTTGATGTAAAATATCTATAATAGGTATGTATGCATTTAGGAATATGTTTATCAGTCGCTTGTTTACCATGGACAGTGGCGTGCGGTTCATAAAGACAAAAAGACACTGCCTACCCTAACTCCTTCTACTCCTCTCTAACTAAATATTTATTATATTTTATTTTGAAGTCCAATATTTATATTTATCGACGAATAATTAATTTCCATAAACAAAATTTCTTAAAACCTATATCATAATATTAGCGCCAACTGTCGCGTACCGGCTGCACTAGCGCTGCAAGGTACCTAATTCGACGGAATAGACATGAACTAATATTGCATAATTCTTTGCATGTGTGCATCGAGACGGACACAAAAATATCTATGTGCGTTTCTATAAATATTTGTCACACAATGTTAAAACTTACGCACAAAAACGCAAAAAAATACGACGTATTCAGTGGCCTTCGTACATGACGAAAGTTCACGAAAATTTCGGAAGTACGACGAATGTTATGCAACTGATGTTAAAAGGAGCATGGTTTATTTGATTAGCGTTATCCAAAAGGGACTATTATTTTTTGTCGTAGGTATTTTGTTTAATTTTATGTGAGTTCTAAGAAGTCGCCATTGCTAATATTTGTTCTGTTTGTTTTGTGTTGTCGCAGGTCATTTAACATTTTAACGTTTTTATAGAGTGAAAAATGGAAATTCTTCACTGTGAAAGTTGTTCAGATGGTGTGTGTATACAGGAAATAAAAAGTGATGCATTTTTAAAACTATCTTTCAGTGATAAAAATCAAGTGATTCACTCGATGTACTTACAATTCGCGTTCTGTAAATGTGATTTACAATTCTTTTACTAATTTAATTGAGTTATTTGAGGATATCGTGGAAAATGTAGGCGCCTGGGATGGCGAGACTTTAAGTCAGGCTTCGTTATTGTTATACAATTTGAAAATGAAATGAAAATCGTTTATTTTGTAACATAAAAAAGTTATAAAAGTGCTTAACAAAACATAAAGTTAGTGTAGCAGATCTTATCAGGTAAATATTTAACGCGGTCCCCACACTAGGCAATACTGTATCGTGGGGTCCCAGCCAAACGTAAAGTAAAACAGTGTTTATAACTATATAAGGTAAGACAATAAGACAATTTAACAAAATAAAAATATTAAAATACTTAAAACTAAGAGATCACGTTTAAATTTCTAATTATATTATATACTTATTAAACTATAAATATAACACATATAGGGAATACTATTATATATATAAGTAAATATGTTCTATGTTATCGTAGTTAATAACTGTTCTGTCTCTTCATAGGTGAGATTACTTAACCATTCATAGGCTTTTATTTTTGTCTCTGATGCTGTATAAACGTAAGCTGATAAGAACGGGTAAAAGCGTTGGGCAAATTTAGTGCGACATACAGGTACAGGTACTCTAAAGAGATGACGGCTGATCAGGTCGTTATATTCCGGAGATGAAATAACTGTTTTGTGCACAGGTAAAATAATAAAGTATATAAAAAGTTTCCGGACACTTAGGAGTTGACATTCCTCGTAGAGTTTAGTGGTTAGGTAAAGTCTTGGCTTTTTGAGCATAGTTTTTAATAAAGCGCGATGTGCTCTCTCTAGTTGAATCATGTGTGATTTGGCTGCTCCACCCCAGCAGGCGATTTAAAAGACTTTGAATTCCAATTTTTACTCCATCCTTGTGTTTAATGAAATATTCGCGGAAACTGATATCCTTTACGAAATTATGCAAAAAAAGACGTCGGATGTAATTTATTGAGTAAAAAAATTAAAGAATTTGAATTGTTTTTGGATACATTCAGATCTAAGTTTGAAATCATTTTTGAACGCGTAAAAAGTATAAGAGCCCGTTCCCACTTATCCGATCAGTCTTTTTGCCCTGAAACCGGACGCCAGACGTGGGTATTCACATTATATCCGATCAGTCTGTTTTGCCGGAAGGTCGGTGGTTCGACTCGCCGCCAGTTTCCGTTTCTATTTCTTACGCGATGGACGGCGGCGATGATGTTCTTATATTGTGGTGGTATTTGAGACGAATGAGACAAAAAAGAAGTAGAAAACGAAGACAACATTGGGTGCATCCTATACTTCGAGACCGATTTTCAACAGGGACATTTGAAACATTAATGGGTGAATTAAGGAATGATGAGGCGAAGTTCTTTAACTACTTTCGAATGTCTTTTTCCTCTTTCGACGATCTCTTGGGAAGAATTTCAATGGACATAAAATTACAAGACACAAGATTTAGAGAGTACATTTGTCCACAACAAAGGCTGTCCATAGGTACCATAAGATACGACCTTTTTTTTCTCTTCAAATATTTATATAGGAAATGCTCTTCCAAGGTGGCTAGTTGGATTGGAATATATTTTTAGGAGTTTAATAAAATACAGATATGCAATTATTAAAATATTTTTATTGAAAACAGTCACATGAGAGCTTTTGTTTTTGTCGTCTTGATTAAGTCATAGTGACTAAATTCCTTCAAAATCATAATCTAATACACTCGATGCTGCAGACGATGGTTGAGAATGATACGATGACTGAGAGGTTGGTGATGGTGAATGTACGAACGCTGCCGTTTGCTGAAGAGATTGTAATGCACTTGTCGCTGCAGGAGATGGTTGAGAATGATACGATGACTGAGAGGTTGGTGATGGTGAATGTACGAACGCTGCCGGCTGCTGAAGAGGTTGTGTATGGTATCCACGATATTGATCTTGCCATTCAGTTTGATAATCATATCTTTGGAAACCAACTCTATTTCGGCCTTTAATTTTTTGTATAAGATATCTACTAACTCTGCTTGATTTCTCCCGAGCATTTGAAACTATAAATATTTCTCTCCTTCTTTCTAAACTTTCCTATTATGGATGTGACTCGGCAACAGTAAAATGGTTTCATAGTTATCTAACTGATAGATCTCAATTTGTCCAACTGGATAATGCCAGAGATGGTAACAAGGCGAATTCTTCTTGCTGTCAGGTAACCCGGGGCGTCCCTCAGGGATCAGTTCTCGGGCCTCTTCTCTTTTTATTGTACAGCGCCGATGTTACCAACCATATACAGCATGTCCAATATCATATGTATGCCGATGACCTCCAACTATATATTTCATTTAATCCCAATGACTGCCACAATTCTGTAAATAAAATGAATGTAGATTTGAATAGGATATCTAATTGGGCCAAAAAGAATTCACTTGTACTTAACCCCTCGAAATCAAAATTTTTGATATTAGGCTCAATGCAACATATTAGAAAGACACAGAATTTAAACCCTATGGTCATGGTAGATGGTTGCCCCATAGAACAAGTTACTGAGGCTCGAAACTTGGGTTTGGTTATGGATGGCGAACTGCATTTTGAGACGCATGTACTCCAAGCGGTAAAAAACTGTTTCTACCGTCTCAAGTTGCTATACCAAATCCGCCGACACCTGAGTATTGATGTGCGGCTACAACTTTGTGAGGCTCTCATATTATCCAAACTTAATTATACGGATGCTGTGTTTGGCCCATGTATTTTGAAAAGAACTGAGAAAGTGATACAGCGTGTACAGAACGCATGTGCTCGCTTTTGTTATAATATTCCACCTCGCATGCATGTCACTCCATTTTTAAACAGTGGAAATCTGATGAAGATGGCTGCCCGCAGACACCTTCATTTGGCGACATTGCTGTTTGGTATTGTTCAATACAAAAAACCAGTTTACCTCTATGATAAGCTAAAGTGGTCACGTGATATTAATCACTACAGCACACGGGCGGCGTCTCATCTCTTGGTCACTGCAAGTCACAGAACCACGGCTTTCAGGGGTAGTTTCAAATACGCAGCGACGCAATGTTGGAATAACCTTCCGCCGCCAATACGAGATCTAAAATCATTGCGTTCATTTCGTAACAATTTAAAACAATATTTAATAAATAAACAAAAATCTGTTCCATAAATTTAATATGTACTTACATGAAGTGCAATACGCCACTATTTGTTGTTGTATTATTTCGATATTATTTAGTTTTAATTTGCGCATGCGCATCTTTCTCAATTTTGTAATGAACCATGTGTACTTTTGTATCGTATTAGTATATTCTTTACTCTGTAACTGTGTACTATTAGGTCATTTATAACCCAAGCCGCGTGCAATGTTGATAATTTTAATTATTATGTCTATCGTGGTAACTGTTGACGTTGTTGACAGATGTCAGTCTGGCATGTATGCTGCGTTCGTAAACCTCGTTTTACAAGATGCGGTAATAAATATTTATAATTATTATCTATATATTATTATTATTTATTCTGTATTTGCATGTTGTTGTTATATTATATTTAAAATTATAATATTATTAGGTATATTTATATATAATTTATAATGTAATCATATAATTTTAAGAAATTTTAATCTTAAGGCTTTTATTTTATGTTAGGCCTGCGAGAATACCAGCGTTGCAGTTAAACTGCAACAATAGCTGACGCAGATGCCTATTTTACCACCTCTATTTAAATAATTTAATTGTTTGTGTACTGTATGTTTATGTTGGTAAATAAACTTTTTCATTTCATTTCATTTCATTTCAAAACTCCTGCTTGAAACTCTAAAGCTTCATCCATTGTGAAAGAATCGACGGCGGGTAGTACTCCCTTGAAAAATAATAAATTTGGGTTTTCTTTTTCTTGTGTCATCCTAGAGTCCAGGAATTTAGACATCTTTTCATCGAAGTCTATTGTGCTCTTCGTGCTTTTGGGAATCGAAGGTTTACGAAACTCAGTTGAATTACTAGGACCACTTTGTACATTTCCTTTATCGCAGTTTTGAATTGACTCTTCGGTTGATCTCGGCTCATAAACCTTCTTTAAAAACATCATCTGATCATCGTGTACATAAAGTCGAGACTTTTTGGCAGCAGATCCAGATTTTTTTTCATCTTTCTTATTTTCCATCGATTTTCGCCATGTGTCTCGAATGTTGTTCTATTAATCCAATACAGATTTTATTTTGGAATAACAGGCAGAGCACCGCTTCCGAACTAGTTTTCCATCATTCCTAGGGATTTCTGTTAATTGGTGACTTGACACGGAAGTATTTCCTTGCTTTGGAGGCCTTGTGCAGTGCTTTTTGGCCGCTGCTTCTCCAAGCCAAGACCGAATAATTATTTCTTGAACTTGTAGTACAGTCATTGTTTTTCCTGTGAGTTCGTTGTGTATGATGCGCGTGTTTACAATGGCGGCTTGAAAGATGAGATCATATGCGATTTTCTTATACCAAGTTAGGCTTTTTCTAAGAGGGGAATAATAGGAACCAAGCTGATCTGAAACGTCAATCCCCTTTTTAGCGGTATTGTATTCAACCGTCATTCTAGGCTTCAATGTCTCATCTCTTCTCCAGTTATAGGTAGATACCATTTCATCGTCATGACACGTAGAAATCATGAGAACGTCTCTCTTGTCGTGCCATTTCAGGACTGTAACATAGTTATCTAACTGCCTAGCTATAACTCCGCCCCTTCTAAGTTTTTTCTGCAAAACTTGTTGCGGCAAACCTTTTTTGTTTTTACGGAGTGTGCCACACAAATCAGTGTTACGGTCTTTTAGGTATTTCCCTAACCCGAGGCTTGTATAATAATTATCAGCCACAATAAGTCTTCCTTCATTTAGAAGTGGTAGACATAGCTTTACAACAACTGTACCTGGTTTATCAAGGCCTTCAAAAGCCGTTGTTGATCCAGCGTATACGATGTAGGACCAAGTGTAGCTGTTCACGGAGCACATTTTGTATATTTTGATCCCGTATTTGCTAGCTTTAGCGGGGTTATATGTTTTTATATGCAATCTTCCTTGATGATTTATTTGAGATTCGTCGACGACGAGGGTATCACCTGGGATATATAATGCTCGAAATTTCGTAATCATGTGATCAATAAGGGGCTGTATCTTGTACAAAACATTGTCATTATCGAGCTGGGGGTTCTTAAAATGCCAACATCGTAAAAGAGTTGAAAATCTGTTATAGGACATAGATATTTCGTGAAACAATAGATTAAAGTAAAGAGGGTCCATTTTCCAGTAATGCTCAATTGAAGGCTTTTTGTCAATACCCATCAGCAGAATAACCGCAAACATTTTTTTCAGTTCTACACTATTGACATCATTCCAGCGCATCATCCTACTATGTCTACTTGTACGTCTGTCTTTCAACAATTGAGCATAGTCATTTGTTTTGTTTACCATAAGTTCTATAAGTTCTTCGGAAACAAAATATTCGAATTACCTGTAAAAGTTTCTCGCCCAATGGGAAGAATATTCTCCGACCATTGTAGCTCCTCATGCCTATCTTCCTCTATTGGTACTGACAAATTTTCTGATAATAACCCTTCCAAATTTTCCTCTAATCCTCTCACATTTGCTTCGACCGGTGTACTCAAACTTACCGCCGAAGGTTCTCGAAAAGACTGCATTTCATTGTTGATCGAATTGATATCGTCTGATTGGTTTCCCGAAGTATCCGAATCCTCAGCATCAGTTCGATTTGGCAAGTATTCTTCTCCACTACCATCACTAAAATCTTGTCCATCATCACTACTACCTTCCAAAATTCTTCTAAGTTCGTCTTCCGTATAGCGAGAAACCATTTTTTCTGTTTTTACTCATCAATAACTCTATAACAAATATTTATTTTTAGGTAAGATATTTTACTTAGATTTGTTTAGGTTAGGTGCAGTTAGGTGCTTTTCGCGCTAGAGATACAGACTATAAAAAGTTACTCTATGATACAGACCAAGAATGGTAACATAGAACGAAGCATACTCTATGGAACGAAGACATGAATATAGATAATAAAATTAGACTGAAATATGATTTTTTGGGTTGCCTGCTCAAAAAATATCAATGATTGTTATATAGTGCATTTAAGATTCATGAGCGTATTGTAAAAGTTTTCACACAGCACGCTTTTTGAATCATATGTGATCATATCATATATGATTCAAAAAGCGTGGCATATGAAATTCTTTGCCGTACGTTCATGAATCACATGTGATCATATTTTTTTTATTTTTTATTATTTTTGTTTTTACAAAAATCTTCTTAGTCTAGTGTTTATATACAACTTTTGTTTTGACACAAAAGATAATCATGAAATAAATAAGTGAGCGTAGAACTTTTCAATTACGCCTTTGTATGGGGACAGGGAACATGTTAAAATCCTATGCACGCAACTGACCATGAACTTCAAATTTGGGAACAGAATCCCATGCAAGTTGTTTTAGCATAGACATAAAATATAGATAATGAAAATACAAAAAGTTTACTAGTCAGATATGCTAAATATTAGGTCATGCCAGTGTATGCTTATGGTATAGCAAAATGTGAGTAATTATTATTAAAAGGTGTATACCTGCCATGCATCCAAGTGTTACTCCAACTGTTTTACTAAACACTTGGGTGCAGTGTTTTACCCTCATCTTTGGTATTAATTCTGGTAGCACATGATGTGCTGTCAATTTTGGAACTAGCTTAACTTCACTGTAGCCTGGTCATCGTTTATATAAGGATATTATATGCCGCCATTTTGCTGTGCATTCTTTGCCTTTCAAATTTTATTTCAAATTCTTTGTCAGCAAATTATTTCTTACTCCCTTCATAAGATGAGGTGGATCATAGATAGGAAAAAATTGTCATTTCCTATTTCAAAAAATCCATCTCTATAAGGGCAATTGTTTTTTAAATAAATTCCCTTAGTTTCAATAATGATGAAATGGCTGACAAATTGGAGGCACCTTGGTCGCAAACTGTTGCAACTATTTTTAGACCTGTCTCTTGAATTTTAATCATGATTTGTTTTATATAGGCTGTCAATTCTGCAGCTTGTGTACTGCCTCTACAAAAATAATAGGCCAGAGGTTGTTTATATTTTTTAATTATACCTCTAATCATGAATACTAAGATATGATCACAATATTCCATTATGCTCCTTTCTCCATTATCCACCAATCCTATAATTTCATAAGTTTTTTATCATATGCAATGCCAGGTCCGATAGTCATCTCGTAAAATATGAGACTGCAAAATTTATGGGTTTCAGCCATTTTGTCCACTCTCTGTTTGATGTGCTCAAATATGATACTATTGATGCCAGGTTTTAAATTCACTTTTTGCAACAAATTTTGTAGAGTTCTTCTACTTGGCAAAACACACATTGCTTAATAGCCTATACGCCCTTGGAGATGGTTTGTAAAGAGAAATAATTTTTTCATCCAACGAAAATCGCCTTTCTTGTTTTTTCCTTCCACTTTGAGAAGCTTGCATGTGACAAAATATTTTTGTAGATTTGGTCATGTGCTCAGATATAATTTTAAATGCCTCTTTCCTTTTCATTTTTCTAAATTGTTTTCGTCATGCTCACATTTCTGTAATTGTTTTACTAGCATTTTATATTTCTTATTTTGAGCTAATGATAGATGAGGTGCTGAAATACAAAATAATTTTAATAAATACACAGTTTTAGAACCTGTGGTACAACAATCTTTTCATTGTTTAAAAGTGAAATTTATAAAGTATAAAATAATTATGACTGTTAATTATTTTATCTTATTGGGGAAACACATCAAAGGTGTAATGCATGGTTTTACTATTCAAGTACAGCCAACAAGAAATTGTTAACAAAACATATAGATATTGTTACGTGCTGGGTTCGACGGATAAGAATACAAAACAATATTACCGACTAAAACACGTTTTATTCTAGTACACAATTAACTTTAACACACAACAAACACTATACTACACTTTTCCACTGTAATTGCTTCAAACTCCGTAGTATTGTCGCTTCCGTTCGCTTCGATGAACACTTGATCGCTTACGATAGTAAAACTGTCTCGGCGGTGCGCGTGCGCTCTATTTATATGCGGGTAAAGTGCTTCTGGAGTTTTCCAGAAAACGTCACACACGGCACGCAACAGCGCGATGTTTCGAGAATGTGCCAGCGCTTTCTCCACTGAACTCGTAGCGACAAATACGTAGTTCCGTAAGATGTCAATAGATGGTGCTGTAATAAATTATTATTAGAAACCGCCGACTCTTCCCCACAGTGCCGACAGAGGGCATTAGCCGTAACAATATTAATAAAAAAATTATATGAATATTTCATACTATACCTTTGCATTTCCTTAAACTTGCTTTCGCCTTCTTCCTTTCAGGCAGATTAGGAATATCTTATAACTGATATCCTGCAAGTTAAATATTCATGTCATATTATATACAACAAAATACTCTCTATTTTACAGAGTAGATAGAGATGTATTACACATAAAACTGCTGTAGTTTTTAGCATCATCACGAGAAGCAGGCTTTTCATCTATTTTTAGTCAAACTACCAATGATTGATGAAGACGCTCATCAATCATCGCACTCACAGGTTTTAGAAGGATTACCTACTTTACTTGATCACTGCTGTACCATTGTGATATTATTATTGTGTGTACAAAGAGTAAAACAACAGTAGATCTTTTATAACATTTCTAACAAACTGACCTGTCATAGAAATAGTAGAGCAAGTTGGAAGTACATTGGATGTTAAAGGATAGCTAGCAAAGGTTATTGCTGAAACTGGCATGCTAGTGGCTTCTGATCCATGTAGTAGTTGATGATCTGGGGATTAAATAAAAACAATATTACATTAGCATATACATACATAGACTCACGCCTATTGCCCGGAAGAGTAGGCAGAGACTATGGACTTTTATTATTATTAAACAATTAAGTTATTTATCTCCACAACCTGCTTGTCTATACAAGATAACATAAGACAAAGGAAAACAAAAAAAGATATGAGATTTATCTTAAGGTTCTTTATAATTAAATTTTTAAACATTTTTGGAAATTAATTTTGTCAATTACAAAATGTCTTATATCTATAGAAATATAATTTTATCATAATCATCAAAACGTTTGTTTCTTTTTATATATCTGCATAAAATCTATTTGTGTTTGTTCATTCTCATTTGATGAAAAGCAGGTAGCTTTTCCCAACTCTTACAGACCAAACAGAAGAAAGATAATCAGAGAAGAGATAATTATGTTACTTATTAATATGATCATGTTTCTGTATATTATAACAAGTTTTGATCAACCTAATCGGACACTGTTAGAATTGTTGGTGAACCTGAGCTCACATTCGCACACACATCAATTAAAGTCACCTACTTTAGTTAAAGTCTGAGGGGAGATTATGCCTCTCTACACCTGCATTCCGAAGAGCTTTTTAATATGGCGAGAGGTGCTATTGCTAACTTCTTGGACTTCTTGGCAGCGATACTTTTAACCTGTAGAGGGCCGTAAGCTTGTTTGCCATTAACATTGGTACTATCTATGGACCAAGGAAACGGCTGTATAATATAAGTTGCTGAATTGCACAAATCTAAAAAGAAAATACATACCATCCTTCGTAGTCACTTGGCAACCAGGCACGCAACAAGATTTCTGTGACATGACTGAAGTTGAAGTTCACTGATCACTATACGCAATTATGGGTCCAAACTCTTAAAGAAGAGCGCCTATGTTGTAGATTTACGGTAACTTTACAAAAGTTTTTGATGTTTGCAAATACGGCGACGCGGAGGAGCAAGCTCAAACTCAACGCGGACGTGTTTGTAACGCGACACAACTATACCAAAGAGTACTTTTGTATTACTATTGTAGTGGGGTGAGGTCTTGTAGTTCACTTCTTGGGCTTCTTAAATAAGACGAGGTACAACAGTGTCATGGTTTACTTAAAAAGTCACATGCTATATACAAATAATATTTACATTTGTAGTACAGCGCACTAACTCGGCTTTAGCCAATCGGCGAGCGCCTGACCGTGGCACGTGTAAGTCTCGCGTTGACGTCACGCCATCGTCCGATCGCAAATACCACCGAACTTATAAATATAGGGCGCGTCGTGTGGCTCGTCCATTTCGTCGAGGCGCGCAGCAACAACACGTCGGCGTCGTGGAGAAAACTTGTGCCGTCGTGAATCGTGAAGTCCGTCGCGAAGATTCTTAGATTTGCTGCGCTTCTTGTTTCTATGTAGCTGAACGAAAGTCACCAACCGTCGTTTTCACGGCGACGTCTTGGCTGTGTAGCCGTATGTTTCCATGATGAACGTATGAAGTCCAACTGCCGTTATCACGGCAATGATCGCGGCCGTTGCCGCATGTGTTTCTTGAAACAGTTGCAAAAGTCTTGAACGAATAAATGTTGGTGTGTAGTTGCTGTTTTCTTGGTAATGTTTTTTTTAGGTAACTGTGAGGTATGTGGTTTTGAGGTATCTGTAAGGTATGTGGTTTTGAGGTTCGGTGATGTAGGTACACTCATAGTACTCCCCCTCTAGCGAAGCGTACATTTGGCTTGCATACTCTGCCGGTGCGCGTCACATAAGGCTGTGGCTGAGCGAGAGGAGTAGGTGCGGTGTCCATACTGCGCGATGTCCTCTTCGCCTCGTTGCTTGATGAATTTGTAGAACTGTCGTTATCTGTACAGATGTAAGCGGGCTTGAGTCTGTCCAATGATACAACTGTAACGCGATTTGGCAGTTGTATTTTGAAGTACTTGTCATATCTCTGCAACACTGGGTACGGTCCGTCATACGGCGGTGTGAGCGGCGCTCGCACGGTATCATTCCGCACAAAAACGTGCGCGCATTTGGCGAGATCTTCATGAATGAAAGGCCGGACAGATGTTTTGTACTCGCGGCGTGTCGGTGCAAGCGTCGTCATTGTGTGTGTGAGGCGTCGAACGTATTCTTCGTCAGTGATGTTACTCGTTGCGGGCGTTGACATAAAGAAATCAGATGGCACACGCAATGTAGCGCCGTATGTCATAAGCGCTGGACTTATATTGTTTTCTTCACGCAGCGCTGTCCGGAGGCCTAGCAGTACTGTAGGTAGCTCGTCACTCCAATTGTTCGTCGCGCCTCTTGCCATTAGTGCAGCCTTTAATGTGCGATGCCAGCGTTCGACTTGACCGTTTGACTGCGGGTGATATGCAGTTGTGCGCAGTCGCGTGATACCGAGCCTTTTCATTAGAGCGTTGAACAATGATGATTCAAATTGTCTGCCTTGATCAGTTGATATGCGAAGCGGGCAGCCAAACCTTGCAATCCAGTTTTCATACATTGCCTTCGCGACGATCTCAGCTGTTATTTCTGTCACCGGTACGGCTTCTGGCCACTTCGTACATCTGTCTATCATAGTTATACAGTATCGATAGTCATTCGATATTTTCAATGGTCCGACTATATCGATGTGTACGTGTTCGAATCGTTGCGATGGCGGGAAACTTCCTAACGGAGTAATAACATGTCGATATATTTTCGAACGTTGACAGTTGATGCAGCTTCTAGCCCAATGTGTGACGTCCTTGTTCATTGATGCCCAGAAAAACTTCGATGTAATTAGCTTTCTAGTAGCCTTGATTCCGGGATGGCAGAGGTCGTGTTGCGCTTTGTATGCTGCATAACGATGTGCCACTGGTAGGTATGGGCGAAGTGTTGTTGTCGAATACTCGCATGTGATTGGTTGTTGCGTGTCTGGCATATTAACATCGACAAATTTCAAATTCGGCTGAAGTTTCAATTGCTTCAATTCTTCGTCTTGCTGTTGATCTTTGGCTAGCTTGTTGTAGTCAATGTTTGAAGGGCACTCAATTTCTTCGATGCGAGATAGTGCGTCAGCAACCGGGTTGTTTTCACCTTTCATGTACACGATATTTGTGCAGAACTGGCTAATGAAATGCAATTGGCGTTCCCGCCGTGGCGTGTCGCTGTCACTCGGAGGTCGTGTCAATGCGTAAGACAGAGGCTTGTGATCGGTGTATATGGTGACGTCACAGCCTTCGATGAGTCGTCGAAAGTGTTTCACAGCCGTGTAGATCGCTAGTAGCTCGCGATCATACACGCTGTATCTTCTTTGTGTTGCACTCATTGCTTTCGAGAAGAATGCGAGTGGCTTCCAGGCTTCCTTATCACGCTGTTGGAGTACTGCACCGAGACTGTGGTCTGAAGCGTCACACATGATGGACAGGGGGGCGCCGGCGATGGGATGTGTAAGCGTCGTAGCGTTCAGAATGCTTTGGCGGCAGTTCTGAAATGCTTCTTCTGCAACTGGGGTCCATACTATCGGTGTCTTGTCATTCTTCTTCACATTATGTAGATATTCGTTGAGACTTCTCTGCATGTCGGCTTGATTAGGTAAACAATCTCGGTAGAAATTTATCATGCCGAGAAAACGACGTAGTTCCATGACTGTCTTTGGTTTCGGGTAATTTGCGATGACGTTCATGTGTTCTTCTGTGGGTTTGATTCCGTTCTGTGAGACTTCGTACCCAAGAAAATTAATTTGCGCCTTCCCAAACTCGCATTTGTCGACGTTGAGCGTGAGACCGTAATCGTTCAGGCGCTGGAGAACTTGATGAAGAAGCTCTTTATGGCTGCATTCATCCTCAGTCATCAGAAGAATGTCGTCTATGTATGTGAAACATCCTTCAATGCCTCGTAGAACCTCGTGCATGAAGCGTTGAAACGTCTGGCTTGCATTACGTAGGCCAAACGTCATACAGTTGAACTGAAATAAGCCAAACGGCGTGATGATGGCAGTCTTCTCGGCATCTTCTTTATGTATGGGGATTCTGTAGTAGGCCATTCTTACGTCTAATTTCGAGTATATCTTCTTATTATTCAGTTGGTACGTAAAGTCTTGTATTCGCGGTATCGGATATTTGTCTGGTAATGTTGCTGCATTCAGACGCCTGTAGTCACCACAGATTCGCAGACTGCCGTCTTTCTTCTTGACGACGTGAAGTGGGCTGGCCCATGGGCTCTTAGAAGGTTGACAAATGCCCATTTCCATCATTCTCTCGAACTCATCTTTTGCCGCTTTGTATTTGTCAGGCGCTAGCGGGCGTGCACGTGCGTAGAGGGGTGCACCGCTAGTTTCTATGTGATGCACGACGTCATGTTTCGCTGGTGACTTCAAGGACATCGGGCGTAAAACATCTGGGTACTGTTTCAGGATATCTTGGTAGACTTGATTGCTGCTGAGAACGTATACGGCTTCCTGTGTTGATGATATTTCTACGGCGTTGATAGACAGTTCAGTAATCTTGTCTATAAGTTTCTTATTGTGTAGATCGACCATCAATTTGTAATGCTTCAGGAAATCAGCGCCGAGGATCGAAGTTTTCACGTCAGCGATTATAAACCTCCATGAAAAACTGCGCCGTAGTCCGAGATTGAGCCTGATTGTTTTCTCTCCGTACGTGTGAATTGCAGTGTTATTCGCAGCATATAAGTTGTAGGCGCTTGTAGTATTCCTCGCTTTTTCTTTGTTCGTAGCAGCCAGTACAGATATCTCTGCGCCCGTGTCGACGAGGAAACGTTCTCGTGAGTCGCGATCGACGACACAAAGGCGGTTGGTGGCGCTTAGGACATCGACGTCCGCCGCCGTCGATGTCGTAGCTAGTTTCCCGAATGTTGATTCTTCTGCCTGCGACAACACGGTGATTCACAGCGCCTAGCCTTGTCGCCGTACCGAAAATGATATTTGCATTGCCACGTAGGATCGCCAGGTTTGACAGACGTCGTGGATCTTTGCCGCGACCTGGAATGTGAGTTGTACGGGCTTCGGTATCTTTGTCTTGACCGTCCGCGTAATTCGGCTACTTCAAGGGACAGTTTCTCCAATTGCTTCGATATGACTTGTAGTTGGGCACTCATCACCGGTTCTGTTGATGTTGACGGGTTCGATGTAGCTATAGCAGCGACCGTGGGGGGCTCGGAGTACTCAACCATCTTGTCCGCCATCGCAGCAAGTGTGTCCAATGATGACTCAGTGTTCACCGACAATACGACACGTACCTGTGCGGGCAGGTGATTCAACCACTCGATCTTCAGTCCTTCGTCTGTGATCATGCCGCTTCCGAGTTCTCTCATCTTCCGTAACAGCTGTGACGGCTTCTGGTCACCCAATTCTAGACCGCTGATCAGCTTTTGAAAGTTCTTGACGTCGGATTTGTCGTATACTGTCAACAACCGGTTCTTCACTGCCCCATACTTGTTCGTAGCTGGCGGATTGTACAATATATCAGTGATATGTTGTAAGTCAATCGCTTGCAGTTGTTGTAGCAAGTAACGAAACTTCGTATCGTCCGCTGTCTTCAAGGGGTCTACGACGGCTTCAAATTGTATGAACCACGCTCGTGGAATCTCGCGCCAAAAAGGTAGCAATCTTGATTGTATGGAAACCGCAGCCAAATCGACTTCATTCTTCACAGACTTGCAGAGTTCTTCGCCGTGGTTATCTTCCGTCATGATGTGTTCTTTCTTCGGGGTCACCAGATGTAGTGGGGTGAGGTCTTGTAGTTCACTTCTTGGGCTTCTTAAATAAGACGAGGTACAACAGTGTCATGGTTTACTTAAAAAGTCACATGCTATATACAAATAATATTTACATTTGTAGTATGGTGCCTACAGCGCACTAACTCGGCTTTAGCCAATCGGCGAGCGCTTGACCGTGGCACGTGTAAGTCTCGCGTTGACGTCACGCCATCGTCCGATCGCAAGTACCACCGAACTTATAAATATAGGGCGCGTCGTGTGGCTCGTCCATTTCGTCGAGGCGCGCAGCAACAACACGTCGGCGTCGTGGAGAAAACTTGTGCCGTCGTGAATCGTGAAGTCCGTCGCGAAGATTCTTAGATTTGCTGCGCTTCTTGTTTCTATGTAGCTGAACGAAAGTCACCAACCGTCGTTTTCACGGCGACGTCTTGGCTGTGTAGCCGTATGTTTCCATGATGAACGTATGAAGTCCAACTGCCGTTATCACGGCAATGATCGCGGCCGTTGCCGCATGTGTTTCTTGAAACAGTTGCAAAAGTCTTGAACGAATAAATGTTGGTGTGTAGTTGCTGTTTTCTTGGTAATGGTTTTTTTAGGTATCTGTGAGGTATGTGGTTTTGAGGTATCTGTAAGGTATGTGGTTTTGAGGTACGGTGATGTAGGTACACTCATACTATAATAGAGACCTATCTTAAATGTCTAACCGAGGAATAGGTAATAAGCGCCATCTATACATTAAAGTCATGGAGTTTAAAACGATGTGCTATAGCTACTTATGTAGTTATTGATGTGTGTGTGTATATATATATATCTATAGGTATTGTGTACGTACTATATATTGATAGCCATTCTTATAGGTTATTTTATTATTACAAATTCGATAAAAGATGGTTGTCTTTATTGTATAATACAAGAGTGTATTAAATGAAATGCTAAAACTAGACAACCCTCAAATGTAAAAATGTACTTCGAATTTGTAATACTGTATATATATTTTCAGAAAACGAGTAAAGAAAACTACACCTTTATTTTACTCCTTTTATTCAATTTTGTATATTGCTGTTTCGCCTTTCATTGGAATAGGTCCTCATCATCTACACAATCTTTTCTGCCGTTTAATATTCGATTTAAATTCTTGCAGTGGTTGTGCACAAAAAAAACGGCAAGTTAAATTAATCAAAAAATTAATTAAATCTTCATTATGTTCTTCACAATTAATAAAATTAAAATCAAGCATAATTAATATTATTGTTTTAATTAAGTATTTAATATGATTTAAACATGATTTACTCCCAGGAACACAACACTTTTTATCAGACATGATAATAAGTACACAAACAAAATAGTCAAAATTAAACAATGTTCTTTATGCATGTAATTCACAAGCACTTAAACGAGTAAACCGGAGGAACCGTAAACACTTGATACAGAAAACAACAATTTAGAACAAAATAATGCCCACACGCATCAAAGATACGGCAGCCATTATTTTTCAAAACATGCCGTTCACTGATAACAAAATAAACTGTTATATGCAAATTTTTATTAAAACGCCATCTATGAATTGAAGTAGAATAGTTTCTACACGTTATAATACTACTAATTTCAGAAGTCTTAGAAGTTAATAGATTTGTATGACTTATTTTACTCTATTCTAATTGGTCTCCTTATATCTAATATTCTTCCATCGTTAATGTACTAAGATTGTAGACCCTGCAACTATACGGAGGAACACAGTTCAACTCAACGTGGATAGCAGGTACACATGCGAAACAAACAAGAAAAATTACAAATAAAACCTACACACTCCTACGCAGCCATTTGTAATGTAAGTATTGCCATTATAGAAAATACACATCTCCACGTTCTTTTTTTAAATCTGCGTTTAATCACGTATTTTTTTCTATATTCTGTATTAAAAAGTATTTTTAGTCGTAATAAATACAAATGATTCATTCTTGAACTTTATTTTATATGTATATGCCTATCCAATTTGAAGATATAAAAATAATTATGATATATTTTATTTACCCGTATTTTTTACTTTACTAACATTCCATTTTTAATGTCATATTGGTTCTGGTAGCTGGCGGGTAGATGGCGCATTTATAAAATAAAAAGAACAATGGGCATTATTGTATGGGTTGCGTCCCAACCCTTGTAACATGTTGCGACTAGTTTAAACATGTTCACTTAAGTTTTTTTTTTATAAATAATTCAAGTTTTATTATAATTGTGTGCAGGTCAAAAGTTCTGGGGTGTAAATGAAAAAATAGTTTTTGTATTAAATAATGCTTTAATCATACTTTTTTACATTTTGTGTTACATACTCACATACTTATTACGTTCATAATAATTGTACAGTAATCACAGTCAGTAATCGTTATTTTAGACAGTTATTAATAAACACACAGTTGAAAATGGTACAATTATGGCTGAATAATTCTCTTATACAACTTAAACAATGCACTTTATACACTGGTACTTGTGATACAACAATCAGTTTCTTTATCGTATCACAGTATTTATATTTATTTATGTTAGTATACAGTACCTATCCTTTAATAATGGACATTATCTACAACAATGTCGTCCAAAAAGGTCGCCGGTAACAATATGCTTGGCCGGTGTCTTGCCCAGCCAAGGTACCAAATGATACTCATTATGTGAGCGCAAGTACCTACTGTTCTCTTCCCAGTCAAACAAGAGCAATAATAATGAGCAATTGATTCTCTCGGTGTTTCTGCTCTGTTGTTAATCAGAATGTACGAATAATAAATTCTACCAGATACGTGTCGCGATTTTATCCGCCCTCTCAAAAGAATACCATCTAAAATGTTTATATTGTATCGCACAAGGTTTGGAATAGCTCCTATGCATATTTCTATTGTGTATATGCCGTTTCTTATGTGTTCGCTCAAATAAGACCGTGCAAGTTTTATTTGATAAGTTCCTAATGAAATTAATAAAAGGTCTTCTTCTGTTAATATTGGAAATTGCATTAATTGATTGTCATCTGCGGTGATAGTACAAAAAGAAGCTCGCTGTCGATTTATATTATTTTCGATAACATAGTCACTTAGACTGTTAGCCATATGAATTCTCCTATTTAGCACTTCTATTATTTCGTGAGCTCGAGTATGGTCTTTTAAAGGCTCTCTAAAAGTATTTAAAAGAGCAACAGCAATGCGTATATCAATGAATAAATGCGTCATTGCCCGATCAAAATATTCTTGTCTGAATATTTTAAAATCGCGCTTAATCCACCCATTCACTACCTCTACAACCCATCTCACGATTGTAACTAATCTTGATTTATTAGCTTCTACTGTACTCAGTTGGCTTTCACTTCTAAGTTTTGTTGGAGGCATGTGGGCTTGATAGCCCCAAGTCTCTAAGGTTGATATTGCGTCTCTGAAACCTCTGTCTAATACAAATGTATCATTATTTTGAAGGACATAATGAATTGGATTCATTTCATTTTCAATATAGGCATTCATTATCGTCACATCTGAAGTCGTAGCAGCATGAGGGCCAGTCACATCTACTATGTAGCCATCTGTGCATATTATCAGAAAAGGTTTTAGCAGGTTTCTGAATTTGTGCAGACTATATGATTGCTTCTGAAATAAAAAATTACTACTTTTCTGGATGTAAATGTAGGTTCCATCGCATATCAAAATGGCTGGTGGCACTTCATTGCCAACACCAAATATAGCATTTGGAATTGTTAAGTTTCTTGCTACAATTTCATCACGGCTAATGTGGTCCCATCCGAGATGACGAGGAACAAACTCATTTGTTAAACATTCACGTGCTAACTCCAGTTTTCGCTCCAAACTACGCCGGCTCATGTCTAAACGGCTTGATAATCGTTCATTTGGTTCTCCTGTTCTTATTTTCATTAAATAAGCTCCGAGAACAGTTTTAGGACGTTGGGATATAGAAGGCGTCTGCTCCAGAAGTCTGTTGAATTCTTCATGATTTAGACCCGTACAAAAATGAAGCTCAGATGTTGTTATAGATTCAATATTGTCGAAATTAAATCGAGATTGTTGGCAGGCATCTCTCAACATATCTAGCATGTCCTTTAAATGTTCAGCCGTAAAAGACGAATTATTCAGCTCCTCTAACTCATTCCATTCGTTTGAAGTCAAATGAACGTGACAGATGCGAGCACTTGGTGGAATATATAACTTATATTCCACTAACATCCGTGATTTTATAAAACGTGGTACTCTTACTAGATTATCTGCCCTGCAATTCGGGAAAAGACAGCTGTTGGATGTATTTGCAGATCTTTTGTAACCAGTTATAGACATAACATCAACTGACGGCTGTTCCGGATTTTGGGGTAAATCTTGAGGTTCCATGTCAAGTTCGTTTAATCTCGCCTCATGACGAGTAGCAGCCACCCAGCAACGATGGCAAATGTGTTGCCGATCATTCAATAGGGCCTGCAAAAAAATAAAAATGCTGATAATGATAGATGATAATGCTTTGGTTCGCTTTATAAAGATTAAATAATATCCTAGTGATAACACTCGTTTTGCATTTATTGAATAATAAAAATTAATTATTTAAATAAAATGTATTGTACTAGTCGATTGTTATAAATTGTACTATCACATAAAACCGGAAGTTTATAGTACATAAATAATTGTTGCTATTGATATAGATAAGGTTGTTATAAATATACAGTTGTATGTGTAATATGTAGTTACATTAAACATACCTGTTCTATTCTCATATGCTCCAAAATATATTCAGCAAAACGTGGTCTTGCTTCTAATATGGGTCTTGACACTTCATGTCGCACTCGCTGCCGTCTCAAAGACCGAGTACAGGTCACACACAAATGTTCCATACTTCGTAATAATTACAACAATATCAAAGTCCACAAAACAAGCCGAAGCCGATCGTTGTAAACGTAGAAGCAGGGGTCCTTTATGAATGCGTAAGTCGTCAAAAATTAATAGCGGAGTAACAATTTCGAAAGACGATAGTACAGCACAGCTACAAAACTACACTGCCACTAAGTAAATAATGGCATCTAGAAGGATCGCCGGGAACCATCTCTTTCCAACATGTAGCGCTGTCTCATAAAATATCGTTCGCGGCCGCTGCTCCTGCGCTTACAATGAAAAACAATGGCAGCGCGTGGCGCGCGGGGTGGTAGAGGGGGTGTTGGGTCAGAGTAGGCACTACCTGGTCGATCGTGTGTCTTTTTCCACTTGGTTTTTTAGATCGCTTTAGTCCTATAGTTATTAAAAGACTAATTAATTAAGATATATTTAACATTTTTATGAAATTAATAATACCACTATAACAGTTTCCCTGCACGAGATACGGAGTTAAGCCCATACAAAAAAACATAACACTCGTTGAGATCTTTCAAATGATGTAGGTAGAAAAATGTTACAACACTTGGGACGAAACCGCCCATTGTTTTTTCGATGCTACTTATGTTCTAAGTTGCCATAGAATGGTCCCAACTTTGGCTTGTATTGAGCCGTTGACCCCAGAGCAGCCTCAGGACTCATACCAAGGGCGCTCTTGGGTTTCCACTGCTGCTAGATAGTGAAGGCAAGCTATTATTATTATTAATTATTATATAAGGTATAATATCACACGACCGTCATAACGTGTGCGCAACAACCTAGGGTGAACTTATCGAATTACGTGATAAAACTTATTTTGAATGCAAATATTGCCTTTTTATACAGCTTTTTTTTTTCCTTGGGAACATGAATTAGACAACTGTACACAGTTTTAAGTATCAAAGTTATAATAATTATTGTGTACAACAATTCTGCGTTAATCCAGCCTGTTGGTGATAGACGTGTCATACTATTTGGCACACAGCCGTTGGCAAGTTCCGGTATATTACGTACACCTTTAAAATTCACCATTGATGGCAGAAAACATCCAGCGGCATTTATGCAAGCTAATATTGTTGTAGTCGTGCCCTTTTCGGCATACGTTCGGTTCTAAACAAATTTTTTGCCCATCTTAGTTACTATTTTAGTTGCTTTATTAACATACATTAACCCTGTCTCATCACAATTCCAATTTTTCTGGAGATTCCAATAAATTGTGTTCATACAAAGTAGTTCGAAATTTTTCATAAAAATCGTTTAATACGTGGTGGTTAGAAAAACTAGCTCTCCCTGCGGAAATATTTTCGAGAAGTCTTAAAAGATAACCCATATCGCTTCTTAAAGTTTACCCACCAATTCCAACCAGCACATCCTTTATTATTATTAAAAGAGTGTTACGAATTATTTATCTTTGCTAAAGAAAAAGCTATTTTTCTGATTTGATTTACAGTTAGCCCAAAACTAAGCTCTTTCATGTGTATTATATATGTGACTAACTGTTGTTCTAAATTTACACACAAAGAAAATGGTCTACCAATTTTCGACTTACGAAATTGCATTATTCCTTCCTCGTTGTTTTCTTTCGCACGACTAACATTCTCTTTAAGCGTTGACCGAGGAAAAGAATATTCCTTTGAAGCTCTATACATAGTCATATTTCTTCGTAATATATTATCGACGGCAGTTCTTAATGTTGCTTCACTGTACTTTCGGTTTTTATATTTTTTGCGTCTGCCTCCATATTCCGAAACAATCAAAATAAAACTAACACCTGACTAGGACTAAACACTTTTATTGCTAAACATACGTAAATACAAACGAACACATAAATACATTGACTTTTAAATGCATAACCATTCTTTTTTCCTCTCTCGCGCGTTAGAAAGCTTATATGGGCTTTTAAGAGACTTCGACATGTAGCCGAATACCAGCTTCTACGATCAATATACTACGCCCTAGCCCAGTCTATCATAAATTACTGCATCACTATTTGGGGTGGTGCCTGCAAAACCACCATCATTCAGCTAGAGAGAGCCCAAAGATCACTGCTGAAAGTCATGACATTTAAACCATACCGTTTCCCTACTAAAAGCCTTTACGAAAATTGTGGTGTCTTAACGGTTAGACAATTGTATCTATTTAATATAATATCGGAAAAACATCGTATCACTCCGATTGACCACGCACACTTAATGAAACGAACTGCTACTAATGTTTGCACACCCGTAAAACGTAGGACCACAGCAGCTAGACATCAAAATGTCTACATGGCCACTTATATTTATAATAAAGTGAATAAAATCCTTAGGATTAACCTAATAACTACAAATGAAGCACAAAAGAAGATTAAGAAGTGGCTTCTATCACTAGATTACACACAAACAGAAAATATTTTACTTTAAATTATTATTAACAGTCATTTACTCATCATTTAAGATTGGCAGGGCACACATGCTACTTACTTACACACTTAGACGCTTATACGTTAACATACACATGCACACACCACACATACATACACATAACACATACCACACACACACGTACACATACATATACACATTACACGTACACAGCATGCACTAACATATTATTTTATTTTATTTTATTGATAATCACGTAATCAAGTTTTTCCTGGGGAAGACACTGTCTCCTGTAACCACAGGCCACGGCCTTTTTTTTTTTTTTTTTTTTTTTACGTGGGGGAATGCAATGACGCATATCCCTCCGCGGGGGCGGGCGGAGGGATTATGTCGGACTCGCCGGGGTAAAATAAGATGTTAAAAAGATAATGTACCTCCCGGAATACCGACTAAACCTACCACGGTGTTCCTCGACAAAAACCACTATCGACGGGGCCGCGCGAATCACTTTCGCATACGGTCGCGACCCCGCCGAGGTTCCGGCCCGCCGTATGAAACGGCAGGCCCCTACGCAATAAGACCTACCCAAGATAGGTACTTACTCAAAATAAATACTACTGTCTCCCCCTAAAGGGGGAGACGGACACGAAACAGAGGCGTGCGTGGGAACACGCACGCCGCCTCTCGGACCTGGTGCTGAACGGATGGCGGGCAGGCCCACAAAGCCCGCCACCCCCAGGTCAAACCTCAAGGTGGCTGGAGGTCATCGCGCGCCCTCCGGCGCCCGGCTCTGCGGTTGGGGAGAGGGTTTAAACGCTCCCTCTCCCGCTCCGCCGCCTCCTTGATGGAAATCACTTCCTCGCAAAAGGAGGCGACGGCGTTCCACGACCTCTCACTCCGGACCATAGACTGAACTACGGCCGGGAGCGAGAGGGCACAGGCCACGGCCTAGCTCAGGAGTCAGATTTCCAATTTTATTTTTGTACTGTGCTTTTATTATCAATAAAAATTATTATTATTATTATTATTATTATTTATTATTGGCTTAAGTAGGTAAATTAAATCTCACTCAATCGAATGAATTTTATGCACGCTAAAAGAGTATTTATTACCTCGTAATATGGTTAATTTTAAAAGAGTCACAAAGTCTCACATAATTCCGTGATAATTCAACGTAAAATTATCAAAACATTGTCTGTAAATAAAATCAATAACACATTGGTTTAAATATGCATAAAGCTTTATGTTTGCTATTAATAATTGAACACACCTGTTAATATTGCCGTATGCTTAGCACATATATGTATTTTAAGTAATTATCTCGGTAAATTCTGTGATTCGACATCGAGTTAAAACTTGAGAAATCGTTAACATTTCCAGTCAACAAATAAGGCACTATTTAAAAACAATGCGTGATACACTAATTATGTTAATTGCAGTACATAGATCGCACTTACCTCAATAATATGTATAACTTTCGTTTCTGCTGTAGTTTCTTTTTGTAAACGAGTCATGTTTGCGTTGTAAATGACATACGCATTTATTGCTCCCACATTCATAAGTCCAAAAATATAGTTAGAGGCCATCTTTGCTTACCCTTGACACAGACTATGTGCCACACATTTCATCGACGACGTCTACACCACACTTATGAGCATTGTAATCTCTTATAATCTCTGGTTTTTGTTTTTCTCCAGTATCAGGATTTATTTTTACATCATGATGCATTGTTGAAGCAAGAAGCACCACTTTTCCTTTCTTCGGCAAATAGAAAACCAACGTGCAATTATGCTGAAAGCCAAAGTATGTGGTTTTTTCTTCGCGCCGTCGTGTAACAACAAAACATGGTGGTATTTCTGGTTTATTTTTACAAAGAATTCTTACAACTGTTAGTCCATAATCTTCAAACATCTTGGTCATCAACGGGAAACTTGTGAACCAGTTATCCATCACCACGTTCCGATGAGAGCCCCTGATTTGCTCATTCGTTTTACCACATGGTACGGAGAATTGCTCACACTATGTGTCCCTGCATTTTGCTTGCCAGTGTAAACTTCTAGACGAGCAGTATAATAAGTTCTTGAGTCAGCCATTACCAATATTTTAATACTATATTTAGCGGGTTTATTGGGCATGTACTGCCGAAATGGACAACAGCCACGGAATGGTTCAAGCTTTTCATCGATTGTCATTGTATCTCCTAATGAGAAATGTTATTTTATAATTTCATCGAATTAAGTAAACAAGTCTCTGATTACTGCCAATTTATCGGTTTGTCTCCTTTGTTCTCGTGTATTTAGTAAGTAAGATGTAGTAGAGTAAGAAGTAAGATGTGAAATCTTTGTCGAGACATTGCAGCAATGCATAAGTCTGCTCCAGTGCCATCAGTTGCCCACAAGTCTAAAGTACTCAAGTGAGCTCCACGAAGTTTTCCACAGTAATAAAGAAGCCCAAGTAGCGCCTTCAGCTCAATTAAATCCGTTGTCAAACAGTCTCTTTCTCTTTGGAATCTGTCGTGGATAGTATCAATATACATATTAGTATATGTTACAACCAGTTCTAATAAACTGTCAGGAAACATAAGACACCAGCAGTCGGCAGGCGTCAGTGCATCTTTTGCTTCATTGATTGGCACTGGTACTTGGCTTATGATATTGTGAGTACGGGTACGAACATTTCTTGGAGGCTCTTCAATATTCCAATGGACGCTTGACGGACGTAACTCAGAGACACATCATTCAAGTTGGGTCTTCTTTGCAGTAAACTGACAGAGATACATTGTGGGAACGAAAATTTTCAGGCTTAGGAACTTCATCGTCTTCAGGAAGTTCATCTTCGCCACTCTGACAGGAAACTGAATCAAAGTTATCAATCCCCAAATAGTCTTCAATTTCTGAAGAAATTTCACCTTCAATGTCTTTCTCTTCTAAAATGTTTGCTATTCTTTGGTCATTTAAACGGTTTCGCGACATATCTATAAAGAAATAAAATCAAAATAATATTTGTAAATCGAAAAATACACTTACATATTACGTCGCGCCTGGGTCAAAACGATCCATACTCACTTAACAGGTCCGTACTGTCCAACGAGTCTTCTCCCATTGGTCTTCTCTCGTTTGAATGTCATTGAGGGTCTTGATGAGGAGAAGGTCACGTTGGGCGCCAGTGTAACGTTTGTAGTCTAGCCCACTTTAGAGGCATGGCTGACCCAGGAAAAATCTAAGCGGAGATAATTTAAATTCACTATTCTTCGCAATTACAAAATTTATTAGTTAATACAACAATTAAACTAGTACAGGGCGTGGTTCTTTAAAAGGCTCGGTACGTGGTCTTTGAGAAAGACCACTTAACTTAAAGTCAGCAGCGCAGCGGGCGAGCTGGGCTTGAACCAGGACGCGACTGGCTTATATATCAGCTACCGCCGGGCAGGAGGGGAAGAGGTGTGCCACCCACCACTCCGACTCGCGCCCAGCCGTCATGGTGCGAGCAGTCCACGTGACAGAGTTCTTTCTTGTCTTGTGCCTCGATGCGTCTAAGTCGGTGACAAAGCTATTGTGGGTTGTCAGTCGGGTTATAATCAGGGCTAAATCCTGGTTGAAAATGTTTATTAGGGTGGTGGGTCTGACTTTCAAGTGGACTAACTGAGCCAGGGGGGTGGGCTTTCGTATCAGGGATGAGAGTGATCCCTCCTCTCTCATCAATGATTACTTTCGCATGAGTGGACTCAAAAGAGGTGGCTGGTAAAAACTCCAATCTGCCAGGGATGTCTGACTGATACAAGCTGGCAGATTCAGTGGTGGGTCTCATGGGTGTGAGAGACTTAATAGCCTGAGGGCGAGATAGTTCTAGAGTCTTGGCTTCTATTTTCTCTATGAATTCCGCCACATTCCTATAGAAACTGTTTAGTTGGCAAGTGAAGTCCTCTTGGAATGTGTGATCCTTCTGAGCCTGTCGGGCGGCTTGGTCCTTTACATACATACACATACATATGTGTATGTATGGATAAAATAAGATTTAAAACCATTAAAACAAATGTGAATACTATAATACCTATTAGCTTTTCAGAATCTGAATCTGTCGTGCTGTAGTCAACTAATTTTGTATTATTACTGCATGTTTCTTGAGGAAATGGCATAGAATCAATTTGTTGCAACAAAGATGGTGAACATAAAATTTCCGTAATATTTGTCTGATTGGAATCGGAACTGCTACGGCGCACAGTGGTTTGTTCCCATACAAGAGGTCGGACATGGGGTATTAAAAAATTTTAAGTCGTAATTTCAAATAACTGAATATGCCATTCGATTTCTATATTGAAGAGAAACAAATTCTAGCAGCATGAGTTATAAGGCTACACTTACACTGTGGTAAAATTGAATAAAACTGTTTTTAATGTATGGGAAGTAACCTTTAAATATAAATATCTTTTGATTTTGGCCCATTTTCGGTCTGAATTTTTTATGGCAGTATCTTATCATTATTTGCCACATTTTTCCCCAAGACACATAGTGCTACTTTTGCGCCGTTTTTGAGATATTAAATAAAGTATAGAAAATAGGAAAAAAATAGTCCAAGTAAATATTAATTGTATATTGATACGAAATAACGATAATAAACATTAAAATAGAAAACAAAACTTAAAACTAACTAAAATAAACATTTAAATCATAAAAAGATTGTGAAGATCCATGAAAAAAAAAAACAATTTACAAAATTATGATTCATCCTAGTTATCATCGTTATCATCATCCGAGGCGTTATCACTATAATCTGAAACTGAAGTTTCCATGGGTACAGGTATGGTGAATTCAATTTCATGATAATCACAAACTAGTAACGCCTCGACCTCTTTTGATAACTTCTTCTTTTCTTTCTTATTGAATTTCCATCGTATGTCACTCAATAAAGGATCCGAATATAAAAGAAGACTGTTGAGTATATCCTCGTTTGTTGCGAGGCTACTACACTTTCGAGTGTGGTCCAATCGAACCTTTCTGAAGTCCTTGTTTCTGGCTTCTGATGCCTCTTCAGACAAGAAACCTATAGGCACTACAAGAAAATGCTTCACTATTTCAGGTCCGTGTATCAGCAACTTATGCAAGCTTGATGGCATGTAGTACCATGAATACAATTCAACGTACAAATTCGCTGTTGCATCGCAATACTCTTTGAACATTGTAAAGTTTATTTTCTCACCCGAAGAAATGCATTGTAGTATAACAGCTATCCTTTGGATTAATCCTTTGTCTAATCCTGTGATTCGGGCTGTTGTATCTGTATCAGCAAAGAATCTCCGAGCCGCATTACCGGTATTTGTGTTACCACTTCCTTGCTTGACTACATCCAGTAGTAAGCCAGTTTCTCTACGAAAAGTCTCCTGTATCACTTCTTTTCTTTGTTTTGTCTTCTGCTGCAATTCTTTACCTCTTGCGTGCCATGATTTAATTTCAATTTTATATGAAATATGCAACAAACACTCCATGGACCTAATCCACGCGTGCAGTGAACTTAGGCCATATTTATTAAGTTCTTCTTGCACTAGTTTTGCTCTCACTGTCTCCAAATCATTCATCTCTGTAAGGCGAGCTTTGCACAGATCACATACAGCAGCCGATGTTTCAGAGATATATGAGTGGACTTTGCCATCTATCATCGTTAACATCAAGCTATGTGTCACATTCATATTCTCGTATGTGGTGGGAGTAAGGTTTGAGATCTCAGACTCAAAAGCAGCTATTTCTGACTTGATATTGGCTTCTGTTTCTTTCATAAATTTGAATGACATTGGACGGCAATACATAGTCGACGAGGGTCGATCATTTTGCCACAAAGTATTACCACTTGCTGATTCAGTCAGTTTCAGGGGTACAAGACTTGCCATGATTACCGTTGACAAATCTTCACTGTTCACTGAAGACTTTTGATGGTAAACATTTTGACTCGATGCTCCATCGATGCCCCACTTGCTGTGCAATACGAGTTGCTCACATGATTTGATATCCAGTGATTTGATGAGTCTCTTAACAGTCAAATCTAATAAAGATTGCAATTTTATCTTTGCCGAGTTTTCTGTAATTATAATGTCATCCTTTATAGGATAGCACTCTTTTTTTTCTTTTAACAACCTGTAGTAACTAGGGTACTTTGACAGACCCTCTTTTGAACTGAAGTCTCTAAGTGTAATGTAGCGCCATCGCCATTTGGATAGACGCATTGACATATACAAGGCCAATGCTTTTTGTACAGAAACTTCACAAGGTTGTGTCATTCGGCCATCGATAAAATTTGATACTCTGGATACTTCTTCTAGATTTTCGAGCAAAAACTTCAAAACTTTAGCTACATATCCTTTTCCAGCCGACTTAAGAGCTAATTCCGTAGAAAACAATAACTCATTTTGAGAAGAAGATGCACGAAGTTCTTCAGTACGTCTTCTTTTTTGTCGATTCGTCAGATCTTCAAAAGTTTTCCGGGGAGATATTGCAGTAGATGTTGATGCATCTAATTTAGATGGGCTCTCAGTTTCAAGAGTTTCAACCGAAACGTTCACCGTGTTTTCTTTAATGCCCTTGGGCCACTGTATTTCAGAATCCAGCCATTCTGTATTTCTTTGCAAGAAATTGTCAGTAATTCTTTTAGATTTGTTCCATCTAACACTGACACGGTAACAAAACTGACGGCACCAGTTTTTTAGTTCTTCTTCAAGACTGTCGCAAACTTGAACACTACAGCTTGATTTTAGAACACTTAATAGACAACTAAAGTCCCGTAGATCATTATGCTGGCTTAGAACAACATAGAGATCTAGATTCGTTACAAAACCACGGAAAGACATAATGACAGCACTCAGTGAAATTGTAATTACAACTGAATTTCTAATACCCCGTACCACTATTTATGTACTCCCAGATATCACAAGCTAGGCACCGCTAATCACCGCTAATTAAATTTCCAGGAATTACACCTGCAAAGTAGCTTAATCCCTGCTAATTGCACTTAGGTAGCGACATAATAAACAACCTATTGTTATAGAATTTGTTCAGTATCTGATAATAGATACTGAAATAGGTTTCAGGTGGAGGTATTTAATTGCTCAATCGGTAATCCAGTGCACGTGATGGCTATATAACAATAGGTTGTTTATTATGTCGCTACCTGAGTGCAATTAGCAGGGATTAAGCTACTTTGCACGTGCAATACCTGGAAAGAACAATGACCACTGTCCATACATACAATGACCTGTTAAACATTTTTTTTTAAATGCGATGTATATTAGTTATTGGTATTTTAAATTAATTATTGGCATCTTAAGGAATACTTGTGTAAATATGATGTAATTTGGTAATCAGGAAAAAATTATATAATGAAATCAATTTTTTGAGGTTATATTTTACAATGAACAATCTATATAGGTACTCCGACTATAAACAACCAACGTCTATAGGTAATCAAAGCAATTTTGCTTGTGTAAGCCTCATACAGACGACTCGTTCTTCACTAAGTTCTATATACCTGTTTAATTAATATTTCGCAAAATAACTATAGAACCTACTTGCTTAGCTTTTATTTTTTATTCACCATGTTTTATAGGAGTTAGGTATATATCAAACGTAAGAATCAGGCAGAAATCAGAATCAGATTACTAAGCAACACTGAATAGAGATATTAATTGGACGTAGTTATGAAACAACGTTCCAATCCACACGATGGTCGAAATGAGTAAATTGCGTTTTTGTAATTTTGTGGTAAGCTTTTTTTTGGTAGCGAGTACAACTAAGTAGTATGGATCACTTCAACTAAATAAATAAACATTATTTTATTATATACTTGTCATTAAAATTTGTTAATATTTCTCATACAAATTATGAAAAAAATGCACTTGGAACGTTTTTGAAAAAAAGGCTTTTTGTATGGAAGTAGCTTTTAACTTAATTTGCAAAAACGATCCAATATCTGAAAATTGGTATATTTTGGTAGTTAATATATATTTTGTCTAAAACATAAGTATAACAATGAAACAACATTATTAAAAAAATATTTATTAAGAAATATTCATATATAAAATGTGATGTATGTGAATATAAATTTTATTGTGATGATTTTCCATGCTTTGATACAACTGTATCAAACCATAGAAAATTATCAAGGTAAGAAGCTGGATTTCGATCTGGATGATGAATAAAAATTATAATATCACAATTTATTCATCATCCAGATCGAAATCCAGCTCCTTACTAAATCCATCGACATCGTCAATGGCGTCATTAGACGCTTTCAATTTTTTATAAAAGGTAAGGCAATCAGATGGAATGAACTTATATTATTAAGTAATATATATTATATATATTACTTAATAATCTTAAATCAGCCAATTTAGCTGGAGCAATAGGTTTCCCGTTAGGCCATAACTGTTTCAGATCAGATCTATGTATGATTGAAATCTCTCCTTTTGTCGTTTTTTTAATGTCAAGTTCGTTATAATCCTCATCAAGGGTCGTTTTCATAAAAATAGAATATAATTTAGCTTTTTCAATTTTTATCTCCTTTGCCAGCAGCCAGTTTAATTTACTTTTATCTGTGAATTTCTTACGATTTACTATGTTTTTCTCAATATCTTCAGTGCTATAAAAGTCATTTTTGTCCATTCTATATACTTGAAATGGTTTTCTTTTTCTAGCATTTTTCATAATTTCTATATATTCGTCAGCTGTATAAACACGTTGTTGCTTTTTAAGTGCAGTTTCAACTTTTGAAAAATCGGTATCGTTAGGTAAAAAACTATGCCCTGACTCAAGATACCGAAAAGTTATCGTTTTTAATGTAGAATGGGAGTCTAAGATAACCTTCAACATTAAAACAATTTTTATGTTTCGGTTCTGTCCACCGCAACAATCACTCCATAGTATGAGATGTTCTATAGTAGGAAGTAGTTTGTTTTCAATATATTTGGCAAGGCATGATCCGACTTCCTGAGCGCCTCTTCCGGCTTCACCTTCAACCCAAACATAAAAGTGCCCTACATCATCTGATGCTGAATGTATACCGCTGTTATATAGCCAAAGCTGACGTTTACAAAAAATTACGTTTGTCGGTATACGAGGCAGGGGCAAAGTTTTTTCGAGATCAAATGATAAGCATTCTATGTTTGGGGTATTTTGTGCAGTTTCAAAGTCGCATTTCATCTGTTTCCTCATTTTTTGTGCCTTCTCTAAGTGTAAAGATTTCTCAGCCTCTACTTTTGTTTTTTCTGATCCACTAGTGTTTTGTAATTGCACCGCAAACAAATCACACTTATTGCATGTATCTTTATTCAACGGTTTACACCTCAAATTAAAATTAGTCAAGAAAATTTTCTTTACAGTTTCAAGAGAGGCACATTTCAACTCGGTGCCAAATTTTTCAACAAAAAGTTTCTTGTAAATATCATAAAGTTTCGATATTGTCATGCCAGGCTCTAAATATTGGATCTCATTGTTATTCTCCCTACGATAATGCGATTCATATTTAGGTAAATTTGAAATAACTTCCTTAATAAAGTTTAAGTTCTGTTCAGTCAATTTCTTCCAGCTTTTGTCTGTCATGCCTCGACAGTCGTTTATTTCATTATTACGAATCTTATATAATGTTATGGTAACTTTTTGTGTTGTAATTTGTAGAGTGTGCAGGAACATATCGCGACAGACTTTGACATCGTTTAATTTATAGGTGCGATGAAATTGTTTAGGCTTTTTTTTGGTAACAGGGACAGAAGTCATAATGTAGCTCCGTTTTTTCGGTTCCTCTGTGACACATGACTTAATGTACATTAACTGAGCATTGTAAGATCCAAGAGTTACATAAGTCTCAAATATTTGTTTGCGATCTTCCAACGAAATTGCACTGGCACATCTTTTAAGACATTTGCATTGAAAATCCCGAAATACTTTTGGTTAAATTTTTTTCTGTGAGCGTAATGTAGTATATGATAAATTATTATACTTTTTAAACTTCCTTTCCGAATTGGATTCAGGATGCTTACGTTTGCGGCCTTTTTTCGGTCTTCCAGCCTGGGAACTAGATGTTATTATTGCTTGGTCATTGCTTTCATTAATGTTTTCTTCATTTGAGATTTCAAGTTCCTTTTCAGGTGACATGTTTCCTATATTCTGAACATCAATGATAGGACTTAAAACTTCACCATGCTTATCAAAGATAGTTTTTTGAGGAGTAGGTAAATTAGTTTCATTTTCATCTTGTGTTATAGTGTCATGTTTTGTATCATCTACATTCATAGTTGTTGAATTCAATACCCTTTTCTCTCTGCATTCTTCACTAATTTTTACGAAGCTCTCAATGTGTTCATCTCTAGTGTTGTTATTGGTTTTAGTGTTATTGTCGTCGCCACTAACATTTGATTCACAGTCTGTTTCAGAGTCCGTTAAATTACGAATCTCAAAGTTTGGATCAGCAACACTATCATCACTATTTTCAATATAATCGGGTGAATCATTTTCATGACACATTTCTTGTTCATTAAGGACATTAAAAAGCTTCTGAGTTTCAGGAGACATACATGGAAGAGGCGATGCATCCTGTTCTACATCATTGAGAGCTGTTGTAATTTCTGGAGTCATATAATATGGGATAGACGATGAATTTGGTTCTAAAGTAATCGTAGTTAATTCTGTACTATTCACAGAAGTTACATCAGCAAGAGTGAGTGGCAGTGGTGTATCTGGAGAGCATCCATCTGAAACTATATAATTTCAAATTAATACCGACCAAGTGCGAGTCAGACTCGCGCACGCAGGTTTCCGTACCATAATGCCAAGCCCTTACGAATATCAACCAAATAAGAAGATAAAAATCATGTTTGTTGTTTGAGAGCCCCCCTCAAATATGTATTTTATTATGTCTGTTAGCGGCAATAGAAATACATCATCTGACTCAAATAGTCAATTGTCTATCTATCACGGTTCATGATATACAGGCTGGTGCTGTCACCAGGCTGACAGCCTCCCAAGCTGAATCGGAACGGGGCTGCCTTCAAGCGGCTCCTGCCAAACCTTGGGGGTCCGGACGCCCCCTGCCGGAGGCTCTACGCAGGTACCTACCATAAAAAAAACCAGGCTGACAGCGAAGTCTTAGTGATAGGGACCCATCTTTCCCCTTTGGGTAAAACCTAAATAACTAATTTGTCCACGTAAATTAAGTTTAAAAAATATACATAATATGTACATACTCAGCTGATTTTTTGTTGGCGAAGTAGTTGAACACACGTAATTCAATGGACTGTCAGTATAAGATACATCTGAAAACAACAAGATGAATTTAGAACCATCTACACAGAAATTTTGTGATTGCATAAAACTATACTGAATGCCATATAACTGCCTACCAATTTTCATAAAACTACTATTACGTTCTTTGTTTTCTTGGTTACTTTTTACGTACATTCGAGGAGTAAGTGGTGAAAATGGTGGTGGAGTAATTGAAATCTCCGTAGTTGATGATAATGGAGTGTTAGGTTCGTCCGATGCGATATCATCATTTCCTGGATAGTAAAAATGTAAGAAATGATTGAGAGAAAGAAATAATTTGATGTAAAGTAAGAAGACAGATATTCTTTATTGCACACAGAAGAAACAATTGATAACAAGTTACAAAGTATAAAGTAAAAATAGTTGATTAGGTTAATGTTTTTTTTTAATGTTTTTAACAATCCTACAACTCCCACAGTAAAGATCTTACTGTACATCTTTACATTCTAATTAAGCTACTTTTGCAACGTTAGGATAACTTGGGCCGATCCCCGAATCAAATCGGACACCTCTGAGCAATCGGGCCAGCATTACGACTACTCAACATTGCTTAAATTGGTTAACTAATATCTTATTTTCGATAATGTTTTTAGTTACTTAATAACTTGGTACTTACCGTCGTCATCCTTTTGGCCACGACATTGTATCATATCTCGCAAGCTTAATAATTTTCTTCTTTTTGACAACAATACCATTAAATCCTTGTTATTCTCATTGTTCTTGTCATACTGCGAAACATTAACGACTAAACTTAAACCACATTTACTTAAATAAACCACATTTTAAGTAAATCAAAACAGCACCAATAATAATTATTATTAACAAGATCCTTCAAAATACACATATTAGTTAAGTACTTACTTCTTCCTCGTTCATCGCGAACACAAACTACCTACACTTTGTATTACTTATTACCTAAAACACGCTTTTATTAAAATATCAATTTGAGAGCAATTAGCACACGCACTTGTTTACATTAATATAGGGTAAAAGTGGGATAGTTGCCCCACATTTTGAAATTGATTTTTTTTCCTACAAATAAATTATATTTAAACCAATTTTTCAATATTATCGTACATTGGTCTATTATTTATTATATTTTAAAAAGAAATTCAATGCAGCTATTGCTTATACATATAGAAAAAAACAAAAGTTACAGTACTAGTTCTGAGTATAGATGCCTCTTATATGGGTTAGATGCCCCGATGCTGTTGTCACTATGAGGATAGTTGCCCTTAGGTATAAATCAAAGCATATTTATAATTAACAAGTTTTATTTTAATATTTAGTTATGGCACATTACACTGGTTTTAATTTTCATATTCTTTCACTAATCAGCTTCAGAAAAAAAAAAATTCTTCACTTTGGTTTATTCTACTTCTTCACTTAGGTATATTTCACTTCTTCACTTTGGTATATAATTATTATTAGTTCTTATATTAATCAGCTTCAGAAAAAAAAAGTATTTCTACAGTTCCTACTTGTTTTTTTTCGTATTCATTCGTTTAATCCTACCGCATTTATTGCAATAGTCGCCGTACATGGTACAATCCTCATGTAGCCATTTTTTACACATTACACATTGTATCCAATCTACAGTTGATTTGGTCTTTTTATATTCTTCAAAGCATTCTTTGCATTCCCAATCCTTGTATGCCTCTGACTCAGATTCATCCGAATTATTTGAGATCGATATTTCATCACTCGACTCCTTGTATTCTATTCGTCTTTTCTTATTATTTTTTGCTGGAACTTTACTCTGAATCTTAGCTTGAGATCTCTGTTTTTTTTTATGTAGAACAATTTCACCTGCTCTCGCCTGGTCGATATCTGAATCAGATTCATTAGAAATATCCGAGATGGTCATTTCATCACTAGATTCTCTAATGCCCTTTCTTTTCTTAATACATTTGGCTGGAATCTTCTTTGGAAACTTGACTGCAGTTCGTAACACTTTCTTCTGTACATCAGCTGTAGCTGTTCGACATTTATTTTTACAACGTATTCCTGGAGTAGCTTTACCTTTAACTTTAGATTTCTTCGCTTCAATATTTTCTTTACTGTTTAAAATTGCAGCTGATTGTTTTCCTCTCTTATGAAATGGAACCGGAACAATTGGCACCGGCGAAGATTCTTGCAAATATTTGCTTGGTGTTTCTAGTTCCTCAATGTTGATAATATTATTATTCTGTGAAAGAATAGATGGGCTTGAATTAGAAAATCTCCTATCTGGTCGATCCGTATTACAAGGAGAAACGTTGGATAGATTTAGACCGACTCCCAGAGTTTGTACATTGAATGGACCTGGTTCCTGCTCAAGAGCTTCTTCATTTCTATAATAAATATCCATATAATTAGGAGTAACGTTAGAAAGAACTCGATCAACTACAGGACTTGATCTATTAGATGAAACTTGTTCCGGTTCTGGTGCATCATTTTTACCTCCATTGTCTTCTGTAGGCCTTTGATTACTCAAAGAAATGTCAGATATTGCAAAAAAGCTCTCTGGAACTGCAGAGGGATTGAAAGGGTAAATACCACAAGCCCTAAATCCCGAAATCGCATTGGAACTCGTGGCTGCTTGGGTCCACGCATTCCCAATAAGTTTTCCTGCAACTAATCGATTAATCTTTCGTTCCTTGTGTGACACTACCCAATTTTGTGTTTCAGCAGCAAAGAATGTTTTAAAAGGCTTAAAAAAACTGCGATCCAGTGGTTGCAGCGCTTGAGTGGTGTGGCTGGGTAGGCAAAATAAAATTATATCATTTTCTTCGGCAGTTTGAAGCATATCTATAGCATTCGTGTGAGATGAATGACCATCCAGAATCAAAATAATCTTTCCTATTGGTTTTTTAGGTACAAGATGTTCTTTCAGCCACTTGTGAAATAATTCAGCATTCACGTACGCGGATTTTCTATTCATATAGACTTCTGATCCAGGTGGGAGCCCATCCTGAAATTCTGGTTTCTTGTTTACTCCTTTAATGATGACTACTGGGGGAAGAAAGTTCCCCACAGCATTGCAGCATGCTATTACTGATAAAGTTTCACCTTTTTCACCAGAAGTTATAGAATGGACTACTCTTGCGCCTCTTGTAGCTATGACTTTTCCAGTAGAGTTATTTAACTGGACACCTGTCTCATCTACATTGTAAATCCTATCCGGTTTATCCAGTAAGTCATGCTCTGTCATTACTTTAAGCAGTAGTTCAAACATTTTGTTAACTTCATCTCGATTTAATCCCTGTGCTCTTGCAACTGATAAGCCTTCTGCCTGACGAATACTTAACTCTTTATTACGTTCTAAAAATGATGTTAACCAATGCGGCCCAGCCTTTCGTCTCTTTATCAAAATTGGTTTCTTTACCCAGTTTTTCAGCAAACTCGAAAGCTAATCTTCGAATCATGTCCCGGGTTGGAGGGAAACCAGCTTTTTCTAATTTCTGTATATGACTCACCAAACGTTTTTCGTTTACAAAATCAAGGTGGGTGTTTTCCTATAAAAAAAAATCAATGTTAGGAATAATACGATTTTTTTTTACTTAACAAGAACTTAGGTCATACAACTTTATTACCTAATGTCAGTTTTTCCGTATTTTTGTTAGCGAATCTTCGCCTCAATGTTCTTGAGGGAATTCCATATCTACGAGATATTTCGTTAATTCCTAGAATGCCTCTCGAAATTTCGTCTATTGCAGCTATTAATGCCTCTTGCGTCCATTCAGCTCGTGGACGAACTCCAACCTTTCTAATATATTTGCGAGGCATTTCTGAAAAGATGAAATGGGATGGATGAAAACATCAACTAAACATCAGCAAACATCAACTTAATCAATAGGGGATAGATGCCCCTAAGGGCATCTATACTCACAAAATACGAGGCGTCTATCCTTTTCAATAGGGATAGTTGCCCTAATTAAAATAAAAAAATCCCTTTTAAAAAATGACAAAATGTTACACTGACGGTAATATTCAAACTATACACTTGCAAATAATAATAAAATAATATAACTTACCTTTGGAAATGAAAAGTTCCACGCGTTTCTAAAATATCAAGATTCGTAATCCGCGATCTTTGTGAGCGAGCCCGTCGATCTTTCTTCATGAACACGCAACACGTCCGATCACAGCGGTTGCCGCTCGCACACTAGCGGGATGGGGGGTGTTCTTTGCTTATAAGTATTAACTCCGATCATAGAACGTTTGCAAGTCATAATTTGAATTTTGGGGCATCAATCCTCCTAGGGCAACTATCCCACTTTTACCTTAGGTCAAGAGCAACTGTCACTGTGTCACAAGGTCACAACAAATAACAATATTTATTATCGTAGTGCGCAATCTTTCCGCGCATCTCACCAGTGGAAGGGAAGCGGAGAGAGAAAACATACGACACACCAAGGCGTGGGAGTTGGATGGTAAATGTAGGTAAACGCCGCGCCGCGGCGCCGTAGTCGTTACGTGAGTTAAAATTTTATAACAAAGTCTAATTTCTTTCCCATAGTCGTAAGTACACACGAATGTATCGTGTAAGTAGTTTGAAACATTGTTAATTTTCATATTTTATTTACAAATCAGGAAGATAAGGGTCCCGAGTCACACTGTAAGCCGTGTAATGATTATTCATAAAACGTTTTAAATGACAATGGAACGTTTTATTGTTTAGCTTTATTATTTTAGTGATAACGTTCCAGACTCCACAACGCATAATTTTTTTCAAGTTGCCACAATATTTCGCTACCTAGTTGTGTAAGACAAGGTCTTATTATAAAAAATACAAAAGTGATGGATCGTTTAATGATTAGATAACTGTATGTTCCTACCAGTATACACGTTTTAAATCGTTTGCTTTTATTGTTGTCTTTTATTTACGCGAACACGACACATTTAAACGAAACTACTTTTACGGATTATTTCGCGATTTACTAAAATTTTATTTAACCTGACGTTTCGAACACTACAGCGTTCGGGGTCACAGGTAGACTGAGGTTTACTTTTACCATTATGAATAATTTATTATCGTACACATTATAAAGTACATGGAATGTTTTGGAGAAATAGATAATATAAAGAAAAAAAAAACCAAGATGAATGGATCATTATTTTTATGTTATTCAGTCCAAAACGTATTAAACAGTACGATCCAAATGAATTGACACTTTTTAAGATTTAAAATTGTTATTTTTAAAACGTTCCAAGTTGATTGAATCATTATTTTTATTTTATTCAGTCCAAAACGTAATAAAATAGTACGATCCAAATGGAATGTCACTTTTTAAGATTTATAATTGTTATTTTTAAAAACGTTCCAAGTTGATTGAATCATTATTTTTATTTTATTCAGTCCAAAACGTAATAAAATAGTAAGATCCAAATGGAATGTCACTTTTTAAGATTTAAAATTATTTATTTTTAAAACGTTTCAAGATGATTGGATCCTTATTTTTATTGCATTCAGTCCAAAACAAATTAAAATAGTATGATCCAAATGTAATGTCACGTTATACGATTACAATTAGATCTTTTGGTTCGTTTTATCATTTAGACCGCTTAATTATTTCAATAGTTATTGTCGTAAAAGAGTCAGTGTCTTCAACTCTAGATAGGACGATCCAAAATACCTAGCTTGGGCTCAAAAACTCAATTTTGACCACAAGGTGGTCAAAATTGAGTTTTGGATTGGAACGTTGTTGAATTGAACTACGTCCAATTAATTAAGAGTAAATCAGATGCAGAAGAAATCATTTTTTCTGATTAGGTAGACCTATATTTACCTATTCACAATGTTTAATCGGCAATAAATTGATAATATATAGGTACGTAGGGTATTGGTACCTACCACCTTCGTTGTAAGAGGAGGCGCGTGTTTAGCAGTGGGACAGTTTAAGGTGTCTATTAATATACATCTTTTAGCTGATTCTTCAATTAAATATATATAATTTATATTATTAAATATATAATAGAAGCTATTAGTTAGTTTGAGAAAATAAAATGCACATCGATTAAGTTTGTATAGTTTATTAGTTGTCTTCTCTCACAATTACGTCGTCTAAAACTCCAGCTGGAGGCACTATATTATTTTAGTACCTCGCCCACCCAAGGTACCACACCAGTGTCATTACGTGTGCACAACACCCTACTGTTCGTCGACCTACGAGGCAACTGCAGCAATATTCAGCTATGCCTCCCCGGCCATTCATATTATTTTCAATTATAATATACACGTAATATTGTCTTCTATTAACATGTCTAGACTTTATTTTTCCTCTAATTAATGAATTATCCCCACTGCCTCTGACATTAAATTCAGCCATTTCAAACATTTCTCTGGATACTTCTATTCTGTATCCGCCATGGAAACGTACATGTTCACCGTAGTAAGAACGAGCTTGCCGTATTTGATACGTTCCCAAGGCGAATAAAATCAATGCTTCATATTCTAGACGGAGAATTAAAATATTATTCCCATGGGCTGTAATACTCCTGAAGAAGGATGACCGTCTATTAAGATTTAAAGTATTAACTGCTTCTGATAAATTGTTTTGTAAGGTCATCCTTTCTCTTATTATATTTACAATTTGGATAGCATCTATTCTATCATGTAGGCGAACACCAAACTTGTTTAATAAAGCTGCGCCTATTTGGAAATATGCCATCATGTTGGGCACATTTTTATTGAAGTGGTCAAATCGAAATAATCTAAAATCTCTTTTAAAATACCCATTGACCACTTCTACCACCCATCTAACTATTGTTACACATCTGCTTTTGTTTGCTTGGATGGTAGTTAATTGGTGTTCACCTTCATTTAGAGTATCTGGTACATAAACCTTATAATTACAACTCTCGAGCAAACCGATGCTATGGGATGAAACCCCTGTCTAGAATAAATATATCATTAGGCTGAAAGTATTGTCTGATTGGGGAATTTTCATTATGAAATAATGATATCATTATATCTGCATCTGATGTGGTAGCCTTCTAGGGGCCATAACAGTCTAAAATATAACCATCACTTAAAACTAAAATAAATGGTTTCAGGAGATTCCGATATTTGTGTAAAGAATATGTATCCTTTTGGAACATGTAGTTACCACTTTTATTTAGAAAAATATATGTACCATCACATATTGTGATGGCTTGAGTATTATTTTCATTGTAAATTCCATTTGGAATCAAAAGATTATGTTGTAGTGTATCTTCTCTACTTATGTGATTTAATCCTAAGTTTCTTGTAACAAAGTCCTGTAACAGTATCTGTCTCACATTACCCATTAGTCTTTCTAATATTGTACATGGTATTTGTAAAAGGGTAGATATTCTCTCATCAGAATCTCCTGTTCGCATTTTTATTAAAATACAGGCTAAGCCTAATATACCCCTATGTGTATCTAAGATACGGGGTACATCATATAATAAAAAAAATGAAATTATTTTTCTTTAATCCTATCCAGTATCCAAACAGATGGTCATCGATTTGCTGGACAGACTCCATATTGTCAAAATCTAGAAAAGGTCTAGGTGCATTTATGAATGACAACATATGCTCTATTTGGTCTACAGTGAAATTAGAGAAACTGTTTTCTGACTCATATAGGGAATCCCAGCTATTTTGAAAGAGATGCTCTGAACAGACATGTGCATGCATGGGAATATAATAATTATAATTAGCTAGTAATGTTAGCCGTAGAGAGTCAGATATTATGTGTAGTTGTATATTGCGACAATTATAAAAAATGCAATGTGATGCTGTATTGGGAGCTCTTTTATAATTCCTTAATATAGTAGGGGAGAGGTGGCATGAAAGGGACATTTTTGTTGTGGAACCTCTAATAAATATGTGACATATTATTTTTAACAGGTTGGAGTTGAATGGGAAGCCTCCATTAGTTTACTATTGAAATAAAATACAGTAATTATTCATTCTTGCTGCTAAGTTATTTATTTTTGCAGTCTTCAAAAATGTGTGTATTGTCCCTTTCATAAATGGCCTGTTTTGAAAGGGACATGATCATTTATGAAAGGGACAGTACATAATATTTAAAATAATCAGGTTAAAGTAAGTTATAAATAAACTTAATATAGGAAGCATGGCTACAATAACTTCAAGTAAGTTTACAATCACAATTTAAAGTAATGGAATTGTTGTTACTAGTCTTACTATTTTTATTATTAGAACAATCACAAGTAATTAAATAAAATGTAATTGAAATAGGGATCAATACCTACATAGTTTCATAAACCTTTGCTTAACGAGAATCAAACAATTTTAAATGATTTATAATCCTTTCCTTAACATCAATACTTAAACAATAATTACTAAAATAAAATATTGCTTTTCATAATACTAACAAAGAACATGATTATTTTACTAACTATCCTAAACACTAATTAACAGTCTTCTTTAAGTTTGGTCTACTATCTTTAAAACAATCATAACAATCAATATTGTTTTTGAGGATCGGTTAGGTATTATCTAAAAAGTAATCAACATTAAAGTAATAGATTGTTAGTGACAAAGTGAGCAAAAAGAATTGAATATGCCTTTAATGCCACAGGTTTCGTGTGCCCATTTCGTGCATATTTTACATTGATACCAGTCTTCAGTGCTTTCTGAATACTTTTTCTTACAGACATTACACTGGTTATCATCTCCTGTTTTATCATTTCTCAGGCTGCGATTTCTTAATCTTGGACACACTTCTTCTGTTTCAGAAATATTATCAATCGAATCTGAATCAGTCGCCATATTTACACTTGAATCGTCGCTACTGCTGCTGACAAGAGATTTGCGCGAAGGCTTCTTCTTTTGAGTAGTTTTAACAGATTTCTTTAATTCTATTTTATTCTTTTTAGCCTTTCCCTTATCTTTAGTTCTGTTTGATTCTTGATCTTTTAAATTGCATTTGAAAATTTGTTTTACATGTTTTAAATTCTGGTTGTCAGCTTTCGGCGTATTCTTTTTAAAAATATCCAACATATTTTCTAAAAGCAATCTATCTTTTTCAGGAGTTTCAGTTATAATTGTGGTTTTACCTTTACGTTGCCTTCCAATAGATTTTCGAGGTGGAGCTTTAGGATATGATTTCATCCTTTTTAACGGGTATACCTTTGATTTCCACATTATTGAGTCGTGACTTATATTCGTTGTTAGACATTTGCAACTTAATATCTCTCATGCTCGACTCCAATGCAGTGTAACTGTGTTCAAGGTCGTCCACTCTCTTCTCAGTGCTAGATAATCTGGTAGAAAATTCCTCGAGTTTGTCAATGGCGAATTGACACGATGACTTTAATTCAGCAAGTTCGCCCCGCATGCTTTTGACTTCATCTATTACTGATGACAATCCTGTTAGTTGGAGCTTCATCTCTCGTATCTCCTTCATAACTGCTTCGAGCGTAACGAGTTCTTTGACAGGAGTAGGTGCTGGAGATGCTGATTTACACGATGCGCATTTCCAGGCAGACCTGCGGTCAGCACCCAATTTTTTCCATCCTGCTTCGGTAATATTGGCACAACTGAAATCAAGGTGCTTTCCACAGGAGGTACACTGAACCCCCGCGCCGTCGGCTAAAGTACTATTACATATTACGCACTTCATAATTTTCAAAAATAAGTATATTTTAATTAGATTGACAGTTGATCAAAGGTTGACTATCTATGAACTTTCGACTAAATGGTGTAAATACGTGTTACTTGAACAACTGCCCACACGGGAATGAAATGTGTATATGTTATATGTGTATATGTTATTGAAAGATTAGAAAAATTTGAAAATTTACCATTTGACAGTTTAGTATTGGAACGTTCAGCTTGTAACGTATTCAAATTAGAGGGTCCGAGCTGTGGCTCCTCTGTAAAAAAGGCTGCCGATTGTGGCTTATTCTCAAAACAGACTGCAGTTTGTGTATCATCCAAAATGGAAGGTGAAACTATTATTTCATTGAAATCTAGATTAGGTTCTATAGGGTAAGGTACGTGCTGAAGTTCTTCTTCATTTGAAGAATTTTCGTCGCAATCAGTAGAGTTTGGAAGAGGTTCGGGTCGGTCTGTCACAAAAGCGGGAAGAAAATGTTCATCAGTAAAAATATTTTTATTGATGGGCCATATTCCTGAATTTTTAAAACCTGATGTGATATTATTTATGCTAAAAGCAGCATAGAAAGCGTCTCTAGAAAATTGCGCGACATTGTAAATCGTGACTGTTTTGCCAGGGTTTGATGTCATCCAGTCGTTCATGCTAGCTCTATATCGAGCTTTGAAAGGTCCAAATACGGTCAAGTCTAAGGGCTGTAAGCGGTGACTACAATGAGATGGGAATGTTAACATTATTAAGTTATTGGCTCGGGCATAAAGCACCACGTTAATGGTTATGTGCGTGTTATGGTTGTCAAGGACTATCATTCAACTGTGGGCTTTACGAAACCAACAAAATGTTTTAGAGCTTCTAGAAAACACTCCTCTGTTATCCAACCAGATAAATTTGCAAGTCCTAAGGCACTAGTGGGACCACTTTCGAGCATATGTTCTTTAAAATGAACCCGCGGAAATATGAACACAGGAGGAATACTTCCACCAGCAGCATTTGCGAATGCCAGCATAGTTACAAGTGAACCACGTTCTGTTGAACTAATTTGACCAACTCTCTTAGCACCTGCTTGCGCAACTATTTTTGGTGTATTAGTGACAGTAGTGCAGCCAGTTTCATCCAAATTCCATATCATATTAGCAGGAAATTCATACTTCAAATAACATTTCACTAAGTTGCAGAAAAAGTTTTGTACATTGTGTCTATTAAAACTTGTTGTTCTAGCTAGAGAAGTATTCTCTGGTTTTCTTACGCTCAGCGAGTCATTCCTTTTTAGAAAACCCTTCAATCAATCTAGACTAGCCATATTGTTTTCGTTCCATGATAATGGTGTACTGAGTTCTAAACGAACAGCATACTGGTATGCTAATTCTCTTACTTGTTTTGTTGTCAAGCCATGGCACATTTTTGCAGAGGTCTTCAAGTAATCTGCCAGGGAACTTTCTTGGTCTGTAGTGAAAACTCTCTTATTACCAATGTTCGGTGTATAAACAAAAGATATACATTCAGACATCTTAGCTTTGGTCACTAATCTGTGTAAATGTGATTTACTCACATTATATACCTTGGCAGCTGATCTCACAGAAATTCTGTGGTTCAATATTTCATTCACTGCCTCTTCAATATTCTTGGCATTAACACGGGTTCTCTTTTTAGGTGGCATTTTATCTGCAATGATAAATAATAATTGATGACCAGATGGCGGAGTAGTTACTGTATGCGACTGCCATGCCGAAGGTCGCGGGTTCGATTCCCGCATAAGTCAAATATTTGTGTGCATGATCATGGCTGTTTGACTTAGTCTGGGTGTTTCTATGTATAATATGTATGTATATACAAAAAAAAAATGTATATATGTATGTTTATCTGTTGTCTAGTACCCATAGTACAAGCTCTGCTTAGTTTGGGACTAGATGGCGTTGTGTGAATGTGTGGGGATATTATTATTATTCTCTTTATTTAAATATTTTCAATATATTTTTCATTTTTAAATATACATATATCTATAAAAATACATTTAAAAATATAAAATATATGGTACCCCACCGGCATCGGGAACAGGGTCCAAGCTGCCGGTGGTTAGGATTCCAGAGATAGGAACCTCCTCACAATGCGTGCTGTATCTAAAAGCACTGCCTTCTGCATTAAACCCTTGATCCAAGCACCCAACGCGAGCCTCTTTAGATGGTGATCGAGGCTCTTGGCTATTAGACCATTGACAGATATGACTATTGGCACAATGATTGCCGAATCAACATCCCACATGTCGACAACCTCGCGAGCCAAATCGAGATATTATTATTATTATTATAATTGATCACAGTGAGATAAGCAGTCATGAAAGGGACAGTTATGAAAGGGACAAATCATTCTCAAATTAAAAACATAACCACAAAATCTACAATTGTAAATAAAAGTGTACTGACCTTTTGTTTTAATATTCGTGTACGACTAGGAGATACTAATCTAATGAAAATTAATAAATAATCAATTCACATCACTTGAAAAAACGTTTCACAAGAATAACTAAAAAAATACTTTTCTACGGCAATACGAACACTTACACGCTGTCGTCATCTTTGAAGTGACAGGAGCATGAAGTTTGGTTCGATCCAATGTGGGTTAGTGCTGCCATACAACAAAAATTATGTTGATCCGAATCGGTTTTTATTTTAGCTGTGATTTGAAATGTCCCTTTCAATACGTGTCCCTTTCATGCCACCTCTCCCCTATCAGGAAGTTGCTGCTGATTTGAGGCTTCAGGACTTGTTGACCGAGTTCTTTCTTGTGAAGTGTCAGCTTCTTCGAGAATTGGCTCAGATTCATTATTATCGTCATTTGGGTTTTGCATGTTTAAATCCTCAGGATGTATGTTTTCTGCAATAGCAGTGTCCTCCAGACTTGCTAACATGCTAATGGTTCTATGTGCATCAATTTCTTGACTCCGAAGGGTATGTCTCTTTATGCGTATAAAGCAAGCATGACATAAGCGATCAGATGGTGCGATCTGTAATGTAAAGACAAATGTTAATAAATAAAACTAAGGACAAATTACATACATTGACCTAGCCCCATAACATGGAACTGAATAATATTATAATGTATATAATATAATAATTGTATTAATACATTTATGTATATAACCAAGAACATTAAGAAAAAGATAATTTATTATTTTGACACCAGATGAAGCCTCAAAATAGTAAACGCTGTAACATGACCTAAGTAGTCTTGCAGGGATCCATCAACTATTACCTGCATTATGTCATTCAACAATTTGAATTACTTTGATTACACATGCAGACAGGGTGAATATTTAGTTAATTAAAACTTGATGATGAATTGATTAATTATAATTATTTATGATAGTGTATATTATGTGATAATAAAATAGTCATGTAGTGCAGTGAGTACATTGATGAAATTAAAATTGTGTCTACATAATAGAAAAAAGGTTATGCATTTGGACATATTTACCTGATGCGGTGCTACTTTATTCTCAACTAATTGCATGAATTGAGGATTGTGAGCCATTTCATTTAAAATTAAATGACTTTGACGATTAATCAATGATCACCCACAAACTACACAAACTTCTCGATGACCATGACAAGATGGGCCTGCACATCTATCACTTTCACAATCCCCATGAAGTTGTTCATTGACAGTTTGCACAGCTAAGTGAAAACATTCTTCACAAATGTAATCATCTTCAGTTATCTGAAATAAATATGTTTATTACTACAACATATATACATATTAGCATATTTTCATCCTATTTGGTGAAGACAGAGCCCTAGTATGTTAAATCTAGAGGCCATGTTGTGGTCATGGCTTACAAATGAAAAATTATATTCTTGAGATTTAAATATTATATTCAAATACTTATTGGATTCATGATAATAAAATTATGATACATATACTCGTAGATATCCAGTTTAACTTTGGTTTGTTATCTGCACTTATGCCTAGATCTAACTATCAATAGTTATATTTATTTTCTAATTGCATTTGGTAAAATGTTTGATCTGGAGTCAACATTAAGGGATTCAATTCTTAAATTTCGATTCACAAAATCAATTAATATTAGCTTCTTGAATAGTATCTACTAGGTAGTGTTATATAATATGGATAAGTATTTATACAAATATTTTATTACTGACAAGAAAAGACTCACGATTTGCCTCTAGTCTCATTAAGCCACTAAGCACTGAGACGCTAAGAACATTTATTACATATTTTATGCAAAGATACGATTGCAAGAAATAAAAACTAACTGTAAGCTTTAGTGAGATTCTTAGCTAGCTTTCAAGCACATTGATTTACAGTAACAAATAACAAATCATATAAATAGTGTACTTACTATCATTGGAGACATCCAGCTACTGATCAAAGAGATGACTCTCGTGTTTTGTTCAAGCACGAGGTGGCGATTTTGTGTGTTTGATGAATTCACACATATATTGCAGTTTACACAACATATTCGCTGATCCATCATGTTAATCTTGTGCTCACTACAAGCACCCAATACAAGACCTAATCGCAAAGCACTCAATGTCCGTGTAAAACTAGGCAAGAGTATCAGGAAGCAAGATCTCGTAGTCCGTTAGGAAAGCAAGGGTCCTTAGCAATAGAAAAACTCACAAATCGCACAGTACACATCGACGCAAAAGCAAACGAGAGACTGCAAAGCATGGGTTGGAATCTTCCCTACATTCATGAAAATCTTCACCGCTAGTTCCCTCTGTAAAATGTGCGCGAACTAAATTCATCTATGTTGCAAGTATAAAATATATAATGAATTTCCGTAGAATTTGTATTAATAGTGACCTTTGAATTCTACTAAAACTCAGCAAAAATGATATTAATTCTACAATTAACTGAGATCAGATAATTCTAGTAATTATTTTTTCCGTTAGAAAAGTGTGAAAATAAGTTTCAGACTTAATTTAAGTTTATGTATTTAAAAAAATGGTACAGGTGTGGTAGAAATACGTTTCATGGTCTGGTGTCAGTTGACATTTCAAAAAGATAATGGCGGCCGGCTTGTTTACATGCTCGTGCGCATTTACTTTTGTTTTCCGGTGTATTTGATTTCTTTTCCGTGATATTCGCGTTGAGTTGAACTTTAGTTCCTCCGCGTATTTCAGGAATCTAAACACTTTCATCGGTCTTTCCACAGTTAATTAGGCAGATATGACAAATCATAATAGCAATATGAAATAAATACGTATTTTGTGATTTTAGCCATTTTTTTATTCTGTAATGTATTGTGAATGTGAGAAAATGATGAAAAATAAAGATTACTTGTTACTTTACAGCATAGTTTTATTTTAAAACTCAGTTATTTAAATAAAATTAAATTCAGAAGCACAATAATAAACATAAATAAGCGACATCTATTGTCAGAAAAAGATACTACTGCACAATTTGTAGGTGGCGATACTATTGCTTAAAATATCGAAGTTGCCATTCTATTACCCAATATAAATATACTTCTCTATGCTGCAAAGAATCAAATCAAAAATAACCGACGTCATCATTTGACATTTTGCTTTGACATTGACAGATAAGCTATGGATCATCAACTGAATTAAATAAAAAATTAATATCTTTTTAACCAGATTGCCAATGCTTGTAATAAATATAATTTGAACATAAAAAAAATAAAGCTATTTTTAAATTAGATAATAATCACTATACATTTTATGATCTATTTTCGTTTGACAGGTCAGATATGGACATGATTCTTTAATGAGCGGTGATTAGCGGTGCCTAGCTCATGATATCTGGGAGTACATAAATAGTGGTTTGAGTGTAGGATATACATACTTACTACTACATAGATTATAGTAATAACGCCTAGGATGAATCATAATTTTGTAAATTGTTTTTTTTTTTCATGGATCTTCACTATTTTTTTATAATTTAAATGTTTATTTTAGTTAGTTTTAAGTTTTGTTTTCTATTTTAATGTTTATTATCGTTATTTCGTATCAATATACAATTAATATTTACTTGGACTATTTTTTTCCTATTTTCTATACTTTATTTAATATCTCAAAAACGGCACAAAAGTAGCACTATGTGTCTTGGGGAAAAATGTGGCAAATAATGATAAGATACTGCCATAAAACATTCAGACCGAAAATGGGCCAACATCAAAAGATATTCATATTTAAAGGTTACTTCCCATACATTAAAAACAGTTTTATTCAATTTACCACAGTGTAAGTGTAGCCTTATAACTCATGCTGCTAGAATTTGTTTCTCTTCAATATAGAAATCGAATGGCATATTCAGTTATTTGAAATTACGACTTAAAATTTTTGAATACCCTATGTCCGACCTCTTGTATGGGAACGAACCACTGTGCGGCGGCAAATTGATTGGCGTACATTTCTGCCGGAAGGACCAAGCGTCGGTGAAATACGTGTATGTTCTATTGAAGCATGTGCTGTTTCTTGTGGCCTTTCTGTCAATCTAGACGGGGCGTATGCTTCTTCTGATAAAGCATTTGGATTAAAGGGATAAAGTCCAGTTGCTCTGAATCCGTTCACTATATTTTGATGGGTCATAGGGGAGAGGTCCATATTCTCTTGCTCCAAACTGAAAATTCGACAATTTCCAATATTTAAACAATATTGAAAATCTTTATCTTTATTTTGTTTAGCTTTAATGACAAGTCTGCCTAGATGTGGTTTGCTAATATTATAGGCATTTGCTACAGATCTTAAAAGCATTTTCTTTTCGACAACTTCCTTGACGGCTTCTTCAATTTTTTTTGGGTCTACTCTGTCTCTTTTCTTTGGTGGCATCGTTAAGTTTAACCTATAACAAATAAAATTAGCAATTTAAAGCAAAATCCACCACCATGCATGGCTTGAACAATCGAGTCGTGAAACGGACAGTCATGAAAGGGACGTCCCTTTCAAAACCGTTTGAATTGTCCCAAACAAGACTATCATGCATTATCAAACTTAACCTCACAGTAAAAAATATCGTTAAGAGCCATTTCACGTTTTTGCGCGAATATCTAAGATTTTTCAGTCGCCTAATTTACCATCTTAGGTAAAAACTCCGACATTTTTAAATACATGTAAAAAATAGACCGATCTTTCGTATTGAAACTTCATGTAACACATTTACAAAAAAAATATTTGTTTACTTTGTGGTGATTAATCTCCCACAACAAGTTTACTAATCCCCGCCCTCCCCTCCCGCCGGAGCCCTATAATTTCCGAGAAATATTAACTTTTATTTTTAAAATTTTATTGTCATATATTGATAAACAACAAAGAATAAGAGGGCAAATCACTGTCCTTATCTAACAGTTTACAGAAAATATAATTTACTACATAAAGTCTATATTATACAATATCTTGAGAATGCATCTTCTCCGGCACTGCAGGATGTGCAGCCTCTTCGCCCTAGCGTAACAAAGCACTGGCCCCTGCGCTCACCTAAGCAGCCTCGGCTTGCTGGTCGCCTGCGGCGACCAGCCTCGGCCGCTTGGGCTCGCTTGTGCCTATGCTTTGTTACTGCGGCCGGAAGCTGCACCCCCTCCGTGCCTCCGGGCTCTAAAAAACACTCTAGGGGTAGGGCAAAAAGTACCACGTGAAGTCGGGGTAAACTAATTCGGGTCTGTCACAGATTTTAATATTTACTTTTATTTTACTTCCTTTTTTTCCGAATTTCGATTCGTCGATCTGTACTACTTTGCCAGGACCTATCTTGCCTGAAGTATTTTGTTTTTCTATTGCGGAACGGAATGAATGTCAACAAAACAACTTAACAAAATGGGAGCAATGCGTTTCGTTTCCCATAAAAAAAAGTACAGGCTCATTTTTATAGACTTTGAAATAAATATCTTTAATAATAACTTTAATTTATAAATATTTTGACACTGAATTGCATTCCTCCCTACTTCCCTATGTAGAAAGGAACGTAATTCTGTGTCAATTACTTATTCATAACCTCAAAAAACGCAATATGAATTTCTTATTTTTTTTAAAATGAGTGGTCTCCGGCAAGAAAAAATTACTGATTGTGGCTCAGAAAACTCTCTAGTATCACGTACTACCCTTAGATTCTGCCCAACGAATAGGCACGTTTCTAAACCCAACCCGTAGTTTGTATACTGTTATGTTTTTATTTTATTCGTTTTAGCAATGGGGCGTAAGGGTTCTGTATACCATTGTATCAAAAAAAGGAAAAACAAAAATTGTGCAGCCCTAAAGAAAGCAACGGAAGTGAGGTAGATATTTTTTTATTTGCAGTTCATAATTATATACAGTTGTCGATCACATAAGTACCTACATATTGACAGAAACTACAGAACCGTAATTACAATTTTAATGGTTTATATACGCTTGAAGGTCAACCTGACTGGGCTAAGTCCATTGTTGGACATAGGCTTCTCCTAATGCACGCTAGTACTCCCCGTTTCCAGATTCCCTCATCCAGCAATGCAATTCTCTACAACTTTAGTTCTTACAACTTTTATCATACGATATATATTTTTCGAACTAAGCGGGAAAATAGAGGCTAAGTATAAATATCAAATTCGCATTTGTTAATTGCGGGCAAATCCAACAGTTACAAATGAGTGCTAATCGTACTTTACTGATTTGCCCTATCCATTTCTGTCGTAAAGTTGATAACAAACGCGATATTTTAATAATTATAAACTGCCACATTTTTCCCGCTTAATTCGAAAAATATAAATCGCACGATAAAAGTTGTAAGAACTAATGTTTTAGTGATCCCATTTACAACAACCTTAGTCCTAATCATAAAAATGGCCAAAATATTCTGAAAAACGATTCACTCTTAAATTCAAGAGGGTAATTCTGAGATGAAATACTGTCGGAGTTACGTCGCCATTTTAAATTTACACTTCCATTGACTCCTCCTAAAGGTTAGAGCAATGAAATTGCTGCCTAGAGCTTTTGCAAGATTTTTGGCCCTTTTCTTGTCTAACCCGACTGGGTTAACTGATATACGCTGATGATGATAAGTAAAAAATGACTTATTTGACGATATCGAAATTTTACACCAATTTGTTTTCATTTTAGTATGAGAAATCGCATGAAACGAGTAGAGGAGGATAGTAATTCCAGAAAAGACGCCGTGCCGGGTACAAGTGAAAAGTAAGTAAGTAAGTATTTTATTTTTCAAAACATAGGTACATACACGTTACTATAACAAACATTGTAACACAAAAAAAAAAAAACAAAAAGTACATACATAATAAAAAACGAGGTTACCACTCAGGTTTGTTGTTGGTTTGCGGTTTATACCTCAAACCAACCCTGATATTATTTGGTAACCCCAAGTGACGCCCGGACGCACATCAGTTACACCCGTAATATTATACCAACACAAGAATATACGTAATATATATATATAAACCACAATTGATATGTCAATTAAATAACATGTATAATAAATAAATAAATTGGCGCAATAGTTTATGTATACAAATAAAACCTATTAAACGGTTGCCATTCACAAGGTTTGCAATCCGGTCTTATCCCGCCCATCTTGTTTCTCGTCCGCACATAATGGTATCTCACTCGCGTAATTCATTTGGCCGAGCTGCGCCGCATCGACACGGAGGTTGCGTGACCAAAACATTGTGCAATAATAAAGATAATAATAATAATAAAGGCCCACGTCCTTTAATACGGATAGAATGATATTGTACAAAGCCAACAACTCGGGGAAACGATCACTGCAAATGACAACCCAGAACTATACAGGTATGCATAATATGTAATAATAACTGATATAAACTACAATTGTGGCACATAATATAAAAGTGAATCAATGCCAATCTACTATCCATTGCGTATGTTATTGCTTCAGGTTCTACGTCAAAAACCCTCACAATGCTCAGCTCTCAACAATAGCTATGACAACATCTCAACCATGCCACCCTATGTACCGCGTAGGATATACCTACCCCGATTATGGTTAAATACTTGTTAAGTATATAAGCCTTCTGGTCATAATACATAACGTAAGTACAGCTATTACTGAATATATTTATAAATAGAATTAAATTTATTTGTAGTTCTTATCCTGATCGAGTTTCTGTTGATGTAATAAATACTTTTTTAAATGTATTTTAAAGGTTCCCTTTGTTCTCAGGGATCTTATCGGCGGAGGCAGGTCATTCCATATGTGAGTAGCAGCATACTTGTAACATCCCCTGAAGGCTGTGGTTTTGTATCGAGGTATTGACAGCGGCTTGGCGGTGGAGCGAGTGGAGTAACTGTAGTGATCTTGTCTCCAACTTACTTTATTATAAAGGTATTTAGGCTCACCCGTACTCATCACTCCGAATAATAATGTTGCCAAATGAAGTTTACGCCGCGCTAGCATTTTAAGTATGTCTTTATTATTTAAGTGAGGCGTTATATGATTTCTCCGGGGTATATCAAAGCAATACCGGGCACACGCATTCTGCACGCGTTGTATTAGATGTTGTGTTCTGGTTAAGAGGCAGGGACCATACACGGCGTCACAATAGTTCATTTTGGATAACACTAAACTGTCTACAAGTCTTTTTCTTAAAGTGACACTAAGAAAATTTCGTACTCTATAGAGAATTTTGAGCCTGTAGAAACAATTTTTTACAACGCCACTGATGTGATCCTCAAAACGCAGTTCCGGGTCGATCATCAGACCAAGGTTTTGTGCTGTTTGCACTTGTTCCACACTACCACCCATTATTTCGATGTTTGGATTATGAGATGATATTAATTCAATTTGGTTTTTGCTTCCCATAACCAAGAATTTAGATTTATTTGGATTGATTACCAGTGAGTTACACCTAGACCATGCTGCTATTCTGTCGAGCTCCTCATTCATAGTACGCACCGCAGACGCAGTGTTATTAGGGTTAAAAGATAGATATATTTGCGTGTCATCGGCGTACATGTGGTATAAGCATTCCCTGAAGCTGTTAGTTACGTCAGCAGTATATAAAACGAACAGGAGCGGACCGAGAAGGGATCCCTGGGGAACACCCCGAGGCACGAACCGCGGGGACGACAACAACAGAGAGCCATCGCTCTTACCTATTTCGACCTGCTGCATTCTACCCGTTAGATAACTTTCAAACCATTTGATTGTTTTCGACTCAAAACCGTAATACGAAAGTTTAGAAAGCAGCAGTGAAACATTAATACATTCAAAAGCACGCGAATAATCGAGCAGGGTCAGTATCGTACCCTCCCCGCGATCACGAGCCTCGAGGATATTACCCACGACATCTGCTAAAGCCGTTGTTGTACTACGTCCTCTTCTAAACCCTGATTGAAGGTCGGGCAGGATACCGTTACCTTCCAAGTAATTCATGACTTGTTCATACACCACCCTCTCCAACACCTTTGACAAACAGGACAAAATACTTATAGGGCGAAGGTCTTTGTAATTTTGAGGGTTACTATTTTTTAAAATGGGCCGCACAATGGCACTCCGCCATAGCTTAGGAAATGAGAAAGATGTGATAGACTTATTTATAATGTCTGTTATGGCGGTAAGTGATTGCGGCAAAGTAAGCGATAGCATCTCCTTAGATATATTGTCTATTCCTCGTGCATTGGTATTAATATTGTTAATTATTTTACTAATTGTTTGGCTATTTGTAGGCAGCAGTGAAAAGGTTGATGTGCTATACCTGTTAAACTCGAAAAAAGTGAGTTGCGAAATAGTAACGTTAGGTTCCCCTGGTACATCAAGGAATGCCGAATTCAAACCCTCAGGATCCTCAAATTGCCCCATAAGCATACCATCGTCCGTAGCTGCTGGAAGTACATGTAATATCGGGTAGGGAGTTAATATCGGGTAGTTAAGGCTTATACGTACGTACGCAGATCAAATATTTTAAATAAATAATATAAGTACAATCAAGTTAGATATATTTACGCTAAACGATAAAAACTCGGTGCGATACAAAACATATATTGTTATCCAGTGACTTAGTGAAGTGTAAAACTGTAAATATCATAGTTAAATATTTTAACAAAACAATCTATATAAATCTACCCGTAATATAATATAATAACATAAGAAAACTATATCCATATATAGTGCATTTTGACTCGAGAGTGCAGTGTACGCGTGCATTGAAGCGTAAAGTGGACAACTATCTACGGTACTGGATAACCATCGATCAAGGTGTGAAAATAACTTAAAGGTTATCATTTAGAACAGCGCCATCTTAGAGCTTTCTAGCGTACTACCTAAACTGATCGATTATAATGTCGAAGAGCTGTGGTCGTTGTCGTCGCTTCTTGTCTCCATCCGAGGCCGCTAGATGTCATCACTGTGATGTTTACTTTCATTTGCGGTGTGTTGCTTTGCCTCCAGCGGGCACTGTTTCTCCTACTTGGCAGTACCCAGGTTGCAAACCTAAAATTTCTAAGAAAAGGCCTGAAATATCTATGGTCGACCGTGAGCAGGAAACACTGCATTCCAGCTCACCTATGAACACAACATTTGAATCCACCCAGGAAATTACAAATGACATCACACATGAGTTGAGAACATTAAGGGATAATCTAAGATCCATAAACTCTGACTTGCAGCTCTTTAGGGATGAGTTGGCCGATATAAGAGCTTCGGTGAAAGATTACCACGAAAAGGTGGATTCTTTAGAGGGCAGGATAAACGCTCTAGAGAGGCAGGGAACTACTGGGGTTGATGGTTTGAGTGACGTAGTTGCCCAGCTCAAACAAGACCTTCAAGATCGTGATCAGGAGTTGTTGGCAAATGATTTAGAGATTGCAAACTTTCCCGAGGCCAGTAGCGAGAATCCTATTCATGTGGTGATCCAGATTGCGGCCAAAGTCGGCATGACGATAGAGGAGCGGGATATAGTGAGCGCAGAACGTGTCGGCGGCCGGCACATCACAGCGACGCAGGCTACGGGCCCGGCGGCGCGGCCGCGCCCCCTAGCGGTGCGCCTAGCGCGCCGCGACGTGCGGGACGAGATGTTGCGGAGCGCACGGGTTCGTCGTGGTGCGACTTCTAGCGACATGGGCGTGTCAGGTGATCCAAGGCGCTTTTATATCAACGAGCGGCTCACCAAAGCGAACCGCCAGTTATTTCATTTGGCGCGTGACGCTGGCCAGCGCCTTGGATGGAAGTTCGTGTGGGTTAAACGTGGCCGCATCCTCGCTCGAAACAAGCCGGGAGACAAAGCTTTTTCTATTAGAAGCGAAGCAGATATTAAACAGGTTTTTAACTGTAGTATGGTGTAACTGTTGCATAAAAATATTAAATGTTATTAGGATTAAGAATCTCCTATTAGTTAATGTAGGATTCAATATATGTAAAGAAGGTTGGCAGATAATTTCATGCAGTAGTCTATATAAATATATTTATGTATTTTTTATTAATTATACTATATACAATTTAATTATCACATATTCCAATATTCTAGTCTATTATCAGATCATATATGATACACATTTATTACTAAATAAGATACAAAGCATTCATTTTAATCTCAGAGTCATAAAAGATATACAAGACTTATATATATATTTACAAATAGATATTCTGATTACATTTAAAGACAATAAGTTTTATTCTATAAATGTACATAAATGACTAAGAATAAATATTTAAAAGTAGGTTTATTCAACGCTGGATCATTAGGAACACGTCATGATGAATTCTTACTAGCAATGGAGGAGCTTGCAGTTGACATAATGGCAATCAACGAAACTTGGTTGCGGGATGGAGAAGAGGGGCGTGCGCCGGCAGTTCCTAACTACCGCTTAAGACACGTACCGAGGCCGTCGAATGTGCGGGATGGACGTGGTGGGGGTGTCGGTTTCTATGTGCGCCGCGATCTCAAGGTTCGAACCATGGCACATCCAGTCACGCCGAATGTCGAACAAATGTGGCTCAAACTTACTGTCAACTCACAAGTAGTGGTTATAGGTACAGCATATAGACCCCCTTGGTTGGACATTAACACTTTCCTTGATGCAATCACAGCCTCTCTCACATCCTTCAGTAAAGCAGAGAAAACCATACTTCTTGGTGACTTTAATATTAATTGCCTAAAAAACAATGATAATAGTACCATTTTGTTAAATGCTTTTTTACAGTACACCAGTCTTAACCAAGTTATTCAGCAACCAACACATTTCACAGATCATAGTGAGACACTCATAGATATTGTGTGCACTGATGCTCAAGTGAACAATGTTTTAGTTCAATATAAACCTGAATTAGGGCAGCATGCCATTTTATCTGTGACTTGCCCATTCAAAATCAGTAAAGCTATCCCGCAGTGGATTCATTATAGACCATTAGCTAATATAATGGTGGATATTTTCCAAGAAGACCTATGCAAATTAGATTGGTCTTATTTATTAACTCAGGATAATGTGAGTGACATGGTTACAATATTTAATGCTTTCATTATAACTCTATTTGATTTACATGCACCAATTGCCAGGGTTTTAATTAGAGAGAGGTCCTACCCATGGATTACAGACACAATTAAAGAGATGGTGAAATTGCGTGACAGATATCAGGCACGATACAAACTAAGCAAATCAACCATACACAAAAATAGTTACAAAGATTTGAAACATATTGTATCTAGTGCAATTGATTGTGAGAAAAGGGCCTATTTTGAAACTTACATAAATGGACACATAAAAGATCCAAAGAAACTATGGTACAATTTAAAATCAACCATAAAGATTGGTAAACAAAGAATTCATGACTTGCCATATACCCTTAACAACCCTGAAGATCTTAATAAGCATTTCTTGAATATCCCTGGTAATGATACAATTTCTTTGCCTGATTTGATATATTTTGAGACAAACAGGTTCCACACAAATACCTTTACTCTTGAGCCAGTTAGTGAAGAGGTTGTCCGCCTGCATATTAGCAGTCTTAAATCTAATGCCCTTGGTGTTGTCAACATTTCTCTAGAAATGCTAAAAATGACACTTCCTCATAGCCTACCATACATCACAGCTATTATAAATAAATCTATTACATCTTCTACCTTCCCTAATATATGGAAAACTGCTATTATTAAACCAATACCTAAAATTCTCAATCCAACCTTAGCTAAAGATCTAAGACCTATCAGCTTGCTTCCTTGTTTATCAAAAGTATTGGAAAAGGTGGTAGGCAGTCAACTAAGGAAGTACCTTGAGAAATATAGCATCATACCTCAGAAACAGTCTGGGTTTCGCCAAGGTCACAGTACAACCACATCTCTCATTGATATAGTTGATGACGCTTTAGAAGCTAGGGACAAGGGTATGGGTACCTTGCTTACCCTGCTTGATTATTCCCGTGCCTTTGAGACAATCAATATTTCCCTTCTGCTTGCTAAACTTTCCTACTATGGGTTTGACTCAGCAACGGTAAAATGGTTCTATAGTTATTTAACTGACAGATCTCAATTTGTTCAACTGGATAATGTCAGAAATGGTAGCAAGACAAATTCTTCTTGTTGTCAGGTAAAACGGGGCTGCCCGCAGGGATCTGTCCTCAGCCCTCTGCTCTTCTTATTATACAGTGCAGATGTTACCAACCATATACATAATACGCAGTTTCATATGTATGCAGATGATCTGCAATTATATATATCCTTTCACCCCAATGACTGCCATGGATCTGTAAATAAAATGAATATAGATTTAGATAAAATATCAGACTGGGCTAGGAAAAATTCACTGGTACTTAACCCTACTAAATCCAAATTTTTAATACTGGGCTCAAAGGAATGCATTAAAAAGATACAAGACCTAAATCCTTTAGTAATGGTTGATAGCTGTCCCATTGAGCAAGTTCGTGAGGCTCGAAATCTAGGTTTGGTCATGGATGGTGAACTGCATTTTGAGACGCATGTACTTGAAGCTGTGAAAAACTGTTTTTACCGTCTCAAGTTGCTATACCTAATTCGCCAACACCTGAGTACTGAAATGCGTATATTGCTCTGTGAGACCCTAATATTTTCAAAATTAAACTATGTGGATACTGTGTTTGGTCCATGCATATTGAAAAGAACGGAGAAAGTAATCCAGCGAGTACAGAACGCATGTGCTCGATTTTGTTATAACATCCCACCTCGTACACATGTCACACCATTCCTGAACAGTGGAAACCTGATGAAGATGTCTACTCGCAGGCACCTTCATCTGGCAATTTTACTTTTTGGCATTGTTCTATACAAAAAACCGAAGTACCTGTACAAAAAATTAACGTGGTCTCGTAATGTCAATCAGTACAGTACACGGGCGGTATCACATCTTTTGGTCACATCGAGTCACAGAACCACGGCTTTCAGGGGTAGTTTCAGATACGCCGCAACCCATTGCTGGAATGACCTTCCGCCGCCTATGCGAAATCTAAAAACATTACATACATTCCGTAATAAGTTTAAGATGTTTTTAATAAACAAACAAAAATCATTGTTATAATTTTACGTACTTACCTTTATAACAGATATGTATAGCAACTTTACTTACACGTATGGTACCCATCATTACGAAACATTGTATAAATAAATTGAATAATGATTGTGGTAACATAGTGTATATTTTGTTAATTTGCGCGTACGCAGCGGTAATGTATGTTTTATCATTGTATTCGACTCTGGTAGACGCTTTTTTGACATTCGTGACAGATGTGACTAGTTTAATTGGCGTTCGAAAACTCATTAATATTATATTGTTCCTTTATTTTTCTCGTTATTGCTTTTGTTTATTTTTACTTTTTTATTTTTTTTGTGTATCACATGCTGTATTTTGTAGTTTAACATAATTTTATATATTACGCTAATGAATATAGACTATTTACGTTTATATATATACATATATCTATATATATTACATAATATATGAAGATAATATAAATATATTGTTATGAGGTTATATTTATTATTTTTATTAAATTTTTTGTATGTTTATTTTATTATGTATTGGTTTATAATAAATTATTATTTAGTAGGCCTGCGAGAATACCAGCGTTGTAGTCTATACTGCAACAATAGCTGACGCAGTGCCTAATTTGATCTCCATGTACCGTTGTCGAACGGGGATAATGCATAAATACTGTCTGTGATAGCGTCTAGAAAGATGTTTACGTCCAGCCATGGTGGCCGGTATGCAGTGCCGATTAATAATTTTTTTGAAGCAGTGTTTAAGGTCATCCACATTTGCTCAACTAGAGGGTGGTGAGGGTGAGACCTTATTCGGGTAGTAATGCCAGTTTTAATATAGAATGCGACACCCCCACCGCGTCCATCACGAATCGTTTCCGAACGAGCAATATGTCGCAATCGAAAACCTGGAACCACAGGTGCTCTCCCTTCCTCTCCCCTACGCAGCCATGTCTCATTGATCGCCATAATGTCTACCGAGTGATTAGTCATTGCTAAAATAAATTCATCATGGTTCGTCGCTAATGATCCCGCATTTAGTAGGCCAAACTTAATTATTTTATTTCGCGGCATTGATGAAATGGGTCAGACCAGTCTCTTGGAACGGGCATCTGTGACAAAGACAACCTTTCATATTTCGGTAGCAGGCAATTAGCTAGACATAATAGAATACATAATGTAATAATATAAATAATATTGTATAAAAATAAATATTTTATAGTAACAACAATACTTTTATAAATTAATATTTATGTAATATTTACTGAGAGGCAGCTCATACTTATGAAGGCAGTCTACAACAGTGCCTTTGCAATATGCAATAACACTAGAAAGGACCTGCAATATATTGTCTGATATAATATGTGTTGAAACAGTATGCAAAATAAATAAATACCGGGTAAATAATTTGGAACTAAGCATAATATAAATATTATTGGATACGTGACAGATCCACTTCAGTACGGATGATGCTTGTAGGTTCGCCAGGTTTGCGACGGGCAAGGATACGACCATTCTTTGTCCAAATGTATTGCCATCCGTGTTGGTGGGCAGTATCCCGCGCTTGCCGAAATAACTGTCGATTTATCTTCGTGAGCCTTTCGTTTATATAAAATCTTGTTGTTGGCACAGGAATACCGAGCTCAGAGGTATCCGCTCCCCGCCGAACCCGCGCGCATCTAATAAACTCATTACGTACATCCCGCCTCGCGAACCGTACGACTACTGTACGCGCGAATTAAGTGATTGAACTCGGATAATTAATAAAAAAATACTTTATTTAATTATTACAGCGTGACGACAAGTTAAGATGTTACAATCGTAATCTCCTAAAACTAGATCTACATTGGTATTTATAATTAATTAATGCTAAATAGACAATAAGCATCCTAAGTATATTTGGTAGGGACAGATGTGCTGGCGAAGCTAATATTAGTGGGCTCAGCACACTTAACTCCTCCCTCCCTAGGTGAGAAATTATCCAGAGGCAACTGTGTTGGTTCTGGAGAATTTCGATAACAAACTACCTTGGTATGGAATTTACATTTATAGACAATAAATCCTAATATAAAAACAATTATTATTACATATATAGCTAGAGTCCATACACTGATCTGATCACTTGTAATATACGTTTGATTTTCACTAACACTGGCACTAAACTTTGCTCTGGTTAACAAGTCTCTGATGTCACCAAGATCCACACCCCGAAGGTCCATCTGCTTGGCTGGCGGAACAGCATCCCTTCGTAGCTCAGGCAGCTGTACTGGCGGAAGACTAAAGAAGACTGAACTTCCGTTAGTGGGTGTAGTGATATATGTATCTGCAATCTGCAGAGAACAACGCTGACTTGGCAAAATAATGTATGTGCCTCTAAGGTTATACTTCCGCGTCTCGTCATTGCAATATTCTATCGCGGTGATCTCTTTCTCTGTGTAGATCAGCCAGTGGTTATCCGTCACGGCCTGCACTTTAGTTTCTTCAATCTGCACCTCGTATTGCTGGCATTCGCTGAAATTACTTTTCAACAACATCAGTTGTTCAATACAGGTTTCCACCGGATACTGTATAATGTTCTCCTCTGAACATAGATATTGCAGGTCATCTATTTCCTTACAGGTGTCCACAACGGGTCTGTATTTCATCCTGTTCACTATTAGGTACGGGTACTTAGGAATAATGGTGTGGGTTTTCTGATTGGACGGGTTAAATAAAGGAATTGGAATGACCTTATAATAAATATATGTGTTTTTGTGTATTAACGGGACTTCTAAAATAAATACTACTTTATTACTATTTATGTACCCTTTTATTACCTTCTAGTTTAGACAAAATTTTCATTGTTTACCGGATAAATTAATTGATTATGTTTCTCGATTTCTCTTAAAATATTAAATAATTCAGTGGTATTTACTATAGATTGGTGTAATATATGCATTTGACTAAAAGCTATAGCGGTTTCTATCTCATATATAATCGTATAAATACTACGGAAATTATTAAATATTTGATTTAAGCTATTCATGATTGTTATTAAATTCGAATACTTGGTTTGGTTCTGGATAAGTGACTGTAATTGTTTTAGTTTGTAGTTTAGATGTTTAGTATTAAAGTTAATATCGTCCGAAACGTTAAGTAATTTATCGAAAGCTTTCTGCATTAGAGAAACTTTTCGTTCCACTGAATGTTCTCTATTATTTAAATTACTTATCTCTAAGTCATATTTCTTAGCATCTTCTGAATCTAAATTTCCCGTAATTACCTTAATAACCGATCCAAGGGGGTTTAGAATACCTCTTTTAACCCTATTAGGAGGTATAATCTGTCTTAACCTATCTCTAGTTAACTCTATAAATGATTCTATCTGAACTGATAATCCCATTAGTTCCCTATAAGTTTCACTATTGCTAGAACTTATTAACTTTAATTTATTATACTCTTCTATATTATTATCTATCTGTAAAAGTAATTAATCTAAATCTATAGTTTTAATAATACTCCAGTGGCTATTCTTCATCAGAGCCGTTCCAATCTTCATCGGAGCTATTCCCGGATTCTGATCGATCCTCTGGATATTCAATGTTGTCCCTTGATCCACTAGGACGAGCAGGATCAACCACCATCTGCGGAGGGCGTTTTACATTTTTTATAGCCACCCTAGTGTTCCTATTTTTAAGTTTTACGGGTACAATATTCCTATCTACATTACCTATCACTTTTGCTTTCTCATAGCGTGGTAACTCCTTTGCTTTTCTGGTTCTGGTATTTTTCATAAATACGGTATCACCTTCTGTTATGGTCGGGGGTTCTTCACCCCTTTTTTTATCCCTAACTTGCGACTTATTACCTATCATTTGAGAACTTAGATGCTCATAAAGAATTTTCAATCGTTTCCGATGATCCTGTAAAATTTTCTGCATTAAATTCTTATCCCTATCAATATCAAAAGCATTTCCCGATTCCGTATGTCCAAAGACAACTTCATAAGGCGTAAAGTTTGTGGCGCTATGTATAGTGTTATTATAACCTAAAATTGCGTAGGTCATAACGGAAGCTGCGTCTAGATTACTTTGTTCGTACTTGGCTAATCTATAGATTTCAATAATTGTTGAATGGAATCGTTCCACTATCGCCATGGAATTTGGATTATTGGGTGTCCCTATATGCTGTTCAATTTTATACAAACTTAACATTTCCTTAATTAGTTCGTTATTAAATTCTGCTCCTGAATCACTACTTATCTTTTTTGGTATTCCGTACATGCTGAAATATTTTATCAAAGCTCTGACTACTTCTGGCGTACTTTTATTAGGAATATGTATTGCTTGGCCCAATTTACTGAATGAATCTACAACTGTTAAATACTGATTCTTCTCTATATACAGAAGATCTATAAAAACTTCTTGTAGTGGGCTGTCTGGTGTTTGTGTTAACTGAATAAATGGTTTTATAGGTTTTCTCTCGTACTTCATCTTACGACATTCCTCACATGCATTGATAATAGCACTAATTGTTTCTTTCATATTACTCCACCAATAATTTCTTCTAAGTTTAGTCAAAGTTTATCTAATTCCCCTATGACAAGTTTTACCCTGGTGATATTTTAAAACTAAGTCTTTTTGATCCTTTTCTTCTGTAACGTTCACCACTCTTTCAGTACATTCCATTCTGGGTTCCCTTTTTATATAATGAAGTTATGACATTTGCAAAAGTTTTTCTAAAAGCATGATCCTCAAAGTAAATAAAATATTTATTTTTATAATCTATATACTCCTTAAGAAAACGTTTAACTAATTCGGTATTATTTACAGGTAAGTGTACTTCTAATATTTTTTGCTTGGAGTTCGAAATATCTTTTACACTAATATCATCCTTAAACCACGTAAAGACATGAATTTGTCGAGCTTTGGTATCTATCGCTTCATTAAGGATAGGTATACCTTCATGCTCTCTATTTGAAATTGAATTCGCGGTAGCGGCATCGCTCTCTGAATTCGATAACTCGATAGTTTCAATTTCAGGTTCTTTCCTACTCAGTCTAGCTATCTCATCCTCTAAATTTTTTAAATGTTGTTGTAACTGTTGCTCTTTTTCGTCAACGTTTACAATCATAGAGTCGCGATCATTATTTAAAGCGTTAATTTTAACACGAGACAGAGCGTCAGCATTCGTGTTCTGTAGCCCTTTCTTATATTGGACATCAAACTGGTAGTCTTGTAACCTCAACCTCCACCGGGTTAATTTACTATTAGGTTCTTTCAATGAGTTTAACCAAGCCAAGGGCCGATGGTCAGTATAAATAATGAATTTTCTACCATATAAGTAGGGTCTAAAGTATTTTACTGCCCAAACTATGGCCAGAAGTTCCTTTTCTATTGTACTATATCTAGATTCTGTATCACTTAGTTTTCTACTGGCAAACGCTATTGGTTTATCTGATCCTACAATACCTTGTGATAGAACCGCACCGATTGCAAAGTTTGATGCATCAGTCGTCAGTATGAAAGGTTTGGTAAAATCGGGAAACTGTAGCAAAGGTGCATTTGTTAGCAATTCTTTGCACGTTTCAAAACTTTTCTTATAATTATCATCTAACACGATACGTTTACCCTTTTTCAGACATGCTGTGAGAGGTACTGTAATCTTTGAGAAATCTTTTATAAATTTCCTATAATAACCGATTAATCCAAGGAAACTTTTAATTTCGGTTACTGTTTTAGGCAAAGGATATTTTAGAATAGCGTTAATTTTATCATTATTAGGCTTCAGGCCATCTTTAGTTATGGTATGGCCTAAATACATAACTTCTTTTCGTAAAAATTCCGACTTATTCAGTTGAACTTTCAGGTTAGTTTTTCTCAACCGATCAAAAATTGCTCTAAGTTTGCTGATATGTTCTTCTAAGCTGGTAGAGAATATGATGACGTCATCGAGATAGACCAGGCAATGTAGGCCCTGTAAGCCCCTAAGAACATTATCCATTGCTCGCTGGAAAGTTGCTGGAGCTGTCTTTAAACCGAACGGCATTCTGTTAAATTCGTATAAGCCGAAAGGTGTTGCAAAGGCGGTTTTCTGCCTATCCTCTTTTTCCACCTGGATCTGATGGTAACCTGATGCCAGGTCAAGGGTACTGAAGTACATACTCTTACCTAATTTATCAAAAAGGTCATTGATATTCGGTAAAGGGTATTTATCGTCTACGGTGATCTCGTTAAGACGTCGATAATCGACAACCATCCTCCACTTCTGTTTCCCTGATGCATCTAACTTTTTAGCAACTAAATGAACCGGTGCACTCCAAGGGGAGTGTGACTCTCGGATGACATCATCCTTCAGTAGCTTTTCTACCTGATTTTTAATCTCGTTTGTTTGAGATGGTGGCATTCTATATGCTTTGACGTTTATAGGGTCCTCATTAACGGTCCTAATTTTATGTTTAACTTCATTTGTGAATGACAAAGGTATGTCTTCACAATAAAAAATATCTTTGTACTCCCTACAGATGTCATAAATCATTTGTCTTTCTTGTGGATTCATATGATCCAATCGTAACTTGTTCAAGTTCTTAATTAATAATTCATCTAAACTATCTTCACTACTACATGTATTATTGACTAAAATTTCGCTTTGGGTGTACGGCTCTACCTTAAATGGACTTGTGACCTTCAAGGTCATCTCTGTATCCTTACAATTCTGGATAACAGTCTGCGCGTAACCGTTTATACAGTTAACTAATGCACACGGCATCCTAACTCCCTCAGTTAACTGATTATAATCTAAAATGGCATCACCGTTTTTTAGGCTTACCGGTAGATTAACTTTTAACTCGCACCTCGGCGGTAAAATATAAGTATCTGTCTTCTCAGATGAATAGATAAAAGGTATACTGCAATATTTGGTATACAAAGTTAATGTTTTGTAATCAACCTTTGCATCCAACTGTTTTAATAAATTACTGCCTAACAAACCGTCATAATTACTAGCTACTGTATATATATAAAATTTATGTGTTTCCCGACATTGAAATATCCTAGGTAAAGGGGTTACGACCACCTCTGAATGGATACTAGTCCCATGGGTACTGACTACCTCGAATGGCTCCTTATAAATTTGACGTTTAAAATACTTATTAGCTATACTTAGGTTAATAAAAGATCTGGTACTACCCGAATCTATCATAAATGTCGCATTTCCTAACTCCGGAATGATAATATATGGTAAAGACCTATAATTACTACAATTTAAAATTATTTTCTCTCTATACTCGAGGCCCTTATGTAAAAATTTTGAACCGGCTCGCTTTGATACGAAGTACTCGGTTGTGGTTCCATTTCGCAATCATTATTGTTATAAGTTATAAATGGATCATTATTTGTGTAATTAACGCGTCTAGAACTCGCAGTTCGCATTGTCACATCGGTGTTTGACCCCGTGTTGACGTCATGCGCCGGTGACGGCGACGCCGACGGAATGTGCTGACTCCGCCACTGCGCTGACCTAGTTTCACGCGGCCACTGATGTACGTTATTTTGTGAATTATTATATCTAAAATTATGATTTGAGTTATTGATTCTAGATTGCGACGAATTATTACGAGAATTGAATTGGCTATTGTTTTGATTCTCGTTTACCTGCGGCCTATTAGGTGCATGTGTACTCAACAACTGCCTCGGCTGAGTATGCGGACGTTGAGGGTTATTGTTAGACGACCTTTTAAATGGATTTTTTGTGTCGTAAACAGTCTGGAAGTTCTGTTCCTCTAAAACGACTCTCAATGCACTTTCTAAATTATCTACATTCCTTAATCGAACTAATCTAACTAAATGTGCGGGTAAATTATATAGAAAAACATTCAGTGAGGAATTATTGTAAATATGCTGTTTCGCTTGACGTAAACTACTATCGTTAATAGTTTCGTTTACTTTAGCAATAAGAATACTGCGAATATTTTGTATTCTATGGCAGAAATCTAAATAACTTTCTTTAAATTGAATTTTCAACGATTCCAACTCCAATACTAAACATTCTTCTGTTCTAGGGTCGCCAAAATGTTGTAATAATAATGATTTTAATTGATGCCAATTATCAATTTGGTCCCTTTCTCCTACTAAATTCGCTGCTTCGCCCGATAATCTACTTGTAACCACGTGAAATAGATATTCATTTTGTCTTTCGCTACCTTGAAAAATGTTTAAAATGTATTCACATTTTTTGATAAATAGTGGGAGCTGTCTCGCGTCTCCACTAAATACCGGAATAATTTTGACAAATTCGGATGGAACTTTGTTGATGGGTTCCATTGTACTAAATAATAATTACACAATATATAACAAAAAATCCTACAATATTTACCTAACTACGAGAATTATATCGTAAGCAAATGTTATTACGGCGTTTACTAATCCCTAATAACACACATACACATATATTTAAAACAAAGAGATATATTATAAAGGAAAACGGAAAGGATAGTGAACAGTTTTACTCACAGTCCCGTAGCTTCTCCCATCTCCTTGCTGGATTACTATCGACACACTGCGTCAGCCTCCCGAGTATTTACTTAATAAATTTATTTGTTCGGCGATCTCTGCTAAACCGTAGAAATAGACGTCAAACTGGACTTGTAGATTTTGATACGTTACAGAGTGACTGCAGAGATCCTACCGGCTGCGCCAATTAAGTGATTGAACTCGGATAATTAATAAAAAAATACTTTATTTAATTATTACAGCGTGACGACAAGTTAAGATGTTACAATCGTAATCTCCTAAAACTAGATCTACATTGGTATTTATAATTAATTAATGCTAAATAGACAATAAGCATCCTAAGTATATTTGGTAGGAACAGATGTGCTGGCGAAGCTAATATTAGTGGGCTCAGCACACTTAACTCGCGCGGGTCTCCACTGGTCCCGCGGCACTCGTCGCGTTGAGATGTCTAGCGCCGACGCGGTTCACGCTGATTAAGTCGTAATCCTCCAAAACAACATTGAGCTTCGTGGCTATTAGCTTAACCGTATGCGACAGATTTTCGTTGTTCGTTTCTGGGAGGTTGGCGATTTCTATATCGTTGCATAAAAGCTGTTGGTCACGCTCGTTGATTTCATTTTTCAATTGAGCTACGTCGTCCGCCATCTGTGAAGATATTTTCAATTGGGTTTCAAGTACGCCAACTCTTTCTATAAGCTTATTCTTGTCGTCTTGTAACTTAACTATTTCTGCGCGCAACCCCTGAAACTCGGCCTGATAATCATCACGCATTTTCTGGAATTCAGTGCGAAGTTCCTCTTTCAATATTCTGCGCATCTCCTCGCCTATCCATCTGGACATATTCGGATCTGGACATATTGTATGTTTTCGTGGAAATACTATGTTTCAAACAGAAGTTTTAGTAGTAAATTAGGTTCCATAGTAATTATCTTTTTAATGTTATAGGAAAAAATACCTGACCCATTAAAACCTGGACTTGATGAATCAATGACACTTTCAGACTCGATGGTAAATATTTCAAATATTTTATATTTCTTTGAATTTCAATATAAATTAGATGTTAATGTAACTTTTGTTTTTAGAACGATTACATCGTTGATGGCAGGCGTATAATTGATTTCAAATACTTTTGGAGTCAATTAATAAGTATAAGTGAACACAGCGAAAAGTTCGGCTGCAAATTAAACTATTTGAAAATAGAAAAAGAGAAACAGGTGGGTCTTATATCTAAATTCGAATTGAAGTGTATGATGTGTGGATCTAGTTTTGTTCTTAAAACTTCCCAGACTGACACAACTGAACAATCAAGACTCGACCTTAATGCAGGCGCAGTATCAGGTACAATCATTACAAGAATTGGACTCTCAAACTTAAATGAGATCACTGCATCGATGGATTTGCCAATAATGTCATTTCGATTGTACAGTCAAACACATGATGCTATTTCCTACATGTGGAAAACTGCCGCTGAAGAGACAATGTTAAATGCTGCTAAGCAGGAAATTGAAGCCGCAAAATCACGTGGCGATGTCAGCAATTCGGGCATAGCAATGATACCGGTCGAAGCAGATGCTTGTTGGGGCAAACGCTCTTACAAAAATAATTATTCTGCACTCTCTGGTGTTGCGGCCATAATTGGTGAACATAGTGGTAAAGTGCTATACATTGGCGTTCGCAACAAATATTGCGTCGTTTGTGCCCGAGCCAATAGAAAAGGCCAGCCAGCAAAAGCTCACAAATGCACAAAAAATCATTCGGGATCATCTATCAGCATGGAGCAAACCATTTTAGTTGAAGGTTTTAAAAATTCCATTAGTGATAGAAATTTAATTTATAAAACATTAATCGCAGACGGCGATTCTAGTACTTATAAATCTATATTAGAGAGTCGACCTTACCCGGATATACCCATACAAAAAATTGAATGCACAAACCATTTGTTGAGGAATTACAATGGAAAGAACTTATTACTACAAAAAGATACAGCTATACCCCTCAACGAACGTAAACTTTTAAATATGGACCGCTTGAAAAGGCTACGTACTGCTGTTCGTGCTGCTATTAAATATAGAAAACAAAACGATGATTCGGAATCAAATAAAATAGAAAATCTTCAAAAAGACATTATTAATAGCCCACAACACATCTTTGGAGACCATTTAGCATGTGACAATTATTATTGTACAGATCAAAGGAAAAAGGAGCCCAATCTAATCCCACTAATACCAACTCTACTTTTAAAACTAAAAAAGAACGCATCTCAACTCGCCTACAATTCCCGAAGTCTTTTACATTGCTATACCAACAATCGTGCAGAGCAATAGTATCGTGGCTAAGATGGTAGGTAAGTAACGTGTCAACTTTTCGTTAAAAGACTCCTACACTACACGATGCTATGCAGCAGTGGTATCGTTTAATACTGGTATGTCACAATACACTTTTTATAAATCTATCTGTCACGCTAGTCCAGGTAAATCATTGAAATTGTTGGAAGCCAGAAGACTTGCTAAAAATACTAGAGAAGTAAGGGCTCGTAGAGGTAGTGCTCGCAGAAAAATTAATTATAATGCTATATATACCCTTCCTCCCGGACCTCTGCGGTGTGCAGACGTGCTTAGAATATCCGCTATATTTATTATAAATTCGAATTAATAAAACAAAGTTATTTAAATAATTCCGAGCAAATATTCGGAGTGCATAAACGTGAAGTGCTACAAAAAATCGTCGCGCAACTTACTCATAATATTGTAAGGACGAATGTATTGGGGAGAGAAATGATACCACTGGTTGCTCAAATAATACTCTCTTTATTTTAGGATAACGCATGATTAAATAGACATGATGATTACATACACATACACAGGTATAACATAGGTACATGACATCAATTACACACTACACCTCCCAAGGCGGTGTAAAAATAAAATAAAATTACAATTTTGTTTTATTTTAATATTCTTAGTTATCTACGTAGTACGTAAAATACTATACGCCTTAATCTAATACAAAAAAAACACAATAGTTTTAAATAGATAAATAAATTATCAAAAATGTAATGTAGTATGTATGTAAGTATTACTGTTTGTGGTACAATTTAGTTCTGTTTTTGTGAATGGTATCGACTTTTCCATTCTTTAATATTTTGACATTTGGTGACTCATCAGAAATAACTCTATATGGTCCATTATAAACACAATCTAACTTATTACACATATTATTTTTAACTAAAATTAAGTCATCAGCATGATAAGTTGCTGGATTTACATTTTTATCATAACGCTCTTTTTGTTCTAATTTACTTTTGAGTAGGTTGTCTCTTGCATCTTTCAGTGACTTCTGTAGTCTAAATTTTAATTCAAATGGATAATAATCATAATTGTAGAGTGGATCTACTCTATTAATATTTGTAAAATTACTTGGTAAACAGCACTTTTTACCAAAAACTAACTCGTAAGGAGTATATTTAGTAGATGAATGAACCGAAGTATTATAGCAAAATGACCAAAATGGCAGCCATGTACTCCATGTCTCAGGGTGATTGTCTGTTTGAATACGAAGATATGAATTTAAATGTTTGTGCGTGTTTTCCAACGCACCTATGCTCTGGTGATGATAAGCAGTAGAGTTTAACTGTTTAATATTTAAAAGCTTACATACCTCCTTAAATGTCGATGAGAGAAACTCTGTCCCCCGATCCGTCGCTATCACCTTCGGTACTCCATACCTTAATATAAAGTTATTAACTAATGCTTTCGCGACTTCTTCCGTTGTCTTAGTAACTAAAGGATAGGCCTCAATATATTTAGTAAGTTCACACTGTAACGTGAGAATATAACTGTAATTATAACTATCTCTGTCTAGAGGTCCTACTAAATCAATATAAATTTTCTCAAACGCAGTATGCGTTGTGGTGGTTATCTCCATTGGCTGTTTAATATTATGAGTAGAATATTTCTGTTTTTGACATTTGTCGCATCTTTTGACAAACTCTTTAATATCATTTTCTAATCCTGTCCAATAATAATATTTTTTAATGTTATTGAACATTCTTCTCACACCCGCGTGGCCACTCGTGGGTAAGAGATGAAAATCGTTCAAAATTACTCGTTTATCATCTTTATTTTCTATTCGATGTACATCCTTTACGATATGTAATTGGGGACCGGTCCAATTCTTTGTCTTATCTATCTCATTTAATAACTTTTCAATAAAAATATTATTCTTACTACTTTTTATTAAATATATTTCCATAATATTTATACTTTTGCAAAAGTCTTGTAACTCTCTCACAAATTCGTCTCGCGATATTTGCGATGGAGAAGATACATATTTAACGTATATAGTTCTTTCATTAGGAACGTATATAAAAGTGTTACTCTCTTTATGTATAGAACCATTTTTCGTATACTCCTCTAGCTTGCAAGCGTCAATAAAACGTAGTTCTACAGATTCGTTTGAACTAATACGAGCGACGTTTGGTTGATCAGGCCAAACTGTAGAAGTGCTACTCGTATCGTTATTAGAAGTATTGTCAGTTAAGTTTCTTTTCTGAGCTCTAGTCATAACCGAGACACATGATTCATGCATGTGTTTTAAATCATTAGATGTTATGGAAATTCGAGATAATGCGTCTGCAGCCGTATTATCCGAACCCTTAACATGCTCTATGGTAAAATCATACTCCTCTAACAATAACCTAAATTTAAATAATCTACTCGATGGATCTTTCATGTTAAATAACGAAATTAAAGGTCTATGATCTGTTAAAATTTTAAAATGTTTTCCATATAAATATGGCCGAAAATGTTTAATTGCCCACACTATAGCTAGCAATTCCTTATCAATTGTTGGATAATTTACTTCAGATTTATTTAGTGTCCTACTAGCGAAAGATACAGGTCTACCATTTTTATTTGACAAAATTGCACCGATTGCATAATTAGAAGCATCCGTCTGAACAATGAATTCATTTTGTTCAGAAAAATCCGGATATTGTAAAACTGGTGGAGATAATATTTTTTCTTTTAGTTTTTCAAATGAGTATTGACATGTTTCATCCCACACAAAAAAAGCATTTTTACGACATAATTTATTAAGTGGATAGGCTAACTCTGCAAAATTTGGAATAAATTTCCTATAAAAATTAACAAATGCAACAAATCTCCTAGTTTCATCTACATTAGTCGGACACGGATAATTTTGAACGACTTTTTTTTTATCCGGGTCAGGTAATACGCCGTCGCCCGATACTACATGGCCTAAATATAGCAACTCTTTCTTTAAAAATTGACATTTCTGAGGGTTAAGTTTTAAATTAACTTTTCTTAACCGCTCAAATACATCTTGTAGATTTTTATTATGAATACTTAACTGTCTTCCGAAGACCACCAAATCATCTAAGTAGACTAGACATTTTTCGTATGTTAGACCAGTCATAGCCATAGTCATCATTCTAGAAAAAGATCCTGGACTCGTTTTCAACCCCATGGGCATACGAGTCATCTGATACTGTCCTGAACAAAATGCAGTGTACTTTCTGCTATCTTTTTCAAGATTTATGTTATAATAACCCTGATACATATCTAAATGTGAAAAATAAACTGAACCAGAAAGTGAATCGAGTACTTCGGAAATATTAGGTAATGGAAACTTGTCGTCTTCAATACAATTATTTAATTTACGATAATCAATAACTAATCGCCACTTTTTCTGACCGGTTCTATCCATCTTTTTCGGGACTAGTAACACAGGACTAGACCATTCACTTCGACAAGGTTCTATGACCCCTTCACTCAACATTTTATCAATTTGTTGCTTAATTTCTCCCTTTTGTGAATGTGGTAAACGGTAGGGTTTAGTGAATACAGGAACAACATTTGGTTTCAAACTAATTGAGTGTTTATAAATATTGGTGGTAGACAGTTTGTCGCCTGGCAAATAAAAAATATCCGAGTACTTAGCACATAAATTCTCAATAGATATTTGTTCTTCCTTATTTAGATGTTTCAAGTTCAAAGCTGAAAATAATTGTTTTACTCGACTCGCATTATTTCCTGACTTATCAAAATTACAAATATTATAGTCACTCAACTTTTCTATGTACGGATTAACGTCAGATAATGTACACGACTTATCCGTTGTATTTAATATCTTAATTGGTATTAAACCGTTTATTGGTTTTGCAATACAACTAGCTAAAAATACACCCTCACAAATTTTCTTAGAATGTACGACACACTCGTCAGTAAAGTCTGTCTGAAAGTAATGTATAGATTCACATCTCGGTGAAATTTCAAATGAATTATTATATCTAAGTAAAGGTAAAACTAATTTAAAATTATTCTGTGTCAATAATGTAAAAGTATCATTACCAAAATCTAATATAGACCTATGTTTATTAAGAAAGTCTTGACCGATGATGCCATTTGCCCTACATGGCAGAGAATCAAATACATAAAACTTATTACATTTAAGGCGATGATCACCCGAAGTCAACGTTAAATAAACATATCCAATTGCATGGACTTTGCCACCAATTCCATTTATAATTACATCCTCCTTATGGAGTGGAATGTTTTGTTCTAGAACATACTTATATTTCAACGCCGAAATTGTAGCGCCGGTATCAACTAACCACGAATATGGTATGCTATTTGAGGTTAACTTAATGTAATAATTAGTATCAGTAGCTAAAATAATCTTATTATTCACGAAAAAACTGATTAATTGTCTCATTATTATCCGCATCTGTTAAAACTTGAACCGAACGGTTATTATTAGAATAGTTTTGGCATATCCTTTGGTTACCGCGTTTACTATGGTAGGACTTACTTGTACCACGCGATGATGCTCGACCACGCTGTGTGGCTCCGCGGCTCTGCTGCTGCGCCTGCGCACCCCCACGATAGTTGTGGTGACCGCGATGGGCACTGGAATCATTTTTACGACCTCTATAAAAATATGACCTATTATAATAATTATTACGATAGCCATGATAATTTTGTTGTCTCCCTCTTGGAGAATACATACCTAGTATCTTACCAAAATCTGAAGACGTGCCAGCCGTGGATGTCTCCTCATCCTTCGCACCTTGTATCGCGTCCATCATCGACTCGTAATTCCTAGCTGCAATGATAGTTGAGAGACGCCGGTTTCGCAAGCCATCGGCAAATCTTTTAATTACTAATTTTTCATTTAAAGGTTTAATTATTTTATACGTCTGCAAATTTCCTTTGGCTTGGGATACCGTAAGATCCACAAAAAGTTCCGAAAGCTGGTTACCATAGTCCTCAATAGACAAATTATTTTGTTTTAATCGCTGTATCTTATTTTGAATTGCAATAGGTGACTTTTGAGGCAATAAAACACTACGCATATCTGTAATTAAATCCTCAACGTTTGAATATTCAGATTTCAATTGTAATTTAGCATGCTGAGACAACCTGCTCTTTAATACAAACTGAATTAAATTTTGTTTACACTCATCCTTAATTAATAGCGAGCTATAATATTGTATATTATCAATTAATTGTTTATAGGAATATTCATTATCAGTTTTAATCATAGGTAACAAACTAAGAGCTATTTTCAAATTAAAAGACTCCATTTTTATATCTTGGTTGTTACTTTTATCACAAGTATTACTACTATTACTAGTACTAGCCATTGAACACAACTCTAAAATTCGATTATACAATGACACAAAATTAATACAAAACTTATCAATTAATATTTTTTCGTTTTGGCCCACTTTACCCTTTTTTATATCAGCTGAAATTAATTCTATAACATTAGCATATTTTTCAAAAATTATCTCTGCTTCAGATAACTTTTTATCTAATATATTACCTCGTCTACGGTCAGGGCCAATTTTTATCAAATATGTTTTAATAGCTTTGAGTTCCTCATATAAAGTTTCTAAGGTATGTGCCATAACTTACCATAATTAACACTAATATTACACATTATATGTAAACATAACATATTATTATTTATTATATAGGACAGAGTAAAAAAAAATACGAATAATAAAATACTTATAGTTATAAAGTTCAAAGTCCATTTTACGCGCTTGTTGTCTACCGAATATTTACCGTGACCGCATATTTAAGATATATCCGAACACTTTTTTTTTTTTTATTTACGCTTTTAACCGATATCACTCATCACTTAGATATCCACTTTTAACACTTTCACTAGGGATCATAGGTCGTCGCCGTTATGAGTATACAGGGAACTGCTATCTTTATTTTCATACCATCTCGACTTTGGGTCGCCCATGTAATCCTTTATCAGGAGAATGGCCACTCTGCCTGGAGCTCGATCGCCGAGATAATGCACTCCTGTATATCTCCTGGTTTATCCAACGTATATGGCAACGTCGGTACAACAGCAAAATATAGTACAGAACGCCGATTCCCAGCACCAGTACCACTATAGCTAGCAGTATAGTGATAGTAGAAACATGGAATTTTACCTCTTCTAGATGTGAGTCATTGGAACCGCCAACTGCGTTTTGCACCACTAAGGTCTCCTCCTTAGTTTGCTTACCACCCATTGTTTAGTTCAAAACTGTAGTATTTTTGCACAGAGAAACGAACACAACGTGTCGCAATAGCGAGCGTAATTACTAATAATTTAAACATCTTTAAACTCGCTCACCAAAGTCCAATTGTTTGAAGCACGAGCCTTATATGGCATAAAGGTGTCGGTAACGCGAGTAACGCGATCTTATGCGCGCGCGAAGGCCCGTAGGCAGGGTCGCCATGTAAGGACGAATGTATTGGGGAGAGAAATGATACCACTGGTTGCTCAAATAATACTCTCTTTATTTTAGGATAACGCATGATTAAATAGACATGATGATTACATACACATACACAGGTATAACATAGGTACATGACATCAATTACACACTACAATATCGTCTTACAACAACATAGCACACATGCGCGCTTGTGTGCAATAACTGGTGGATTTACGAAGAGAGGGATAGCAAGCGCCAACCACAATATTAGAAGCTATTAAAAAGGGATAAATATATGCAGTAAGTACAACTTCAAATAAAAGCTCTGATAACTGTGCCTCAGTATAGAGGGGTCAAGTTATGCTGGCGGAATGAAAATTTGTATGTAGATCGTCGATAAAGGACCAAAACAGAGACCCCTACGCACTTCGCACAGTTGAAATCTCTTTGCAATTTCTGATCGCCTGGTAGATTGGTATCTAGAGAAAAGTTTTAACATGCCTCTTAGACGCTCCCCCCCGCCTACCTCACTCGCCCCTGCGCCCAGTTCCGCACGCTCTACTGTAAAAATTGCTGTGCCTGAGACATATGAATCAGATACTGCATCGGAGAGAAGCGGGAGCGGCAATGTCAGCGTAAGACAAAAACGTACACGTGATGATGATGACATTAAAGAACTGAAATGCTTAATTTCTTCCTTATCATCAAAGGTGGACGAAAATTTCCTTGAAATCAAGCAGAATAATGAGGAACTCAAGGAAAGTCTACAGTTTATCTCAGATAAATATGACACAATTTTAAAAACTTTGCATATACTCCAAGAAGATAGAGCAGAAGATAAGAAAACAGAAACTAGAAGAGAAGATTGAAGTTCTTGAGAGGAAAGGCAGGACTGCCAGCTTAGAAATACGAAATGTACCTATCTACTTACGAGATGACAAGAAATTTGAGTCAAAGGAAGACGCCAGTATGATAGTGAAAACCTTGTCGAGAGCTGTGGAGGTGGATATACAAGATTGTGATATAAAAGACGTATACAGAGTCCCGATCCCATAAAGAAGGCAGTAAACCTATTGTAGTTGAGCTAAATAGTGTCTTAAAAAGAGACAAAATAGTTCAAAGTGTCAAGAACTTCAATAAGAAGAAGCCAAATCATGAAAACTTCATACTGGACATCTCAACATATCTGGATCTGTAAAACCTGTGTACATATCTGAAGTTCTTACACCCAATGCCCAAAAGCTGTTCTATGCAGCTCGACAGTTTGCTCGAGAAAATGGTTACGCTTACTGCTGGACGTCACGAGGTTTGATATACCTACGTAAAACTGAAGGTGAGCCTCAAATACGAATTGAATCTGAAGTAAGTCTTAATAAGCTTCTTATTAGAAAATGACTAGTCTGCATAAATTTCGTTACATTTATTTATCTCTGTTTAAATATTGCTCATTATTTATATTTAGAACACAGCTTAATAATTATCAAAACTCCTAGTAACAGATTATTAGCTGGCATGGCTAATAGAAGCCAAAATTTAATCCCTATTGTTTATTTATATCTTGAATTTATTAATATAAAAAGTATTACACTTAGTAACACGCTGCTTATTGCTAAAGTTCATCTTGTAAGCCACTGTAAAGCGATTATAGTTTTGAATGAAATTAAGGCTGTAACTAATCACAATAGCATGGCTAATCGAAGCAGTTTAGTTGTTCAAAGTTTAATGCCTATTGTTTACTTATATATTGAGTTTATTAATATAAAAACTATTATGTCTAGTAATACCCTGATTATTGCTACAGTTTGTCTTGTAAACCACTGTAAAGTTGTAATAATTTTGTGTGAAATTAAGTTTGTAACTAATCGCAGTATAACATCACAGTTTTACACCCTACACTTGCACATTACACACTATCACAAGTTCCAAACTAACAAAACAATAAACATAATAATCAAACTTACTGTCTACATAACACTCTTTACTACAATAACACTTCACAGAACTAACGTAAACTGGTCATTACTATCTAACTTTAAAAATTCGATACGGACAACTTAAATAAATTTATGGATTCTGTTGAATCATTTAGCATCTCACGGTCTTATGTGAGTATGCCACACCAATGTCAGGAGCACCTAAGTACTACGAAACCAACTTTAAATGTACTCCACGTCAATATCCGAAGTTTGAACCGCAATTTTGATGGCCTAAATGTGTTACTACACACGATGGATATTAAATGTGATATAATAATTCTTTCTGAGTGCTGGTTAAGTAAAATTGCGGATGCGCCTATGTTAACTGGTTATATCTCAGCTAGCTCTACATATAACAATCAAAATGATGGCGTGCTAATCTATGTAAGCTCTGAATTAAATTATAAGCTAGTGGAACCGATATTCCAAGACGCAAATTGCCTTATTCTGAAGCTGGGTCTCGATACTGCTATTGTTGCAATATACCGAACACCCTCAATTAGGAATATAGATAACTTTCTGAACTCTCTGAATGATATTCTTGAGTCCCTGGTGTCAGTTATAACTGTTGTAGTGATGGGAGATTTAAATATAAATATTCGACCAGGCAATAAAGACCCAAACTCTGAAGATTATTTGAACACGATGGCTTTCCATGGTCTGCTACCTGCCCACGTTTTTCCCACTCGTAGAGATAATTGCCTAGACCATGTTTTTGTTAAGACTGATAAATCCTCTACATGTATAGTTCTTGAATCATACGTTACTGATCACGCACCTACTTTAATTTGCATTGAGCGGAACTCTATTTATACTAAAAAAGGTAAAAGTATGATTCGACATTTGGATCTTCCGGCTATCATTAATTGCCTCGAAAATACAGATTTTACAAATGTTTTATTATGCACTGATCCTACTTACAGCGCAGAACTGCTTATTTATATCCATAATATCAAACGCTATAAGCCAACATAGCACATTAAGAAAAGTCCCGCATAGAAAACGCGTTATTAAACCATGGGTTACTCCTGGCCTCCTAAAGTGCATACGTAATCGGGATCAACTACATAGAAAGGCAATGCAAGATCCTAATAATGCGGTTGCTAAGCTAATATATAACAGATATCGAAATTATTGTAACAATTTGTTGAAAAATATCAAAAATGAGTATGACCAAAAAGAACTCCTTAAAGCACATCGTAACCCTAAAGCAACTTGGGATATCATAAAGACTATTAGCTATAAGAACACGGCACGCGCTAGTAAATCAGAGGAACTCCTTAATATATACAGTGATCCCAACACCTCTGTCAACGAAGTAAATAATTACTTTGCAAATGTTGGTGCGAGTCTTGCTCAACAAGTTGAGAAAGGACGACGTGTAAGCTACTCAAACTTTGAATATGATAGTTTGACTAACCCTCTGGGAAATTCATTCGTATTACTTGAAACGAGTTCTTCAGAAGTAAAAAACATAATTTCAGAATTAAAATATAACAGTGCAGTAGGTCACGATGGTATACCAGCGTCGGTTATCAAATCTGCCAGTCATGTCCTGATTCCAGCGATCACTCACGTCTGTAATTTATGTATCTCACAGGGTATCTTTCCCAATACTTTTAAAAAGGCTTTAGTAACCCCTGTATTCAAGGGTGGAGATAGGGACCGTGTCGAAAACTATAGGCCGATATCAGTACTAACAACGTTGTCCAAAATTATAGAAAAATTATCAACAACAGATTGCTTAGCTACCTTGAACATAACAACATACTTGCCCAAAATCAGTACGGTTTTAGGAAAGGAGTTTCAACAGAGGATGCTGTTCTTGAATTGACAAACCAGGTCGCTAAGAATCTTGATACTAAGACAAAAACTATCGGCATATTTCTCGATTTAGCGAAAGCTTTCGACACGGTCTCTACTTCACTCCTCCTACGCGATTTAGAGAACTTGGGAATAAGAGATATAGCTCTAAAACTATTCCAGGACTATCTCACTAACCGTAGCCAACGAGTTAAGATAGACAACTACGTTAGTGACGATTTAAACCTATATTTTGGCGTACCGCAAGGTAGCGTGCTTGGGCCGACTCTCTTTCTGTTATATGTGAACAGGTTGTGCCAGCTATCGATTCCTGACTGCAGGATCTTCGTCTATGCAGATGATACTGCGCTTATCATAAATAGTGACACATGGGACTCTGCATACCGTGCGGCGGAACATGCTCTTGGAGTAGTGACGAATTGGCTTTCTTCAAAATTACTAACATTGAATGTCTCTAAAACTCACTATATCACCTTCTCAGCAAATTCTCTTGCGCACCCTATGATACCAGACATTAAAGTCCATACTTGTCAACCTACATTAAACTCTTGTAGTTGCTCCACTATAAATAAAAGCTCTTGCGTCAAATATCTAGGAGTGTACATTGATAGCAAATTAAGTTGGCAGAGACACGTCGATGTGACAGTATCCCGGGTTCGAAAGATGATGTTTCCTATGAAAAAGCTGAGAAGTGTAGTTGCGTGTCCACTGTTAAAAACCATTTATTTTGCTCTAGTCCAATCACTTCTTTCTTATTGTATATCTGTTTGGGGTGGCACATACAAGATATACTTACTACGACTAGAGAGAGCACAAAGAGCAGTCTTGAAGATTATGCTACATAAGCCATATCGATATCCTACCAATCAATTATATAAAGATATACCTGTGCTTACTGTAAGGCAACTCTGTGCACTTAGCATCACATTGCGTACACATTCATCTTTGACCTATGATCCCATGCTGCTGAAGAACAAACGACGGAAATTCAATGTTTGCCCACCCGTTGCTATTAAAACTGCTCTGGCTAGCCGAAACTATCTGAGTCTCAGCAGCCATCTGTACAACAAAATCAACAAAAGCTGCAACATATATTCATTATCTAGACACAAATGTAAGAGCATTGTCAAAAGCTTTCTTCAAAATTTAACTTATGATGAGACTGAGCAACTATTTGCAAAAATAATTTATTAACATAAGTGTATAATACTAAAAAATTACTACGTGATGAAGTATTTCTAGTTTAATATTAAATTTTGAGCATAAATTTATACCTACACCTAACACACAAACCTACACTTCACACACACATACATACACACACACACACCTATATTATACGTATACTCACAAATCTTAACAACTATACTGACGTTTAGCATGTCATACATTTATTTTGTTACATACCTCCATTTTAAATATTTATTCAGTTACTTAGTATGTTAGAATAAGATAAATGATAACTGAATGTAAAAGCGCAACCTTTGGAAAAACAATAATCATTATGGAACAACTATGGTCTTATAAACTATTAGAGGAAGGCGCCAGTGTCTGTAACAGTTTATACTAGCACAGACACTGACGTTCACTCTATCTCTAAAACATGACATTGTTCAAATTGTACTTATATGTAAATGTGATTGAGATGGAACATTGTATTTAGCTTTTTGATCAATAAAAATATTTATTATTTATTATTATTATTATTTATTATAGATGCTCATTACGGAAAGGAATGTGAAAGACCGGATATGGACGCCGCAGATTTCGAACAAGCAAAATAATTATTTTTAAACAATTTAAAAGAGCAGGCCTTTAAACGCCATGAAATTGAGAGGGCTACCGTATTACAAGCCGAAAGCTCTTTGTGGCTTGAGCTTAGAAGGTGCATAATTACCGCGTCTTCCTTTGGGAAGGTTTGCAAAAGGCGAGTGAACCAAAACTCTGCTGCCCTGGTGAAATCCCTTCTATATTTATACAACTTGGAAAATATCGCCTCAATAAAACATGGTAGGGAGAACGAACCTAAGGCTTTAGCACAACTCAGTGTGCAAGAAAACACAACCATAGATAAATGCGGACTTTTTATAGACGAGGAACATTGGTTTTTAGGCGCTACACCGGATGGTTTGTGCAGTGCAGGATTAGTGGAGGTGAAATGTCCTAGCTCACTTTTCGGAATAGATCCTGATACAGCTATAGAAGCAAAAAAAACTGAAATATTTCAAATTGAATAACCAGTCTCAAGTCGTGATTAACCAAAATCATGACTGGTACTACCAGGTACAGGGTCAGTTGCACATTGCGAAAAAAAACATATGTGTATTTGCTGTGTGGACTGGTCCTGATTTTCCTTTGAAAGTAGTAAGGATACAAAAAGATGATGTCTTTTGGCAGGAAAAAATGCTTCCAAAATTATCTCGGTTTCACCAAGAATGTGTACTGCCAGAAATTATAGACCCTAGAAAGGCAAGATCAATGCCTTTACGACAAATATTTATATAGAACATTAAAGATAGTCATTGCTAACTAACAAAATATGTTATTATTTTCTTGTTTATTTTTAATATATACTTTACATAACATATTTGTGATTTTATTTATTAGTCAATAAAGTTTTATAAGACTGAATTAATGAAATAATATATTTTCAACACACTTGCTCGTAACATGGATCTTATTACCACACTCTTAGACTTGTAATCCAAGTGAAAAACGTCGTATGAAACGCGTGTACCTTTACCAATTATAATATCGCCTCAAATGTAATAGCACACTAGTATCATAATCTACTATTTGTATAAATCTCTAACCTCTAGTGCATTACCATTATTTATAACGGCTCAAGATTGTTACGGCCGTCTCGACTATTGCGCTATACTGCTTCCATTGTGTATGTGTGGATAGCTACGCACACATACACAATGCTGCCGTCTTTTACCTAAACTCAAGCGTTATAATTTTGTGAAATGGCTCTTAAGAAACTTTGTGCAATTATACACTCACCTTTTATGTAATAAAACTACGAATCAGTTTACCAGACAACCACTATCAAACACTATAAAAACAATCTAATACGCGAATCTCAAAAACTTTAAATAAATTACTTTTTAGTACAAAAATATTCAACAAAGCTTCGCCATTTTATTACGTTTGACAACTAAGTGACAGTTGCATCAATATTCTCTATGGGTTAGTGTAGTCAGATTGTTAAAATCAAGAATCGACTACTGCATTCTAATCAGAAATAATTCTGTCCCTTTCATAGCACTTCCCCGCTATACACCGTGTAATTTAATTCACTGTTTTCCCTAAACGTATGTAGTCAGTCAATGATATAGAATATTTCTGCATCGTTAATTATTAAAAACACTTAATGAAAATTAATCAAGAATAGACACTATCATTTTTGTCGAAAACACATATTTTTATTTTAAACATGACTGCAACACAGTCAATAATAAAAACGTGCGGCACGATTCAATGTAGGTATAGGTAATAAAGGTAAACAAAAAGTTTAGGCATCAACGGCCGCCCGCCCGACCGGCGCGAACGCATGGAGCTCGTACCCCCTCTCCCCGCTCTCCGCATCCCTTTTGTTTGCGGGTTTGCCCAACTTTCGTCTATGTAAGTAGGTCAGTGTGTCATTTCTTGCTAAACAGGATAGACGATGACCGTAGTGCGTCTGTGCCTCGATTAAATCCCGCGCGTGAGTGAGTTGGTAAAATGTCTTCGTATTCAAACGTAGAGTGGTTGGACATGGTGCGGTTTTATGCCATTGCTGGAGACAATTTGGCGGAGGCTAAGCGCCTCTACGTTCGGCTAGATCACTTAAATTCCTTGCACCGACGCGGCATCAGGAATCCACGTATTCCTACACTTGCGACCATACTGTCAGCCACACAGCGCCTATTGACATATGGGCAGTTCCGAGTGCCCACATATGCTCAGGCTCGAGGACGATCTCACCAACACTCTCCTCAGTTTGAAGAAGATATTTCATCATTTTTTGATCCACGGCTCAGTACTAGAGAAGCAGGGAGACGATTTGGTGTTAGTCATTACTTCGTGTGGAGACTATTGCATCAGATCGAAATGCATCCCTTCCACTTCAGACGTACATAAGCTCTTCATGATAGTGATCCACAATTACATATTAATTTATGTCAGTGGATATTAGAGCACCAAAACATAAACATTTTATGAACAGACGAGTCAACATTTACGAGAGTGGGACTTTTTAATATCCACGGATGCCTATGCTTCTCTTGGTTTGACCAATGTTTGAGAGTCCGCAGTCACAATCTATTTTATAGATCGCTGCATCTTGTAAAGGTAGTTGGTACTTGACGGATGGTAAAAATTGACTTATCTTCGTTGGCGGCTTTTAAGTATGTGTTGATTGAAGCTCGCTTCAAGATGTAGCCAATCTTGTCAGTGACACCCCTTACATAAGGCAGTATAGCAGGCTAGCGCTCGATTGTGGCTGGCTTTTCTCGGGATCTGTGACAGTGACGCGGCTGTTGGAGCTTGTCGTCTTGTAGTACTTGCTTGACATGTTGAAGCTCGGGGTTCAGGTGTTTCTTGTCACAGATCCCGTGGGCTCTCTGAAACAAAGACATGTCCACAGTAGCTGACTGTAAATAAAATAGTTTTAATAATTTAATTAGCTTAAAATTAGTAATGTTTAATAGTAGTATAGTAGTGTAATAGTTTCTAAATTATGTAATAAAGTGTTAAATAAACAACGCGATAAAATCCGTATATAGTAGTTTAATTTCAATAAATAACATTCGCGTAAACAAAAGACAATATTATGATTTCTTCTAACTGCACCAAATTAGAAGTCTTGTTTTTCTTTACCTAATCTTAATATAAAATTATAAACCTATAAATATCTACTTCTATTTAACATATGTACTAGATACCAGACCATGACCAGACCATAGATAATATTGTCTTCTGTTTACGCGAATGTTATTCATTGAAATTAAACTACTATATACGGATTTTATCGCGTTGTTTATTTAGCACGGTATTACAAAATTTTGAAGATATTACTCTACTACTACTATTGATTTTATTTTACTAATTTATAAGCTAATAAAATTATTTAAACTATTAAATCTATTTATTTTTGGTTTACACTTTCCCCGACGTTTCGGTTGCTTTTCAGCAGCCATGGTCACGGGGAGACTAAGATGGTAGTTGTCTCAATGTTCCAGTGTAGTTATTTCAAAGTACCCGAACATAATTTAATTATTGGTGTTTCTATTTACGCAGAATGAGCCCAAAGTATCATGAAGTCTAGCTGTGGTTTGTTTCTTCTTGGGTTTGACTATTTGAAGTACAGGATCCCAAGCTGGTGGTACATTCCAACCATCTTCTCTATTGAAATTGGGATATTTTTTGATTTCAATAGCCTCGCGAAGCATCCTTGGTAGGAATCGGTGTTCTTTAGCGAGAATCTGTGGTTTGTCAAATCTCAGGTAGTGGTTAGTCCCCTGTTGTACATGTTCACACACAGCAGACTTCAACGAGCGTTTGTGTTTTACGTCAGCTATGTGTTCTTTTATGCGGGTGCCTATGCTTCTCTTGGTTTGATCAATGTATGAGAGTCCGCAGTCACAATCTATTTTATAGACCCCTGCATCTTGTAAAGGTAATTGGCACTTGACGGATGGTAAAAATTTACTTATCTTCGTTGGCGGCTTGAAGTATGTGTTGATTGAAGCTCGCTTCAAGATGTAGCCAATCTTGTCAGGGTGTGTGGTGTCACTGACAAGATTGGCTATATTGCTATATAAATCGTTGCCGCGCTGCAACCGAGACGTTTTTGCTCGGCGACCACGGGACAGTACACAGCTTACGAGTCACTTGCAAACTCGAGATTAGTATACTTCATGTTTGATATCTAAAATAATGTACCTATGTTAGTTTTTATATGACAATAGTTACAAAATATGTTTTATTTGATTAAAGTGTTTGCATCTAAAATAATATCTGTTATTTAAAATAATACTTAAGTCCTTAGTAACATACAAACTATCTTAAATCGTTTATATAAAACTAGCTGACCCGGCGAACTTCGTACCGCCTAACAGTCAATGAATGTCGTGTTACCTTTTAGCTGAACTAATTTAGGCTTTGATGAACGTAATACAATGATACAAAATAAAAATACAGATAGATATAAAAAAGTATTTTATTATGATAAATAATACATACAGAAAGAGAATTAAAAAAAAGAATTAAGTACTTCAAACACGTGTCAGCAAAAAATGACTGAATTAAACGATTAACCCTTTTCATTCAAGCACCTTGTAGTAAACGACATTCTTTGTTTTTTTGTCAGGCGCAAGAACAAATAAAGCGGATGGTTTGCCGACACGTGAACATGCCACGTACAATTGACCATGAGAAAAACATGAATTTTCTAGATTGAGGCCACAAATAGTCAAGGATTGGCCCTGTGATTTGTTAATCGTCATGGCGAAGGCAAGACGAATCGGGAATTGAATTCTTTTAAACTCAAAGGGCATATCCGTTGGGATCATCAGAATCCTTGGAATGAGAACTTCCTCATCTTTAAATTTTCCTTTGAGTATCGACGCGTGAATCACATTGCTCATCAGTTTTCTTATCACCAAACGCGTTCCATTGCACAGTTTTGGTTGGTTTAAATTTCTAAGCATAATTACTACCGAGCCAACCTTCAGTTGTAAATTGTGCGGTGGTAAACCAGGCACATCCAAGGAGTTTAAAAATTCAGTTGGATAATTAGTGGCTTCATCTTCGTTTGTTACACAGTCGATAGATTTGAATGAATGCAGAGTACCTGCGATTTGATTCTGAATTATAAAATTTAGGTCATCTACATCTTTATTTTTAGCCGCCAAAATTGCACGCTCACTTAACCATTTAGTATGTTTGTGGTTAGCAATGATATCCGGGAATACTTTGTTGATAAGCTCGTCTTTCGATGAGACGAAATTGCAAAAATTTGGAGGAAATGACATCAATCCGCTCGATTTGTCAACAGGAATACGGCCATTACCGATAGTCAGCAATTGCTTAGAGAAATCATCAGCAGATAGATCGTTCAACAATGCAACTCTCATATTTACTGACAGTTGAAGTTTCTTCACATATCGCCACAGATTTGATGCTTTGAGGCAAGCGTTTATTTCGTCGGCAGCAGTAGCTCTTGGAATGACTGGTAGTGTTTGTCGGAAATCGCCAGATAGTAAAATCATTGCACCACCAAAACATCTCGAGTCATTGCGCAGATCTTTTAATGTTCGGTCAAGTGCTTCCAATGCGCGTTTGTGCGCCATTGTGCATTCGTCCCATATTATGATTTTTGATGCTACCAAAACTTTGGCCATTGCGGAGTGTTTTGAAATGTTACACGTCGGTTGTTCAGTAGTTTGAAGGTTTAATGGCAATTTTAACGCTGAGTGAGCCGTACGGCATCCATCTAACAATGTGGCCGCTATTCCGGAAGAAGCAACTGCTACCGCAATTTCGGACCTCGCACGTACAGTGGCCAAAATCAATGACATGAGGAATGTCTTTCCAGTTCCACCGGGGGCATTCAGAAAAAATAAGCCACCATTTCCATCATCAATTGCATTAATCAATGTATCATAGACTTCCCTCTGTTTAGTATTCAACAGTGGTACATTCGTTTGAACTGATTGGACTAATTCATGTGGATCATATTCACGTTCACGTTCCAGTTCTCTATTAAATGCGTCATTCATTCCGCGATCTGGCGCTGGCATTCCTAGCCTGACTAACAAACTGCCGCACATGAGGTAACACATATCTTCGATCAAGAGCAAAGCCTGGTTATGCATCTCCTCATTCGCCTCAAGATTGGGATTTCTTGTGCTGACACGAATTCGATGTAAAATGTCTTCTGACATGTTATCTTTGTATTTGTTCCACAGGTCACGTGGGTTCGATGGGAAGCATGTCGAAATGATGATAGCAAATAATGTGCGTATCTGACTTGGAGATGCAGAAATAATTGCTTCAGCGATTGTCGTGTCCCAATGAGTATCGTTTTCAAGCAAATTGAGCTCTTGACATGCTGCTCGAAATGTGGGGCACATTATACCATTAATAGTTCGTAGTGATTTAAAGGATGTTGGCCCTCGAACATGTACCAGCAACAACCGCAAATAGAAACATTCATCATTCTTCGGATGAAATGTGTAAATACGACCAAGAGCATCAGTAGAACGCATATCTGGATGACCAGGAACTGCATCGCCTTGCTTCCGACGTTGAAATTTCTTCGATGTAGCGTTCCAAGTGTAATAACGTGGCATCTCCGAGTAAAGCAACGTTCGTGCGAACGGATCGCTTTGACAAATCGCAAAGAAACTGGTCAATGTTGTCGCTGGAGGTCTTTCGGCACGTTGAACAGCATTCGACGCTGTGAAATATACTCTCTGACCGTTCTCTAGATGCATCCCCAAATGCACAACAGTGGGATGACGTTCGTGAATAGGGAATGAGAATATACGCCAAATTGCTTCATTGCTGTTCACATATCTACGAACTTGATAGCACGTAATTTCATCGTTGGTATTGGATGCTTGGATACCAAAAACCGCCATGTCGCTGCCTTTCGTGACATATTTGCAAATGTATTTAATTGACTTGACCGAATTGCAATACTCAACATTACAATGTGCCTTGAATGTTTTGGAAAGAAGTGGTGAATATGGAACAATCCAACTGTTGTCGACCACGAAATCGTTTCCTTTCACTTTAGTTGTGATAGTTCTACCATTATCATCGGGCGATCGACGCCGATACAGTGGATAACCATCGTTGCCGGTGATGGTCTCTGCCGTCAATTTTCGTGGATACCGTTTGGAACACTTGCCGTCGACCATGCACGGTGATTAGCGGTTTATGGTGCCACACGGTCCATGAATCATATTCGTGATTACAACCTCATGTAGGTCTGGATCGGTTTCAGGATCAGGAATCTCCGCACATATGATGTCATCTATTTGATCTGGCCGAATTCTTTCGACTAACCAAATTAGAATGTGTGCATGCGGCAAGCCTCGTTTTTGCCATTCGATTGAATACATCCAGCATCGAGTAGTCCCAAAGACGTGTTGCTTAACAATGTAATTCATCAGTGACCGGATTTTTTGCTTGAAAACACGTGCGGTGATGTCGGGCCGATCACTTGATGTTTGTCCGGGAAGCAGCAGTTGAATAATATCCATCCATTTCGGATTACATGTAAATGTAATGAATAGATCTGGCCGACCATAATGACGAACATAAGTCATTGCATCTTGCGCATATTCATGCATATGACGCGGGCTACCTGTGTATGTAGCCGGTAAAATAGTCAATCGACCAACATTTTCTGCATCTCCTTCTGTGCTAATTGCATCGCGTAAATGGATATACTCTTCCGAACGTAATTTAGCTTGGTTCAACCGAATAAAAGTCAGGCGCTCCGTTTCGATTTTAACGTACATGTCAACGCAATATTGTTGAAGCAGTCGACGAAATCGCAACAAATAATTGTCAGAATTTTCACGAATCATTAAACGATGTGCGTAATAATTCATCGAACTAACCTTCTTGGTAGTTTCCTCACCTGAAACAAATATAGTAAAATTTGTATTTTAGAAGAAAAATCCATGTCTGTATTTCTTGAAGGGGTAAACAGAGAATGTCATCACTAAGTTTTGTTCAATATTTTCTAAACCAACAAGCCCTAATAGGGTTAACGACTCTTACAACTACTCTCTGCTAAATTAGGAGTGACAACTTTTTTTGGTTACCAAAAGCAAACAGAATAAAATGTATATCAAGTTAAAATGAAAACTATGACACTTACCATTCAATGGATTAATAATTTTGATATTGAAGTGATATCCATCGTTTCCTTGCCAAAACATCAGCGGGTATTGTAATGCGTCATATGAACGGTGTGTTTCATATATTTTTTGTAGTTGCCCAGTATTGCGTCGTGTAAGTACAATATCACGTGTTTCTAAGTTTTCACCAACAATCAGGATTGCCACTTCATCAATTGTTGGAGCATTAAATGTGCGTTCGTGTGTTCCAGCTGGTCGTTTATCTGCTCTGATCACAACTTTATAATCATCACTTGGCATGCGCTCTAACGTAGTCTTGAACAGCCTGACCAATGCATGATGTTCATGAAGCAGTTGCTGCAGATCTTGGAGAATTGCTCTTTTTGTAGCTGTGTTGATCCCTTGACGCCGGTCAAGTTGTTCTTCCATATTGCCCATGAAGTATATTTGCAAGTATTTATGCTGTGCATCTTCATGAGGTTGCAATGATCCAATGCGATGGTAAATCTGGCCTTGAATCTGTAGTCGAAGGTATAGTTAGATTTAAAATTTTTTTTTTTTTTCAAATGATAACATGCCATTTTTATTTTAGAGACAAATATAGAAATCTAACAAACTACATTCCAGCAATTACCTTAGATGTCGGATTATATCCTTGTTCTTCGATAATTTCCGCCCCAAATGAAGTCATTTGAAAACAGACATTGTATTTTTGAGTGTTCGCTAGAAAATGTCGTGATTCTGGAGTTTCGCCATTAAGCAAGGAACACAATGGCTCTGGTGGCGGCACCAATAATGGCAATTTCACTTTACCACTAAGGCAGCACAAACCAGGCGTTTCACCAGCAAACTTCAATGCGCCACAATGCTGGCAAACAATGTCCATTGGACCAATGCAAGCTGTAGTCGATGGTGCAATCATATAGAAACGCTGCTCGATTCAAATCAACGCTTGAACCATTTCTTCTTGCACGTCGAAGATTATCCCTCTGTTGATCTGTACGATAAGCTCGACGATTTCTCGTTTCTAACCTAGCCGTTTCACGGGCTGCCTCTCTTTCCTCTTGTGTTTGAGAGGCACCAATTAAAGCCCTTCTTCGCTCCATACTAACGCGGCGCTCTTCTAGTGCAATGTCTCGTTCTTCATCAGATAATTGACTCGCGATGTTCCGTTGCCTAATTGCAGTACGGCTTCGCTGAGAAAGATTAGATCTTCTAGGACGTGGCATTGTTACTAATACTAATGCTGAATATGTACTCGCACAAAACCACACAAAACAAACAAATATAACAGTAGCTGAACTCGTGACATAGACATTGATTGATAGACTACTACTTTTGATACTGCACTTTTTAACCTTTGTAAATATATGTATCTTAGAAAATCATAGACAACATAAAAAGACATTTATGCTTTCGATAACTTAAATAATAAATCTTAGAAATTGTTTTCGAAAATAGAAACTTTAATTTACGCAAAATAAAGTTATGAACGCACGCGTAAATGTTAACCATTTGTCATTATTTCCGAACGCACGCATAAATATTTGAGAAACTTCTATTCAAATCTGCTTAATACACTTTTCAACCTTTTTAATTGATTAAAAAAAATACAGACAAAAGTTTATTCACCCTTTTGAAATAGTTTACACAAAATACATTTCTGAACGCATGCATAAATGTCAATCACAGTATTTGAAAGGATGACAGGAGGAAAACAAATGTTTGATAGGTACGAAACAAAGGAACATAATTAAATGGAAAATGATTCATTTTCATAATTATATATTCGTCAAGTTTTCATTGTTTTTAAAATGTATTCTGCTATTCAGGGCGGAGACAAATCCAACGAAACAAAAACCATGAAAATTGATCCAGCCGATCTCGAGTTATAAGTGTTGTAACAAACCCGTCTTTGTTTTATATATATAGATTAGTATACGTATACAAATATACACGTAGGTAAAACAAACTTAAACATATATAGGTATATTAATATCATGACAAGCTCATCTCTGAATTTATTTTGTATACATTTTTCTTGTTTGCAACATTTCTTTGTGCTCGTTACTTCTCACTGCCTACTGTTTGAAGTCGAGCCTGTACGCAATGTGTAATAGATATTCCATGCAATTTATACGGGCGTGTGGGGATGGCAAGCCAAATTCGTACATGTCAGAACACACAGTCTTTGATGTTACAGCATCTAAGCTATTCATTTCTGTAGATTTTGCTAAGCAGAGGTAGCATGATGCATTTGACCTGGCTTTAGAAAGGTACGTGCAGACTTTAGTATCGATCATTGTCATCATTAGTTGAAGAGTCACCCTGTTACTATTACTGCACTCTGTGGAGATAAGGGCCTCAATTAGATGTAATTAATAATTAATAAATGATCACAAAAAACAAATGGTTGATGAACCATTTGTTTTTTGTGATCAATGACAACTGCTTCGCTCTCCTTTACAAAAGTAAAGTGATCTGGACGACAATACAAAGCAGAGCATGGTTTTGGGTTCGTCCATAAAGTATTATCTCCATCTGTCAGTTTTAGTGGCACCAAGGAGGTCATGAAAATGCTTGAATCATCTTGCTCACCCTCCATTTTCTGCTTGTATCGGCTTTGGTTGGAAGCGCCATCAAATCCCTACTTGTATATCAGCTTTAGCTGCTTATTTTGCACATCGTCAGAAAGACTTTGAAGAATCTTCGTCACCGTGATGTCAAGTAAAGCTTGAAGTGTAATCCTAGCTGATGAATCCGCAACTGACACTGATTGCTTCGGAGGGTTGCAATCAAGCTTAGCTTGTTGCATCTTATAATAGGATGGATAAATATCCTTAGCACCTTCGCGAATGGCTACCTCTCGTAACGTAATATATTGCCACTTTGACAGTTTTAGTGAAAGAAGCGATCCAAGCGCTTTCTCTGGTGTAAATATGGTTGTTTTCACTGATACCTTAAGCGTTTCATTAATTTTAACGGCTCTGCTTCAGGATTTTATATCATATATTTGATCACAGATGCCATATTCTTCTTTTAAACGTGCTGCAACTGCATATGCCAATTCTCCGGAATTTTCGCCTGTATTATCATCAGATCTTCTCTTTTTCTCATTGCTTCCCAGATCTTCGAATGGTTTTCGGGACCTTTTGTCATTGTTCCAACAGACGATGACGTTGACGGTTCTTGAGAGACTGAGTGTGCTCTTGGTATCTCATCAGCAGTTGGTTCTTGATGAACTAAAGTTTGCACACAACTTAGCCAATCAATAACTGCATGCAGCCAATTTCCGTACCGGCTTAAAAAATTATCAAGAAATCGGTTGGATTTCTGCCACCTTTGTAAAGCAGCTTGCGTAAATCTCCGACAAAATTCTTTGAGAGTTACTCCATCCTCGGCAGAAAAGCAATCGCTTATGCGGGATACAATTGCAACAAACAATACTTCATGATTAAATGAAGTACTCTCACTTTTTAGAAGAACAAACAAGTCTAAATTGGTGACTAAACTCTCCATTCTAAGATTTTAGAGTCGCAGAGCAAAGATTTAATGCTAGCAATTACACAGTTGTGAACAATTTAAATTATAAAGCAACATTTTAGCCCTTTTATTGCAAAATGTCGATAATTAGTTAACTACCCTCATTGGAAATCTCTAAAAATGTGCTAATGAAAATTTATAGTCGTCAAAATCATTTCTTAGCACTCATAGCACAACTAATTAATGAATTACATTACTTATCAGAAAAAAGTGGCTTGGCATTGTTGCGCGATATTGCAAATTATTTAATCATTTATTATCTATTCAGACTTATTTAAAGACTAAATAATTGTAATTACTTAATCACTTGTTTTCAGACTTATTAGAAGATTAAACAATTAGGTATTTGGTATTTTGGTTGTGTTAACGCCTATAATAAATTGTAGTCTCCACGTAATCGATATGATATGCTATGAAAGATCTGCTAGGCGTTTACGATTATTTCATACATTTTATTATTTTTCTACCACCGCCATATTCGTCACAATTGCAAAATACTTTGTACACGAAAGTTTTGCTCCGAGTTATAATTGTTAAATTACGTTTTATACACGAAATATACAATTGTTACCACAAACTAAGTTTTTCTACGAGCACAAGTGAAGTCCCAAACAAGTTGTATCCAAACTTTTAAAACAATTTTGTGTTGATAAATATCGATGATAAATTTTCGGCTTCGATGGCGTAGTGGTGTAAGTTGTAACCGACCGCCACGCCTGAGGTCGCGGGTTCGATTCCCGCACAAGTCAAACATTTGTGTGCATGAACATGGATGTTTGACTTGGTCTGGATGTTTATATGTATAATATGTATGATCGCGCTCCGAAAGAGACGCGGGGAGCGAGGAGCACAGCGCCGTGCAAAAGATGCCCGCGCCGCGCGCCCGAGCGCTTTGAAACGTTTAAATTAGCCCGCGATGTTACGTATAATATCTGTGCATATTGTTGGAACTCTTATTGTAATAAAAGAAGTATTGTTGTAAAAAAAACCGTGTTTAAATGTCCTAAGGGACATTTGGCGACCGTGACAGGACAACGAGTCGCTCACCTCGCTTCGTTCGCCCGTACACGTCGTCGCGTCGTTGCAAAAATTCGTCAAACCACGCCGCCGCCATCTTGACGCTACGCGCGCTGCTAGAACAAATTGCTGCGTTGCTGGCGCTGGGCTGAAGCAAACCTGAAAAGGAAACGAGCTGCCTGTTGTCTACGTTGCTGGAAGCCCGGGAAACGGGCCTCTGGACGCCGATCTACGCGCGGGACGTGATTTTGCAAGGGACGCCGACCTGTGCGACGATTTTGGTGTGCTTGGTGCGCATCGCTACAACTCATCATTACGAGGGAAGCGCCGTAAGCTCAATCCTTTCTTTACCTATCCTCACCCAGTATCCTCCTCAATTTGAATATTCAATTTGGCTAGCTCTTCTTGTGTGGTGTGTGTGCGTGTACATATAAATTAAATTATTGCTATCCAATGATATTATAATTATAATATCATTGCTGCTATCTATTTACTGCTGCATCATTCGCACTTTCCATCATTTTGGTGCACTTCATTCCAGCAGTCTTCATTGCAATCTGGTACACTATTTTACAAAAATTACGTCAATATCTAAACTACTTATATTTTATGCCTGTTGGTGTCTGTTGACTGAATATTTTTGCCCAAACCTAACTTTAATTTGCAATTCACCTAAAAATCTAACCAAAAAATTCATCATTCATTCCAGTTTTTTCTAGAATTTCATTCCAATTCCGCCAACTTGTAATCACTCGGCCTTGTATTGCGCACTTGCTTGCTAAGTTGCTTATCGCCATTTTCGGCACGTATTCCAGTGCGTCAGAGCGAGAAGGCAACATTTCGCGCTGCTACGCGCGGGAAAGAATGGACTACATCGCCTCGGCTTGCGCTCGCCTCTACTCGGGCCATTTCGCGCCCGTTTCGAGCCTACCGCGGGTTCACCGGCCGGTTGACAGCTGACAGCTGGCCTCCTGCGCATCCATCCCTAGAACAAGGAGCGTAAGCCGTTTAGCCAATCTTTCTTGTTTTCTATTTGCAAATATCGTTGTGTGTGGTTCATTTGTGTTCATTAGTGTTGTTTATAATATAGTATAACATAATATAATAATTATATAAGTATTAAATTATATTATTAGTGTTGTTTGTTAAATTTTCGCCGTAAATCTTGTGTTAGTAACCATGACTAACGACAATGAAAAGAAACAAGATACCAGCTCTCAGCTTGCTGAGCTTAGAGCTAGACGTGGTACAATTAAAGGGCAAGCTACTAAGTTTAATACCTACTTACAAAAGCTTGACACAGATGAACCATTGACATCAGTCAAACACAACGAGTTAACTTTAAAGCTAAATAAATTTATTGAGTTGCTGAGTAAATTTGATGAGCTGCAGACTTCTATAGAGGTTCTGAATGAAAACAATTTGGATCTCGAACTCGCCATAAGAGATGAAATAGAGGAACTTCTTTATTCTAGTATCGCTACTGCACAGTACATATTAGAAAATTCAAATCCAAAGGTAGACAAGGAAAAGGATTTTTCATCCACTCCACATTTATCATGTAAACATGAGTCTCATGAAAGCTTAGGCTTTCGATTGCCTCTGATCAAAATATCAAAATTTGACGGCACCTACTTTAGGTGGATGGAGTTCCGTGACACTTTTGAATCATTAGTGCATAGTAATGATAAAATCAAGCCCATTCATAAATTCCACTATTTAAATTACTATTTCCTACTTGGAAGGTGAAGCTGCCAGAGTAATTGCCAACTTAGAGGTGTCTTCGGATAACTATGTAGATGCATGGAGACTCCTATGCGAAAGGTTTAATAATAAACGTCAATTGGTAAGCAAGCATCTGAATTCATTATTTAACATAGACTCTCTTCAACGGGAATCTGATAGGTCACTGCGCTATTTAAGTGATCATATCACAAAGAATCTTCCTACTGATCAATGGGACACCATAATCGTTCATATGATGACCATGAAACTGGATGACAGCACAGGCGCAAAATGGGAAGAGTATCGTAAAAACCTTAGCGACTTTCCCACCTTTGAGGAATTTAAGGCCTTTCTAAAGGACCGAGCAGATATCTTGGAAAGTCGTAAAGCTAAAAGGGACTTAACAAAACAGCCTGTCACAAGACAATCTCAATCAACCAATAGTCAATCACAGCGCCAAACATATTCAAACAATAAATACACAAAATCATTTGTAATTTCAGCGCCCAACAATCTGCGGCCGTGCGTCGTCTGCCAAGGCAAACACCGCATTTACGACTGCGCGACGCTCAAGGGCTACACCGTGGCCGATAGATGGGCTCAAGCTGACAAGCTGAAGCTGTGCCGCAACTGCCTGCGCGCCGACCACGAGCTAAAGCGCTGCAGGCTTGGCGGCTGTCGTGTGTGTAAGGGGCGACACAACACACTCTTACACAGAGACACTATACAACACAACACTACATCTGCATCTAGTGCCAATGACTCTAACGACAATGCGGATGCAGGTACATCAACTTCTTCAATTTCTATGTCAGTGGCTTCGTTGCTACTGGGGACAAACGAGAAAAAAAATACCATTTGTTGCCAGTGGTGACGAAAGGTAAAATGAAATATTAGCTGTCACCAGTGGTGACGATCGGGATATAGGAAAATCCCAATCGTTTCCAGTGGTGACGCTCGAGATTATGAATTCCCGATTATTGTCAGTGGTAAAGTAACATATACAAGATGTATTTAAAGAGATCAAACTAAGTCGACGGCGCCCCGCTTCGCGGGGCTCCTATTTTTGGGTGGGTTTAAGAAGGAACCTAACATAACCTAACCCTTCCGAGACGGAATGGCAGAACGGAATTTTTAATTTCTTCTTCTTTCATAGTTACTATAGCACCTACGACGTCTTAAGGTTTAGGGGTAGGAAAACGTTATCCCCTTTTTAAGTTTGATATTAAGGGCAACATTTTTATTTGCTTTACATTATGTACCGAATGTGATTATCTAATAATGTGATTTACAATGAATGTAAGGTATTGTTTTTCAAATTAAACATCTATCTTGATACTCAAACTCGTCTTAATTTAATTCCCATAGTAATGCAACTAAAAATACATAATTTACACTACTGACAACAACTGCGACTTTTTTCGTCCTAACTGTTACCAGTGGCAATAATTGGGATTTTGATGACCCATATCTCACCACTGGCAACAATTGAGGTTTTAATGATCCATTTGTCACCACTAGCAATAAATGGTATTTTTTTTCTCATTTGTCCCCAGTGGGAACGAAGCCAGTGGTGACGACTGGGAACAAGCTCATACGCTGAGTAGTGACACGTTAGTATAGTAAATAAGTACTAACTCTAACAGACCGTTTATCAATGGTCTCTGCATATGCCTTAGAAAACATGCCCAGAACGTCATACCTAGTTGGCTTTACCACAGGTTTTTCTATTTGAAAGCTATCCAAGAGGTTTCTCTACTTGGCCTTTATTGGACCAAAAATGAGACATCGAGAGGCTGCAATAAATGTGTTAGATGCGGAGGATACGTTACAATGTATATTTGCTCTTTACTTGCAAGATCTAACACTTCTGGATCCAGGTGAGACTTATGGGAATCCATGAAAAGCACAACAGGTCTTGCCAAGGGGATATTTTCTACGAAATGTTTAAAAAATTCTAGGAATAAATCATTGTTAATCCAGCCCTTTTCACTTAGTCTAACAAGACATGAAAATTCAGCACTCTCTAACCTGTCATCCCAACGCTTTCCTTTAAAATTGCATCACCAACAACATTCAAACATGGTAATACTGTGGTTGTTGTTCCTCTTTCCCCAAAGGTTTGTTTATAATTATAAACATGTGACTTACCCGTCAATGCTACAATTTTGCCAGACTTCATAACAAACATGAAGCCAGTTTCATCCAAGTTCCATATGCGTTGTGGCTGATTCTGGACTCCTAACTTTGTATACAGTTCTTCAAGCATTTTGTAGAATTCATTTATAGACTCTTGTGGCTGACTGAGCTCTATTCATGGACAAACTCTCTGGTGTTCTTAAACTCAGATTATAACGTTTCTTGTAAGAAGCCCACCAGTATCAACCTGCATATTTTTTTGTTCTAGAAAAAGGATGTTTAATTTGTGCCTTTTCAGCTAAGCGATATGCTACTAAACGGATCTGCTTTACAGTCAATCCAAAACCAATTGCCTGCATTTTATTGATATAACTCAGCAATTCAAGTTCTATTTCAGATGGCAAAACAAAAGGTTTCCCACGTTTAAGCTGAGATGATGAAGTAGGGTCATGGTCATACATAAAAGATATAAATTTAGCAAATCTATCGAGGACTACGAGGCATTCTCACAGTGTAGAGCGAGAGTTAAGGCCGAAACGGCGCGTGCTCACGACGAGTACCGGGACCGCGTTCAAAACCACCTAGTGAGCGAACCGCGAGCGTTCTGGAATTTTATCAGAGCTAAGACAGGAAACTCGTCCTGCCGCAAGATCATAAAAGACGGTCGGGTATTATCTGAGTGCGAGAGCGCCGGAGAGTTCGCCCGCTACTTCGAGTCTGTATATACGCCGGAACCGGCCACGCTGAGCGTGGCGGCGGCCAGCGAGGGTGCGGCTGAGGCGCCGGGAGCGCGCGTGGCGCTGACGCCGCTCGCGCCAAGTGACATGCGCTGCGCACTCGCGCGCTTGCCGCCAAAGCGCTCGGTGGGGCCGGACGGCATCCCACCATACATTTTTAGGGATTGTGGAGCAGTATTGATGAAGCCTTTACAACATTTATTTAACGTGTGTATTAACACTGCAACGTAACCCGACCGATGGAAGCTCACCCGAGTAGTACCGGTGCCGAAGGGAAGGTGAGGGCCTGCGCCGACTGATTATAGACCCGTGGCGGTTCTATGTACTCCGGCCAAGGTGTTAGAGGCGGCCATTCATGGCTGTCTTTATCCGCAGATTAGTTCTCAGTTGTCCGACGCGCAGCACGGATTCCGTCCTGGGCGGGGGACAACGGGTAACCTGCTGAATCTGATGACGCATCTGGTGCCGGCAGTGGACGCAGGGCTACAGGTTGATGTCGCGTACTTTGATTTACGAAAGGCATTCGACACAGACGTACACGACAATGACGTACTTCTATCCAAGCTGGCCGGTGTGGGGTGCACCCCGCACACGCTCTCATTCTTTGCCTCTTACCTGCGTGACAGATGTCAGTATGTCGACTGTGGTGGACACATTTCGGACCTCTACCCTACAAGGTCTGGTGTGAGTCAAGGCAGCAATTTAGGTCACCTGCTGTTCATTCTGACGGTCAATGACCTCCCGAGGGTAGTATGTAAGTCCATACCTTTATTATTATTATTTTTTTTTCAATTCGTTCCGTATCTGTTCAGGTGTAATAAGATGTAAGTTCATCTTGCCATTATAAATGTTTGTTACGGTGTCTAGAAGAGTCTCCTGAACATTTCTCAGTTGTTCTATCAGGCTGTTGGCAGAAATGGCAGACATCGTAAATTCGGTTGACAGTGTTTGGGAATAAATTTCTTTCTGGAGCCCATTCGCAAAATTCTCTAAATTCAACAGGTGTTGGTTAAATAGTTCGTATTGTTTTTCGACTGTTCCTTCCGATCTTCGAAGTAAATTATATTCAGCTTCTATCACGGATGTTTGGTTTTTCAGCAACAAAGCCGAATGTTTCTCATTTTCTTTGACTAGGTCAATGTCTTCTTGGTATTGCACAGCAAAATCGTCATCTAATACTCCAAACAATGACCGAGCGATGGAACCGACACCGTTAATTAGCCCGCGCTTGTTTCTCATATTTACTCGGCCTTGCGGATTCAGCAATATGCGATTGTAGTTCACAAGTTCAGCAAAAGAATGTTGTAATTGTGCTAAAATTACGTTACATTGTGTTGTCCTTTTTATTTTATCGCAGATGTTTTCTAAATGATTGGAGAATTTACTAATTAATCCAATACCATGCCAGTAGGGCTTGACATCGTAATAGACAATAAGCTTCCACTCATCGCGAATCAGTTGCATGTTGGGTAATTTGTCAAAATACAAGCCTTGTTGAATCTCTGTCTCTGTCTCTGTCTCTCTCAATGTTTGTTATGTTAGCTGCCATGACAAAATTTTGCATGTATAGTAATGTCATAACCAATCTAAAGAAGTTGATTTCCTTGCTCGGTGTTGAATATCGTTTTTGATTCGACTTATTTCCATTCGCCTTTGTGACGTTTTGTTGTTCAACAGTTTCATTGCTGTTTATAGGTAAGACAGATAGTTTTGTAACGGGTCTCTTAATATAGCCGTTTTTCGTTTTAAGACTAACGACATGAACATATCCATCGTCACCTGGGTGAAGGTCACTTATTCTGCCCATTAACCACTTTCCTGCAGGCAATTGGTCGTCATGAATAATTACCAAGTCTCCTAATTGCAGATTTTTCTGAGGATTCAGCCACTTTGATCTGGCTAACAGCTGACACAGATATTCCGATTTCCATCTCTTCCAAATTTCTACGAAAATCTTTCTTGTCAGTTCCCATCTTGTTCTAGCATCTTCTTTTGTTTCTATAACCGTCAATCCTGATCTTCCCGTTAAAAAGTGAGCCGGCGTAAGACAGTCCAAGTCCTCCACATTTTCACTCAGCGGGCACAGAGGCCTGGAGTTCAAACATGCTTCCAGTTTTGTTAGGATTGTGGTGAATTCCTCAAACGTGAGTTTTTGATCTCCCACAACTCGCCTTAAATGGTGCTTAAGACTTCGAACAGCTCTCTCCCACAGTCTTCCTGCCGAAGGCCAGGCGGGGGCATTAAAATGCCAGTCGATGGTCATCTCCACAATTTCTTTCTGTAACTGTTCATTTTTGTACGTTTGTTCGATTTCCCAGTAGTGTTCCATAAGTAGCCGATTTGCGCCGATAAAGTTCGTCCCATTATCGCTGTACAAATGGCGAGAGGCGCCTCTCCCCGCCGCCATCCTGTTTAGAGCTGCCAAAAATGCCGCGCTGGTGAGATCAGACACCAGTTCTATATGCACTGCTTTTGTCACCATGCATATAAAGATAGCTATATAGCCCTTTGTTGTTTTTCTTCCTTCCTGTTGTTTCGTAAGATTGACCTTACGGCATGTTACACATTTTCGTATTTGCATCTTCGTTACTTGGTTACCGCCAATAACCCAATATTTTTGTCGAAGATGTGAAAGAGTGAGTCTCGGGCCACCATGGAACGTCATTTGATGAGCTTGATCGAAGAGTAGTTGTGTCAAACGACTGTTGTAGGGAATGATCATCGCATGTTTCATATCTTCACAACTGTAGATTACACAGTAACTTCGGGATAAAGGGTAAATAAAATATCACAGGATTACTGCATATCACTGATTAGCCACGTTTTGCCTACTATAAACCTCTGCCTACCCTTTCGGAGACATATGGGTGATGCTATTTATGTTACGTGTTAAAAGTCTGTGTTCCTTAATTTAAACACTAAAAGGAACCGTTTGATAATTATGTAAAAATAAATAAAAACATATTGATGATTTAAAAAAACAAAACGGCATTGATAACCGTTATGTGGAATATGACAAAATATAAATAATTAGTACTATAACCACCTGTAAGGATATTACGGTTTTCCTTGCCGTTTAAAGAGATAATTAGATTTTTCATATCAGCTTCATACAAATTTTTCGTAATTTTAATATAATTCCTTTGTTTTTGTGCAGAATTAACTCGGGTGTCATTTTTGCATATAGTACTAACTAATAGAAGCAATATCCTGCAAAAAAAGTCGGCACTTGCAAGTTGAAATCCCTTAGTCTATGAAAGCCGTTTTTCAGCCTACCGTGCGACCCCACAAATTTGAACTTAAGCTTATACTAATCCACTACACATAAAAAATAAAATTGCATCCTCTGAAAAACACAACCCTAAATTTAACTTTTCAATGGACTAAGATACTTACCGCTGTTTGATTTCTTGTCTTTCTCTAGAATTTTGTGGAAAATGGATGTATTTTTTTACTATTATATCATTACAAAGTGCATTAACAACTAATTTAATGGTTCTAGAAGCAGTTGGCTGTGACACATATGTGTTACTATTTCTACACAAGGATTTCTGGTAACTTTCATGAGTAAAGAATATCAGGGCACAGAGAATCTTAAAAATAGAAGTTAGGTATCATACTCGTTTATAGCAAATTTTATAATGATATAATGGCGCTTATCACTTAACCACACGTAACTATTACCACAGATAATATAAGACTATACTAGTACAGATACTCAATCCCATACAAAAATTTTGGACACGCCTAACTTTGGCTATCCGACTTGCTATTTTGGCATCTTTTTTTACACTAGATGGCAGCAAAAAACTAGCGCCACTGCTGCCATCTACCCATCACAAGCACACAAGTAGTGGGCCTAAAACGGGTACGCTAAGGGATATTTACAATAAAAAAGTCCTAGAAAAGAAATTTAAACTTCTATTTTTACTTTTCAAATATATAACTAATAAAGAATCTAAAATAAGAACAAACATAAAAACTTTCTTCATATTTCGAACAAAAACCAAAAACAAAAAATACCTTCAAACTACCCGTTTTGCCCCCATGGGGTGCCTAAAACGGGTACGGCGTTTGGGCAAAACGGGTATAAGGTAATTATCGAGATCAATGGACATTAAAAGGAAATTTTGTTAATTAACTAATACTATATTATTCTATTAAGTCTTCTTTTTCATCACAGTCTTCATTATTAAACTTATTGCAATTTCTTCGATTATCATTCATCATAAATCAACTTTAACGTCTCAGTTATTACCTATAAAATTAAAGTTATTCCTGACAGCCGTCACAATAATAGGAACCTCTACCAGAATAAGTTGTGCACGCCTCGTGGGCCCACATTTGACAATCGTCACATCTGATCGAGTCCTCTATAGGCGGGTATGAGTATAACTCTGAACAAACCAAGCATGGGTATTCGGCTCCGTGATCTTCATTATCCTTTGGTCCTCGCTTGGACCTTTTCTGCCTCTTTGTCTTACTAGTAGAAGCTTTTACAACCTTCAAATTTTTCTTCACTGCTTGGATTTTACCAATAGGAACTTTCTTTTTCTCTTCTTTTTCTCGTTGCTGATCTTTTATTGGCGTACTTGTAAGTATTTCGGCTCTTTGTGTTTTTCGTCTGCGAGTGTTGGTGGCATTCACCATCATTTTGGGTGATGGCCTGATTTCTATTGGAGTTACATGGGGTGCTGCAATTTCTGGTTGCGAGTCCTGCTCGTTAGTATTGCTACTACTAACTTCAATAGTTTCTGGAGTCAAGATATTATCAGAATGTGGCGTCATAAGCTCAAGGCCTGCCATCAATGTTGGAGATTTGCAGACAGAATTACGATTCAAAAGCTCGTCTAAAACAGAGGGTGATATGGTGCGATCAGAATCAATGGATTATCGAATATCGTTATTTGCTGTGAAAGGTATTTCAATGCTGTTTTCTGTTTCGATAGCAGGCAATTCTGGCTCATTAGGCGCTGCCACATCCTCATTTTCAATTGGTTCTGGTCTGTCAGTCATCGTTGATGGTAGATAATCAGAATCATCAAAAATATGACGATTGGTTGGCCATATGCCAGTGGAGGAAAATCTTTTGACAGCATTTTGAGCACTAGCTGCTTTCATGTAAGCCTCGTTAAACAACCTTGCCACTTCATATTGTGATACGATACGCCCAACATGAGTTCTTTGGAACAAGGAAATGGCTTGCTCAAAGTAGATTTTCAATGGTCCGTACACGCACGTATCAAGCGGCTGCAATCGGTGTGTAGTATGTGATGGAAAATACACAAAAATCACATGGTTCTTCGAGGCAAACTCTAAGGCTTCAAGATGTTTGTGTGACTCGTGGTTATCCATCACCAAGAGAATTTTTCTTTGTTCTGTGGGCCTAGTTATATCTACGAAATGACGTAGCCATTCCAAAAATGTTTGGCCATTAATCCAACCATTGTCGGTACAACTAGCTACCGATCCAGGTGGAGCCCCATCTAGAAGTCTAGGTACTATCCGCTTACGGCCAAAAATTAGAAAAGGTGGTACAAAGGAACCTGCCGCATTGCAGCAACATACAATGGTCGTCAATTTACCTCGTTCGACACTTGAAATTACACCGACTTGCTTTTTTCCAGTTCTGCAAAGGATTCTGGGAGGCCTATTACTGGTCGTTTGAACCCCAGTCTCATCAACGTTGTATATTCGCGTCGCATCAATATTGTGTTTTTCAATCTCTTGTTCTAGTATATCGAAAAACCTTTGCACTTGTGGTTTGTTAAAACCTCTGGCTTGTGCTATCGATGTCGGTTCTGGCCGACGAAGACTCATATTAGAATGTCGCATTTTAAACCCGGCGAACCAATCCTCACCCGCGGTATTATTTTTGAATGGGTGAGGAATGTGATTAATCTCAGCATATTGGTACACAAGCTTCAAAAAATCAATTTTAGTTAACCCAAAAAAAAGTGAGTCCATATGAAAGACATATTCCAGAAGTTCTTTCTCCTGATTTTCATTAAAAACAGTGACGAACCTACCAAGTTTTTTTTTCGGGCATCCTTTTTTGATGTGCCGCTGTAGTGTTGATAGGTTGATGCCGTATTTCTTGGCAGCACCTTTGACTGAAGTTTTGCCAGCTTCCTCCATAGCCCGTTTCATAATGTCTTCGTCCCAGGAAGCATTTGTAGTTTTTCTTTTATATTTATTTACCATCTAAAAAAAAGAAGAAGCAATACGTACATTAACAAGCAATATTCTAATTTTTCATTTATTTATGAATTAAAAACTAGACAAAGTAACTCATGCCAACCCACGAAACCATATATAGGGTAAAACGGGTAAGGGCAAAGCAGGTACCCGATTTACCCCTACCCGTTTTGCCCAAGAGCACGTTTTAGTTTTTACACTTTATAACCTTAAAATTTAAACAAAAGTAGCCACAAGCTTCCGAACATAAAATAGCACAATACTAGCAAAATCATAACATGAAACTTTTCAGAACATATCATACACCATTTTTAAGTAAACACAACTATTCCAAACCAATATTTTTTAGTGGAAATAGCAAAAAAACATTTTTTTAACTTACCTTGAAAGCGCTTGTATCACTGTAGCGAGCCGACTGCCTGTGATTGGTTGATGCCCGAGACACCACACTGCACTCACACATTTGCAATTTTACTAACGGCGCGCAAATTTAAAAGCCTACCCGCTTTAGGCGGGGTACCTGTTTTAGGCACACCTCCCCTACCGAATCCTATTTGATACCAGCTCAAAAGAGATGGCGTTGTGACAGTAAAATAGGTACCTGACTGTTGGATGTAACATAATTATTTAAACGAGCCGATACAAAATGTGCGCCACCTTGAAATAATAAGTTATCTACCTATAGTGTTGTGTGCCGGAAAGCGTACGATCACACTTTGGTGATTCTTATTTACTCGGTCGGATTTTCGTGAATATATCATGTTGCTATCAAAATTTGACCTTGTATATATTTTTTTCATATAATTTTAATGAATGCGTTTTAAAAAGTGTTAATAAAACAATATATTTCATTATGTATGAGATTGCGATTGATGTTCGGGTATATTGAAACTTACTCATTGGCGTATAAAATTCTACTTGGGCAGTTAGTTATCTATATTTCACTATAATTGTAAATATTAAATAATATAAAATATTGCACCCAGACTTTTAAATTAACTATACAAAGCCTAAAATTTAGTCTCTGTTGAAGTTTACTGAGTCATAACTATTTATAAAATACATCACATAGATTATTTAGAAATTCTAAATAATCTATGTGATGTATTCTATTTAGTGGCGGTTAACAAAGTAATTTATTATAATAGAATGTTGAGGTCCCTAAGTGACAGGATGTCCTTATCTTTATTTTGTTGAGATTCATTGATAACAAAGTAATTATGTGCTGACTGATTTATGATAACAGAATGTTTGTGATCCTAAGTGACAGGATGTTGAGATATGTCGATGACAAAGTAATTTATGTGCTGACTTATTCTATGATAACAGTATCACGCGGTTGCTTGACGACGGGGTGTCCTTATCTCCATCTTGTTGAGTTATGTCGGTATCTGGTGTTCTGCTTGAAGGGTCGTGATATTTACAGCTCCCTCCCAATCTCGAGTATATTCGTCTGGCTTAACGGATTACGCAGGTGATGATGAAGACAGATATCACGCTAGCAAGTAAATAGAGTTTTATGCTAAGCTGAGACGCTTGAGTCGTAATATGTTGGTACCTTCGTAGTGTTTCTATTTATTTGGTTACATCATCTTCGTTTGTAGTCATCGAAATGGGGTAGTCGTTGATTGGTTCTGTTTTAAGTCCTTGATAGATTTTGATTGCAGTTTTTTCTTCTCGTGTGAAGCAATCGGTGTTATCCTCAATGTAGGATCCTATTAGGACCATCTTTCTTCTGTTGCACCTATCATTGATTGTGGTTTCTTCGAGATTCCATCTATAGTAAAGGTTGTCTTTGATCCTTCTGGAATAAAGTATAGGGCAGAATATTAATATTTCTTAACAGGTGCTCTGCTGACGCAGGATGCTGTTTCTAACGCATTCTTTGGGTAATCGAGTGTTACAGATGCTCTGTTTGCAATTAGTCGCTTCGTACACTTGATCATCTCTTACAAGATATTGGCCAGGCATAAGATTAGGGATAGTACAATGAGTTTTATTCTTATTTATTATAGGGATAATTTGTTCTTAATTATAGGTATCTCGGGATATGATTGGTATGGGTAATTGAAAGATCATTATATTTGATTGTAATGTCACATGTGGCTTGATTTGGGCTTCTAACTTGAGTACATTTCTTAGTATGTTTATTTAAGGGTGTAGTATATCGTGTTGGGCGAATACATAGGCTTCGTTGAGATTGTTACAAATATCGGTTAAGCTTTGATAACTAAATAATAATTCAGACGTAACACCATATTGTATATTATTTTGCCGATATTTTTGTGTCAGATCATTTATGTGAGATGAGAGAAAACTAATCTTTTTATTCTAGTTTTCTAGCACATCAGTGGTTAAGCTGAATTTATTTTCTATATTTATTAAGTCGTTGTTATCAAGATTACCTGAGATTGCTTTTATTATAGAGCCTAGTCCGTCGATCAATCCTCTTTTGTTCCTAACGGGTGTTTGGATATGGGATATACAATTATAAAGGTTATTTTCTAGAAATTCTAACCTATGTTTTTCTATTTTAGTTCCTATAGCTAGGGGATATAGTGATCTTATCTTATAGTATTCATTATACAATATGAAATTTATACTACCAGCCAAATTTCGTCTAGACGTTAGGTATCAGTAATAGAACCCATTGTTTCAAAAAGAAAGTATAATATTAATAAAATATAAATAAAACATTTTTTAAAACAAACATTAATTTAGCGTGGTCACCGAGTCAACGTAAACACACGATTTTTTAACAATGCATTGAATGAAAGCGGGGTGGCGGGCGGGGTGCGAGAAGGGCACAGCTGCAACACAAATCGTAAATTTCGTTTAGTCGCGTGCGCACTTGTGACGCAATCGCTTACTTCCGTGTTTACTTTTCCCGCGCGCGCCGCCGCCCTATCTTTTGACAATGTATTCAAACCGCGAGTACTACGAAATGGTGCGTTGTTAAATTTTGAGTGGAGAAAGTTTAAATGGTGCTCAAAGACTTTACGAAGAACAAAGTGTTCCTCGCCTCCGTAATCAAGGACACGTAAATCCAACAGTGCCCAATCGTGAAACGATTTTAGCTGCTAATCAACGGCTGTTAGACTACGGCCAATTTACTACACCTTCGCATGCCCAAGGACGCGGCAGGCAGAGACTGCCTGTAGAAGTCGAAGAGGAAATCTTCGATTTCTTTGAACGCAAACCTCGTGCAAGTACACGAGACGCAGCCCGGCGCTTCGGCGTGAGTCAGTATGCGGTTTGGAAACTACTGAACACTACCGGCATGCACCCTTATCACTTTCGGAAGGTCCAAGCATTAAATGATGAGGATGCTATGCCTCGTCGAAGATTTTGTGAGTGGCTAATTGCACATCCAAATGCTGACATTTTATGGACGGATGAGGCACTCTTTACTAGAGCCGGGCTATACAATCAGCATAACGAACATTGGTGGTCGTTTCGTAATCCGCACATGATAAGGGAGACCTATCACCAAGTACGATTCAGTGCAAACGTATGGGCTGGCATTATAGGCAATAAAATATTGGGTCCATATTTTATTGAGGGACGTCTCACCGGAGGCACATACTTGGACATGTTGCGACATGTCATAGAAGATTTTATGGACGATGTGCCTATAGTTAATTATCGTGAGGTTTACTACCAACACGACGGTGCACCACCACATTATGCCACCTCTGTTCATACCTTAACACGGCAGTCGCTGGATCGGTCGTGGGGGTCCTGTTCCATGGCCGCCGCGTTCCCCGGACCTTACGCCGTGTGACTTTTTTTTATGGGGTGAAATAAAAAGACGTGTGTATGTGGAGGAGGCTGAAAGTCTCGAGGCTTTAAAAGAACAGATAAACCGTGCATTTGACGAAGTGAAAAATAACACTACAGTGCTAAATAAGCTAAAAAACAATGTGCAAAAGCGAGCAAGACTGTGCCTAGAGAGAAACGGATTGCATTTTGAAAATTTATTGAAGTACAGCTGAAGATGTGGTAAGTGGATTTTAGTTGTACGCCTCAACCAAAAACCTAAGCTGATTACATTTATTTTAAAACGCATAAATCCAACTATTCTACTTTATACTTTTGTTTTACGTATTTACGATTTTTATGTTGTGCCTAATGAATAATTCAATAAATACTTATTAGGCCTTACGTCGAATAGTATCTTGTGCAATCTCCAGCTAATGAAATAATAAAGAGTAGGTTTGAAATTGATTATGTTATCACTGATATACCGCCGGCCGCGCCTGCGACGGCGGGGCGCGGGGTGCGCGGGGTGTCTTGCCGCCTAACGCGTAGTGCATGTACGACGCGTGGTGTCCATAATCATAGAAGTTTTTAAGACAACTTTGTAGTGGCTGAATTCATTAATTTTGTACTGCTTAGCATAAAAATAAAAAATACGTGTCTCATTATTTTACTCAAAGATTATTATATTAAAGTTTAGACGGGGACTAAAAAATCAGGTTGTATAAAGGTTGGAGATTTATTGGATGGATCAGGGTCCATTCGTCTTCTTGTATCCATGCCTTGTCTTTTGGAATTGTTACGATTCTTCCACTGAGTGGGATGATCTTACACCAGCATCTGGAAGGCGTATTTGGCTTATATGAATTTGGCGATCTTTATACGCATGAAAATATATTATTTTGTTTCTAGGTTGTATTTGTTTTATAAGGTAGGGTCCTAGGAAAGTGTTTTTATTCTTACTCTTATCGTGTCGTTTCTTATAGAATCGCATACCTATTTGTAGTTCGGGTAAGGTAGGGGTTCTCATTTTATTTCCTTGTAGGAAGGATTTATCCTTAGACTTTTGTACCGTAAACCGGGGTGGCATTGATTAATTTTAAAATATAAACCGTTGCCATTCATTGTATTTTGAAGTCATATAAAAACAAAAAATGTTGATATAATGGACTCACCAAATACTTTCATATTTTATTGAAAAAAAAAATTAAAATGCAATTTTTAATTTAGAAATAAAATTAAAAAGGTTGTAATCAATTTAATATTAAATTTGGGGTTACTTTGAGGCCGCCTGATGTTTTTATAGATTTTGATAGAGACCCTGACTAGAAAAACAAAACAATAAAAAAAATTAAATTGACAATTTTAGTTCTAAAACTAGGTGATTTTTAATTTTTTTGGGGTGAGTTTGATACTTGGGGTGAGATTGATTAGACTTATACTTGAATTCAGGGTTTACTTTATTATAATAAAGGGTCATAAATAATCACGCAAATTATTTTCAAACATTTTTATTTAATCAAGTAACAATATTATGTATTATAAATTATAATCCTAGTAGGTATTTAAAGAAAAATTAACAAAAAAACGTTTCAAAAGTTTTTTTACCTAATTATCTATTATAATAATCAGTCTTAATAGTTTTAAAGGTCAAAAAGTACCAGTAGGTACGTAGGTAGCATATCAAAATACAATACTTCTCTCCACAATAATTAACACGGTCACATAATTATTTTTAGAATTAGGTAAGTGTACTTAGTACAGATATACATTTTAAAAAACTATGTAGAAAATAAAAACAATACAAAATAATGGCACATTTTTCAAGAGGGTTTCTTTACAACTCCTTAACTACTATTTCAGTTGGAAATTTATAGATGTTTCCATCGAGTTTTGGTGATGGAAGGTAATTTATAATATCAGACTCTTCAATAATTGACAGATCATTAGGAACTTCTCGAAAATCAGTCTTTGATTTCATTTGGGATTTGTACCCTTGTACTACAATTTTTTCTCCCGAAATGTCTTCAATAGAGCAAACGTAGTTATAGCTTTTCTTTCCCTTCTTAGTCGAAAACTTTGCTAAAATAAATTTTCCTACTTCAGGCCCCTGCGTTTCAATTTCAGACTCACAGTTATCTGGTGCTACAGCTTCTGTTGGAGGAGATTCTGACCTAGATCTCGATTTACGTGCTTGATTTAAAACATGTGATTCATCAGGTTCATCGATAGCTTCATGGTCTTGATGTTCCGAGGATGTGGACGGCTCAGTTGTGCAAATACTTTTCCCAGGCTCGACATTCAGTCTCCTCTTCTTTCTAGTCGGCTCTGACTGTTGTCCGTAGCGCTGCTCTCTTAAAAACTCTATTAATAAATCACGAACAACCGTGTTCATTTCAGGGGAAGGTGTTCTGTCAGGCAATTTTCTTAAAACTCTTTCTCGGTCAAATGGATAGATTCCCGTTGCTTTAAAACTGGAAATCAAATTTCTCTTCACTGCCGATGGTTCGGTTACTGCACTGTCATTTTTCGGTGGTATTTTATCCATTTCTATGATAGTTTGTCTTAATAGTGACGGAAAGGATTCTTTCGGGACACTTGTAGCTCGAAGGTTAGTTTGTTTCCAGGTTTCAAGAGTTTTTCTCCAGGCTCCTTTTAAAGGGCGAAAGAAAGCGACATCTAAAGGCTGACATAAGTGCGTGGAGTTTGGGACAAGACACACGAAGCCAATATTATGTGTGTTGCATGAAGTTATGACATCTTGATCAAGGTGGGATGATAAATTATCACCAATCAATATTTTTCGTCCATTTAATTTGTTAGCGTGAGGCAAAAAACATGTCATGAACCAATCCCTAAATGTCGAAGCATCAATCCAGCCACTAGCAGTTCGGTTATATCGGCTTCCTCGACTACAGCAAGATTCTCCACAACACGGATGGCTAACGATACCTCGTTCCTTCCAAGTATCATACAAATGCGTACTTTTATAAATGATGTAAGGCGGTAATAATGTTCCATCTGCGGAACCGCAAAACATAACCGAAGTACTACTTTTTGAAAAATTCATTATTTTCTCAGGGTACTTTACTCCCCTTTTATACAAACATCTTTTCTTGCCGGGATCGTCGGCCATATTCGTCTCATCATAGTTAAAAATGTTACTTGGTGGGATATCTTTTACTTCAGGTTCCAGGTGATCGAAATATCTATTTAATGTGTCCCGTCCTATTACTGCTCTAGACCTTTTGATATTGGTGGTTACTCTTTGTGCATAAGAGTCTTTGTGGCGCTTCAAAAGACTAGCAGCCCACTCGACACCCGGCAAATTATTTTGAAAGCGTTCGACTGTCCGTCCTCGTTTGTCTAAGTATGATTTCGCAAAAAAGCGAATATCTAATAACGTGAGGGGAAAACCCCAATCGGAACAAGAAGCAGCAGCACTTAAAATCGAAATTTCCTCTTTATGATTAAAAATTGTCTGTCCACCGGCTGATTTTCCATGTAAGCCTTTGTACTTGTTATATAATGTGCCGAATGGGATGTGATACTGAAGCGAGGCAGCGTTTATCGTAAACTCATTGTCGGTTATCTTCTCTAGAGCCTCTTCAAGGGTCTCCTCAGTGTAATTTTTATAATTGCGGGTACCCGGCGTTTTTTTGTAAGTCCGAACCATCTCGAATCTACAAACAAAATATATACCTGGGGTTAGATTGATAAGTCATAGAATGTCTTATATCCTTTGAATATTATAATAACTGGGGCGAGATTGATACATATCAATGTCGCCACGTATAGGTAATCAATTACGCCCCGGTTTACAAACGAAAGCATAGAAAACAAAATGGCGACCGACGGTGCAAGGTTAAAACATGTTTTTACTCCCAAAGAACCAAACAATTACATATCCTCTTTTCGTAAATAACAAGTAAATACACACATTTGCACATTCGAAGTTATACGGTAGGTATTGAAAAAGAGTTAATTTTAACGTAATAACTTAAAGAATTGAATAAATTACTTACAGTGATGTTCTTTTGTCGCCGTTTTCCAAAAATATGGCGGACGAGTCAATCTTGCCAACACAAAAAAGAAAAATAACAATTCGTTCCATTCCAAGTAGAAATATAGTTAAAACCATAAATTTTTAGTAATCATCAATGTCGCCCCGGAACTCAAAGTCGCCCCGTTTTACGGTATTTTATTATAATTTATAATATTTGGGGTTTTATTTGTGGTGCTATGTATTGTAGAGTTATAGGCGAGCATTAGTAGTGGTATGTCTAACTGTTGATTAATTTATTTTTGTGTACGTAATTTTTCAATTAATGTGGAATGTAATCGTTCTATATTACCGTGTGAAGTGTGGTGTTGAGGTGTAGGAACGTATTGTTCGACTCTTAATGTTTTTAAGTACTGTTTAATAGTTTCACTAATAAATACTGGGTCATTGTCTATTGATATTGTGCAAGTCCTTGATCTATATATTCTTTAGCGAGATGCGGTCGAATAAAGGATCTCGTACTTCCTGTGTCGAGTAGCATTTTCTCATTAAATTCCGGTATAGTAATGTAAGGTAATTGTGGAGTTTTACCGTGGTGGTAGAGTATTATGTGGGTGTTTCCTGAATAGGGGTTGAGGGAAAATCCTCATTTATTTCGCTTTCTTCTTGTTTACTATCGTAATGGCTTTGAAAGTACAGCTCTTCACACTGACGCATGTAATCGTCGTAATTTGATGTGTTTGGCTGATCGTAATGTTCTTGTTGTTCTTCCTCGATATTAAACATTGTGTCACGTATTGGTTTTATCCAAGGTCTAGCGCTTGCGGTGCGCATAGTAACGTCTTTGTTTTGTTTTTGCTGATTTTGAGCGTTTATCGGTTGTTGAGAGTTATTATTAAATTGTCTTTGTCTCGTAGTGAATGGTGATGGTGGATACGTGTGTCGATTTGGGTTATTATTATTATTTGGTATCCAACGTGGAACAAAGGGTACAAAAGGTTGTTTGTGTTGATTATGTGGTTGCCTAAAATTATTAAAAACGGGTTTAGATTGCGTTGGTAAAGGATAACTTGGTTTCTGTGTATATGTGGGATGTTTATCATTTTTATTTTTTGTTATTTGATATCCTTCCCTGTCGAGTCGTCTAGCTTTCTCGCATGTTATTTCGTACGGCTCTAATTTATAAATGTCCATATACGTGGATGGCATATATTTAAGAAGCGTTAGCTTTGCTATGGGCTCAAGAAATATCTTGGCTCCAGAGACAATAGTTTCTCCTTCGCAGATTAATTCGTTAATTTCGTGAATGAAAGGTATAAGTCTATTTTGGTTAGGTTGTACGTTTTGTATTTCTATGACTATATCTTCTATTTTTATTTCCCATCTCCCGAAATTTTGCAACAAGAGAGTTTTAATACTGGACCACGTGAAGTCATGGGTGCCTCGATAGACCGCATTTGCTGCGTCTCCGGCTAATCTTGACAACACTAAATTAATTTTAATGGTCTCATCACACATTGTTGACGTTATAAATCTTTCACAAGCCCTAATAAAATCATTTAGATCTCGTTCACTACCGTCACCTTTAAATATTGGGATTGGAATGTGTCGGGTTTCTATGGTATTAAAATTAGTGCCAGATTGATTTGGGATACTCATTATGGATGATTTAATGAGGGGCTTTCCTGATGGGGTACAGGCCAGTTTGTATCTTGTAGTTGAATTGCAAGTGTACTGACGTGCTGATGCAAGTTAACATCAGTATCTTCGTCCAATTCATCGTGTATCTTCGGAGTCGAGTGTAGTCGTACGTCCTCTTGATTTCGATGAGCTTCGTGCTGCTACGTACAGTTCAGGGTCTTCGTGCGGCGGAGTACTCTGGTTTGTCGTTGTGCAGGCGAAGTCTTGTCATCAACTTCTTTTGTAGGTTTCGAAGGCAGATTTGATACTTTAAATACAGGAGTTTAGAGTTCAAAATTGCCCACCACTTGGGCGCCAGTTAATGAAGTGAGACTCAGATTTGAAATAAAATATATTTTATTTCAACAGTTAATATTACACAAATGCTTAGTTCTACTACAAGTTTGGAAAGACATCGAATACAGTAAAGTCGTTGCTTATATAGTATGCGATAACAGTGAAGCTTCGTGGGGGTGGAAGCTTAGTGGCGATTAACAAAGTAATTTATTATAATAGAATGTTGAGGTCCCTAAGTGACAGGATGTCCTTATCTTTATTTTGTTGAGATTCATTGATAACAAAGTAATTATGTGCTGACTGATTTATGATAACAGAATGTTTGTGATCCTAAGTGACAGGATGTTCTTATTTTTATTTTGTTGAGATATGTCGATAACAAAGTAATTTATGTGCTGACTTATTCTATTATAACAGTATCACGCGGTTGCTTGACGACGGGGTGTCCTTATCTCCATCTTGTTGAGTTATGTCGGTATCTGGTGTTGTGCTTGAAGGATCGTGATATTTACACGCGAGTATCGCCCGGCGCGTTCGGTTTACTCCGGTCAGCTTCGTGAATTTTCGTGTATAATATCGTGTATGAGCGCTGCCAGTAGCCGCGCTGCCCCCGTTGTTATAATAAAATTACAGTAAGTCGTGTTACTGGTGGTGTTATGACTTTTTTACAGTAATGTGATCCTTAAATCAAATCCTATAAGAAACATTTTTCCTTTTTTTTATATCTAAATTATTAACAAAGATATGATAAGCTTAATCACAGTAAATGTTATGAAGATTCAACCGTTCGTTAAAATAAAATTATGTTTTATTTCATATTTTCTCTATCATTTTTACAGTAACTAATGTTGCGGTAGATTAACTTTATTGAAATATGGTATTTTCGCTACAGATAGTCACAGTAAGTATAGTTACTCTATTTATAACTTGTGTAATTCACAAATAATAAAACCAATCCGTAAGCATATTTCAAGTAAGTGAGTGAGCTCTTAAACTTACTGTAACTATGAAAAACGTCACCATAGATGGATACACGTTTTATTTTAACAAAGTAAGACTATTTACTTTAAGTATACTAAATACATGTTAAAGGTGAAAATCAAGATATTTTTATCAATCTAACAGTAAAGTCGTTAGTTACTGTAAATATGTTTATGATCCTCGCAAATAGGGGCACGGTGCGCGGGGGGATTGTTGGAATTTATAATAATTTTAAAACCCTTTTAGTTGAGTGTGGACCCTAATATAGAAATACGCTTGTACGATATGACTACATACAGAAAGCACAGCCAATAGAAATCTCTATTCCTAGGCAGCACGTTTCGCCGAAAACTTTGTTGTTAGAAAACATTGTTTGTAGACATCTCGGTACATAGGAAGCACTGTTGACAGAGATCTCTGTTCATAGATAGCACTTCTTGCCGTAAATTTTTTCATAGAAACCACTGTTTCCAGATACCTTGGTTCACAGAAAGCGCCTCTGGAGATGAAACTGTTAATATTTATTATATTATTAAATTTCGCTTTTCTGACTCTGGCAGATATCCATAAAAACCATGTTTATTTTATACAAAAATACCATTTTAATCAAAAATGAAAACGAAAAAATAAAGCAAGACGAAAGCAATAGATGAAATTGAAAACAAAACAAACTCTTCAGCTTTATAATAGAAACATTAGAAACAAAAAGTACTCTATATAACTTTAAAAATAATGTTTATGCACTAAATTATAATAATAATAATAATATAATAATGAATCAAATTAAATGAATGAAATATAATAATGAAGCATTGATGCGCTCAATTTCACATTCTGTGTATTTTACCTCTTTTGAAAATTCTTTTATAGTTTTAAACTTATTCCATGTCTTACGGTTAAAAAGTGAGTCCAGCGCTCATGCCAAGATTCCAAGACGTTTTATGTCTTGGGAATGTCATATGTGCGATCAAACACTGACCACATAGCAGGTAGGAATAGTGGCTTTCTATTTATTGTAAATTTTTTGCTATTGGCATTATTTCTTACATACGTCCCAGAGACATAATATTTGTTGAACCACTTCGCTAGTCCTGCGGCTTTCTCTGGTAATACTTTATGTTTAACAAGTTGAAAAGCTTCAGGTATCTTGTTGGGATCTACGATGCCAAAGCAAATAAATGCCTAATTTTATGCGCAAATGAAAAATCATTCCCGTGCTGTCTAGGAATAGGGATTTCTATTGGCTGTGCTTTCTGTATGTATCATATCGTACAAGCGTATTTCAATATTAGGTTCCACGCTCGTTTTAGTTGTTATTTAGACTATTGATAAATGGAGGTACAAGACTGTAACTGATAATAATTTATACTTAGTTTTAAACATATTATTACGAGTAGTTTCAGTTAACTTTCAGTGCAATTGTGACTAAATTTTTTTTTCTTTTATGCAATTTTTTTTTTATTGGTATAATTGGTTTACCTTTAAATAAATTGCCTAATAACTATTTACAAAGCTTAGTGCCCTCTCCAATAGACCCTAATGTACTGATCTACTTGACCACAATGGTTAAGTAAAAATAGTTGGATGAGTGTGCTGAATGATTCAGTACACTCATTCAACTATCTTTACTTACGAATGTCTCATGAACATACACGTAAGTGTTAGTAACAAAATCGTTAGTGAAAGACTCTCACGAGAGGAACGCATTGTTTCTATGGACGCGGCGATGTACGGAATTAGATCATTGCTGACAGGCATTTATTTCCAAAATACGCGAAGTTTGCGAAAGAAGTCACTGGATTTGTGGGCTAGTTAAAGAAGTTACAGTAAACATAGTTACAGTAACTTTTGTTAAATATAATTACAGTATGTTATCGACTTATTGTAAATATGTTTAAGAAAGTGTTAGTTTGGCTGATAAAAGTCGTAATTATAGATACAATTCGTTAGATAAAATAAAAAACATTCATACTGAACAAATAAATTATATTCAGGATTTATCTAAGCAAATGTATATTTTGTTATCCTTTTAAATATCTGAGTTATCTGCTATAATCATCAAGATACACCAATTTAAAAATGTTGAAACAAAAGTGCGATTTTCCACAACTTAAACTTTTGACTTACTGTAATTATAATAGTGGGGGCAGTGCGGCGACGAGTAGCGCCGAGCGCGCCTGCCTGCCGCGTCGATTTTCAATAGAGTCGAAGCGTAACTGAATTTTATTATGAAATATTAATTACCTGGACCTGCTTAATACTTTAACGGAAGTTAAAGCTATTAATATAATTATTGATATACCTCCTATAAAACACAATGTATTAATAGTTTAAAAAACCACTGAGTTAGTATACTTTACGCTTATTAGGTAGTCATGGCCCGTAATCTTATAACAATGTCATAATTATTGACATTGTATTCTTTTGCTTTTATATCAATATTAATTATTGATTACCCTACAAATTTAAAGTCACGTAACAAAACAATAGATAGGTAAGTACTTAATGAATATTGTGGTACCTAAGTAAATAAAGATTACATTATTATATCATGATAAATGCGATATTACTAATACTAAAACTAAAACTCTATTCATACTTTGAGTAACTAAGTAAATAATGATGAGTGTGATGAGTGATGAGTGAGTGACGTGAGTCAAATAGTAAATGATAATATTTGAAACGAAATGTAATGTCATAATATCGTCACGTGACATCGACAGCAGGAAGAAGCAAACCACGACCAATTTTTAACAATACTGCTCAGTACTTATATTTTTGGAAGTAAAACTAATAGTAAACATCGTTTCATACTTGGCCTTGTAGCGCGGGTCTTACCCTGCCCGCCCCCACACCCGCACCTGGCGCATGCGATCCTGTGCCAAAAGATTTCGTTTTGTTGCTGTAGGAGACCCCAACCACAGTAATATTATCTAACAGTATTCTATCTTCATAAATACGCACAATATGTTTTAGGGCCTAGAAAACAACCATGCCCTTTTTATTTTTTATTTGTTAGGGTGAATAATTTCAGATACAAGACGAGAACACCCAATGCTCAAATGCATTTCGTTTTGGGGACATGACTTTTTCAATAATTTTTAGAATTTACAAAATGTTCAATATTTGAGGTTAAAAAATAGTTTTAGAAATCTACTAATTTCTTCTTATGCGAGATTTAAATAGGCATAAAATGTATAGATTTGTACCATTACACCTGCAATAGATTAAAAGATATTTAAAAATTATGTTTTTTTCGTTTTTATTTTTTTTATAACTATATCTTGTCAAAGTTGGATTCAAAATCTTGATAAATATATTGTCTCACATTGTAAGCCACACAAAAAAAAATATCAAATTCTTATCATGTGGTGGAATCTTTGAGTTACAAGTTTCTCGAGATTTTTCTAATTTCTATGGTTGTAGGGATGACACGTAAAAAATATTTTCTCGATTTCATTATTTTCAAGGTACAGTTTGAAAATGTTTTCTATAACCTATATGCTTTTATATAGTGTTGTAAAACTTGTAATATGATGGTAATGGACTGAAATAATAATACAAGTGTGAACATTGTCTCAAGATTGGTTTTGATTAAGAAATATTAATTAATTGTGTATAAAAGCAAAATGGTTCTCACTGATTAAATACGTATTCTTAAGGCTCGAGCAGACCGGATGCGTATGGGTGACTACGACGTAACCACGTCGTACTCACGCGCGTAGTTACGGCGTAACCCGATGTCACACCGAGTTACGCATATGTCTACGCTTACGCTTACGCAATCGAGCTCACAACGCAGGCCCATTGCGCGCTCGGCTGCGGCAGCCATATTTTATTTTACTGTTTTTGACGCTTACGTTGTGCACGATGTCTGACGAAGATTGGGTATATGGACATAGTAGTTCATCTGACGAGGAAGAAGCAATATTACTACTATTGTGCCAGAATACTTCTGCGTGTGCAAAAAGAAAATGGGTCCATGATATAAATGAAAGAAGAGAAACACATAGTGAATATCATAACCTTTGCCGTGAACTCGAATCGTATGAGGATCGCTTTTACTTGTATTTCCACATGTCAAGAAGTTCTTTTGAAGAATTGCATGATTTAGTGAAACCATATATATTTAAACTGGACACCAACTACAGGAAGGCGGTTGCAACAAGAGAAAGACTAGCAATTTTTTTAAGGTAACTTTTACTTTTTCATTTTAAAATCAAATAACAAATTGTGTGATAAAACCAAATAAGAAACAAAAAATATGATCATTTGCACAACCCTTAAATAAATAGGTATCTTAATTATCTTGTTTTTCAATGAATGATAATAATTTACTTCTTCATTAAGAAATGAAAGTACCTAATGAAAATAATATCTAATGTTTAAATTGATTATGCTTCCTATTTTGTTGGAATCGTCAAAACTATTGCGACTCATTCGAATTGTGATTCGTTAGATCTATGGCTAGAAAGACGTCGTCGTCTTGAGGTGGTTCATGAGAAGTTCCTTCCATGGCTAGAAAGACGTCGTCGTCTTGAGGTGGTTCATGAGAAGTTCCTTCCGCTATCAACACAGGTTGCATCGGTTGTTGCTTTTCTGTTATGAAAATGGTTTCAGTAGATCCATCAGACATTACAGAATAAGCAGGTGATAGGTACATTAGCGACGATGGTTGTTGGCTGGTCGTTTGGTTTCGTTCTTCATTTGTTGAATTATTTTCAAATTCATCCAATTCAGCATCAGCAAACAATTTTGCTAATGCTACTTTTATTTTACCTTGATTCCGCACTGATAATTTTTTAAAACATTTAGCATAGCTCATGAACAAGTGGTCAGCCTCATCCCATTCTCTTTTCTTTTTATTTTTAAGATAATCAAGGACTCTATCGGCGTTGTCTACCAAGTTACGGTTGTCAGTCTTTTTTTTCGTTGTACGTGTCGCTGGCGACGGTGATGGCTGTAAATTAGTTGTTGGCGGCTGCTGCAATTGTGTTGAAGAAGGTAAATCAAGTGTTTCTAATAGTAATTGTGAAGAGTCATCAACTTCAGGTTCAGGATACAGCCTCGATGGTCCAGGTTGCGGGGAAGGCGGTGAGGGCATTAGTACAGGCGATGACTGTCTTGGAAAGGATGATGGTGAGAGTGGCGCATCGAAACCTGGTTGCGGTGGTGTTATGTTAGTGCTTGTAGGCCTTAACTCGAGCGTGCTGTCCAAAAATGACATCTGGGAACTCCATGTGAAATTTGAATATTTCCTGCTTGAACCAGTTTGCCCTCTGATTGTTTTTTTATGTCGAATATATCCGTCTCTCAATGATCTCCACGCATCCTTTGCTTTGGAACCTAAAATAAAAATAAAAGATTTTAATAAATACAAAATATACTAATATTATTATTATTATTTATTTTTCAGATACATCAGAACCGGCGACTCCTTTCTTACCATCTCGTTTTCGTTTCGCATTGGACGAAGCACGGTATCTCAAATCATTGAAGAGGTAGCAAAAGCCATTTGGGAAAGTTTACAACCTATATACATGCCTAACCCTGACGATAACATATGGAAACAGTCGGAATTGGGTTACAGAGAAACTTGGAATTTTCCAAACTGTGTCGGCAGCATCGATGGGAAACACGTTAAGATAAAATGCCCATCCAATAGTGGATCGAACTATTATTGTTATAAAAATCATTTCTCAATTGTTTTACTAGCTATTGCCGACCCATTTTATAAATTTACGATAATAGACGTTGGGAGCTACGGTCGACACAGTGACAGCAACATCTTTGAAAATTCTGACTTTTATCGACACTATTTACAGGGAAAAACAATATTAACATCGAAACCTCTGCCCGGTACTAACGAACCTGTACCACACGTGCTTATCGGCGATGAAGGTTTCGCATTACAAACCTTCTTAATGCGACCATTTCCTAGAGCCACAACTTTACATGATACGAGAAAACGAAATTATAACTACAGGTTGTGCCGTGCCCGTCGTATCATTGAAAATACTTTTGGTATTTTAGCGGAAAAATGGAGGATTTTTCATAGACCTATTGAATGCCATGTCGAAAAGGCTATTCTCGTTACGAAGGCAGCATGTTGTTTACATAATTATGTAAGAATAAAACACGGTGATATTATGATGCACGAGATTCAAACTGAAACAAGTCAAACAAACTTGGAAGAAAGTGCATTAATACCTCTAAGACGCACTAACACAAGGTCACCTAATGATGCAATTACTGTTAGAGAAAAGTTTGTTACATATTTTAATAGCTAAATAAGTACATACCTTGTATTTCAAGTGTAGCTCCAATTTTCTCCCATAATAAACTTTTATACGATACATTTTTGTAGTCTTTACTTTTTGGATTGTAGATACATTCATATTTACGCACAAATTCAATAAGTTTTTCTTTATTATCGCTATTCATTATTAATCAAAACAAAACAAAACACCACTTTGTAATAAAATACAACTGACTGCAGTTACACGCGTAGGGCAACGCACAGCAAAGGTACGTGCGTGTTCAAACTTGTTCGGTGTGACGTCCAATATGGCGCGCCATTGAATACAACGTCATCAACGCGACGTTGCCGTTCTGCTCTGCGTAAGGTACGGCGTAGGTCACGCAGCCTGTTTGTGTCTTGGGAGCTGCATTGCGTAGGACTACGCATTTACGTCGACGCGCACGTCTACGTTACGCAAGCGGTGTGTCCTGTCTCATACAGTTCCATACATTACAACTCAGTGGTACGTGCGCGTCTACGCTTACGTCTACGCATACGCATCCGGTCTGCTCGAGCCTTTAAAATGATATCATCATAAATTCAGTATTATTATTTATTTTGCTCTGACGCGGCATTATACTCTGTAAAATATAGAATGATACATGATCACATATGACATCTGCCTATAATAATGTGGAAATACATTAAAAATGTTCGCATCTGTCATGTCGCTTATATTACCATATATATTTTGCGACCTGGACATTTTGCGACCTGGGCCTGCAGTCTCGACATAGATAACGATGGTTTTGCGATCGATTTTTGTCGTTATGTCGTAGCGATCAGATTTTATCTATTTTTTGTAGTCTCTACTAACCCAACTATCGATTGACATCGGTTACGTAACGATTTGTCGGTTAACTTTACGATTTTAACGATAAAAGTTGCGGGTAAATTTGACAGCTCGTTATAGTCGTTATAAGATAATCGATAGAATACATACGGTATTTATTATATATATGAATTGGAAACTTTACTAAATTAGTTTGTATGTGAAGAAATTATGGCGGAAGCTTATTTAGCGTGGGACTTGATGGTAATTGAACATCGACTCGAAATGGTGAGACGTCGGCAAATCGTAAGGAATCGGCGAAATGAACAAAATCCGCTACTTATGGAAGATGATGAGTTTTTAAGGCTCTATAGAATCAACAGAGAGATATTAATGGAGCTCATAAATGATTTACGACCATGTCTTGAAAGACAACGGCCCTACGGACTATCCACGGAATCGGAAGTAAGTACCAATAATGAGCTCTACATATTATTAATAAGCTACTTAGAATATAATCATATTTTTATATTGTGTACTACCTAGCCTCCTATGTATGAGGTACAGACTATTTACTGTTCTCAGTAGCCTGTGCCTCATACATACGAGGCACCGAGACTCTGGTAACCTCAAGGTTTATATGGTGTGCTAACTTTTGATGCATTTTTTTTTCAGATTCTAACTGCACTTCGATTTTACGCTGCTGGGTGCTATCAACTTCCCATTGGCCTACAGTGGGGTTGCAACATGAGCCAAAAATCTGTCAGCCGTGTAATTAGACAAGTGACCCTGGCTATAAACCAAAAACTGCTGAGGAAACATATTAAGTTTCCGATGACCCAGGCAGACAGGATGAGGGCCAAGGAGAAATTCAGAAATGCGCCTCAACCATTCCCTAATACTATTGGAGCAATTGATTGCACTCACATCAAAATTTTGGCACCAAGAATGCATGAAGAAGCCTATGTGAGTGGACACCACGAGGGCCATTCATTGAATGTACAAGCAGTAAGTTATAACTTCTTTTTTATATTTTTCTAGCTTAACAAATTAAATACTTTAGAGCTTTTCGTAGCACTGCATTGGGTGGCTCATTGTCCCTATTTTTAACAGATACTAGGAAGTTGATCTGCCCTATTGCTAACAACAAGTAGCTATTAGATTGGGATAAGATGCGTATTGATGTGACTTGTGTACTTAAGAATTTGTAAACATAGGTAAACTAAGTTCTAGTTTTACTAATATAAGGCCTTATATGTAAATATGTTCTTTTAGATAACCAAATGTTTTTATAATTTTTAGGTTTGCAATCCAGATTTATTGATATTAAACATCAATGCTCGATGGCCAGGTGCTAGGCATGATGCTCACATATGGGCAAATTCACCTGTGAGGTCTACCATGAAGCGACATTTTGATAATGGTGACCGTCAAGCATGGTTACTTGGTAAGTAATAATAATATATAATATAATATTCTATCACATAAACACAACACCATCTAGCGTAAACTAAGCAGAGCTTGTACTATGGGTACTAGACAATGGATAAACATACATATAATGTTTGACTTGTGCGGGAATCGAACCCACGACCTCAGGCATGGCAGTCAGTTACACTGACCGCAACGCCATTGAGGCCGACTAAACTTAAGTCCTGCATTCATTGTTTTTTTCATTTTCTGTATTCATAGCTGCATCTATATATCTATATATCTTTACTCATTAATCTTATAAAATAGACTAGCAATGTTTATATATTATTATGTAAATACTATTAAAGAAAAAATTTCTTTTAAGGTGACGATGGATACCATCTGGAGCCATGGTTAATGACACCATTAAAAAATCAGCCCTCTGGGACACCAGAGCACAGATACACTGATGCTCAATGTACAGCAAGAAATGTTGTGGAGAGATGTTTTGGTGTACTCAAAAGTACATTTAGATGTCTATCTAGACAAAGACAGTTGATGTATGAACCACAAATTGCAGGTCAAATTGTAAATGCATGTGCAGTACTGCATAATATGCGCATAAAATATAAATTAAATGAAGTGCCACAATCTCCTGAGGAACTTGAAGAGGATCACAATAATGATACTGGCAATGATACAGGTACCTACTTTGCACAATATGTAACAAAAGATTTAAGACATTTATTTAACAGTTTGATGTTATGTATGATATAATGAAATGTTAGATTGATTTATCTTCTTACAGGTTTCACTGTGCGATCAGTTGCAGATCGCATTCGCAGAAGAATAATATCGAATTACTTTTCTTAGTGGTTATCTTATATTAGACAATATAAATAAAAGATATCAAATAAAAGTGACAATTTTATTATTAAATTATTATTTTTGTGCTAGAATCATTACGGCATCTGCAATTTTATTCATGGCCTGTGCCAACAGCAGTGATGCCTCAGCCTGCATTTTGCTTGCTGCTGCCAGCATCTGTAACAAAGTATAGATTAAATTAATATTAAATGTGTTATTTTTGATGTCTCTAATAATATTTAAGAAAGTTTGTGAGTGGATAAATTTACAAGAAACAATTAAGTTTTCAAGAGAGATTTGTTAGATTCATAGCCGATGGAAATCCAGTCTCTGCCTACCCCTACGGGAAACAGGTGTGAGTCTATGTATGTATGTAAAAAGTTGGTAGCCAATGTCCCTGTGGCCCCACGGAGTTATAGGTTAAAATTAACTTGAATGGCAGAAAAATTACCAAATGTCTACATACCCTCATAGACTCTGCATTTGACTCGGCGATTGTCAAAAAATCTCGCCTAGCTGAGTTGTGTTGTTCAGCAACACTTCGACGAGGATTGATATCTAATAGCAGACAAAAATAACATATATTAAAAACATAAATACAATATTCGTTAATTTATTAAATCATTTTCCCATGTTTAATGTAATGAGATTATATATATGAGATTCAGTGGTTTCCAACAGTCTTCAGCAAATTGTCAATCAACCAAATCAGATCTTGTCTATATTAGCCAGAATGAGTCAACAAGTGGAAATAGGATAACATAATGAATGTGTTGACAGTACAGCTAAAAAGTCCTAGCTTTCTCATTTCTTGTAGAAATGGAAGTAGATAAAAAAGTGATCATGAAAACTAATATTGAATATGGATATTAATAATAGTAATAAAATATTCTACCACATTCACACAACACCATCTAGTACCAAACTAAACAGAGCTTGAGCTAATTATACACATAGTAGTAAGGGATTACTAGAACTTACTCCTATTCCTTCTTTGTGAGCGCTGGCTTCCGGTGGAAGCCGTTCTGCCACTGTTTGCTGTAATTTTTAAATATGTTAATCAAATATAATAAAATAGAAAGGGGTAAGATAAGATAAGATAAGATAAGATAATTTATTTTGTTAAAACATGGGTATATGTTTACAAATCGAAAATATGCAACATAAGATGTAAAATAATAAAAGAAAGACCCATACATGTTTTGCCTAGTACAGGCGTACAAAATATTTTATACAAATTAAATTGAAAACGTCATAAAATCAGGTATCGTTCAAGTACTCATTAATATTATAAAAACATTTGGCAACAAGAAATCTTTTAAATTGTAATCTAAACCTATTTAAGGGAAGCTGCTAGGGTGTAATCATATTAATAAAAAACATACTTATTTGCAGTGGGTCACTAGTTTTGTGAACAGTCTCAGTATCTGGCATTGGTAGTGGCACAATTTCAGCTATCTCTTCTATTATCTCTATGTCTAAAATAATTTTAAATTGGTTACTTTATGGTAAATAACACAAACACAGAAATATTCATTTGATATAATTATCAACTCACTTTGATTTTGAGTATCAATTGTTTCCTCAATTGTCTCACCAGCCTCTAATTGATATTGTAATGTCTGTAATGGTATAAAAATATATTACTTAAAGAAGATTTACTCCAAGCATAGATTAAATATTGTCGCTCAACAGCATTGAATTTTGTTTTTCTAAATAGTTATAGCACTCAGTCTATCATTTAGTCTTTATATTAAACATTATTTATATTATATATTATGTCAAAGAATGTGGCTGTCTGTTACCTTTTTATTGCCATTATAAAACTAGGCAAGACACGGATAAATATTGTTAATATATGATGCCCCATCAGCTACTTTTAAATCTAATTAATGCAGATGAACCTGCAGGTCATATCAATATGTTTGATTATATAAATAGTACAGTCAGTACTTACATCTTCCTCTGGCATAGAATCGGCGCAGTTAGTGCCCATAGTGTAGTCATTGCCAACTATGGACACTACTCTCTTCTCCATTTCTGATAGTGTAGGTGAATTAACAGGCAAATTCCCAGATTGGGCTCTTTCTTTTCGAAGCTTAGCTGCCTTAGTGCATGCACGGCTCTTAAAATCACGCCAAACCTGGAATTTGTATTACAAGTAAATCACAAATAATAAAATGCGAAGGCATAGGCTAATTTTTGACTATATCAATATAGTCAGATATTTTTATTATTACACAGAAAGTTTACCTACCGTCATCCACTGTTCTGACGTTTTTATTGAGCCATTTGGCATATTATTTATTTCTATGGTCAAATTTTTCCACGCTACTTCATAATTTTCCCTGCCTTGTGAACCGGCCGGTGAACCGCCTTGTCGCCAAAAAAGGCTGTGCTTCTAATTTTGCCAGCAACACGTCAATTTGGCTGGCCGTGGCTCTCGCAGTTCTTTTGCGTCTTAAATTATAATGCAAATAACAGAATAAATAAACAACACCAAATCACATATTACTTTTAACAAAAGTATTCGGTAAACTTACTTTCTGACTACGGACGTGGCTTGCAAGCGTCCTAAATCTAAACGCTGCTGTGTAGTAGACGTCTCTGGCGTATCTGCATCGCGCTTGTCGCAGGCTCCCAAATCCATTGCGTTTTTGTTAATCTTTTTTTTAGCTCAAAAGCAAACAACAAGATTCAAAATATGTCAACAGCACTTCGTGTTGCAAGGAATTAAATTACTTTGTCCCGTTCTATAATTACATAAATGCAAGATATTTTGTATTTTAAAGCTATAAATAATATTATATTAATGCAAAGTGTAATGTTGAATATAGTTATAAATATTTTATGTGTTATGCATAATTTATAATAAAATAAGATTTTATCTAGTTGCCTTAAAATTCGGGACTATTTTCAATGGGTATCATTTGTAATATAAAACACTCTCCTATGAATGAGGTAACATAGCGACGGCGTAACTTATGAGTTTGCACGCTTTCTTGTCAGTAGAGACTTGCATTTGATGCAAATGTCGTTACGGCAAGCTCAGTTTTTCGTTAATATTTATCGATCGGTAGATTCCTATCGAATAGCTATCTATGTCGAGACTGCAGGCCCAGGACATTTTGCAACCTGGACATTTTGCAACCTAGACATTTTGCGACTTGGACATTTCGTGATCTGGACATTTTGCAACCTGGACATTTAACAACCTGGACATTTTGCACCTAAATGGCAGATATTTTTAGGAACAGTCTTCCTTTTTAAACTATGTTCTTTTTGTGTTTTTTATTTGCTCTTTAAATCTTTTTATTTTCTATTTTAGTCTTTTTGTTTGTTTCTTTCTCTAAATAGTCTTTGTACGGTATGCTTGATAGGTCGAGGTATCAATAGATTTTCTTTTTAAATTAGGTACTCATACGGCCTACAATTTTTGGCAATGGTTGAATTTGAGCCGGCGTAACATCAAATATTTATGTTGGCTATTATCAAGAACCGATGGCGATACACTTTCGTTCAATGTTTAGTCGAGGATTGATAATGGTGACAAAATATTGCGAATTGACAGATACTCTTCGTTTACAGGGATTCTTGATGGCGATGTTATGTTTTGTGAAGCTTTGACGTCTTGTAATGGCGAGTGATTAGTTAAAAGTAGCGTTAGCGTAAAGTATTTTGTCCTTGTAATGGTAAAAGATCAGTTGCTAGTAGCTGTACTATGTTTGGATCATCTGAATATATCTTTGTTTGCAATGCACCTGGACCTTCATTCAATTCTATTTCGGTTGTTGCAGCAGCACATCTGGGTTAAAAGGACATATACCGGTGTGAATCAAACGCCTTCAATGGATTTGCCAAATCCATTGATGGCGTTTGATGGAATTGCTGCTTTTAAGTAAGCTTCGCCAAAAATTTTTGCAATCTGGAATACCGTCACTGCCCTTCCAGGATTGTAGTTCATCCATTTTTCAAGTGACTTATTGTGATAAACAGTCAACGGATACATAACACTGACATCTAATGGCTGTAATCTATGAGTACAGTGTGGTGGCAGGCAGACAATTGTGATGTGGTTTTCCCGTGCTTTTAATATTACATCCAAATGTTTTGTGTGTGAAAGATGCCCATCTAAAATTAACAGCACCGTATCCTCTGCAAAAGGCTTTGTATGGTGTAAGAAATGTTCAAACCACTGGGTAAAAACATCTAGCTTCATCCACCCTGAAGGATTACATGCCCATGTGGACCCAGGCGGTGCACCGTCCATTAGTCCTATCTTCATACGGATTCTTCGGAAGATAAACATAGGCAGGACAAAATTGCCTGCAGCAGACATGCAAACTACAGCAGTCGTAGTTTCTCCTCTTTCTGCTGACGTATCCATTGCCACCTATTTACGTCCAATTCCTGCAAATACTTTAGTGGTTTTGGTTGGTACCGTTAATATGCTCGTCTCATCGACGTGGTAGATTTTTTTTTATTTTGCTCTCCAAAATGACCACACTTCGCCTGATGGTAAGCAGTCGTGTGGTCTAAGAGCAGTGGCCTCCACATCGTCCTCATAGCAGCTGAGGCGATATTGAGGTCTTTACTTTGACGGCCTGCGAAGGTGCTTTTCCACGCCCCGATTAAAGGACCCAGGATTGAAGAAAGAAGGAAACACGTGCCTTGGCAAAGAATTCCATGCCTTGATCGTTCGGCTGAGGTATGAAGACCCAAACTTGTTGGTACGCACTCTAGTCGACTCCACCGTATAAGGATGGCATCTGAGCCCAGCACGCGTTGTTCTGGATAGGAAAGGGGAGGGCGGGATAAGGTGGAATAACTCTTCAGATCGATCCCCGTGGTATATTCTGTAGAAACATGCCAAAGAGGCAATATCCCTACGGAGTTGCAGAGGTTCCAGTGAACTCGTGACCTCTGGATCTCCGATGATGCGGACAGCCCGTCGCTGTAACCTGTCAAGAGCGTCTAGCAAGTACTGCGCGGAGCTATCCCAAAGATGAGAACAGTACTCCACGCAAGGGCGCACTTGTGCCTTATACAATAGGCACAGCTGCCCAGGCGCGAAAAACCGCCTCACCCTGTTCAGAACTCCGAGATTTCGCGAAGCTTGCTTAATGACGCTCTCGATGTAGGTTTAAGGATTAAGGGAGTGGCAAAGATCCATACCTAAGATGAAGAGGCTGCCACGTATCACCAGTGGAGTGTTCTTTAGAGAAGGGAGGCGGAGGTATGGAATCTTTTTTGTTGAGAACGCGCATGCCTGGGTCTTCTTGGCGTTGAACTGGACCAAGTTCTTGGCACCACATTTAGAGATGCGGTTCAAGGTCTGGTCAAGTTCAACGACAAGATCCTGCCTTTTCCCCTCAACCTCAGCCTGTTTGGCCCCAGGACGTCCGAGATATCGCCCATGCACGGTACTGTCGTCCGCATAACAATGTATGTTGCCGAGATTCGATGAGAAGGCAAATTTTTTGACTCTTGAACGGTTTTCAAAACAGAATAAAACTTATCTACGGCAGGTTTGTTGAAAGCATGCGCTCGAGCAGTTGAAGGGGATTCCGGAGCACGAAGTGCAATATCTGGGTGCCACTGACGAAATCCTTTAAGCTAGTCATAGCCAGCTTTTTCATTTTGGAAAGGGTTACTAATATTGTTTTCTGTAGCCAATTGATAGGCCAAAGATAAGACATCTTGTTGAGTTAGCCCGAACATCCTCATCTCCATATCTTTAATATTCATCTTAAGCTCGTTTTCCTGTTCGAGAGTAAAATGTGTTTTTTGTCACCTAAATATTTGGTTGCCCAAACAGCCACTTTATTTCTGCCTTTGGCCCGTCTTATTAATGACATAACGGGCACTGCAAACTGTTTACTTGCCGATCTATATGGCATACCATTTTCTACAGCATCTAATCATGCGCTCGGGGTCTGGAGTGTGCTATCACGGAGTCGACGCGAGAGGAGGTACTTGCCGGCCGGATGGTAACATCGTGCATCGACCATGTATGGGTGCGCTGCGCGCGAGCCGCAGCTGCGACTGAGCGCGCGCCGCCCGTAGCACACATGCTTACCTGCAAGTTGTCAGACCACTATCTGGTAGGCGTGAGCGTCGGCATTACTGACAGTATAGATATTACGCGATAGGTAAACAGTGTGAGCACGTATGTGCTTTAAATAATAAATTAGTGCAACAAAAGTTAGATAGCGTTGACTGGAGTGAATTACAAGAAATAAAGTGTCCATTGCAGCTATATGAAAGACTATGTATTGTGTTTGGTGAAATATATATGCAGTGTAAAACTAAAACTAAAATCCGTGACAAAAGACAAAGTCAACCGTGGGTGACTAAAAGTTTAGAGTTAATGATAAACCATCGGGATGAGTTGTTTCGTAAATGGAAATCCTCGCCTAGTTGTATGATTTATAAAACTGAATATACTAAATTTCGTAATAAAACTAATAAGTGTATTTACAATGCTAAAAATATGTATAGGAAAAAATGTATAGAAGAGTGTAGAAAAGATTATAGAAAGATATGGTTTCATATCAATAGCTGGTTGGGTAGAACAAATAATAGTATAGATAAGGTTATTTTAAAACATTTGGGTAAGATTGAAACCACTGAAAACATATGTACAAACTTTGCCAAAACATTTACAAATGAAATTGCAAATTTAAGGCACAATTGTGATAAAACTTTTTTCAACCGCGAGAACTACGTTAAGAAAACAAACATGTCATTTCGATTTAAAAAAATATCGGCTAGCAAAATAGAGAAAATAATTGATGTGATTAGTATAAAAAAGGCACCTGGCACAGATAAAATTCGAATCAGAGATCTAAAAATTATTAAGCATAAAATAAGCCAGTCGCTGGCAAATTTTGTAAATATGTGTTTGTCATCTGGGAAATACCCAAGTGCACTAAAACGTGCTATTATAAGACCGATATACAAGCAAGGTAGCCATTTAGATTACGCTAATTACAGGCCAATTGCTATACTGTCAATAATAAATAAAATAGTGGAAAAGGTAATAGTAACGCAGATGAGTGATTTCCTTGAGGAAAATAGTATAATTTCAGACTCACAACATGGCTTTAGGCGCGGAAGAAGCACTGCAACTGCACTGGCGTGTTTTTCAGATGATATTAATGGATATTTAAATGAGAAAAAACATGTAGGTATTTTATTTATTGATTTTAAAAAAGCATTCGACACTCTGAAACATGAGGTGTTACTGCAATCTATGCAGGAGTGTGGTATTCGAGGTCCGGTGTTGAATTTCTTTAAAAGTTATCTTAGTGATAGAACGCTGTATACGGTTGTGAATGGAGTGGCCGGAGGGGAAGCGCAGGTGACGTCAGGCGTGCCCACCGGTTCGGTATACGGACCGTTGGGCTACATTTTACATGTTAATAGTATTAGCAATGTAGTACAACACTGTAGAATATATATGTACGCCGACGATACTTGTCTGATATACGCGCATAAAGACCTAAATGAAATTAGTATTAAAATGCAACTAGATTATGAAAACATCTTAAAGTGGTCACACGATAATGGATTAATATTAAATGTTAACAAAACCAAATTAATGCACGTGCGTTCCGCCTATATGCCTATGCAATGTAAATCCATAAACATTATAGGATATACCTACGAATGCCTACATGTAAATAAGTCCAAATGTAGTTGTAGTCAAATAGAAAATGTACAAATATTTAAATATCTTGGCTTAACAATAGATATTAGTTTTAGTTGGAAGTATCACATAGATAATTTATGTGATAAACTGAGAATAATACTTGGTAAATTATTTCAGCTTGACAATGTTGTAAATAAGTCTACAATGTTTGTTATTTATCATACTATGGTCGAATCATTAATATCTTATGGACTTAGTGTGTATGGAAGAACCTTTGCTACCTATATAAACCGAATAAAAGTGTTGCAAATTAGGTTTTTAAAAATGCTTGTAAGCAGGGACACAAAACTGAAATGTAAAAATAATTATGACATACTTTACAAGATATGCAAGGTGCTCCCAGCAAACGAGAAAGTAAATTATTTGATAGCCATAGACCAATTTAATTGTAATGACTACAAACATGACAACAATGTGTACAAGTCATTGAGGAAAGACATTAGAACTAAATATGTACAACCAAGAGTGTGTAATTATTACGGTGAGAGGACACTTAAGTATATAACACCAAAAATATTAAATGAAATAAATTTCGAGTACTGTAAAATTAGTAAAGCGACTTTCAAAACAAAACTAAGATTATGTATCTGAATAAGATTAAAGAGTAGTAGTATTATTATATATGTTTTTTATAGTGTGATCGAGTACTGTAATAAAAAATAAAGTAAAATTTAATTGTAAGTTAGTACTGTTAGACACCTAGTAGATAAGCTAATATGATGCATGTATGAGCGCATAGCGCCAACAAACTGTTTTTACAGTTTGGCGCACTTTTAGATTAAGAAACACCTGTATTTAATTAATTGAATAAACATTTTATCTATCTATCTAATCTTTTAATCATAGATTCTTCTGACCATTCGCTTCATGTCGTTTTTCTTTTATAATTTCGCAGCAGAGTCTAAACCAATAAAATATAAAGATTTTTAATTAAGATCGATAAAACTAACAAAGACTAGACTAATATATACTACTTCATTACTTTTTTTAATGAAGGTACTTTTCATACAAAACATATACCTACCTATCTGAGTATATAAGTAGGGGGAGTCCGCATAATCATCTTCTAAACAATTTAGTGAAAATACTTAACCAAATGTTTTCAGAGCAACTCCTTAACATAACATTAGCTTCTTTTTATTAATTAAATACTCATTTTGAGGTATCTTCTGCTATATAAATCTACAAAACTAATTTAAAGACATTTTTTACTATTAACCTAACTAAGAATAGCTATCAGTCTCAAAGATTACTTATGGCACATGCAAAATCACAATAGGTTTAATAAGTGGAACTTTAGTTCAATTTGTTACTCGTTACATTTTAGTGCAATCGTGACAAATAAACTCTTCTACGTCATTTTTAGTGAGGCCGACACATATCTCATGGACGTACCTACGACAAGAAACACAAAGACGCATATCCATTATCTCATTAAACTGGCAAACAAAGCAAAACCAAGATTCATCTCTATTTTCTTGCCAATCTTCGTCATTAGAACTTTCTTCGTAATTAACGATTTCTTCTTCTGATTCTGTTTCACTCTCAGACTTCTGATATCTTCTTTTCTTCAATATTTGCCTCTCGGATGTTTCTTTCACCCTTTTACTTTTTTCTTTTGTATTCTTTGTATTTTCTTCAAGTTTGATCCACTGTCTAAACATTCGTTTTGAAGACTTTTTGTCTTTTGGCCTGATTTGCTCTAGAATGCGAACTATTCTTTCCGTGAAGTCTGTCTGACACGCCTGTGTTTTGATTTGTCACTCTAGTTTTTCTCTTCCTTTTCTCTCTATTCTTTCCAGTCACAGTCAAAGGACCTGATATGCCTGTTTCTTTTTGACAATCAATGTTATCTTTTTCTGGAGTCTGCGTCAAGATTTTGGTCTTGCCTGGTTGCCAGCCTCGACGTCCAGATTTTCTTGGTTCTGCTTTTGGGAACGGCCTAATTATTTCTGGACTAATTATAACAGGACTATTTGTTTTTAATACTTGACGATGCGACGTTGATGGCTGAGGAGTTTCATTTGAAAGTTGCTTATCGGTTTCCATATTTTTCTGGTATACGTCTGAAAGTTCACATTCATTTGCTTTAATGACTGTAGAATCTTTTTTCCAACGCTCAGCCAAAAGCAAACGACGGTAAGGGGAATCTTGATTAAGATAAAGGGAATTTACTTCAATAAAACTTAGTTTGGATAGTGACGGTATCTGATGACATGCAGAATTTTGTGAAGGAGGAATCGGATGTTCGCTTATCTCTTTTACGCTAGAAATATCTAGGGAATCCTGAAATGATTCAGTGACATCAAGTTCAGGTGTTGATAAATTGGATTCAACAATTAAAGATTCCACTAAATGTTGATTTTCGGTTGGGTTGTTCTTGTTTGTTAGACGCCCGGCAGATTTTTTATAGGGACTATTGCTGATTGTCACAATATTGTCAGAAACGTTTTCTTGGCTTTCAAGCGACGGTTGGAGAAGTGGAACTGCTTCATTTCTTTCTACAGGTTCTTCATCATCAAGTGAGAAAACCAGCTCGACTTCTGCATAACCTTGTCCTGTGCTAGTTGATGCTTCTTCGCCTGGTAATTCTCTATCGGTTACTGCAGAACACAAAAAGTCGTCTTCCTCAAAAATATCTGGATTGAATGGGTGTATACCAGTTTTTCGGAACCCGCTCAGAATATTAGCCTGGCTGAAAGATTGTGACATTATTGTTTTGACAAATCCAGGTATATTGTAAATGGTTACAGTCTTTCCTGGATTAGACAACATCCAATTGCTCATTGCAGCGTTGTACCTTGATTTAAATGATGCATAAACTGATACGTCCAAGGGCTGTAATTTGCTGCTGCAATGAGGTGGGAGAGTCAGCAGAGTGATTCCGTTATCTTTGGCAAAGTTAATTGCTGCAGCACTTACATGACTTTCATGATTATCAAGCAAGAGAAGCACACGGTTATCTTTTGAGGCATGCGAGTATTTAGCAAAATGCTCCAGAAGCTTCACAAAGCTTGTCGCTGTCATCCATCCAGAAGGATAAGCATCACCAGACGATCCCTCTGGGCCTTCGGCTACAAAAATGTCTTGGTACCTCACTCTTGGGAAAATAAAAAATGGAGGAATCCTATTTCTAAGTGCATTAACAGCAAAACATACGGTTACCAGAGTTCCTCTCTCTGCTGATGTTGCTTGGCCAACTTGTTTAGATTTTTTACTTGCAATTACTTTCGGGCATGCTTGAACTGTTGTGCAACCGGTCTCGTCACAATTGTAGATATTTTGGGGTTCAAATTTGTATTTTTCTCGAACAGTCCTCAGATTGTTAAAAAAATCATTAACATTTTTTTTATTAAAGCTTGAGGCTCTTGACAAGCTTGTTGCCTCTGGTCTTCTCAGACTTATTTCTGGGTTTCTTGCCAGGAAACCTCGAAACCAGTCTTTCCCGGCTGAGTTGTTAACTGACCAACTTTCAGGTATCTTCTTAGAATTTGCTTTGGCGTAGTCGAAAGCTAGTTGCATTGCTTGTTTTCTGGTTAAACCATAGTGCATTTTACTGCAGGTCAATAGGTAACTAACGAGCAATTTCTCTTCATTTATATTGAAAATCTGGGAGCATTTGTATTGGCTCCCCTTGTCTTGCAAAGTCTATCCCATACTTGATTGCAATTTGACGAATAGATTTGCCGCCCTTTATTTCTCTGACTGCACTTTCAATCTCAGACTTAGTAAACGGTTTCGTGCGACGACTACCTTCCTTAGGCTTATACTGAAATGGCATTTTCTTTCTGAAACAAAACAAAAGCTAACTTAAATAGTATACAAACTGCAAAGGGAGAGTTGAACCACTGTTCAAGTCTCCCGACTGCAGACTGGTTCAACTCTCCCGCACCCGACTCAAGGCCGTATCTTGATTTTTCCAACAAATCCACTATCAACTGGAGAACAACACTGAACGTACGATAAAATATGATAATCTAGTAATGCAATAACGTAGGTGTGTAATACATACCTTAATAAATGCGTGCGTAGCAATTAAAATAATAAATCCAACAAAATTCACTCCGCGACGATAAAAACACCTTTTCGTAACTCACGGTCGAACGCGTCTGTTGACATTCAAAATGGCGAGTTGCTTGTGATTGGCGGGTTACGCGCGTTCATTCGTTTGCCACGACGTAATTTGGCGCTTAATTTAAAAAGTTAATGAAAGTGGTTCAACTCTCCCACCTGGGCAAGTCTCCCGGACTCCCCCTACCTATAATAAAAATAATCGTAATATAACATGAGTATGGCAAAAGATGATCCGTAGATCATCTTGTACAACGACAACATAAACATCTCACCCCAACTTCATCTTTGTCAAACTTTACTCGAAAACATAACCTATAACTTATTTTACTGTTACTATAATAATAATAATATTTATTTTCAGAAACATGATCAATCATCATCGATCATATACAAATTTAATTTATATTTACAACAAATTAATAGCCACAAAATTATAGACAAAAGTATATTACAATGACAATTCAATATTTTGCATTAATAACAAAACTTTAAATAATATTATATTTAATTAATAATAATTTAACCTTTAATAGTATTATATAATAAAATAAAATTAAAATTAAAATATTTAAAGAAATTAATTTAGAAATAAAAAAGCAATTAGCTTAGAAATTAAGTAATTACTGCACATCTTTACGCAGCTATTTCTAACCATCTTTTAAATACTGTGGTGGTATATCTTCCTGCAAGTTCTTCAATTATTTTGTTTCTATACGTGCCAACTCTGGCCATAAAAGTTGCAATTCGGCTCCGTTGTATGGCATTAAAAATGTTAAGTCTTGCCTCCAAAAACATTTCAGAGGCACTACAGTACCGTTTTAATCCCATAAGATGTCTAAAGATGTTGTTATATTGCACTCGAATACTGTCCAAAGACCTCTTTGTATACTCAGTCCAAAGATGACACGTGTAGAAATTTTGGCAATAAGTTCTAAACAGACGTAACTTTGTATCTTTCCTATCACCGAGAGTGCCCGACGTTGGCGATCTATATCAGCGTCATCCTTCAAGTCGGATGTCAATATGTGGCCAAGATACTTGAACCTCTCTACAACCTTTACATTTTGCCCCTATATCCACTCTGGAGGGACACTTTGAGGTCCTCTTCCAGACCTGAATATCATAATTTCTGTTTTCTTATAATTATATACCAAGTCATGCTCTTTAAAATACCGTTCACAGATATATATTAATTTTCTTAAACCCTTGAGGGGCTGAGCAGAACCATGTCATCGGCATAGCTCAAGTTATTGACATATCTGTCACCTAACCGAAGCCCCACCGATACTCTGCTCAACTCCTCGATCAGATCGTTTACATAAACATTAAACAGGTCTGGAGAGGTCAGCCCTCCCTGTCTAACACCACATGACAGTTTGTAGTCATTAGACAAAGCATTGCACCATCTGACATTGTTTACCTGATTACAGTACCAGTACCTCATCAGACCAACAACCCCATGATATCGCATCTCTCCAATTTCCTCCACATCAGATCATGGTTAATGGTGTCAAAGGCACGGCTAAGGTCAATGAAACAAGTATAAACGCTTGTTTTCTGATGGACGTAATACTTGACCACTTGTTTGAGCAAAAATATAGCCATGTCTGTTGACACCTCCGCACGAAAGCCAAATTGACCATCATTTATATTGAGAAATGGAGTCAACTTTTTATGTATTAGACGTTCAAGAACCTTGGCCACTATCGTAGCTAATGATATAGGTCTATAATTCGACATGCTCGATATATCACCTGTCTTGTTCTTGGTGATAGGAACAACCAATGTACGTATAAGGTCTTTTGGTAAGTAACAGTGTTGCGAGCAAAGATTAAAGAACTGCATCAATATTTCACAAACAAACTGGCGCGCATACAACAAATGTTCTATACTAAGGCCATCGTGGCCCGGCGACTTGCCACGCTTCATCCCTCTGAGTACAGTAACAATGTCATCAGTTGTAACGTGGAAAGACCGTGCATCATTCATGCGTTGCCCTTGTGATACGTTAGACTGTGATTGCTGGCTAGGCGACGGCGTAACATGGAAATGATTTTTAAAATTATTAGCAATGATCACCTCATCAGTCTCCCCTTCAACACTAATTGGAGTAGTATTGGTATTATTAATAAAAGTTTTTAGACTATCGCGATTTGTACACATACTTAACATAATGTTAGACAACGGGTCTTACTCGCGATAAAGTATTTAAAAGGTAATAAATACCTATTAATTTCCCGACGTTTCGACCGACTTGCATCGATCGTGGTCACGGGTTGACTAATGTGAGCTCAGAAAGAAGTGCGAAGTGCGGGTTTCGGCAACTACCCTCACTTGGTCACTATTATTTATATTCATACTGTCGGTATTCGACACACAACACTAACGACGTCTACATACTGGCTACCTAAGTCACTACGGCGACGTTTACATTTGCTGATGACTGGATTCCAAGATGTAGACAAACGGTATCCATCCTCCCGGTTGAAGTTGCGATATTTCTTAATTTCAACCGCTTCACGTACTATCTTGGAGTAATAGTTACGATCGGTGGCTAAAACCTGTGGTTTTACTTAATAGTATAGTATATAATAGTATAGTATAGTAACTTTATAGTATGGTATTATTAAGTTTCTTTACTTCTTTCCAAAACTTTACAAATTGTTTTGAAAATTCATGACGAGCCAATATGTCTATTTTAATTTTGTCCTGATTATTTTGTACAAATTTAAGTGCAGCTTTAAAGTTTCTTCACGCTATTGACATTTGCTCGTAATAATAACCCAAGCAGGGCTTACCATGATTAAACCATTGTGAAAATGTTTGCCTCGCCAGTACATGGTATTCTCGTACATGATAGTTCCAACCCACTACAAAACGATTTTTACGGTATTTATAAAAAAATGTATGCGCTGCAGATGTTTGTAATATTTTAATTATATCAAAGTAAAAATTATCAAGTAACTTAATGTGTTCAGCATTTTTACAAGACTCAATGTCGCAATGTAGATAATTGTTTATGTAATTCTGCAATACATACAAATTGTCGCAACATAATTTACAATATGCATTTATTTGGTCAGTATTCCTATAGCCCCATATATGTTCTATAATACACTCCTGCTCGTTGTTAACAACACATTTTGTACAACTAATATTATTAAATATTACCTGAGTTACTAGAGGTAAGTGGTCCGACAGGTATGTGTCACTCAAAACATATACGTCACTCCCTACTGCCTCGGCCGCTGCAGAAACAACACAATGATCGAGCCATCGCCGCGAGCCGGTCGCTTCACTAATATACGTGTGCGAGTTAGCATCGAGCCATTTAAGATCTATACACGTTAGTGATTCTTCGGTGCAGAAATCTATCAGTTCTTTACCAAACCGTGTCCCAGGGTGCGCATTAAAGTCTCCCAGTACAAACACAGTTTCAATGCCCACACTTTCTATCACCGCACTAGTGTTAGCGAGACACAATGCCATATCAGGAAAGTTATCTTCAGTCTATAGGCATGTAAACACTGAACAATAAGACACTACGATCGCCGCGCCTAAGCTTAACCGCCACCATACGACTGTTGTTACAGTGAACGATCTCCACACATGGGAATGCACTCTTATCCCACAATAACGCTACTCCTCCATACGGCTTTCCTCTCACCACTCCTTGCTCCGTATCAATAGCAGAAACACCATAGCTCGTGAACTGTGGATTAATTGTACTTAGTACTCCTAAGTCATGTGGGAACAGCCAAGTTTCTTGAAGATCAATTATATGATGGCCAACGCAGAGCTGCTGTATTTCCTGAATAGACCTCTTAAGTGACCCACAGTTGTATAATACTAACTTATTAGTTGTACTATCCATTATTGATTATAATGCGTTGACATTGTCTTGCTCATTAGCGATCTTTTGTTCTGAGTACGGTTACGCTCCCAGTATCTCCTAAATACTATATCCGCTGGCCATAATTGATCTCCATTGACATTCAAAAATATATCAATATTTTTCAATTGTACAATAATTTAATATGCATTAAATTCATTGTCTACAGTGTTTATCTTGTGCACCTTAACATCGAGTTGGGTTTTATATTTTATGAACCCAGCAATTTCGTTAAAGGTTGTGTCCCCGTGTGCACCCGCGATATATACAAGGGGACAGTTCTATCCGCCGCTTTGAAGTTAAACTGTTTAAGTGGTTGGGCCACCCCTCGCCTGTTTTGTATTTTGTGGCGCTTATATTGGACCTTTGTCCATGTATCATTAATACTGCGATTTAATTACTGTGGTCGTGCACCATTTTTAACAGTTTCCGCCATGGTCATCTGCCTTATAGTTTCTCATCCGTCGCTATTATGTTATCTTTTGCTGGACGTGGTGTTTGCATCGCTATCCGCGGTGACGCTGGCGCCTGCGGCCGACATGGTCTCAGCCTGTGACTGATCTACAACGTACTCACTAACCTACCGTTCCGAGTAATATATTATATCAGCAGAAGAAGATTGCGGTTCCCATTCTCCGCGCTCATTACCACCGAAACATTTAGTTCTACCCGCTTCTCATTTACATTATGTTGCTCACTTATTTGGCCGTTGTCGGAACGAAAATTCTGACCGCATGGACATAAATGCTGGCGTCCCGCAACGCTCTGTGTTGTCCCCGACGCTGTTTCTGCTGCATGTCAATGATATGTTGTCAATTGATGGCATTCATTGCTATGCGGATGACAGTACTGGGGATACTTATTACACGGGCCGCGCTAATATCCTTCGGTCCACAGTGGAAGAAAGCCGCGAACGGCTTGTGTCTGAAATCGGAAATACTCTGGATAGAGTATCTGAATGGGAAAGACTAAATTTAGTCGTGTTTAACCCAGCTAAGACACAAGCCTGTGCGTTCACCGCTAAGAAAACCCCATTTACTGTGTCGCCACAACTCCAGAACACGCCCCTCACCATCTCCAAGAGTATTGGAATCCTTGGCCTCGACATATCAAGTGATGTACAGTTCCGCAGTCATTTAGAGAGCAAGGTCAAGCTGGCTTCCAAAAAGCTTGGTGTGCTCAATAGAGCTAAGCGGTACTTCACTGCGGGGCAAAGACTGCTTTTATATAAGTCGCAAGTCCGGCCTCACATGGAGTACTGCAGTCATCTCTGGGCAGGAACACCAAAATACCAGCTTGATCCTTTTGACGCGGTACAGAGACGAGCATTGAGAATTGTCGATGAGCCCAAACTCACAGACGGTATTGAGCCACTAAGTCTCAGACGGGACTTTGCCTCCCTTTGTGTGTTCTACCGCTTATATAATGGATTGTGTTCTGACGAGTCGTTTGAGATGATGCCCTCAGCTACTTTTTATCATCGCACCGCTCGCCATCGGCAGGGATGTCATTCTCACACCTTACAACCTAATTGGTGCCGCATTAAACGGTTCCAAAGGAATTTTCTCCCGCGGACGCTCAGGTTGTGGAATGAACTCCCTGCCCAGGTTTTCCCACAAGACTACAGTATGGGGTTCTTCAAAAAGGGCGTTAAAAGGTTTTTACAAGGTCGGCAACGCGCAAGTGATGCCTCTGGTATTGCAGGCGTCGATAGGCTACGGTAACCATTTACCATCAGGTGGGCCGTAAGCTTGTTTGCCACTTTAGTAGTATAAAAAAAACGGCCAACAAGCTACTTCTCTTTTCAATACAGCCATTTCTTTAAAGAATGTGGTTACGTCTATGTAGTCGAATAGTTTAACGAATCCGGCTCCGACTCCTTGATAATCTTCACGATATCTTGTATACTCTTTGGTTGATTTCCTTCTTTACGTCTCATTATCTTTTTGCTAGGAGCCAACAACTCATATACAAGTTGACGAGCATTCTCGATATCAGTATCTGTAAAAGCACTTGTACATATTTGGACAAGAGCCGTCTCTGCCAGTGTATCAACCTTCGTACTTACAAAGGCGAGCAATTCGTTAATTATCACATTACAACTATCACATTTCGCGCCGACATTATTGTCAATATGCGGAGAACGTAACATCGTTCGTTCGCTATGACATCGCAACACGGACTGATTGACTATGCCATTAAAAAAATAAAAACCGAGCATTATACAAAGCGACTAACAAGACAGTCTTTGCTATCAACTGTTTATAAAAAAACTTATCCAATCTCAAAGGCACACCTTACCTTAGATTAAAATCAGTCAATATTCGTTTCTACACACAAAAATGTACGCGTCACTCACGTCGCCATTACGGATTGACAGGTACGCGACGGGATCAGGAGCTATACTTTATCATAGGAAAATTTTTCAAAAGGATCATCTTACCTCAATGGATCATCTCGTACACCTTTCCCTTACACTTAATTAATATGGCTTAATTAATAAGCATTATGCGCCGTCGTCGGAGGATGCACAGTGTGTACTTTGACCACCGGAGGTGGACGGCGGGACTGGACGGAGGGGACGGAGGGCGGTGGCCACCGCGGCTTCCTTGCGAAACCAATCTCGTACCCGTTTCTTGCATTGATTTCTTATTAACCATATAAACATCAGCCTAAACAATATAGCAAAAATCATTATAATAATTTCCAACCAATTTAATCTTTGCCCTATAACTTCGGACACACTGAGAAATCGCAACATTATTTTGTGTAGGTTACCCATCCTAGATATTTCAATACTTTGTTGGCGAGCAAAGTCTAAATATGAATGAATAAAATCGAAGAACACAATAGAAATAATTTTACATACAACAATTTTGACGCGTCGACGTTAAAATAATTGACTCACTATTTTATACATAAACAACATTGTCATATTTCGCAATTATAATACTGCAATATTCAAGTTGTTAATTTAGATTGACATAAAACCATTCTTACTTACACAATACAAAAACAATTACCGATTTATGCGTGATTTATATGTTTCAAGTTATACTTACGACTTAAAGTTCACTGGTTCGATATTTTACCACTGCGCTTTCAGCATTAAAGGTGTACAATATTACTTATATGGTATACTCCCCAATATAAGAAATATGTAATACACATAATAATTAAGAAATAAAATATAAAAATCATTAACAACATAACAATAATATGTCTCATAGCTTAAAACCTTATCGGACGCTAGACCGTCCTGCCACTGTGTGGTATAAGTTGTGAGCTTATCGCTCGCTGCGCTATTGTTTATCTTACTGTCTACATTATTACTAACCTTACTTCTATCAGGTAAAAAACTATAATTCGCTTGTTGTATGGTGGGACCCTCGTTAATCATGTATTCAGTCTGTCTATTCTAACTTTTACCTGTCTGTCTGACATTTGTATACGAAAGTATTTTCCCACCTATCTATGACTTTACAAGGTCCATCGTATGGTGGTTGTAAAAATTTTTAACCAAACCACCCATACAAAAACAAGTGAACAGGATTGCAAATCCATATAAACAAAAATAGTACAAGAATCTCTTTGACTAGTGGGTTACGGTCTGAGATTATTTATAGCCTCTCTGATTTTATTAACATATTCATTAGTATCGATAATGCTTATACTTGTGCCATCGTAAAAATCGCCAGGCAACCTCAGCGTTTTACCGAACGCTAACTCGGCTGCGCTAACACCCGTGACGCTCCGCGGTGTCGCTCGCAATCCAAATAAAACCATAACTCTTCAAGCCACGTACTGCTATCTCTTTTGGCCATAAGCACGGTTTCGTTCGCCTGTGGATGATTAGGTGTAGGCGTAGTCCTTAATCTATATATTCCCAGATATTTAGTGAGCTCCCCAAACAAGTTACTTACGAACACAAACAAGTTACAAGACCCATAACGCGTAACCTAGCCCTCGTAGAGTATCTTAGCTACCGAACTGGCGTACATATCTTTCAGAGCAAATGCTGCCGGCCAACCTGTTGCTCTGTCTAACACCAAATCAAATCAAATCATTTATTTGCTGATCAGGGGTATACAGTGGTATTAACATGACAATCAATCGTTCTCCTTGATCTACCTTACTGGCATGCAAATGGTACATATGTTTTATTTAATTCGTTAAAATAGTGTACAACATGCATCAATATAAAATAAGTATAGACATTCATAACAATTATATAAGTAGTAAAAATTAAAACAAGTAGTTCAAATGAAAAAAAAAACAAATAAAAGATCAGTACACAAACAAATCAAGCATTTTAGAATATAAGTAAAATAATTAAATTCATTTCATCAGGCCCATGTCAATACAGAAATAAGAATTATAATAGGTACGTCAATCATGTGTATAATAATAATATCAATATTAAGCACGGGCGCAAGTTTACATACGCATACGCTGAACTGCTGATTTTCTTACACAGTCCTTCTGTATGTGCTTTCCAATTTATATTGTCATCAATAGATAGTCCCAAAAATTTTGTAGTGGTAACTTCGCTAATTTTAGTATTATTATAGTTAATTTCTAAATCTTTAAATGTAGGTATTCTTTGAGTAAATTGTATTAGTTTAGTTTTATTTATATTTATCTTCAAATTTTTGTTATCTAGCCAGTTTATAATATTCAATAATGTAGTATTTATGTCAGCTTTGTAGGGGAGAGGGGGGCATAATGGAGACGTTAAGGAAAATACACAGTAAAATAATCAACGCAATGTATTTATTAATTAAAACTAATCACAACACTTTGGTTACTTATTAAACTATAATTTGGCATAGAATTTGGTGATATAAATAATCATATGACGTTATAATTTAATTTTTTTGAAACTGTGATGAAAACCCTATCGTGCCCCAGGGTAGGGGCAGTATGGGGTACGTATTTATTTTTCATCACAGTACAAGCAGATGTGGATTTCTTCTGTGTTCTCGTCGTCTACACTAGCACAAGCTGTATGAGCCCACCGTCCACATAATTGGCAAGCCACTCAACCTTCCAAAGACTTTAAATAAGTGTGGTTCACGTCAAGACAGTAGAGGCACATGGTGTCTTCGTCGGTATTGTCTACACCAGAGGGAGCTTTATGGGTCTTCTGTTTCTTCGAGTTCTTTTTTAACTTAGGGTCATTTGGATCAGAACACTTCTTCGTTCTTTTAAGTTGTTCTCGTTCTTCTAACTCAATTTTGTAGGGGGTTGAAGTGAGAACAACAGTCTTTCCTCGGCGATAGTTTTTTCTTGTTTGGTTTCTCTGTTCGACTGACGGGATCGCGAGAATTTCTTGAGGCGAAGCATTTGAAAACGAATATGTCAAATCACGACATACTTTCCGAATAGGAGATTGGATTAGGATATGTTCATTAAGTGTTGATGGTCCAGGCTGAGGCTGAGGTGTTGTTAAAGCAGGCAAATCTGCTTCAAGGGGATGTTCTTCAACAATAGGTGGCGGTGGTTGTTGCTGGATTCCAACATTTAAAGGACATTTTTCAGACTTGTTTACTAGCGGTACATGGTTGATGCAGCTAAAAAATCTGAATCTACAAAGTTAATTTGATTAAAAGGCCATATGCCACATTTTTGGAAGGCTTTGATTGCTGTAGACATTGTTGCAGCTTGAATATATGCGTTTGCAAATATTTCGCTTATTTGAAATATTGTTATTATTCGCCCCGGATGTGACCTTAACAATTTAACCTTAACAACCTTACCAATCAGAGCAGGCATGGTCATAGTATATACACTTAAAGATTTCATAAAGCCAACATCTGACTCCAGACTCCAAGTCTATGGGTGCAGTGCGGGGGAAAGCAAAGCATTACAACGCCATTTTTGCGTGCATATTCAATAACTACTTTTGCGTATAAAAGAAGCAAGACCGGGTTAGTTACTGACGCACCACAAAACTTGACAAATCGTTGGAACCAACTCATAAATATTTCACTTGTCACCCATCCTTTAGCGTTGCATTCAGCTGTCGTCCCTGGAGGAGCTCGATCCAGCAACTCTTGCTTCATTCTCTGTCGAGGAAATATTAGCATAGGAGGCATGTAAGTTCCTGCTGCATTAAAACATACCTCAACCGTAATCGTCTGCCCTCGTTCTGCTGAAGAAAGCGATTCTACCTGTTTTACCCCCTTTTCTGCAATAATTTTGCTCTTCGTTTTTGAGACGCATGATATGCCAGTTTCATCGCAATTGAAAACTCTGTCTGGCGTCAAATTATATTTGTCATATACTTCCCCGAGCAAAGAATAAAATTTACCCACAGCCACTTTATTAAAGCCCATTGCTCGAGCTGCCGATGTAGCTTCCGGTTTTCGGATAGATAAATCTGGATGGCGCTTCAAAAATCCCTTTAACCAATCTACACCAGCTATCTTTTTATCATTATTAAAACTGTGAGTTTTGCCATTTTTTTCCGCTAGCTGATAAGCTAGTTTCCGTAGGACGATAGTGGTCAAACCAAACAAACGTTTCTTCATTTCTATAATGTACCTTACCAGCTCCTCTTCTTCTTGTTTGGAAATCACGGGCTTGAAGTTACCTGGAGTAGTGTCAAGAGACAGCTCACCTTTCCTTATTTTAGCGACGTGACGCTCCAATGTGGTCTGTGGTACACTATACAGGTGCGCTGCTTTTCTATAGCCAGCAGTTTTGCTTAAGACTGCATCAATTGCCTGTTTCATGTTTTCTATGGACCAACTAAGTCTTGAACTTTTCTTCTTATACGTCCGTACCATTTTTATACCTACAACAAAGTATTTTCTATTATCAAATGAACAAGAACGATTCTTCAGTTAATTTACAAAACAGGGGCATAATGGGGACAACGGTTGCGGGGCATAACGGGGTACCCCATCGTACCCCGTAGCCATGTGCCCGTTATGCCCCAATCCTCACATTATTTAAAATAACAAACCAAATAAAATGAGTGACGGTTAGAGTACTTTTGTTCAAAACATATCTATAAGTAATATATCTGCAAAAACAAAATAAATATATGTAAGTCGCGACATAAACACTTACCTTTTTATATGCGTATTTGTAGTTACTCAAAATTACATAAAATTACGTTGAAAATCGTTTTTGGCTTTACAAATCAAACGCGCGCAGTCTAGTCGCCGGTCACTGTCAGACTAAAGAGAGATACAAAATGGCTACCTACTAGCGAAAACAAAACACATCTAAAGCGTGTAGTTTTTTGTAAGTGTGGCCCCGTCGTGCCTCGCGTCCCCGTCATGCCCCCCTCTCCCCTATTCATTTTTATTTTTACCTTTTATAGCAACTGTACTATCACCTGCAAATAATATTATAGGATGAGTGGTTACTTTAGATAAGTCATTTATATATAAAATAAATAACAGGAGGCCCAACACACTACCTTGTCCCACACCATATTTAACTGCTCGCATGTGAGAAGTGTATGTTTCTTCTCTTTTATTAGTTTCATTTATGCGTTTAATTTCTACTAATTGTTTGCGATCTGTGAGATACGACTTACCGTAAGGCAATATCTATAATCATCAAGTGTTATAGGTAAAGGTCCCACTAAATCCACATGAATATGTTCAAATCGACCGCTAGCTTCGAATTGTCCTAACCCCGAAACCGTATGCCGAATAACCTTAGACTTTTGGCACTGCAGTTTTGGACCGATTTCTTACATCTGCTTTCATGCCTGACCCAAAATACTTTGTTGCTACTAATTTTCTAGTGGTTCGATTCCCAGGATGCGATAATGCGTCTGCCACAATATTCCGATAATATTGTGGCAGTCGTGCCCGCTAATATGTCGAATATCCGTCGAAAACTCACTAATAAATAGGAATTGCCTAACCCGTCTAGGCGTCTCTTTATCACTGGGTTTTTTCGAAAACCCGTATACCAAAGGTTTATGGTCAGTGTATATTACAAAAGGTCTGCCCTCTACCAAGGTTTGCCCTCTACCTAAATTAATGTTATACATATAAAAATATTCCTAGCAGTTCCCTATTATAGGTACTATATTTGTATTGAACATCACTGAGTTTTTTAGAGAAGTATCCTAAAGGCTTCCAGTGTGTGTCGACCTTTATTCGTAACACGCCACCTACGCAGTCATTCGATGCGCAGTCATAATTGCAAGCTCTGCACTTGCAGTTGGTTTACTCAAGATGGTTACGTTCTGTAAACTACTTTTAAATTTTGCGAACGCGGCATCCGCCTCATCTGTCCACAAAATGAGCGACTCATCTTTCTTTTTTGCGTTTTGTAATTACTTATTTAAAACTGACTGATATTCTGCGGCTCTAGCTGAACTAGATCTATAAAAAATTATCGTTTCCAAGAAGCGCCTTAACTGATTTACAGTTCTTGGTTTCAGGAAATCAATCATTGCCTGTACCTTGTCAGCTAATGGGCTAATCCCCTCAGGCATAACTTCATAGCCTAGAAATTCTAATTTATTTTTCTCAAAACAACATTTCGAAAAATTGAAAGTGATTCCAAATTAATCCATCCGCTCGAAAATCGCTTTTACTGGCCTACATCATATACCTACCTAAGTAACAAACATAAAAATTTGGGTCAAGGTCCTTTTCGTCTGCCCTAATTTGCGTTTCTAAACCCTGGAAAACAGTGTTATTTATATACCTCTGAAAGGTTTGCGCCGCATTTCACAAGCCAAAAGTCATACGCGTGAACTCGTAGAAGCCAAATGGTGTAATTTCGCTGATTTTCTATATCTTCCGGTGCAATCAAAATATTATGATATATATATTTATATCTAATCCTGAGAATATCTTTTCATTTCTAATTATGTAAGTAAAATCAATAATACGGAATAGGGTAACTATCTGACCTCCTTATAGCATTGAGTGCCTTTTAATCGCCGCAAGGACGTACCATCCTTTTTAGGTACCCTATGCAAAGGACTCGCCCATGACGACGACGCCATTGACACAATTCTCGCTTACTATCAGATGGGTCGCTGGCAAGTCTGTCACCGACGGAGGCAATAAAAAAAAATAGTTTGTTCTCCCTAAAATAAACTGGTTTAGTTATCTCCGGGTATTGTGAGAGTAAATCAGAGTATGTACAAGTATTGTCCACCATATTTAACGAGGTTCCCTTCCACTATAATTGATCCTATAACACTTTTAGTTATTTGGTCTTATATGGGTCATAATAAAATATAAGTCTGCGCCCAGTACAGGCTGTTTGACCTCTGCAATAATAAAATTCCACGTACACTTAACACTACTACATATATTTATGTATACAATTCCTATCTACCGGTATAACGGAAACATTAGCCCCGGTATCGATTAGAAATCTCATACCTGACAACTTATCACAAACTATAACCGTCTCGGTTATGCGTTGTGCAGCGTCCCGCCATTGGCTGCACGTCGTCTAGTTTTCCGCTGCTTTCGGCTGGGCTCCCTTCCAATTACAGTGCTTGACACACTTCGCTGCGTTCTCCCTGTAATGAAAATGGTAATAACACAAACAATTAGCAGTTTTCCTCTTAGATGATGAATTACCGCTCCTCGATGCCAATCTGGGTCTCTGTCCCTGCTCATAGCGTTCCCCAGGCCTGCCAAATAAGTAGACGGAGTAGGACTACGGGGCTGGCTGGTGATAAGTAAGCCCCAAGGATCTCGATCTCAGATTCGTGTGACGGGAATAGCCTGATTATCTAAGGCGAAATTAACAGAACACCGTGCAAGTTGACATTGGACACTGGAGCTTCTCGGACAGTCGTCAGTTTCCGACAGGTAGCAAGATGGATTGAACAACTACAGGAATTCGACTTCGTAATACAGCATCGCAGTGGCAAGTCACGTAGTAATGCAGACGCCTTGTCGCGTAGACCATGTCCCGACCAGTGTAATTTTCATTTGTTCTTTATGAGTACGGCAGTTCTTGTTTTTAAAATGATATCATATTCTTCAGCAAAAGCAAGGCGAGGCTCCCGTGTGCTGAGTTAATAAATAAAAACGAGGTTGTACAATAACACTAAAATCTAAGGTAGAAATAATCGGATACAACTAAAATTATTAGGCATAAGTGTTTGGTTAAACTCTAATACCCATGATTAGAATAAACTTGTGTTATGGGTATCAGTGCTCTCTCGGTATGAGCTTATTGTGAAATTGATACTAGAACGAGAAAATAGACGTGTTATTGGTTAATCTAAATGCTTGTAATATTATACAAAATCAATAAGAAAAACATAATAAAATAAATGAATTATACTATTAGTAATATTCTGCAAATGTGTGTGTGTGTGTGCGTGTGTGTGTAACACAAACACACACACACACACACACACACACGTGTGTGTGTTTGTGTTTGTGTATATGTGTGCTGATGTGTGCGTGTTTGTATGTGATATGATTTTAGTTAGATGATAGACAACGTTTTCTGTGTCGTTGTAATTAAGTGTCTGCAATCATTTATCCTCTTAACCGTAACGCCTCTTTTGCGAAACTACCCGCATCTGTAACAACGCGCCCGGCCGAAATCGTGCGATTTCTCCGCATTCATTAAAACTACGATATCTCTAAAACTACGCATCGCAGCTCGACAAAACCTATGTCATTGAAATTGTTATGAAATAAGCTATCTGATTATCTATAGTTTAGTACAGTTTTATTGTGAAATCTGTTATTGATTCGAAGTTGAAAGTAGGGTGAGCTACTTTTTTTTTTTTTTGTAAAAAAGTCGTCATATTAATAAAATAAAAGCATTTTTATCGAAAGTTATTATATTATTTACATAATAACACATTATGTTACAATAATCAAGTGAAATAACAAACATCTCCATACATATTTTACACACTGCAAGCTAAACAAAAACTCGGGTCAGGTAGTTGACCCGTACGCCGAACAAAAAACAAGGGTATGTTTACACATTCATTCTGCGATCTTTGTGAGCCAAGTGGCTAACAATAATATCTTGTTACATAGTTTGGTAAACAATCTTATCGCAGGCAAAGTGTTAGCTGTTAGAATTGATTAACTAACGAACTATGACTCATAATGTAAACACTTGAAAAAGAGCTCTGAGAAAGACCCTTTTATAATTCTTATCACAGAGCAAGTACTATTACATTTATTTGAAATCTTATTTTACAAACCACATGATGATGATATTTACTAATGGGAAAACACAACACAAGGCCATGTTGCCTAGCAAAATCATTAACAAAATCAACAAATAAAAAACAGAAAACAAGGCAATTTTAGTAAGAATTCCAAGTACACAATACAGAATACAACCAGTAGGTCACATCTGAACAACAAAATAAAAATATAATGAAAATGAATCGATTTTCAAACAGAGGTACCAATTTAAAATTATAATATTATATTAAAGGTAATTACTTTTTTAATATATAAACCTAAGCTGTTATTTTCCTTAATAAAAAAATTATTTTAAATTTAAATCAATTCACCAATGAAACGAACAAAGGTCCCGTCCAAAAATATATATATAATATACAATATAACCAAAAAAAATAAAAAGATAAAAAATAATATATAATTTAACCTCGCCTCGTTTAAATCTCGTCGGTTAACACTTTTGTTTTACTGACCATTGTCCTTTACTGTGTACGAAACACAAAACAAGATGGCGGCTTGAATGTCAAAAACGGAGATGCGATTTTCGATTACATTTCAAATATTTACATTATTTTATCGAATTTCACTAATAAAATGCCTAATACATACGTAGTAACGTATCTAAATCATGTTTCTAACAAAATTTTGTCGTCATTAGTGTATTTTCTACTCAAAACAAATAGAAATGTGCCAGCGTGATGCGCAAATTTCGAAACTATGTTTCGTAAAATAATAAATTCTGTCTAAAATCTTTACCCAATACGCAATGCAGCGATTAAAAACTGTTTAGTACTTACTCGTCCATGGTATTTATATAACAAACACTTCACATTGAATAACACCCTTCCTCAATAACATTTATAAAAACGTAATGAAGGCGTCACTCAAAGCGTCTCGACAGATTAAATTGAGTTTAACATTCCGTAACAAATTTTTGTTGAATGTATAGCATGTGATATTGTATGACTTTCTTATTCGTTTTCCTACAATTTGTGTAAGTTAGAGTACGAAAGGTATACCCTAGACTGGCAATATTTGGTATTAAATACGACCATAATCAAGAAATCTCCAGGAGATTACTTATTACTTACTTACAGACGCGTAAATCTCTAGGAGATTTAGTTACGGGTTATAGATCCTCCCCTTACATTCATTTCCACAAAGTGGATATATGTTCCATTGATTGTTCACTTTATTGTACAGATGCCCGGTCAAAATATTAAAATGGTGTTAAGCAAGTGTTGTTCTAGCTTTTAGGATGGGACATACTTGATAGTATCTTGTTTTTTTAGCATATGGAACATATACCAGAAAAGATTGTCGACGTAAGAGTGTCTGTAACAAGAAAAATATTGTCGACGTAAGAGTGTCTGTAAAAAGCTGTCTAAGTCAGTCAGAACCTGACACTCAGAATAAAGAACAGCGGTGGGATGTCTAAAGGGCTTTAAGGTCATGACTTTTAGTAAGGCTCTCTGTGCTCGCTCCACTGTAATAAGATGAATCCTTTGAGCCCCACCCCATACAGTTATGCAATTGGTTAGCAGAGACTAACACAGAACATAAAAAACATTTAAAAAAAAAAACGTAATCTGATTCGTGTCTGAGTTTTTTTAAAGATTGCTATCAGTTTACGAACTCGCGATGTAAGAATCTCTAAGTGAGGCTTTCATGTTATTGTGCTGTCAATGGTGACTCCAAGATATTTCACGCTGGTGCATCTTTTTATGATTGGGCAGTCACATGCTTGAGAGGTCGAACAGCTATCGCAGGAGTGGGCTTTTAAGAGTAAAATAATTTGGAGAAGGGAAGCTATGTTAAAAGAAAATATGAAAAACACCGATTTATTTAGATTTAATGTTTGGAGGTTACTTGAAAGCCAGGTCATTACTGCCTTGATAAATTCCTCTGCGTAATTCAGTGTTGTGGGCCAATCTTTGCTATGCACAAGTAACGCCATATCATCAGCATAGATAAAAATCGAGCAATTAGGAAGAGAAAGATTGCATAAATTATTAATACAGATTAAGAAAAGTGTCGGCCCGAGTATAGAACCTTGAGGTACGCCAAAGCAGATTTTGCTGCTGCCACTATAGAGATAATTTATTTTGACACATTGAGTGCGATTAAGGTAATCAGAAAAAATCTTAAGCGTATGACCACGGACACCCATAGACTCCAGTTTGTTTAAGAGATGGGGAACAGACACAATGTCAAAAGCCTTGGAGAGATCTAGAAAAGCACCTAAACACTTCGACTTTTATTAAGTTTAGCCACAGCATCATCTACTAGTGAGGACACAGCGTTTTCAGTGGACTTACCTTTTCTAAATCCGAATTGATTTGAGGCTAGTAGATTGTGCGATTCGAAGAAGTGAACTAGTCGAGTGTTTATTATTCTCTCAAGTATTTTCGAAATAGTGGGCAAAACAGAAATGAGTCTGTGGTTGTTAATACTGCACCTGTACCCACTCTTGAAGATGGGATGTACGACGGCTTTTTTTAAAGATTAATGGGAAGCAACCAGTGGATAGTGAAATGTTACAGATATGAGTAATGACACGGAGCAACACAGGAAGACAGGTTTTAACAGTTTAGCCGAGATGCCATCCCATCCAACCGAGGCATCAACGCGGAGCCCATTTATCAGTTTTTCGACTTCCTGCTCATCAGTAAGTAGGAGGACTAAATAATTAGGGGAGTTGTTGATACAGGGGATAAAAGCAGTCCAGGTGGATGTAAATTCGTAGCCAAATCTTTACCAATGCTGGTGAAGAAATCATTACATTCGTCAATCGTAAAGCCGTCAGAATTGGTTAGTTGGTAGTTTAACCGCTCAAACCCCGTTGACGCCTTAAGGCGTCATCACTTTTGTACCCGTCAAACCCCGTTGACGCCTTAAGGCGTCAAGCAACAAAAAAAAGAGGGTCGCGCGCTAGTTTTTGCCGTGTTTGTATTGAAAGGCCTGTATTTAAAGTCTTGTATTGTATATCATTGTACTCGGAATGAACTGAGCTTTTCGAACGAACCATTTACTAACTGAATAATAATTGTCTAATATTGTTATTGTTATGTCACGTGACTTCGCGCCGAGCGTTCGTTCGTCGATGTTATTTGTGCCGCTGTTTACTGTCGTTTTTTGTAGGGCAAGTATATAAGTGTAATACATTATTGAAAAGCTTATTCTTTCTATTTTTAGAGACAATAAAAACAATACTGACTTACGTTATTTTTGTATAACAAACTGAAGCCCAAAGTAACCTATTATCATTTATCAGTTTTCCCGCGCTTTTTTATATTTGTTGTTTTTTAGTACAGTATTATATCGTATTTCAGGTTTCAATCACTATAATAGTGTTATTTATTAGTGTTTCTATAAAAATATCTGAAAACAACGCACAAGGTTACGACTAATATTCTGTAAAAAAAAAAACAAAATTTACTTTTGCCGCGCTCTAAATGTACTCGTCACGCATGTCAATGCTACTTTCAAATGTCAATATCTTAATTTTTTCTCACAGACATATATAAAAAAAAATGTTTAACTATAAAGAGCATATTTCTATTTTTAGACACAATAAAAACAATACTGACTAATGATAATTTTGTTTGTCAAACTGAAGCCCAAAGTAACCTATTATCATTTATCAGTTTTCCCGCGCTTTTTTATATTTGTTGTTTTTTAGTACAGTATTATATCGTATTTCAGGTTTCAATCACTATAATAGTGTTATTTATTAGTGTTTCTATAGAAATATCTGAATACAACACACAAAGTTACGACGAATATTTTTTAACAAAAATTTCAATATTTACTTTTGCCGCGCTCTAAATGTCCATGACACGCACGGTAGTGCCACTTTCAAATGTCAATATCTTAATTTTTTCTCACAGCCATATATAAATACTTCGTTTTACTATAAAGAGTATTTATCTAGAAAATAGAAAAAGTAAAAACTCTTCTTATAGCATTTATATTTCTTTAGAAACAAATATTTTCAATAACGAACAATTTGTACAGTTCTGCTTTGTTTATCCAGGCGTATAAACTCAAGTATACACTTCAATGCGATGATTCATAATACTTGTCGTAGCTTACAATGTGTATTTCTAAGAAACACGAGCGATGTTATCATAACTCAGAGCTCAAAAACATAAACATCGATAGGGCGTGTCAAGTGGCGCTTTAAGTGCCGACCGCGCGACGGGTGTCCGATTACCGGGTAATCTGTTATTGTTTACATTAAGTGCGCGCGGGGCCAGAAAGGTTAATAACTCAACAGGACTGATTCTAGTACGATACGAGTTAGTTATATTTTTTATGAGATTCCATGTTACCTTAGGATTGATTCTAGCTCTTTAGAGATCCGCTTCTATCAGATAGGCAATTTTTAGAATGTTTAGTATTTTATTGCAGAAATTGCGATATTATATAAACGTCAGTTTGAGTGTAACGTTTTCCCCTGAAAACGATCTCTAATCTCTAAAGACTCTCTTTTGCGAGTTTACGAGACAGCTTATCTTTATTACGGATACAGCGAAGAATTTGTGATCCATGGTTTCAGTATTCTTTGTTTGCAGGTAATGTAAACTAATTTAGAATTAGTTTTGATGATGGATCTTATGGTAGATATTAAGAGCTCTGCGGCTGCATTTGCATCTCGTGTATTTAATATGGCGCTAAAGTCAGTATTATGTATGTCTGTGATAACTGCTGGATAATCGATTACTGTTCGTTTATGTTTAAGACAAGGCTGTGACAATGCTGTGTCGCAGGCGATGTTCAGCAGAGTGGGTTTATGGTCTGTAATGTACGTGTCGATTACAAGTGTCATTGTTTTAAGATTTGTTTTCACCATAAAGTGATCGATACAGGCACTATCACGGGTTTGCAAAAGATGGGCGGTAAGAGACCATGTGACGCAATGAGATTTAAGTATTCATTTGCTTGAGGGGTAAGGTTATTCGACATTATATCAATATTGATATCAACCATAATAATGGCATTATGTGACGAAATTGAGCTAAGAATTCGATTCAACGCAGTAATAAAGTTATCATGGTTACAAAAGGATGAAGAGCGATATAGCGCCACAACGGTATGATCAAAGTTTTTGAGTTAGCAAATTAAACAACTAGCATTACGTATACATGGCTCAAAGACAGAGTGTGCTTGATTAGACTTTACGTAGACTATTATACCATCATTTTAATTTATCGGTTGACTCGAACTATATGAAACATACCCTTCGATTACGGGGATCGATGGGGTAATGCTCAGCCAACACTCTGACAGTATTATGATATCACATGCAATGTTTGTGCTCGATAGGAATACCATAAAGTTATCAAAGTTACAATTTACGCTACGAATGTTTAGTTGTAATATATTAATAGACTTTGGTGTCTTATGTAAGACACTTGGATAAAATTCGGGCGTACATGTATACGAGTTAGAAACACCAAATGAATCAATTTCTTTTAAACTTTCGTGTTGCATGATATATATGTCGGAGGAAGCTAGGAATCAGGTTGATTGTTGTTTGCACGTATAATTCACAATATAAATTGTCTACATTTTAATTACTTTTAAATTCTTAATTTAATTTTATTTGATTTGTTAAATTATTCTATAGCTCAAAAACCTTTTTAATCTAATAAAAGTTATGAATATTGTAATTCACGTAACGACCAATCAGAGCAGAGCATGTGCTTGAGTGGGGTCGAGTCGCCATCTTTACTTTAGAAAGGCCGACAGTTATTGAGACACATTTGAGTGATAGCAACTGATCAAGCCGGAACGTTGAGTTGTGAGTTGTGTACAGAAAGTAAGATCAGTGCCCTGAACCCACTGCTCGTTCTTAACTATTATATTTCATTCGAAATTATTGTCAAGTAAAAATAGTGTAAAACCGGCATCGTTGTGTTTTGTGCTCGCATATTACCCAGATGACGCCCACTAAACCCGCAACCACTAATGACGTTGCCATAGAGAACAATACTTCTCCGACATATATATAATATGTAACGGGTATTAACGCGATGATGCATAATGTTTACCTTTTATATGCTTGACGTTTCGACCAGGTTACACCGGCCATGGTCACAAGCTGACTGGTGCTGCGATGTCATGTCTCCGTTTGTGAGGCAGAAGAATCTTGATTCACTCTCACTTTTGGCATATTTTTGTTTGTCCATGTACCGTCACAAACTACACTCACGGTATCCCTATTACGAATGCTAGCCGACGTGTCCGTATTCCGTGAATTACCTAACTGTGCAAAACAGCGAAGTTGCGTATTATTAATCACGGGATTCCACGTCGCGGATAATTTAAAACCATCTTCCCTATTGAAATTTTTATGTTTTCTGATTTCAATAGCTCCTTGCACTACTCTTGGATAAAAGTGGCGATCGGTGGAGAGGACTTGCGGACGATGAAATTCTATCCAATGATTAGAACCCGATTCCAGTATATGTTCTGCAATTGCTGATTTGCTAGTCTGCCGGTTTTTCACAGCGGCGATGTGTTCTTTGACCCTCTGAGCAATAGTACGCTTGATTTGGCCTTTGTAAGAACTCCCGCAGCTGCAATTTATTTTGTAGACACCTGGCGTTTGTAAAGGTAAAACGTCCTTTGGTGTGCCCATCATGCTGGTTACTTTGGTGTATAAATAGTGTTGATGGAATATTTCTTTAACACCGTTCCGATCTTATCCGTAATTCCTTTTACATAAGGCATATATGAGGTGAACAGACAACCCGCATATATGCCTTATGTAAAAGGAATTACGGATAAGATCGGAATGGTATTAAAGAAATATTATTGGCCTGGGTTGAGACTAAAGAACAAAAATTATATATATAACGCCAGCAGGAGAGGCATATGAGTCTTATAATTAATAAAATTGGGTCGAAGACTACTGTTATCAAGTAACACTTCCGGCCTCACATATACTACTAGTTCGGGTACATCTTAACCACTATATGTGACTTAAACGTAGGAATTTGATAGTGTTCACTATAAGGTATTTTTTTACGAATTTTTTTATCATTTTCTTCGTAAATTTGTTGTATAGGGCGAAAATCTTTCCAAACAATCTGTTTTAATAACGTTATGTGTTCTTTAATAACATTTTTAAATTCCATTGACTCACATGTATGCACCGATTTCAGTTAAATGATATTTTTTCCTGTTTTGTCTAGTGTTAGTGACGCATTACAGTCTCGCCTATTTATGCACCGCCAGAAAGTACTTCCACTTTTATTTGTTTTGCTCTTCTGATATCTGTACTCACAATGTATAAGTGTTCTATGTCCTTTTTGATTACGAATGTATTCAATTTCTTGATCCATGTTTAAACTTAAATTCACAACTGTTTTCAATTAAAAGTAGACAAAACACAACTCGGCAATAATGAATGACACATACATCCAGTTTTTTTCTAACTACCCTCAGATATTATATTATAAGTGTTGCCATCACCGAACTTGAAATCGTACCAATTTATTATTTTTAACTGTATCAAAATATATTTTTTTATTTGGAATACATACTTTAAGTAAATTTAAGTAAGTACCAAAGTTTTGACTACATAATTATTCTATAATTTTAATAAATGATTTTGTTTTAAAAATCGCAATTTTATTCTTAAGTCCCTGGCGCGACATTTTGCGAAAGAGACATTCTGCGAAAGGGACATTCTGCGAAAGAGACGTTCTGCGAAAGAGACATTCTGCGAAAGAGACGTTTTGCGACCAGGGGACATTTTGCGAAAGAGACGTTTTGCGCATGAGCCTTCCCTTATATAAAGTACTAATATAGACAAAAAAAAAAATTCAGTATGCATATTGTTCACGGGTAAAATTTACCCGGTCACAATGGCTGTGTTCTGTTTGGCCGCCACAATGACGCCGGGTTAATGATTGGTGGGCAGTGCCAAAAACACCAACTCTTTATTTTTAGTGCTATAACAGCTACTATGTGTTTAGTACAAACAATCATTCTTACCTGCATGTCACTCATACATATTGCGCTACATATTTTACACTCATGTCGTTTTCATTATACTTATTCTTCTCTAACATTATCCATGATAATACGTAATGAAACATTTGTTACTTGCTATGTAGTGTAAATGCGAACGGTCAGGGTGGCGGCGGCAATGAAGACACAAGTTGTACGGAAAAGAACTTATATTATCCTTTTAATGCACGTTTCAACGGTTAGAATATGAATGCTCTAAAATATTCTAACCGCCAGTATGTATACAAACATTTGACCTAATTTAATACTAAATTCACAAACTCAATAGATAATATTAAACATTGTTTATCTTAATTATTCTGATGATTATTTACATACAATTATTATTCAATAATACATAATTATGTAACATTAAGGATTTATTACACCGGAAGCAGAGGCGCCGGTGTGACAAAATTATGCCTAACCCAAAATCAGTAAGAATCTAATAGCGTCATCATTATATTATACATAGTAAACAAAATGATTATATTTATTATTCTACATAGTGTAAGAAAAAGTACAGAGATCAGTAACAATACGTACTATTTATTAATCGCGCCGGAAGCTGACAAGCGGAAGGCGCCAAGCAAATAAATATAATTAAGTATAAAGAAATATGAGATAACTATGTAGATACTTGATTATAAAATTATAAAACGATAATTGGTTTTAATGTAATTAAACACACGTTTTTGGGTCGTTGCCCACACAAAACCTTTTCACTCAGCGGGGTGTCGAACCCGGAACCTAAGCTCAAGCACTATGTATAGCAGCAGGCGAAACGAAGCAGTGTTATGAAAGATAGATGAAGAAAATAATAGATGAAGAACGATAGGCGAAAAATGAATTATTATATTTAAACAAAACGATATGATTTATTAAATGACAACAGCAATATTATTTAAAGTGATACAAATATCAATAGCAAGCGCGAAGCGAACGTTCTCGAACAGAGCTGCGAACCGAGTGTCGTGTCGCGCGGTCCTCTGTATCCATGCGCGGGCGCGCCGAAGGCCGAACGGTGCCGGCACGTGTAACTCGGCTAGCCAATCACATTGGCCCTCGCACCCGTCGTCAGTGTTGTCGAGGGATGGCCCAATGTTCACAAGCGGAGCGGTTTACTCCGACTTCTAAGGCAGGGGTCCAGAGAAGTAATTGTGGCGGATAATCGCCACAGTACTCCCCCCAAGAGACCGTGACTACGGTCGGTAGAAGTCTGGTAGTCGTACTCTCCTGCCGCTGGAAGTCCGTTTGTTGTCGTCTTTTGCTGGTTGGACGGAAACTTGGGCTTTTTTCGCTATGTACGCCCGTTTGAGCCTGTCGATGGACACATTGACGGTCTTAGTGTTAACGTCTAATGTATAGTACTTCGGCTGTCGGCTGACAACCTTGTAAGAGCCGGCGTAGGGTGGTTCGAGGGCACCCCTGAGGCGATCTTGTCGAACGAAAACGTGCGAAGAAGTTTCAAGATTTCGTGGCACGTAGAATGACGAAGTGGAGTGCCAGGCAGTCGGACGAGGAGAGAGCTTCGCCATGTACGCGCGAAGACGTGTCGCGTACTGTGTGACGTCAGCAGTCTTGTAGTCCTCGCTTGGGCACAGAAACTGACCGGGTAGGCGAAGGGGTTCGCCGTACACCAGTTCGGCGGGAGACGCTTGCAGGTCCTCCTTCCTCCTCCGGCCCAGGAGTACCAGCGGGAGTGCTTCAGTCCACTGAGAAGCGGGAGCGTGGCACATGATCGCCGCTCTGGGCTGGCGGTGCAGACGCTCGACGATGCCGTTGGCCGCTGGATGGTAAGCTGTCGTGCGGAAGTGGCGCGCACCGACCAAAGCAGTGAGAGCTTTGAATAGGTGGCACTCGAACTGGCGGCCACGATATGTGGTCACCCTCTCGGGACAGCCAAATCTGGCAATCCAGCCAGACACGAGGGCAGCGGCGCAGGTCTCGGCAGTGATGTCCCGAAGTGGATAGGCCTCAGGCCATCGTGTGAACCTGTCGATCACTGTGAGGCAATACCTGTAATCATAAGACAAAGGTAATGGCCCTACGATATCGAGGTGTATATGAGAGAACCTCGAGGAAGGTGGCAGGAAAGAGGATAAGGGAGAGAAGGTGTGACGGGAAACTTTACTCGTTTGGCATTTTAAACATTGCCTAGCCCACTCTCTACAGTCCTTGCGAATCCCTGGCCAAACAAATCTTTGTGTCACCAGTCGCACTGTAGCAGAACTTCCAGGATGGTGTAAATTGTGCAGCATCTCAAAGACTTGCCTGCGGAATTCGGGCGTAATGTACGGACGAGGTGTAGATAGCGAAGTGTCGCAGTATACTGGTGTGTTGCTCGAGTCGGTACATATCTTCCGTAATCTCAAAGCTGTCCTGTGTTTGAGTAGCTCCTGTAGTTCCAGATCACCTTCCTGAGACCGTACAAGAGACTGGTAATCAATCTCGCTGGTTACCTCTTCGACTCGTGACAAAGCATCAGCAACAACGTTGTCTCGTCCTGATATAAATCTAACGTCTGTCGTAAATTGAGCAATAAAATCGAGGTACCTGTATTGCCTTGGCGAGCACTTATCTCTGTTGAGTGAGAACGCAAAGGTAAGAGGCTTGTGATCCGTAAACACCGTAAAAGTTCTAGCCTCAACCATATGTCGGAAGTACTTTATCGCCTCGTACACAGCCAGCAGCTCTCGATCGTACGGGCTATACTTTCTTTGCGCCGTACTCAGCTTACGCGAGAAGAATGCCAAGGGTTGCCAATCTTTGTCTTTCCGTTGTTGTAGCACAGCTCCAATGGCCAGGTCTGAAGCATCCGTGACTATAGCAAGCTCAGCGATAGGGTCAGGATGTGACAGCAGCGTAGCCTGTGACAGGGAAGTCTTACACTCTTTGAAGGCCTTCATCATCTCTGGAGTAAGTGTAATGGACTGCGAGCCTTTGATATGTGGACCAGCGAGAATATTAGTAAGCGGTTCTTGTATCAGCGCGGCGTTCGGTATGAAGCGACGGTAGAAATTGAGCATACCGAGGAAACGCTGAAGTCCCTTGACTGTTTTCGGTGCTGTGAAGTTTTGGATAGCTTCAACCTTTGTCTCCAAAGGCTTAGTACCAGCTGCTGACACCTGATAGCCAAGAAAAGTTACCTCTGACTGTCCAAATTGGCATTTAGAAGTGTTTATCAGGATCCCATATTGCTTCAGTCGCTGAAAAAGCTGCCGTAGATGGTCTTCGTGGATCTCAGGCGATTCAGATGATACCAATATGTCATCTATGTAACTATAACAGAAATCTAGGCTTAGGAGGACTTCATCGACGAAACGTTGAAAAGTCTGTGCTGCATTGCGTAGGCCGAACGTCATATATGGAAATTCGTACAAACCGAATGGTGTGATAATGGCAGTCTTCTGTATATCAGCTGGGTTTACCATTAACTGATTATACGCCTTAACCAAATCGATGGTGGAGAATCTTGCTGTACCACAAGCGAGCATGTCTTCAAACTCCTTCTTCGCTGCTTGTAACCTACTAGGATCGAGACGTCGAGGCCTGCAGGAAACGGGCGGCCCGGGCGTCGTCCTTATAAAGTGCAGAGTGTTATGCCTAGGAGGAGAGCGTACGCCTGCAGGTCTAGTTATTTCTGGAAACTCACGCAGAATAGAATGGAACTCAGTCTTACCGGTGACGGCCTTGACGGAAGCGATGTCATCTGGGGTCCTGGAGCAAACAGCTGCTACTGACAGGGTCGTAGTGCCATCCACCAAGCGATGATTTTTCAGGTCTACTAGTAGATTATAGTGAATCAGGAAATCCACGCCAATGATTGGCTTAGACACGTCTGCTACTGTAAAATTCCACGTAAAATCTCGTCTAAGACCTAAGTTAAGGTGTAAGAGCACAGGACCATACGTGTGAATAATGGTGCTATTCGCAGCGACGAGATCAAACTTTGACTTGATGCAGGGCGTCTTGATTGATGATCGCGGCAAAATACACAGGTCGGATCCAGTGTCCACAAGGAACTGCATTTTTGAAGCGCGATCGGTTACAAATAGACGGCCTGTTTGTGAGGGGCAGTCGTGAGCCGCTACTTCCGACCGCTCTTGGAGTTTTCCGACTGGAAGCTGCACGGCTGCCTGCATATACTTTGAATAGTCTGATATACTTTGAAACAAACAGGTTCCACACTGATATCTTTAGCCTTGAGCCCGTAAGTGAAGAAGTAGTCAGTTTGCATATCAGGTGTCTTATATCAAATGCCCTGGGTACTGACAACATTTCACTGGAAATGTTGATGATGACGCTCCCTCATAGCCTTCCTTACATTACAGCAATCATAAACAAATCTATTACCACTTCTACCTTCCCTGTTGTATGGAAAACTGCTATGGTCAAACCTATACCCAAAATTCCCAATCCAACGGTCGCCAAAGATCTTAGACCGATTAGCTTGCTTCCTTGCCTATCTAAAGTCTTGGAACGGGTGGTCAACAATCAGTTGAGAAAGTATCTTGAGAAACATAACATCATACCACACACACAGTCAGGGTTTCGACAAGGCCACAGTACTACCACCACTCTTCTAGATGTAGTAGATGATGTTTTGGAGGCTAGAGACCAGGGCATGGGTACTCTGCTCACTCTACTAGATTTTTCCCGTGCCTTTGAGACAATCAATATTTCTCTTCTTCTGGCTAAGCTACTATGGGTGTGATTCAGGTACAGTGAAATGGTTCCATAGCTATCTGACTGACAGATCTCAAATTGTCCAACTGGATAATGGCAGGGATGGTAACAAGGTCAACTCCTCTTGCTGCCAGGTGTCTCGTGGCGTTCCTCAGGGATCAGTGCTCGGCCCTATTCTCTTCATATTATACAGTGCTGATGTTACCAACCATATCCACAATACTAAATTCCATATGTATGCTGATGATCTTCAGTTATACATATCTTTTCACCCAGATGATTCTCAAGAGGCTGTAAATAAAACAAATGCAGATTTAGACAGAATATCAGACTGGGCAAGAAAGAACTCATTAGTACTTAACCCTGCTAAATCAAATTTTTTAATAATAGGCTCTAAAATATGTATCAAAAGGATACAAGAATTGAAACCTGTATTAATGGTTGAGGGATGTCCTATAGAGCAGGTCAATGAAGCTCGCAATTTGGGTTTAGTTATGGATGGTGAACTGCATTTTGAGACACATATTCTTGAAGCTGTCAAAAACTGTTTTTACCGTCTCAAACTGCTATACCGAATTCGCCAAAATCTCAGCACAGATATGCGTATAATGCTTTGTGAGTCTCTTATATTATCCAAACTAAATTATGCAGATACAGTGTTTGGTCCATGTTTGTTGCAAAGAACCCAAAATTTAATACAAAGGGTACAGAATGCTTGTGCTAGATTCTGTTATAACATCCCACCCCGTTCCCATGTCACTCCATTTCTAATCAGTGGGGGCCTCATGAACATGTCTAACCGTAGACACCTTCATTTGGCAACTTTACTTTTTGGCATTGTTCTGAATAATAAGCCCAAATACCTTTTTGAAAAGTTGACGTGGTCTCGGAATATTAATCAATACAGCACAAGGGGCACTCCACATCTTTTGATAATTACGAGGCACAGAACGACAGCTTTTAGGGGTAGTTTCAGGTACGCCGCTACTAAATGTTGGAATGATCTGCCGCCGCCTTTGCGTAGCCTGAAACCATTACGTACATTCCAAAGTAAATTTAAAGAAATTCTGCTATTCCAACAAAAATCATCATTACAATGAGCGGAACTTTTCTTACCTGTATGGTGCCATTAGTTATAATTTTTGTATATCATAATCTTCTTCTTCATAGCAAAAACAAAATTTATTGCGTTAGCGCAGTCAGTTATTTGTCGTTTTTCACTGTCAGTCTTGACACATGGGGATGCGTTCGGATTCACACATCAGTTATTTATTATAGCTTTTGTCAAATAAAATTAGTTTAATTTAAACATAAATATTATAATATCATTTTATTAGTATTATATATATATCATAATCATTTTATTAGTATTATATATATTATGTATTATATATTATTATTATAAACAAAGTCGCAACGGAAGACCAGCGCTAGTTGTTTACAACTAGCATCTTGCTGAGTTGCGACCTATTTGCTGCAGTAATGTTATTGTTCCTTTTTAGTTTACTTTTTGCTAACCATATTTGTAAGTGTACTGTTGCAAATAAACGTATTTTCTTTTTCTTTTTTTTCTTTTTAATGCCATAATTAAAATGGTAGAAACAGTGCGGATGATCTGCTGGCGGCTGTCTCGGTCTAGAACGGCTGCGTGAGCGATTATGCTTTCTTAGCGGTCTTGAACGTGACCGTTTAGAGCGTTCGAGTTTATTTGTTAATAAAGCCACTTGCCTGGTCAGTTCGGCGATCTGTTGAGCCATGTCGTTGTAGGATGATTGGTCAGCAGAGGTGCTTGCAACTTGCGGCGAAGACGGTGCGATCTCGTAAACCTTGTCAGCCAATTCAGCCAGTTTGTCCTTGTCGAGGTCCATCTGGGAAGCGATCACCGTCTGGATGTTTTGAGGTAACCTGCTAGACCATAATGTTAATAAAAAATCAGAGGGGACCGAAGGGCCGGCCAAACCCGATAAATATCGAAGAAACTGCGATGGCTTTCTATCGCCTAGCTCCTCGTGCATCAGGAGTTGTTTAACTCGCTTCTCCTGCGAAGCTGAGAGACGTTTCATCAGTTCCGTTTTTAATTTTGCGTATTTGTCAGTTGCGGGTGGGTTGGTAATTACGTCCTTCACCTCTATGGCGTATTGATGGTCTAGCTTTGCCACCAAGTAGTAAAACTTTGTTTCATCCGTAGTTATACGGGACAAGGCGAACTGAGACTCAACCTGCGCGAACCATAACGCAGGTTCCTCTGGCCAGAATGGGGGTACGCGCACACCGACACGCAAAACTTCATCCTTGCCTTCCAGCAGGTCTCTGTTTTCTACACTCATATTGCACTGTATGTATATATAAATAAAATCGCTCACCGCTATTACTTAATCTGCAGCCGATCCAACTCCAAACAGATTTCCTTCACTGGATTCTTCAAGCCGACGTCGGCGTCACCAGAATGTGGGGCCGTTGCCCACACAAAACCTTTTCACTCAGCCGCGTGTCGAACCCGGAACCTAAGCTCAAGCACTACGTATAGCAGCAGGCGAAACGAAGCAGTGTTATGAAATGAAATGAAATGAAATGAAAAATATTTATTTGCAGAAAAACAGTGGTACAATAAGGTCGTACAGAGTTATTTGTTCTACACCGTTTGTCGCAAACGACATGCAAAAATATGATAAGAAGTAACAATCATTCATATATATCCTGTCATTATCCTTGGATTCTGGCATACATGATTAATTATCTCAAATAAATGAATTATCTCAAAAAAAAAAAAATATTACTAGTCATTATGATGATAATTATGAAACAATGATCCATTATGAATGGATAAAAATGTCCAAATAAACGAATAAAAAAAAAAAAAATACAATCTAATATAAATGTAAGGAAAATAAATGTGAACTTAGCCTAGGTATAAATTCATTCGCCGCCGGAGGAGGGGGCGCAGGAGACGCGCTTATGTCGCTCTCCTGCCCCCCACCTAAGGGTTCTGGGTGGCAAGGCCTCAGGGGACCCTGCCACCCGTGAGTAAGAACCCACAGAGGGCGCGCGCGGTGTTCCCGCGCGCCTTCTAACGTCGAAAGGGGAGAGCAGTGAAATGCTCTCCCCCGGGGACGAGAGGAGGTCGAGTCCGATTGACCCGGCCGGCACCCACACGGGGGGGCCTGCTATGGATGAATCTTTTTAGACTCCCAACTGGCCCCCCCCATTGGGTGGGAGAGGGAACACCCCAGGTTTTTTTAGTGGGTATCCCAGCACTAGGCTGGTGAGTCCCACACGCCCCGCCGGTGCCGTCCCCTAGCCGGCGGGTAGTGCATCAAGCATTTTTTCCTGGGAATCAAAAAAAAAAAAAAAAATGTATAAATTCATTACATAATTATTAACAATGTCACATATACCATTTTATCTTCAATACGGTTTTCGGGCCAACCGCTCATCCGATGATGCTGTCTTACAAATTACGACTAATATTACGTCGTACATTGACAGGGGTGACAAATGTGTAGGCGTATTCCTTGATTTACAAAAGGCGTTCGATACTGTTTCTATTCCAATTCTTTTGACTCGCCTAGAAAATCTAGGGATTAGGGGAAACGCACTTTTGTGGTTAGGGGATTATCTTACAGAACGAAAGCAGTGCGTTAGAGTTGAAAACCACTTCAGTAACTACTGTTTAGGGTCGTATGGCGTGCCACAAGGCAATACCCTGGGTCCGACGCTGTTTTTGGCTTATGTCAATGACCTGTGTAAATATAAAATTCAGGGTGCTGAGATACAAATGTTTGCCGATGACACTGTGGTGTTTTTTCATAGTAACACATGGGAAAATGTACGGCAGTTAGCTGAAAAAGGCATGTCTCATATTACCGCATGGCTTGAAGATAGTTTATTATCACTTAATGTGGATAAAACTAAATACGTCTGTTTTAGTAAAACTATGGCTTCATCTCCAAAAACGTTCAATCTAAGATTGCACTCTTATCCTTGTAACCGATCGAACATTGAGTTTTCAGCACGTTGTAATTGTCCTCAGTTATCAAGAACAAATGAAATTAAATATCTAGGCGTTAATATAGATGATAAACTAAATTGGAAAAAGCATATAACCACGGTTAGTGGTAGGTTAAGGAAACTTATTTACATTTTTAAGGACTTGAGACTTATACCTGACACTAAATTGTTGATACAAACATACAAAGCGCTAGCTGAATGCTTAATCACCTACTGTGTATGTTCATGGGGTTCAGCGGCCATAAAACATTTGATTGAGGTTGAAAGAGCACAACGGGCTTTACTTAAAGTACTTCTCTACTTACCGTTTCGCCACCCTACACATTTAGTGTATGAGAAAGCAGAAGTACTAAATGTGCGGAAGTTGTTTGTCTATCAATGTATTCGAAAATACCATAAGAATACCGTACCTTATCTACAACCCTCGGGTAAAAGGATAGACAAATGTCCAGTCCCAAGTGTCAAAAGCAAATTTGCCCAACAACACTATGGTAATATTGCACCTAGACTGTACAATAAACTTTATCTAACGCACAGAACCAAGTCTTTAACAAATTACAAAATCAAAAACATTATTAAACTTTGGCTTAAGAATTTTGACTACAAGGATGTGGAAAACTTATTACAAATCGTAACATAAGCACACACACACACATACAAACACACTCACACACTCACTCTCACACGCACACACACACACACACACACACACACACACACACACACACACATACACACACACACACATACACACACACGCACACACGTAAACTAACAAAAAAGTTACTTATTTTTAATTTTGTTTTACTTTTTTGAGTCAGCTCTATTCTATGTATCTTGCTTATATATTATTATTGTAACAATATTGTATAATTTGTTTTGGGGAAGGACTGTTTCCCAACATACAGCTCACGCTAGTTTGGGAGTCAGGGCTGACACTGTAAATGTATAAAACTTTTGTTGCAATAAAGAAAGAGAAAGAAAGATCTATATTTAAAAAATTCTTCAATGCTATAAAAACATCTTTCTGTCAGCCAAGTAATTAATTGTATTTTGAATTTATTAAATGACAAATTTCTAAAAGTATGAGGAACATTGTTAAATATTTTAATACACATTATGTAACAATTATTTGATGTCAGTGTCAGCTTTGTGCATGGTCTATATAATTTGTTGGCATTTTGTGACCTAGGAGCGTAATAATTAGTAGCTTGTTGAAAGAGACATTTATGTTTAACCACAAACAAGCATGCCTCCAGGATATATAGACTGGGGACAGTTAATATTTTATTTTGTTTAAAAACAGGTCGGCATGATTCTATCGATCTTAGTCCAAAGATTGACCTGATACATTTTTTTTGCATAATTAGTATTCTATCAATGTCAACACATTTACCCCATAAAATAATACCGTAGCGGAGTATTGAGTCAACGTAACCATGGTAAGCAGTCATCGCAGCATTTTTCGAGACAGTTTGGCTTATTCGTCTCAGCGGATAAATAAAACTATTTAATTTTGCACATAGTTCATTTACATGATCTTTCCAACCGCAAAATCTGTCGAAAGTAATGCCCAAAAACTTGTATGCATGGACTTCTTCAACTGGAGCTCCTCGATAAGCGACATTTAATTGACGTGGTTTAGACCTATGTGTATGAAATTGCATAAACTTGGTTTTACTAATATTTACTTTTAAGTTATTTGAGGACATCCATAGAATGGCCTTCTCAAGAGCTATATTTATTTCTTTATTATACGTGTTCTTATCGGTTCCTTTTATTAAAATTGTGGTGTCATCTGCGAATAGAACACACTCTTGAGCAATTGCGTCAGGTAAATCATTAATATATAATAAGAACAGTAAGGGTCCTAATATACTGCCCTGAGGTACACCGTAATCGTTAACTAAATACTCCGACTGAATACAATCTAATGATTTTGACACTTCGTTGTAGGATAGTATCTCTACACTCTGTTTTCTATTACATAGATAAGATTTTATCCAGTCGTAGGCTGGTCCACGTATACCATAACTGTATATCTTTTCAAGAAGGCGTTTGTGATGGACGAAGTCGAAAGCCTTGCTCATGTCCATAAACAAAACCGACACAGGTAATTTATTATCAATACACTCGGTTATACCCCTTAACAATTTAAATGCGGCTAGTGACGTGCTTCGATTTTTACGAAATCCGTTTTGTTCGTCTTTAACAATGTTATGTGTTTCAATAAAATTGATGAGTCTATTATACAGGGTGTGGCGTAAATAGTGGTCCAACGTAAAGGAGTCGATACACCGTGTTCCTAGCTAACATATACCGGGATATTAATCATTTTAAATAAAAGGTCTCAAAAAAAGAACATTTTTTTATTTTTTTAGAAAATCGTTACCTTGCATTACAAATTTGGCTGTATTTTCGACAAATATTATTATTTTTTCATTCTGTTTTTTTATTATTACTGCTAATTACATAAACCAACTTATCCAAATGTTTTTTTTATTATCAAGTTCACAAGTAATAAAAAAAATGAGTTTATTTCCAATTTTCATTACTCACTCTAGCAAATCATGTGACTTTAGGTGCGTGTGGTGTAAAAAAATTGTACTACACCGTCAGTGCCCATTATTTAAAAAAATAGATCACTAAATGCAGATTCTAAAATAGTACAATACTAAGTGGTGGAAGTAAAAACAAGAAAGTTATTGGCATTTAAACAAAAAGGAGCTGAATTAAGGTAAGATTTTTTTTATTAGTAAGGTAAGTTACAAGTGAGCTGCTCAGCGCAATAGTGGCCCAACCTTATAAAACTCCTATTCGAATAAAGGGCAAAAAATAAAACACAACTTTTGTTTCTTTTTTATTATTAAATTTTGGTACAAATAACGTTTTAAAGGATTACAATTACCTAATTATGTTGGTAAATGGTCTCTTTAGACTAATTGCGTTTAGTTAAAATACTAATAATAAGAAAAATCGATGTGGCTTAGGCCACTATAGTTTTCATAATTTTAATGTTGTTTAAACTGTGTCGTCGGTTGGGTCGCCTTGTAGTTGGTCATGATAGTTCACTTCATCGTCAGTAGCAGTCTCATTGGTCTTTAAGTTGTTATAAAAGTCATGATGTATTGGTGGTATGTATTTCAAAAGTGAGAGCAAGTCTTTTTGTTTGTTTTTCTCTATGAATCTCCCGTTCGGGTAAATCATATCCAAAACTATGTCCGAAAGATTGGCAGAATGCCGGGTTTTCTTTTTTTCTATATCTATTGAGTCGAATCTACAGGAATCGTCATCATTATTGGTGTATTTATAATATATTGTATAAGGGTTTGAGGACATGTAGCGAAGCCACTGAATTTTGAGCCACTGAATTTTAGTGCGATCTTCTTTTGGTAGAGAGATATCTTCTTTTCTGTTAGTTATTAGTTTCTCCAGATTTGTAGTGCTTCTGAAATCATTTGATCCCATCTTAATAACCTGAAATTTCGGTTCTGTCTTCTTTGCTGAGGCAATTAACTTGGCCCAGTCGTCTGGCACCCAAATTTCTGTATTATATTTTCTCTGTTTTTCGATCACCCCGAAGTCACGATCACAGGGTAAGAAACTATGGCCGGAAACTAAAAATTTGTGGTCTATTTGCTCCAAGGTAAATTTATCGGAACCAGTTATGTAGTTGCAAATAGCAGCTAGTTTTATATTCCGGTTTTGTCCTCCACATTGGTCGCTGTACATAATCATCTTTTTAGTTTTAATAACGTGTGCAACAAAATGTAAAAGACATGAACCAATTTCAGCAGGACCCCGAGAAGCCACTCCTTCATGCCATATATACATATATGCTATGTTTGAAACGAGGTCATGAATATTGAAACAATAAGTCCATAATTGCCTCTTGTAATACACTTCATTTGTTGTTAGGTCTGGGGTCGGCAGGGTTTTCATTAAATCGAAGGCAATAATGCTAGTATCATTTTCGTGTTGTTGACCAAACTTTGTATCTTTTTTTAAGTTTGAGCGCGCTAATTCAGCTTTTCTGAGATGTAGTTCTCTTTCAATTTCGAAATTGCGTTTTTCTGGACCAACGCAGGTTCGTAACTTGATATTATAAATATCACACTTCTTACAGGTATCTTTATGTGGTTGGCGAAATTGTAGGTTAAATTTTTCATTGAAAACCTTAGTAAATATAAATTTTGATACTTTGTTTTCAATTATTTCTTCGGAATACAAATGATACAATTTTGAAATGGACAAATTTGGAGCTAAATATGTTCTGTTAGGGTTGTTAGCTCTACTATAATGTGATATATAGGTTGGAAATTTTTTGATAAAGTCTTCAACTACTTGAATAGCCAAATCCCCTGTTCTGTTAATGGATGACTTCTTACCCCTTTTGTCTAATGGAGCAGTGACTTCAAAGTTGTCTTCAGCTAGTTTGTTGCGTAAAATTCTTGTTAATCTACCATCGGAAACACATAGAGTCTTCTTAAAAAAAGTTTTACATACAGTAACATCGCCATTTTCATTGGGTAGTTGATAAATACGTGTATATTGGCGTTTAGCACCTACAACATTTCGTACATATGTACGTTTTTTTGGTATTACTTTGATATTTCCAAACAAAAAAGCAGTCTGTAAATTATACTGACCAAGGCCGTAAAAATTATCGAAAATTTTTTTTCGTTGTTCCATTGTTAGTAATGTGTGGCATTTCTTCGGACAAGAACAATCACCACAAAAAAATATTTTCGCGGGTACTTTATTGCCTTTAACATTATCATATTCTAAACCACGAGCTCTAGCTGACTTTGCTTTTTCTCTTTTCCATTCTGCTTGATTTCTAAGTCGTTTTCTACTTACTTTCCTTTTTTCTTGAAGAGACATATTAATAGATGTAGACGGACGATTCATCTCAACATCGTTACCTTCATCGGAGGAACTACGAATTATTCCATATCGGCGTCTCCTTGGTTGTTGATGTTGCACATTGTTGTCATCATCAGCGGATGGCAAATACTCTGATCCTGAATCCTGATAGTCCGAGAAACTATCAAAATCTGAGCTTGACATACTCATGTTTCTATAACAAAACAAAAAACGTATTTAAGCGATATACTAGACATATGTAGTTGTAAAAAATCACGTTAGGCAAATAATTATTTTGTCAAGCAATGGCATATAAATATTCTTATTTTATTAATAAGATAGATCTATCATCTTAATATTTTAAGTAAAAGATATCAAAATGTTTCTTGTTATAATAACCCGGACGACATTAAAGTATGCATGAAAACAATGTAACGATTTATACTTACTTTTGTATACTTTGAACACCTTTTATTATTTAATTAACACTTAACACTACACTAAACGTACTCAGTACTCACGCAGCATTAAAATCAGTTGCACGGGAATGGAGTGAAGTTGGCGTTGCTGTAAATGACGGTTAATTCCCATAACAGTGTTGCTACAATAAAAAAATAAATCGCCCAAGTGTCAGTATTTTAATCAAACAAAAATGTTAAAAAATAAGTCCGGCCTAACCTCCCTTAGGCCAATATTTTCCTGTCATTTTAAAAAAGTATAATGGCCTAAGCGACCATGGTCCACTGTAATTTTGAAATATAATTTGTAATCTAAACGCAAGAACAACATTTAAAGCGCCATCTTTGAACCTTTATTAAGAACTGTAGTTGGGCCAGTGTGATTTTAATGTTTATTTATTTATTTATTTATTTATTTATTTATTTATTTATTTATTTATTTCAAAACTATTAATCTATCATTACAGGTTCTTAACCTAATGCGATAGTATAGCAACATAACTAAAATCTAACATTTAAATACAGTAATATAATAAAATATCTTAAATCTATTAACAATAACTTAATATCCAGTATATAGCCTTTGTGAATTCGCTCACTGAACATGAAAATAGATCGATCCGATCTGATACGGTATTAAGCGCACGCAGCGCCCGCGTCAGCGGCGCGTGCTGTAAGAGATTAGTGCGCGCGCGCGGCACCGCGCGGCACGGCATGTTATGTTCAAATACCAATACAATAAGTAGTTAACTATTTTATAGTGATTTTGTGGGTTGGGCCGTTATTGCACTGAGCAGTTCAAGTATTGTGAAATGTTTTAGATTTAGCAGTAAGTTTTATTTTAACTTTTTAGTTGTTTTAATGGATTTTAAAAATAAAAACTGCAATTTAAAATCAACAAATAAGCATTTATTAATAAAACCATTGATTTTTTAAACTAAATGTTCAAAGTCCACCATTAGCGGCGATGCATGCTCTGCACCGCCGAATAAAAGATCGCTTCAGCCTGCGTGCAAATCCGCTGGCATTTATTTCCTCAGCTGCATACTGAATTTTTTGGCGTAAGTCATCGATAGAAGTTATCTCAGTTTTGTAGACTTTTTCTTTCAAACACCCCCAGAAAAAGAAGTCCAGGGGGTTGAGATCCGGTGAACGAGGTGGCCACGACATTGGACCTAGCCGCCCAATCCATCTTTCTGGGTATGTCGCATGCAAATGATCCCGTACAATAACAGCATAGTGAGCTGGACAGCCATCATTCTGCAGCCACATTGTTTCTCGCAGTTGTGGGTCAACGTCTCTCATTAATTCAGGGAGGTCATTTACTAAGAAATTCAAATACCTCTCACCATTAAGAGTTTCAGGTAACTCGAAAGGCCCAATTATTTGCCCACCAATGATCGCCGTCCACAAATTTATCTTAAATTGATATTGGGATCTGGCTGTCCGTATTAAATTAGGATTTTCTAGCTGCCAGCTATGAAGGTTATGCATGTTAAAATAACCATCTTTTTTACACGACGATTCGTCACTCCACAGTATTTTATCGTAAAATTGTGGGTCTTCCCTCATTCTACGAAGCATTTCTCGGCAAAATTGAACTCTTAATGGCCTATCTCGTGGCAACAAACTTTGTACCCTTTGAAAATGATAAGGGTAGAGTTCATGTCGTAGTAGAACTCGATGTACCGTCCTCGTTGATATACCTGTCCTCCGTGCTATGGTACGAACCGACGTTGTTGGGTCTTCCTCGACTAATTCCAATATTTCTTCATCATTGTACACCCTTGGACGTCCCTCACTAGCGCCGCCTACGCCCGTGCCGGGTATCCTCCCCTCGGTATAGGCGTTATGCACTCTCGCAAACACACGATGATCCGGATGTCGACGATTAGGATATCTCTCCCGATACACTCGGGCTGCTTCTCTTCCGACGCATCCACATTCGCCGTAAATAAGATGCATGTCGGCATACTCTCGCGGTGTGTATTCAGACATTGCTAATTCTCCACTACACTGCACGTGTGTCCAAATCGTCAAGAATTTCAAAGTCCAAATAACGTAAGCAAAGTCGCAGGGATCACCAAAACAACGAGTCCATATCACAAGCAAAACAGAGTCCAGAAAGAAAAAACAAATCGACGGCAGAGATAACACAGATAAAAACGAGGAGCGCATGCGACGTACGGTATTGCACTGGCTAGCTGGGCTATGTTTGTTTCCTGTTTGAGTTGCTATTTTGGTTGTCTCTTTCTCTCTTTAGGAAGACACCGGATTCCTTCCTTTTCACTCCCCATAACGTAATACGCCGATACATTCCAATGGGCTTTTGTTTTCTGCTCTGCTACCCATTTCCTAGAAAAAACTTGACCTTTTTTAATCTGCGGTACGTTTAAGGGTGAGCTAATGTTACACTCTGTTGATGTCAAATGTTTAAAATGTTACAATGAATGATTTCATACAAAATTGCAATACTTTTAAAGCTTAACTAAAAAATGGTGTTAAACTAATTCAGCTCCTTTTTGTTTTAAATGCCAATAACTTTCTTGATTTTACTTCCACCACTTAGTATTGTACTATTTTAGAATCTGCATTTAGTGATCTATTTTTTTAAATAATGGGCACTGACGGTGTAGTACAATTTTTTTACACCACACGCACCTAAAGTCACATGATTTGCTAGAGTGAGTAATGAAAATTGGAAATAAACTCATTTTTTTTATTACTTGTGAACTTGATAATAAAAAAAACATTTGGATAAGTTGGTTTATGTAATTAGCAGTAATAATAAAAAAACAGAATGAAAAAATAATAATATTTGTCGAAAATACAGCCAAATTTGTAATGCAAGGTAACGATTTTCTAAAAAAATAAAAAAATGTTCTTTTTTTGAGACCTTTTATTTAAAATGATTAATATCCCGGTATATGTTAGCTAGGAACACGGTGTATCGACTCCTTTACGTTGGACCACTATTTACGCCACACCCTGTATATAACTTTTTCGAATATTTTTGAGTAAATCGAGATTAATGTCACAGGTCTGTAATTATCCATTTTATTTTTGTCACCCTTTTTAAATAATGGCTTTACAATAGATTGTTTTAAACTATCGGGGAAAATACCTTGCTCTATAGATAAATTTATAGTATGTATTAAGGGGTCTATAATTAAGAGAAGGCTTTTTTTTATAATATCAGTCCGGATTTCGTCAGAGCCCACTGCCTTAGAATTTTTTAGTGACTTAATAATATTTATAAGTTCGGTATGGTTTACTGGATACAGAAATATTGTTTTGTCAACCTTATTTATCACTACGTTGTCCTGTTCATTTGACTGAATTATCGGGTTATCTTTGACAATGTTAATAAAAAACTTATTAAAAGAGTTTGCAATATCCATTGCATCAGTGGTCACATAATCGTTTACACAAATTCTAGATATGGATTTATTTTGAAAATTTGTACTAACGTAATTTTTTATAATATTCCAAGAAGCTTTGCACTTGTTATCAGCATTATTAATATATTTTGTATGGCTGTTTTTCCTTGAGAATATAAAGCATTGTCTTAATAGGTCTCTATATTGATTGTATTTATTTCTAGTGCGAATACTATGAGTATATTTAAATTTGTTATACAGATATCGTTTAGTATTACAACTTATCTTTAGCCCTTTTGTCAACCATTTTGATTTACGAATGTCTATGTTTGCTACTTTTATTCGAATAACTGGAAAGCACATATAATAAAACAAACAGTATAAATCGTGAAACGCTTTAAAGGACTCATTTGCTGAAGTTTCTGTTATTACTTCTTGGAAGGATAATTTGGCAATATAATATAAAAACTTTTTGATGTTTTCAGCACAATAATCTCTCCTAAATTCATACCACCATTTAACAAGAGATGTTCGAGGTGAGGTAACCGACCAGGAAAATGTTTGCGCGGTGTGATCGGACAATCCTAAATCATGTACCGTTGCATCCGTCCATAATATTCGTAGAGATGTGATCAATACAAGTCATCGTATCAATTGTCATACGTGTTGAAGTTGTGATGACTGATGTTATGGGCTTCTAATATATTCTTGTACACAATAGTTTCTCCCGAGCTTTTCAGTAAGTCAATATTCATGTCACCGCATACAATTACAGCTTTGCGTTTGTTACGACATATCTGAAATAGCAAACTGTCAAACCTCTCAAGGAATTCATTAGTATTGGAGGAGGGAGTTCTGTATAAACATAATAAGATTACTTTGTATGTAGTTAGCTCAATTCCACAACACTCGAAAACACAGGGCTCGCAAAATTGCTCGACTTCCGATAACGATTTAACTTCAATGTCATTCTTTATCAAAATCATTACGCCTCCTCTCTTTGAATGTTTTCTTGAATAGTGTGCTACGTTACTAAAACCTTTAAGGTGCACATTTTTTTCTGTTCCTTCTAAAAGAAAAGTTTCACTGAGACAAATTATGTCTATATCACACTTTTTATCTCTTAGGTTTTCTAGAGAGCAATATATCTCATCTATTTTACTTAGAAGACCCGCTATATTCTGATGCATGATTGTTAGTTTGTCAGTGACGAAAAAAATTATCATTATATTATCTTGATCAAAATTGTCAATGTCATTTGGAGTATTCATGTCAATGGATTGTATGTCAAAAATCATTCTATATATGTCCTTAAAAATAGTTCGTAGTCCAGCATTATTTATCGCGCCTGTGCGTTTGTCAAACATGGTAAAATCAGCCATCAAATTTTTATTGGAATCTAAAACATATGCATGCTTGTGAGTCATCACGTCTAAATAGAGTAAATTATTAAATGTCTCAATTCTAGAATTGTATAAGTTGACGTAATATCCAAATTTATAAGTAGGCGTGCATATAATAATATTTGTATGTTTCATTTCTTGTAATTATTTTCTAATTTGTAGTATAATGTCCAAGTATTGGTTAGCTGATCTAAAGTCTTCTCCGCCGAGTAAAAATATGCAATAGTCGCTCATGGTAAAATGCCTGATTTTATGCGCCAAATTTTTTAGCAACATGTTTATATTGCCATGAGGTATCAGATAATGACAGAGTTCAGATTCATTTAGTGTACTCTTTGCAATATGTAATAGCTTATTTCTATTTTCTGTGCTTATTATACATATTTTATTACGTTTACACGGTTTTATCTGTTGATATGCTACTGTCGTATTTCCTTGTTTCCTAGGAGAAGTAGTAGTAATACAAAATTGGAAGGGTTCGTCGTTTGCATGGTGTCAGTTTGAGTCTCTTTAGAGCTCATTTTTACCATGTTTCGATCTTTATTATTTATCTTTTTAATACTAGATTGTTGAAGCTTGGCAGGACTACTTGTTACTTTTTTCATTAATGTATTTTGTTTCGTGAGATTATTTATTTGTTTCTTTAACTCCGAATTCTCTAAAGTTAAGTTATCGATTTCTGAATGAGCACTTTGCAACCGTTCGGAAAGATAAGCAATTTGATCCTTCATTCTTTTACCATCGTAATCCTCGTCCCCAGACGACTCATTTAAACCAATGATGGTGTCATTTAGAATTGAGTCGGATTTTATTCTGGTACGTCGGAATGTAATGTTTTCTTGATCAGCCATTATTTATTTATTCTATAATAATATATTAATAAATTTATACTATAATATTGTTAGCAATATAGTTAAAATTTTCGGAATCCTCAATATTTGTAATGCATTTAATGCTGATATATTCACAAAAAGCGCTCAGTTGAGCTCAGGTTCGATCCTGCGGTCACTCGTTTGTTAGACCGAACGTTCTTACACGTTGGGCTACGGGTATTCTTATTCAAATTGTCAAACTTGGTGATCTATTTCGTCTGTTTAATTGTTCTCAGATTAGTCAATAGATGTCAGCACATTCAATATAATGGTAGGTTTTATTGAACTGAAGATGTTCTACCAAATAGTATCGGGTAAAGTAACTAGATGTCGCTGTTTTGTACTTTATGTTAGAATGATCTGTCAAAATTTGAATAAAAAACGGAATTGAAGAAACACTTTTTTCAAAAGGATATTACATTTGTACACTTTTTCTTCCCAGTTTCCGTAATTCAACGTTCTGTTCATGGATTTATATAGTTCACTGTTTAAAACACTTGCTTGATGTTTATATTATTGTTTTGAAACATTAACACTGAGAGTTATTTTTCTTCGTAAATCCGTAATGCGAAGTCCGTATAACACTGTCACAGTTGATACGCTCACTGATGTTTCGAAAATTATCTATTAGGACTGCGACCGACTAAGATTTTAATTATAATTAATTATTTTGTACAGAGCTGACGTTACTCGTGCGGTTGAATGGGTAAATACCAGTTTTCTGAAATCCTACTTTAGAATTTTCCATAGAAAATGCGGCAGTATACACAGTGTTGGCAAATTAAGCCACTTCATATATGGATACTGTCTAGACGGGATTCGATAACATCCATGCGTTCATGGCTTCCCTGTATCGAGCCTTAAAAGGTCCATAAATAGAAACATCCAGTGGCTGGAGGCAATGGCTACAGTGAGGGGAGAACGTTAAAATTGTTATATTATTATCTCTAGCTAACGTGACGACGTCAATTGTTATGTGGCTAGAGTGGTTGTCGCACAGTATTAAATAGAGGTTTTCTTCAGATGGCTTCACATATTTGGTGAAGTTTGTCATGGCCTTGTAGAAAGTTTCCTCTGTTATCCAACCACTTGGATTGGCTAACCCCAGTGAACCATTTGGGCCACCTTGTAACATAAATTCTTTAAAATGAACTCTAGGAAATACAAGAACCGGAGGTATGGTGTTCCTAGAAGCATTAATGAATCCGAGCATTGTCTCTAACTGTCCTCTTTCTGCCGATGTCACCTAGCCAATTTGCTTACACCCACGGGTAGCAAACACTTTTGGTGGGTTGGTCTCTGTCGAACATCCAGTTTCATCTAGGTTCCAAATCATGTGAGGTTTAATTTTTCTTGTTAATTAAATTAATGTTTGCTAGATTTTCGTAGAACTTACTTACATTTTCTTGATTAAAAGATGTAGCCCTGGATAGAGACGTGTTTTCTGGTTTACGGACTGAAGATCCATTAGCTTCCTTAACGATTTTCGCTAAATATGATTTTATATTTTATATCGTCGTTCTAGATTTGACCTCTCATATATGCAAACTAAACAACTTTCCACGAGGGACAAAAAACTGCTTTTTAGCCGACTGCGTCAGAAGGAGGGTAATATTTTTCGAGCGTATGTATGTATGTATGTATGTATGTATGTGTGTATGTATGTCCATTTCTTTGGCACACCCTACAGCCCAAACGGCTGGATGGTTTTTGACATATGAGGTGTTGTTGAATTCATCAGAATTGTGATAGTGACAAAGGCTATATATATTTTCAATACAGCGCCCGCAAATGAAAAAAAAGGGGCGGGGCGTTTGTTTTTTTTTTCTTACCTTAGCAATATGGGTATCAAATAAAATATCGTGAAAAGACTATTTCAAAAATATAGGTATCATATCACGTTTATGTTAGTGTTTTAACAGAAATTGTTAAAAAGCGTACCAATTATATATCGGGACGCCCGAAGTATCATTTTCTAGCAAGAATGTATTTAAGTCAGGAATGACATCGCCTGTACTTAGATATTTATTAAAATAAAACTCGGTTAATAAAACTAAAAAGTCTGAAATAAAATTATTATTATAAAAACAAAGAACCAGACTGTTTAAAAGTAATGAACTAAAAAGAGAAAAAGGCGGTGACAAACAATACTTTGTTACCAACGGGCAAAGAAAGATCTACCAAAACTACGTTTGTCACCTAAATAAACATATATAGTTATTTAATCATTTGATAAAGTAAGCTTATACAACAATGCATTAGTCAGTCGAGTTTTATATAGATATTGTGATACTTGTTTTTCTCTTTTTAGTTCATTACTTTTAAGCAGTCGGGTTCTTTGTTTTTATAATAATAATTTTATTTAACAAAGTATATTAGATATCTTTAATTTTTTTACTTTGAACTGAAAATATTATACTTACGCTATGTTAAGAATAATAAAAATATATATGTATTTACTTTTTAAACTAAACATTTGCACTTACATGGTATCTGTTGATGTGTTAAGATTCAGTTTTGCTTGTGTTAGGGTCACTTCAACTACAAAACGTATTGTCACTGCATTGATTTTTAAACGTTATATAATAGTTTTATAGTAATCGAACATGCTGCCCACCAAAAACAACAGTTTTTCTAAAAGTTTTAAAGTTTAACATATTATTTTAGATTGTAGTTTTAAATTTTCACATTCATATTTAAATACTAAACTTCCTTATACAAATGCGTTATAAATTTGTTGATAATACCTACACAATGTAAATCATATTAGAGATACAAGGACTCATGTTATCTACTTTTAAATTAAAAATTACATAATGGTGGCAAATAACGTAATAATTTTCTAAATAAACATAAATTTATATGTTATACTTGCATGCAACATACAAAATGTAATTAGAACTTCTTTACTGAACATAAACAAATGAAATTACAATAATATGAAATAAAATAGTTAAATTCTTAATAATTATTCCTTATCATTCGAATCGGCCTTTTTATAATTTTACCAAGACATCTAAGACTATAGACACGACAAACACTATATTTACCCGGATGTTTTGCAACTATACGCCCCAGGACCCATTTGCCTGGTGGTAGATTGTCCTCTCTTGCTAACATAACATCGCCGACTTCAAATTCATTTTTTAGTTGTAAACATTTTGGTCGCTGCACTGTGTTTCGTCTAGAACATGCTAGCTGGACAAAAGTCATTGTCTAATTACCTGAAATTTATTACCTGAGCCTTTTACCAGATACCCAGGTGCCCCAATTCTGAGAATTGTTTTGGACACGTGTCAACTACTGATAAGGTAATGAGGTTAGCATATAAGGAAAGGGTAAGAAAACGACTTATTAATTGCATTTTTGCGTGTACGGAAGTAACATCCTATGTCAGTGAGTTTAAGTTTTTTCAAAAGTGTTAGTGATGGATCTTCAAGTTAAAGGTATGTACTTTTTATTTCTAATAAGAAAATAGGTTTACATTTCCCCATTTTTTTTAAATAGCTCGAGTTTAAAGAAGTTTGTCAAATTTTGATGATTTTCTGAATTCATTGGACTAGAAACTACTTGTACCCTCTTGTACCCGGGCTATATTTTATATATAGCATAGCCATATCTGTTAGCTTTTAAATTTTAGTCATCTTAGCCTGCACACTTGAGTACAACTTTGTCATTTTGTCTGTTTTCTAGAATACGAATTCTCAGTCTCGAAAATGGAGTTTTTTGATGAATGGCAGAAACATGCTAAAGAGAACTGCAACAGTAGACTGTATGAGTTTATGGTGATGAAACATGATCTTGTTAATATCACGGAAGCATCTGAGCGGGAAATTAAAATGACAATTGGAAGATTGTCATCCAAATACACAGAAAAATGGGAAAAATGTGGGAAATGCCGTAATCGCTTCCTGACTAAGAATTCTGAGTGGTTGTCTGGGGATTTTACATTCAAAGCATCTGTCCACCTCTCAACACCATCATCATCAAGTAAGAGTTCGATTCGTGGACGTCCATCAATAGATTTTCCTGAAGCAAGTGAAAAAACGAAAAGGAGACGCGTGGAGGACCTACTACACACGCGGGATGTAAACCAGCTAGTAGTTGCTGCTGAAATATCGGCACGATTATCCGGACATCGGAATTTGGCTACTGTGATTAAAGAAGCAAGCCATAGTAGTCCGGAAAAGTGCCAAGAAATGAAAAGATATGTGGGTGAAAAGATACGCGAACAACCAAGATGTTTGTCCAAAGAGGTGGCTTTGGCATATTATGTGGATGCCAAATCCACGAGCCACTCTTATAAACAAACGAGGAAATGGAGCATCAAGGCAGGACACCAGGTATTCCCATCATTTTATAGTGTTAGGCAGGCAAAAATTTAATGCTACCCTCCCGAGGAACAGATTTTTATAAGCGAAACGCGTGCAGAAATTAAACTTCAGGCGGTTTTAAATAAAACAGCTGAACGTCTAATTTGTGCACAGCAGCGTGAAGTTTTAAAATCTGTAGATTCTGGCTCATCACTCTCCCTTGTTAGCAAGTGGGGGTGTGATGGAAGTTCCGGTCATAGCACTTACAAACAAAAATTCTCAAACAGTGAAGACACAGATGAGTTTTTGTTTATGTTCTCATTCGTGCCACTTCAGTTACGTGACAATAGTGGTAGAGTTGCTTGGCAGAATCCTCGACCATCTTCTACCATGTATTGCCGACCGATTAAGTTTATTTTCTCCAAAGAAACAACAGATTTTACTGTAATAGAAACCAATAAGATTTTGGAGGAAATAAACCAATTGGTGCCAACAATAGGTAATATAGATGGTAAAGAGATATCGGTCAAACACGAATTACTGTTCACGATGATTGATGGTAAAGTGTGCAACGCTATGACTGAAACTTCGTCAGCACTTAAATGTTACATTTGTGGAGCTACTCCTAAATTTATGAATGATGAGTCTAGGGAATTTGTTGTAAATAAGGAAACTCTTGGTTTTGGTATATCTCCCCTTCACGCTTGGATCCGGTCTTTTGAATGTTTGCTTCACATAAGCTATCGTCTTGAAGTTAAGAAATGGCAACTTCGAGGTCAAAGTGACAAAGAAAATGTGAAGCAACGTTCGGCTCGTATCCAAGAAAGGTTTAAGGTTGAAATGGGTTTAATTGTAGATAAACCAAAACCAGGATTTGGTAATACGAATGATGGGAATACTGCTCGTCGGTTTTTTGTGAATCCTGAACAGGCTTCAGATATTACAGGTGTAGATGTGACACTAATTAAGAACTTTGGCACTATCCTTAGAACTTTAGCTTCGGGTTACGATATTGATGTTGTTAAATTTAATTCTTTTACACAGGACACAAAAAAATTGTATCTTAGTCTCTATTCGTGGTATAAAATGCCTGTTACTGCGCACAAAATTCTTGTGCACAGTGTAGAAATTGTGAGATCGGCTCTTTTACCTATTGGGCAGCTTGAAGAAGCTCAGGAAGCGCGTAATAAGGATTATAGGAGGTTCCGGGAGCACAATACTCGAAAATATTCACGTATTGCCACGAATAGGGATTTACTTAATATGTTGCTAATTACATCTGATCCTGTAATAAATGGCCTTAGGGAAGTGCCGAAAAAACCGACGAGTAAACTTCCTTCTGAGGTTTTAGAATTAATTATACCCCCTCCTGTAAATGTAAGGTCTAGTGTAAGTCATTGTAGTTCTCATCAAAATATGTCAGATTATATGGTAGATGATTCTTCAGAAGAAGAATTTAGTGATGCAGAATAAATAGAAGTTGTAAATAATATTTTACTAATGTTTTTTTAAGCTGTGTACCTTATCTAACTTTATTATTAGTTGTCAACATATTGTTTTTTAACTGCATATTTTTTAAGTAAAAAGTATTGTTATTGAGTAGGTAGTAATAATGCCCTATTATGTAATTAGAAGCCAAGTCCTTAGTAGCACAATATTTTATGACTATTGTTATTTTTTTCATTGTTATTTTTTACCTGTCTGACAATAAAAGATTAATCGCTATTATATTTTTTTATGTTGGCACACGTGACCCTACCTCCTGTTTTTTGGTGTTATATGCGCTAATACCCCATTAGAATATCATAATAAGGCCGTACGAACTAAAAAACTTCAATAAATAATTTTGTCCAGCTAGCATGTTCTAGACGAACCACAGTGCGCTGTTGCAATCTGGATAAATATTCTGCTTGCCAGCATTTCCAAAAATGTTGAACAAGTTGTTGAGTATACTGCCATCGGGTCAATCAGTTTATATTTAGATGAGTCAAATCTGGTTCAGGAATAGTTATGGGCGCCTCACCTATCAGAAAGTGACCTGGTGAAAATACGTTTAAGTTTTCAGTGTCAGACTGATCTATAGGACATAGGCCTCCAAAGTTCGGGCTGTAAGGCCAAGGATTAAAATGCCACTAAGTTCCTTCTTCTGCAAGTAGACCAGTTAAGTCACCAGGAATGTCCAGATTTGCCGCACGCCAGAGATCAAGTAATTCTTTGTTTGCTCCAACAAAATTTGTTCCGCAGTCGCTATAGATATGACTGCATTTTCCTCGTCTTGACACAAATCGTCGGAAAGCATTTTGAAATGTGTTAGTGCTTAGATCGCCCACTAATTCCAAATGAATAGCTTTTGTAGCCATGCATAAAAATATACATATATAGCCTTTATGACACTTGACTCCTCTGCCTCTTGACATCAAAATTTGACAGGGCCAGCATAATCCTCTCCGAAATGCAAGAACTTGTGTTACTTGGGCCTCTGGTAAGTCATCCATTAATTGTGTTCTGTACTTTGCCTTTTGCCTTACACAAATGGTACACCTGTGCAGGTAAGTTGTTACTAAAGCTTTTTTTTATCTCTTTTATTTTTATGGCTTTTTTATTTTAACAATAAAATGTCAGCCCCATCGTTCCCTATACTTATCTAACTATCAGAAATAGAAAACATTTGTGCAAAAACATGTTATAAATAGCTACAGCTGGTTTTGATGTAGGTTCAGCTAAAACACTTGATAATGCTCCAATATCTTTTATATTTATTTCAAATAATTGCACAAATGAGTTTCTCTGCCTCTGATATCTTCGCACTCAGCTAGCAAGTGTTGGACATCTTCAATGATTCCACACACCTCACAATTAGACAAATCAACTTTCTTCATGAGATGTCCAAAGTTTCTAGATGGGTAGTGCCCTGAGCGTAACCTATGTGCTACAAATATATGATGATGACTCGACATCAAAGAAAGCTTGTATGTGGTTTTTAACTAATTTGCGGTTGTTGTTGTACCGCTCACACAACATGCCCCATGCTATCGTGTAAAAGTCACCCTTAAACCTAGTGTTTTCTATTACTAAGGCTGCTTTTCCGTGTAGTGAAGATTACAAGTAGTGGAACTTACTAATGTCGCTAAAACTAGTATCGTCCAAAAGAACCGACCTAAATGTGTCTCAAAATTAAAGCCAGCGTTTGAATTCGCCATATAAACGAGGCAAGTCTATTTTAGGCAAACAAACAAAATTATTGTTATTCGAATTTTGTGCACCTGAGTCAGCATCTTTGAAGCTCGTATCAGACCGTGGGGTCTCATCATTGGCTGAAGTACCAAGCAGGCTGCGCGTGACTGCTACCAGGTAGGTATTGTGCCGGTCAAACTTCTCACGCTCGGCAGATTCAGCGTCGATGTCCTCGCTAAGCACTTCAATTTGTGTCTGCAATTCGTCAAATACTGCATATACGGTCTCGAATTTCTTCAAACGCTCCATTAAGTCTGTGCGCTGCAAGTTAGAAATGTCGGCACTACTTTTAATTAAATTTAAATAATTGGAATAAATAGTTAACTTTGATTTGGCAGAACCACGTTTTTTTTTGTAAATGTTTATTTTGAACAAAGAATGCAATAACGTAATTAATTTTAATGATAATGGTTTCTTTTAATATAAAAGCGAAAAATAAATGACTGCATATAATAAACATATCATTGTAGTTTTATTTTTATTTGTATAAGAATAACTTCTTTCCAAAAATATTTATCTTTAATATAAAAGTAGCAATAAAATGTTAAGTATAAGTATAGTTTATTAAAATTATAAATTAAATGTGCTTCAGCTAGTTTTCAATATCTATAACGTCGCAGTTCGCACATAAATCTTTGATGCACTTAATTTTTCTAAACCCTTTGTAATGATATCTTTATTCTTTAAGTGAAACACGATAACACGGTGAAACTCTCTATAGTCTATATAATCCTCACACCAGTTAATTCCTCGATATCTTTCTATCCACTTGACTCGTTTCTTTTCTACTTCCGTAAGATGATGAAATGGGTATGGTGGCTTTACCAAAAATGTTTGTGTATGCTCCTAACTTGTAATTGCTACTTCTTTAACGATAAAATTGTTATTTATATCTTTAAATTCTTTAATTTCATGTACTATAAGTGTATCCGCGTTCATGATATCTTCTTTACGATGTTACTTAGCGGTTTTTATTCAACAATGCAATCGTTGAGAATAAGACAGTATGCTGATGTTTTATGTGGTATAACTGATTCACTTTCAATTTCCAGTCTCACATCCACAACAGGACCTATCTTCAGATTATCCACTTGTCTAGAACAGTCAATTACAAACAGAAGTGCAATATCTTTTAATTCTTTCCCACTTAATAACGGTCCTCCGCGGCGTCCGTAATACGACTGGGTTTCTTTTGTTTTAGGGATTACTTTTAAAGACCCAAGAGCTTCGCCCAATTCTTTTATGAAAAGGTGACAATCATAACCAGATAAATTATGAAAAATACTGGCAAAAATGTTGGTAATTTATATTGTAAGTTACAATAACTATGAACTGCGCCGCTATATTTACCCGTCAAAGCTTTCTCGATCAAACGATAAATGCTCACAAATATGGCAAGTTACCGCGTTATCAAAGTCGTGCGCATTAATATCGGTGTTTTTTAAAAATATTGTAATTTTTTTTTTGCGTCTTTATAAATAGAATTTACAAAGGCGCTACACACTTTGGCGGAATGCGCCGCCTGGGCATCGCAGCGCCGTGAGTTGATCGCGGCAGTCGGACTGGCTGTTCTCTCACTCCCGGCCGTGGTCCAGTCTATGGTCCGGATTGAGAGATCATGGAACGCCGTCGCCTCCTTTTGTGAGGAAGTAATTTCCATCAAGGAGGCGGTGGAGCGGGAGAGGGAGCGCTTTTAAACCCTCTCCTCAACCGCAGAACCGGGCGCCGGAGTGTGCGAGACGACCTCCAGCCACCCTGAGGTTTGACCTGGGGGTGGTGGGCTGCGTGGGCCTGCTCGTCACCCGATCAGCACCAGGTCCGAGAGGCGGCGTGCGTGTTCCTACGTGCGCCTCTGTCTTCTTTGTTCCCCCACCAGGGGGACGGTGGAAGAAGTATTTTTGTGCAGTGGCCTGCCGTTTCACACGGCGGGCCGAAACCAAGGCGGAATCGCGATTGCATGTGAAAGCGATTCGCGTGTTTCGTGTTCGCCAACAAAAGTTGTAAGTTGTGGTAATATTCTTTACGTAAAACTGAACAAGGTTCCGAATGATTCTCAGTTAAGTTAAAATGGTAAATGGCGAATGTTCGGTCGGCAGTACTGGTTCTAAGTCTGCGTATTGTTTTGGTGGTTTGGTTGGGCAATTTTCTGAAGTTGATACTAGAGGCAGTTGTAGGTTGGTACATACTGAGATGTTGGTTAAATTTTCTGCAGTGTTACTAAAATTATTTTCACCTGGCCTCGGCGGATTTGGAATAAATGTTGGTTCCGAAATGTTTACGGTTTCTGTAAGAGTTGATGTTTGATTAATATTTGTTAAATTAATTAGAGTTGAATTCACAGGCGTCGTTTCTTGAAAATTAATATCGGACTGGCGGTTCACTTTAAGTCTCTGAAGATTTTGTGATATCTCATTCGTTTTCTGAAATAAAAAATAACTACATGTAATTTTTTCAACAGGTTTCAGCGTCAGCATAGGTCAAAATTTAAAAAAAAGTGGTCAACTGTGTGTAGAATTACCCTCCCAGAGAAAATGTCAATTACTCTGTTATGTATTAACAATCAATAAATCAACTATAGGTATCTACTTAATTCCTTAAGAAAGGAAACATGATTGGAACATTTCACTTGCCAAATATTAATAATCAATTACCAATAACTTAACCAATCAAATACCTAATTATTGTGGCTTTAAAGATTTTAAACAGGTAAGTTACAGTATAGTTCGATTCAAACTTTATGGCGGCTTAAAACAAAGCTCCGAGCGCTTTGGTACGCACAGGTCGTCGCGTGGTCCCGCGTCCCTCTGCAGCTCTGATACCTATAACGCGTGTTCTGCACTTAGAACCGAACTTTGCCACGAGCCGCCATAAAGTTCGAAACGAACAATCCCTACCTAGATACTTTACTATACTACTACCTGCACACACATACATAAAATCTATACTAATATTATAAAGCGGTCAAGTTTGTGTATAGCTACATATTAAATAATAATATTGTTTTAATAAGACGAACAATAACGTGGCCTCACATAAAATTTCGCGTAACTAATAAACTACCTGTAATAATTATAAATTAAATAAAGGCCATGTCAATAATAATATTATACGTATCAATAGTGTAATATTCAACAATATTTTACTTACTTCATTATCTTGAGTCCTATTCTCCTTCACGAGGGATAGTAGGTAGTCAGCACGTCTCTTCATGCTTAAATAAACAACGACCGATCGCGACGTAATCGTACTCGGGTGCAAAATGAATGTTTCTACGGAAGGCGATGCGTGGTGAATGAATATAATACCTAACTAACTTTGCGTGCTCGACAGATTTACTCAAGGTATGTTAATGAAGTGACGCAAAACGCAATTTTAAAAATGTAACCATTGTCACTAATATAAAAATACCTAATATGTATTAATGGCTTTTTCGTAATGTAATAGTTCCACATCATATGATTTTGTAGTATGCGAGAAATACTTAAGAGCCGTTAATTTAAAGAACGCGTCGCGGACTAGTTCTGCGAAAGTTAACTAAGTGCGCTTAATGATTTTGGTGGAAGGAATCGATGCCCTAATGCAGTAGCACTACACATAAAACGAGATCAAATTAAGTGTTTTAATAAATTTTCGTATATCTATCTACGTCATAAAAAATACTTAGTTATTTAATCACATGTTATTATGTCTAGTGTTTGTGGATATTCAGCTCTAAATACTCATTGAAATTAAACTACTATATACGGATTTTATCGCGTTGTTTATTTAACACTTATATAATTTAGAAACTGTTACACTACTATACTATACTATTAAACTTTACTAATTGTAAGCTAATTAAATTATTAAAACTATCAAATCTATTTGTTTTTAAGTTTACACTTTCCCCGACGTTTCGGTTGCTTTTCAGCAGCCATGGTCACGGGGAGACTAAGATGGTAGTTGTCTCAATGTTCCAGTGTAGTTATTTCAAAGTACCCGAACATAATTTAGTTATTGGTGTTTCTATTTACGCAGAATGAGCTCAAAGTAAAATAAATACTCTAAATACTCGTTTATATCGTAGATTATGTCCTAACAAACGCTTTGGCATCATTAAGTTTTTAAATTCTCCCTCGACGCCGACGAGTCGTTTCTAGCATTTGGATGTTGTATGGATGCCTATCAGTCACGACTGACGGATTACCTTTGACCTATTGTAGGTTTTAAGTGACTACTTTTACAAACTAGAAGGTAAATTTACAATTGTTTGAGAACTTTTACTAAAGGCTCACGCATTCAAAAGCTCAAAATTCAAATGTAGTCCCTCAATGGGCACACACATATAGTAGCTGATGATGCATTTGCATTTGATAATATTATGTTAATGAAACCATATCCTGGTGCACATAACGTGGTTGATCATATAGAATATATAATTAACGCCTATGCAGAGCGCGGGTAACGGTCGAAAATGCGTTTGGTATTCTATCAGCACTGTTCAGAGTTTTGCTTAAACCTAACCACTTATGTCCTAAAAAGGCAGAAATCATTATCTTGGCGTGTGTTCATTTACATAATTATCTGCGAGTCAATGGCGAATGAACATATTCACCACAAGGTTATTTTGGTGGAGAAAATGTTAATTGTGGTGTTGTCAATCCTGGCTCTTGGAGATTCAATTCATTACACCTAACCAAGAGGGGTGAGATGTAATAAATTAAAAGAGGAAAACAAGCTTTTTTAGTCGACAAGTGAGGGATGAATTTGCTGCATATTTTTTAACAGATTTAGGAAAGGTTTCTTGAGAAAATCAACATGCTTAGTAAAAGATTACAATAACAAAAGACGATATTTTATTTTATAATTTATAATATAAATTGCCTACAGAGGTCGTGGTACCGACTCCTGCTCATGTCGAAATTTTAAAATATGTTTCATTGTATTAAAAGTTTAAAAACACTTACCTCAGAAATACTATTCCTGCTCTTAGCTGGTTTAGGTAAATTATTATTTCTTAAAACCTTATGGTTTAAATGCATACCAGGGGCTGACATATACATCATCGCCTGACCCTGACTTAGTAGGTATTCATTTTATTTACTTCCCTATTAAACTGGTTCTTGAGGTTCGTTATCTTTTTATCAGCATCATTAACATTAATGTCCATTTGCAAAGCAATTGCTGCCAATGCGTTTTTTTTCTTCTGACGATCTTTATAATCTTCATTTTTCACATTTCACAGGCATTCTTTTACATGCAAAACCTCAATGAGTTGTAAAGTTTGTTCAAATAGTAAAATAATATGAAGGGAAAAGAGAACCCTCTTACGGGATAAATTTGCAAACCTATTTGACAGTACACCATCTGCAAATTGACCACAAGCTTATCAAATACCTACATAGCTATAGCTATGAATGCATTTTAACTTTCAAAATCTTATTGGGACTATTTTGTTTTGTCCTATTTTAGGTAACATGTTCTGGTAGAATATGTTACATAAAATAGGACGAAACAAAATATTCCCAATGGAAATGAAAATAGTTAAAGATTGAATGAACAATGAATTATTATTTATTACTTTTTATTTTATAATGCTTATGTTGCTTATGCTTAATACATTTGTGCATTCATTTTAATTTGGTCTTCGCCGCTATATGTAATTTTTCTGCCTAAATTCGGTTGACGTATTTGCATCAACTGCATATTAACAAATTGATGGATATATTATAAAAATATTGTTTTAATTGATATTTATATTTGTCGAAATCAAATGGAAAATCAACTAATGAATTGGCCAATTCAATTATATGTTTCTTTAATGTTAATTTTTAAAACATATTTTTTAGGAACGATAACATTATATTTTGAAGTGCAGAGAAGCAATTTTCTGATTGCTCACTTATATAGTACAAACATTTTTTGTTGGCGTATTCTTTTTTTTTTCATTCGTATTTTTTGGTCAATTAGGTTTTGTCTACACTTTTGACAAGACTTTACAATATTTCAAGGCACTTTGGCAAAACCCAGCCACATACATTATTTGTTTGCCCAGCATCAGGTTCATTCCTCTCCCTAAAAAGATCTTCATTCTATTTGACTTTATCGTCTTTGGAAATATCAGAAGAATCTGTAGCAATTTCAGGCTGCTCTGTTATAAAAAAATCTAATGATTGAAGGCATTGGATTAAGATCTTCGCAATTAGCGTGGCTTGAATGGGGCGAGTTATAATTATTTAAAAGGAGAGCTTTAAATGACCTTTCAAATCCTAATCTGTACAACAAGCAACATTCCTCGACTCGTAACTTCGGATATTTCCAAAGAAATTCTCGACTGGGTCCTGATTCAAATGTCTCGTCAAAAATGTATCAAAACCATACTTTACATTTAATATTTTCCAAATTGCTTCTATGCCTTCTATGGTTTAAGTTTTGTACAGATGGTACAACTGTTTCCGTCAATCTAATTTTGTAGCCATCATTTTTTATTACTTTATTCTTTATTATTTTTAATATTTTCTTTGACTTCACCCAAAGTTGGTGGTGGAGCGACTGTCGTTTAATAGGTCCTTTACCGTATTTTTCCATTAGGAATATTAAATGAATTGACAACTGATGAATAGGTTATCTAACAATAATTTTATATCTATTGGACTTTTACATTCTACAGGGAGATCACCTCAAGCAGTTAAATGATCTGTTGCAACTGCAACACCGTGACTGAAGATTTGTGTTGCAGACTTAACTTTCATTTTATTCAGTTCTTAGGGTTTATTTTTTCGATTCATTGCAGGCAGGTGATTCCTACATACCTACATGCAGTGGCGTGCGGTTCATAAAGACAAAAAGACACTGCCTACCCTAACTCCTTCTACTCCTCTCTAACACAGATAGATGTTTATTATATTTTATTTTGAAGTCCAATATTTATATTTATCGACGAATAGTTAATTTCCATAAACAAAATTTCTCAAAACCTATATCATAATATCAGCGCCAACTGTCGCGTACCGGCTGCACTAGCGCTGACTGCAATGCGCCTAATTCGACGGAATAGACATGAACTAATATTGCATAATTCTTTGCATGTGTGCATCGAGACGGACACAAAAATATCTATGTGCGTTCCTATAAATATTTGTGACACAATGTTAAAACTTACGCACACAAACGCAAAAAAAGACAGTGTCTTTATTAGGTATATGACGTGTTCAGTGGCCTTCGTACATGACGACGAATGTTATGAAACCGATTTGTGATTTTTATGTGAGTTCTAAGAAGTCGCCATTGTTAATATTTGTTCTGTTTGTCTTGTGTTGTCGTCGGTCATTTAAAATTTTAACGTTTTTCTAGAGTGAAAAATGGAAATTCTTCACTGTGAAAGTTGTTCAGATGGTGTGTGTATACAGGAAATAAAAAGTGACGCGTTTTTAAAACCATCTTTCAGTGATAATTAAAGGATTTGAATTGTTTTTGGATACATTCAGGTCTAAGTTTGAAATCATTTTTGAACGAGTAAAATGTAAAATTTATTTTAAGCGGATTTTCATTGAAATTGTAGACAATATATCTAACGAATGTCGCGACCGTTATAAAATCCTAAACTAAGTCCCTTTTTCGGTTGAATTAGTAATAGAGATGGGTGTTAAAAGTTATAACAAATAAATAAACATGTTAAAATAAAATTATCATTAGCATTGTTAAAATAAATGACACCGAAATGTTATTTTTAACATGTAGTATTTTTTTTACGTCAGTGCCTTCATTAATATACAATCACCATACGATATTTACGTCAATGGCATCTATCTTACTTTCGAGAAACTAATTCAAATTATTGATTCAAGGTGACGTAAACCGTTTGTTTGTCAAATAAATAACAAATCCTGCGCTAGGTGGCGTACATCACTTTCATCTTGGTGTCAAACGTACGTAGAGCATTGCTTTCGAAAGAACTGACACTTTGATATATTGAATATTTATCTTTAAGCATGAAAATTAAAGTCTATTTTTATTTGAACGATTACGAATTAACATTTAATTTAGCAACCTATAGTAATATCGATTGTTAATGCATGGACTCAGGGTGCAGGCAAAAATGATTGTTTTATTATTCTTCTTGGCAAACTATAATTTATTACTTATACAAATTATTTATAATTCAAAGAGTGGTTAAATTCGTGTCCGAGTCAAAAGCGTAGTGAAGTGTCGGCGCCCCCGCTCCCCGCTGCTGTCCACCAGTCTTCGTCCGATTTGCTTCAGCGCCATCTCGTGGTAGACCGATGAACTTTGATGAAGCCTACGCGTGCGTGCGCGCAAGGCCTATTGTGGTTGTCGTGAAGTTGCCCTCTTTCGACAAAGAGGGCGCGGAACGCAGCCGTAACATCCTCCACGGCCTTGAGAGCTCATGATAGCTCTCAACCGGAGCTAAATGTTGGCATCGGGCGATGCCGGAGCAGGTCCATTGCCATCTGAGCCCAAAGGAAGAGGGCATATCTTGGAAAACGCCCTCTCAATGACACCCGTTGCAGTGCGAAGAGAGGCCACCTTCGCTACTCCATCTTTACCTGGAAAAACAGATAAAATTCTTCCCAGGCGCCATCGTAGCGGTGATAGGTTGTCATCTTTAATCAACACTAGCGTATTGGGTACTAGTGTGTTTTTATTCTCCTTCCACTTCATCCTCTGCTGCAGTTCTGAGACGTATTCTCTTGCCCATCGAGCCCAGAAGTGTTGTCTCAGTTGTTCAAGCCGCTGATATCGGGACAGTGAGTGTGTGGATTTGTGGGCAACATCTGGTTCAGCTGGTGCAGTCAACGGTCGACCCACTAGGAAATGCGCTGGCGTGAGAGGGCTAAAATCATTAGGATCTGTGGACAGAGGATATAAAGGGCGGGAATTCAGGACGGCTTCTATCTGTGTTAAAACCGTGCTGAATTCCTCGTAAGTTAAATGAGCATTCCCTACAACCCGTGAAATATGATACTTGCAGGACCTTACCCCTGCCTCCCACAGGCCGCCAAAATTAGGAGAATACGGAGGAATAAATTTGAATTCTATATTGTTTACAATAGCAAAATCAATTATATCATTTGAATATTTATTCAAATAGTGTGCGAACTCCTTAGCTGCACCTACAAAATTTCTCCCATTATCAGAAAACATTTGAATAGGTTTACCCCTACGTGAGATAAATCTTTTCAATGACATAAGATAACCTTCAGTCGATAATGAAGTGACTAATTCTAAATGTAAAGCTTTAGTAGCAAAACAAATAAACAAACACAAATAACATTTTTCCAATTTTGAACCCCGACCCTTTCGGTTGAGTATATACAAAGGCCCAGCGTAATCAACGCCACAGCGTATAAATGGAAAACTGGCCTGCAGACGCTCGCTGGGTAAATTACCCATAATTGGTTGTGGTGTACTAGCTTTGATACGATAACATTTTAAACATCTTTGGACAACCTGCTTAGCAATATTTCTACCACCTAATATCCACCAAGTATCCCTGATGTGTGATAACAGTAACTGTGGACCCGCATGTAACAATTCGATATGCTTATGACGAAGTAATAACAACGTAACGTAATGTTTACTGCATAGTAATATGGGATGTTTTTTATCATAATCGAAATTGGAGTTACATAATCTGCCTCCTACTCTAAGAAGTTTATTATCATCTAAAAATATATTTAAACTAGATAAATTACGTGATGACTTAGTGCTTAAATTATTCACTAAGTCATTAATTTCCTGAGAAAATGATTCCATTTGTACTAACTTCATAAGCATTATTCTCGCATTTTTCAACTCGTTTACAGATAAAGAACCGGTATAGCGCTCACTGCTATTTTTTATTCGCACATTGTATATGAAGCGACTCACATATGCACAACTGCGCTCGAGTCTATTGTATGCCGAGAACCTGTGAAAATCAATTATATTATTAGTATGAGATAAACAAGTTGATACACTAACCGTATTTGATTTCATTTCCGGTAGCGTGTTTGTTTGAATATGTGCTTTCGTTTGTGTATTAGACCAACTATTTACCCTTTCTTGTAAAAATGCGGGCCCGCGCCACCACAGTAACGATTCATTAAGTTCTTGCAAGCCGACGCCGCGAGATAATAAGTCAGCTGGGTTATTGGTGCCGTCAATATGATACCAACAATTATCACTCGTTAAATCGTTTATCTCCACCACACGGTTCTGCACAAATGTTTTTAACTGATTTGGAGACATTTTCAGCCAGCCTAGAACAATTGTGGAGTCAGTCCACATTATGATGTTATTAAATGAGACCCGAAGTGATTTTGTAATTTTATCTTTAAGCTTCGCACCTATTAACGCACCGCACAATTCAAGTCTAGGAATACTTAGTGGTTTGATCGGTGCTACTCGACTCTTTGCACATAATAGTTTTACAGTAATATTATTATCTACATCAGTTGTTCGAATATACGCGCAAGCGCCAGGGTTAGGGGTCATTAGGATCATTCATGTTTATGAACTGTAGCAGCATTCGCGCATGTAAACATCTACTCTCTGTTTAAAATTACATTAAAAATAAATTAAGTCAATAAATATAGTGAAAAAGTACAATAATACGTAAAGGTCAATCCAATAAACAAGTGACATCGTTATCCAGTGTTTATACTCACGGAATTCGAATATAACAAGGAATTGAAAAAAGTGAACTAACTGTTGGACTTGTGACAATTAAGACCGCTATATGTGATTAAAACTATCAATAGTTACATATAAACCACTCTGTGCATACATTACAACCATATCTTCGTATTAGAAACACAAAAACCGTGAGTCAAAACTTTTATTACAAACTCAATAACAAGGACTTAGAGGAATAACAGTGACAGTGATTTAAAAGCGTAACCGTCGTGCCGTAAAGTAGTCAATATTAATACAAAAGAATTGACCTTTGGACTCATTAGCAACACCTAAACAAACTGCAAAAACTACACACAAATTTTGATCTCATACCTAACAAGCGTCGTAGCCCCGTTACAACGCAACTGACTGCTAATTCAGAAGTCGAGGGATCAAACCTCGGTGAAATCCATATCCACTTTTTACGATTTGTGTAATTATATTTACAAATTGTTACTTGCATACTTCGGTGATCTGTGTGGTTAACATGAATTTCTTTGAGAATATTACACTACGTAAAACACGGAACCGATCACTGAATGAGACAAATATAGATGATAATAGTGCTAATAATTCAACGACAGATGGCGCTACTAGAAGTTTAGTTGGTATATCGGATGATGAAACCGACGATGAAACTTGTGATTTAAAGGAAAAAATACGCAAATTAGAGATGGAGTTGTCGTCTGCCCACGAAGAAATAAGCAATTTGTCCCTAAAAAATTCTGAACTTAGACAGACTATAAAAGACTTAAACAAAAAGCAAGAATTAATGTTGAAAGCTACCAAAAAAATCTCAACTGAAATATTGACACCAAACAAGAACAGTAAGTTGTCAACTCCGCGTACAAATAAGAAAAAGATGTTCAAACAGCAGCAGGAACCGAAAGAAAGAACTTGTGTAAGGGTCACAAACGAGCATACACAGTCGCTCACATTCGAAAACCACTGTAACAAACAGGTACACAAGCGAACTGAAGCTGACATTAACAAATTATGTATTCTAAGTAGCAATAAGAGGAATAAAGTACTGTCTATAGCGGAAAACACGTTCAGTAATTATAATATATGTCACTATTTATCACCAAATTGTGGAATAAATAAACTTGTGGACAAATTAGATTATAAGCTAATAGGTTACACGAAGCAAGACTATTGCCTTATATTTATAGGTGGTGACGACTTTGAGAAAACTAATAATTACTCGGAACTAATTGTTAACATACGCGAAAAGTTGTTGCCTTTGAATCATACAAATATAATATTATGTTTACCAACATTTCGATGTAACTATAGTAGTAATATGTTTAATAATAGAATTGAAATGTTTAATTACCTGCTTTATCATGACCTACAAACATATGACTATGCAATTCCATTTGACTCTAATTTAAACTTAACCTATGACTATAACATGTTTTTAAAGTATAGTGGCTTACTTAATGATAAGGGAATGATGACTATTTTTGACCACTTAAAATACGTAATTGAAGAAATGACTTTCCAATGCAACGTTAGAAAACCTGTTTATAACATATGTGATGGTAATACACAACTTCAAGAAACCAGTGACTTAACAGATACTATTCAGGAATCATTTTTTCGTAACTAAGTCACTTTATGTATTGCATCAAAACATAGCAGGTTTATTGAATAAAGCAGACATACTATCGGTTTCATTGGATGATCTGGCAGGTAAAAATAAGAGTATTGATGTAGTTTGCATTACTGAGCATTTTATTATGGAAGGATATGAGACTCATCTCTATCTTCCTAATTACAATTTAGCAGCAACATTCTGTAGAATGGGGAGTAAAAGGGGCGGGGCTTGTATCTTAGTAAAAACAGGACATGCTTGGAAAGAATTACCTGAAATTGCACTACTATCTGTTAGTGGTATTATTGAGTGTTGTGCTATTGAATTGATAAACCATAAAATTGCTATTATTTGTGTATACAGAGTACCTAAAACAAGTAACATCAACGTATTTTTTTATAAATTAGAACAAATATTAATAAAAATAAATAGAAATAATTATAATAATATAATATTAACAGGTGACTTTAATATCGATGTTACAAAAAATAACAGTATGACATTAGAACTGAAATGTCTATTATTAAATTTTAATTTAAATCTAGCTCTAGAACAACCGACAAGAATCATAAGTCAAACATGTATTGACAACTTCGCACATAACTTTAAAAAATCATGGAAGGCGGAAATTATAGACTTGGCTCTGTCAGACCACACAGCTCAAATACTAAGATGTCCTGTGAATAAAATATGTATTATGAAGTACTGGCGCAAAGAACAAACGGATTACTCATCAGAGAATATAAAGAAATTTAAAAACTTCATCGAAAACTTATCATTTGCTGAAGTTTATACTACTGACGACCCGAACATAGCTTTCTCACTATTTTTCGACCAGTTTAGACTTTTCCATAAACTATGTTTTCCGACAAAGATTGTCACTATCCGAACTAACATAAAGCCACAATGGATCTCTAAAGGAATTAAAATATGTAGTAGGAGAAAGAGACTCCTTCTCTGGAAATCCAGACTAAAACCATCTCATCTCAACAGGCAAAGTTACATAAAATACTCAAAACTTTTTAAAAAAATTATAAAACTGACAAAACGCATTCAAAATATTCATAAAATCAATATATCTGACAATAAAATGAGAACAACATGGCAAATAATAAATAAAAAAAAATTCAACTCTCCTACAGAGGCTGTTCCTAAATTATCTATAAATGATAAAACTATAACAGACCCATTAATAATAGCGAATAGTTTTAATGATTTCTTTGTTGATAAAATCTTACCGCTCTCTAATATAGGAACAAAAGTAACCTCGAATATAAAACGTTGTAAAAACTCTTTGTTTATGGCTCCTAGTACACCTCAAGATATCCTTACCATAATTAGGAATCTTAGAAACACTTATAGCGTAGGTTATGATGGCATTTCCACCAGAATAATAAAAGCCGTGGCTAGTGCAATTTGTGGTCATCTCAGCCATATACTTAATTTATGTATATGGCACGGCATATACCCCGACGCATTAAAAATTTCTGTAATTAAACCAGTCTACAAAAAAGGCAATAGAGATACAATGTCAAATTATAGGCCTATTGCCCTAATACCAATATTCTCCAAAATTTTTGAGAAATATATCCATCAGGTACTTTATAATTATTTAGAATCCAACAAACTTATATGTGAGGAACAGAAGGGCTTCAGGCAGAATATGTCGATCAATTTGGCTGTGTATGATTTTCTGCACAGAACGATTTTAAATATAGATAAAAGAAATCCCGTCTGCGCAGTGTATTGTGATATGACCCAGGCATTTGATTACGTGGACCATAGAATTCTAAAAGACAAGTTGGAATGCTATGGCGTCAGAGGGAATGTCCTAAATCTATTAGACTCATACTTATCACATAGAAAACAATTTACGGCGTTAACAGGAGTCAACGTTAAGACTAAAAAGGAAAGGACAGTCATTTCAAAAGAGCGCATTGCTACATATGGTGTACCACAGGGCAGCGTACTCGGCCCTTTATTGTTCATTGTCTATATTAACGACCTACCCAAAGCGGTAGGTAATCCGATGACTCTCTTTGCTGATGATAGCACACTGACAGTACCATGTAAATCACTTGACATTTATGCGAACGACATTAATAATTCTTTTTCTGTAATAATTTCATGGATGAACAATAATAATTTAAAAATTAATCTAGGAAAGACACAAATAATGCACTTCAGCCAAAAAAAAAAATCGGTCACACAGGACAGTCAACTAAAATTAAAATTTGACGATACTATTATAGATGAGGTTGACAATGTTACTTTCCTAGGATTAACAATAGATGCCAAACTGAACTGGAAAGCAAATATAGAAACTCTTTCTAAAAAGATAAGCAGCCGTTCATATGCCCTTTATAAACTTGCTGCTGATGTAAACATTCCCGCATTACTAACTGCATATCATGGCCTCATCGAATCCATTTTAAGATTCGGTATTATCTTTTGGGGCAATTCAGTCGATAAAGAGACTGTGTTTAAATTGCAGAAACGATGTGTTAGAGGTATGTTTGGCTTACAGGTCACTGATAGTTGCAGACCATATTTTGAAAAATATAAAATATTAACTCTTCCATCATTGTATATTTATGAAACAGCAGTATTTGTAAGAACATATCCAAGTTTATTTTGTAAATTGTCCGATGTGGTTCTGCGTAATCGCCGTGACAACCATAAACTTTGTATGCACACAGCTAAAACGGCACTCTTGGGCAAAAGTATATTTTGTATGGCCCCTAAAGTATATAATAAGTTACCAAACACATACAAAAATCTTAATATTAATACATTTAAATATAAATTGAAACAGTTACTGTTAAAAAAATGTTACTATACCATTAATGATTTTCTACAAGATGGACATTTATTTTGATATTATTTTAAATATTGAATTTGATTGGTAGCTTATTTGACATTTTAATACCTACTGTCATTTTTTTTTTTTTTTTTTTTATTATTTTCTTATTTCTTTGCAATTAATTTGATTTCTTTTTGTTATAAATAATTTGAATGCTACTTATTACATTTCTGAATATAATATTTGCATGTCTAGAATTAATGGACAGAACATGTTGATACAATGTATTATTTTAACTAACACCAAATGTACTACACATGTTGAGATAAATAAATAAATAAATAAACATTAGGCCCACTATGGAATTGGTCCGAGGACCAGTTACCCCCTTTAAAAATTTGATAATGGTTAACTGGGCCCGCATCTGTTTTGGTTACTACATAGATATCAATATATTGCCATGTAGAAAAAAACCCTGGTTTAGTCAGATCAACAGTTTAATAGTCAACTTTAATTATTCATTAAAAAATACAAAACAAATTAAATAATAATTAACATTTATTTCCTCTTCGTTTAAATCAACAAAATAATATCTAGGTCCTTTTCTATTTTATATATTTTTATAATAAATATATAATTATTTACATCTTTAATTTACATCTTTACTAATAAAAGTTTTTACTAATTAGTTGAAAATTCGATTCTATAGTTTCAAATACATGGAAATAATAAATAGTGCATTTGCAACAACAGGAAGTTGGCGCATTTATATCGTGATGCATCGTTTATTTATTAATGTGCTATAATATAACGTTACGCGTAAAATCACAGTTATACAATAACTCTATTGCATATCTAATTTTATTTAAATCATAAACCTTTATAAAAAAATTAAGTGTAATGTTTGTCAATACTGGTGGTTGTAGGGTAGTTCGGGAAAAATTATTAGTACTTATGTCAAATGTTTTCTTATCTACAGCGTAGTAACATTTGAATCAATCACAAGCAGTGTTTAAATAGTTTAAAAAATTTATTACTGTGGTATAATCAATCTGATTACATATCGAGGTGAGGGTAAAAGTTTAGAAACGTGCCTATTCGATAGGGGGTAACGGTGGTGGGGGGAGGGTGGGGAGGGGGAAGGGTAACTAATCCCCGCCCTCCCCTCCCGCCGGAGCCCTATAATTTCCGAGAAAAATTAACTTTTATTTTTAAAATTTTACTGTCATATATTGATAAATAACAAAGAATAAGAGGGCAAATCACTGTCTTTATCTAACAGTTTACAGAAAATATAATTTAATACATAAAGTCTATATTATACAATATCTTGAGAATGCATCTTCTCCGGCACTGCAGGATGTGCAGCCTCTTCGCCCTAGCGTAACAAAGCACTGGCCCATGCGCTCACCTAAGCAGCCTCGGCTTGCTGGTCGCCTGCGGCGACCAGCCTCGGCCGCTTAGGCTCGCTTGTGCCTATGCTTTGTTACTGCGGCCGGAGGCTGCACCCCTTCCGTGCCTCCGGGCTCTACAAAACACTCTAGGGGTAGGGCAAAAAGTACCAGGTGAAGTCGGGGTAAACTAATTAAATTTACCTTTATTTTACTTCCTTTTTTCCGAATTTCGATTCGTCGATCTGTACTACTTTGCCAGGACCTATCTTGCCTGAAGTATTTTGTTTTTCTATTGCGGAACGGAATGAATGTCAACAAAACAACTTAACAAAATGGGAGCAATGCGTTTCGTTTCCCATAAAAAAAAGTACAGGCTCATTTTTATAGACTTTGAAATAAATATCTATAATAATAACTTTAATTTATAAATATTTTGACACTGAATTGCATTCCTCCCTACTTCCCTAAGTAGAAAGGAACGTAATTCTGTGTCAATTACTTATTCATAACCTCAAAAAACGCAATATGAATTTCTTATTTTTTTTAAAATGAGTGGTCTCCGGCAAGAAAAAATTACTGATTGTGGCTCAGAAAACTCTCTAGTATCACGTACTACCCTTAGATTCTGCCCAACGAATAGGCACGTTTCTAAACCCAACCCGAGGTGAGTTTTGAGAGTCACTTAAAATAATTTCATGCAATTTATGTGTTCAGAGTAGATATTGGGTATAGTATTTAATTTTTTCCCTTTTTTTAGAATGTCAGCAGAAACTTCTATCAGTAATGGTTATGAAATTATAAAATCTCAAAGAGGAGGTGATTTATTGTTACGTAATGGATATAGGTACACTATAAAGCGTTCTAATGCCAATGGTCATATTGTGTGGCGTTGTGCTAATAGAAAATCCTGTACAGCTGTATTAGTTACAAATTTAATGATAATTATTAAAGAACAAGGTCATAAATGTCAATCAGATGTCGTTGGAAACAAAGTAAAAGTAAAAGTTAATGATATCATTGAAAAAGCAGAGAAAGTATTAACGCCTATGCCTATGTTGTACTCAGAAGTGATCGACCAGTTTAATAATGATATCACACCTAATCTTATTACGACAAATTTCCCAAAGTATGAAAATATAAAAAAAACTTTATACAAGCACAGGAATCGAGCATTAGGAGTTAAAAAAATAAGATGTTTTAAAGTCAAAGATGTCTCGATTCCAACAATATTTAATAATTTTATTTTAGCGGATTATTCGCATAACAATGCTAGAATACTTTTGTTTGCAAGCACAGACGCTAGAAGTGTTTTAAAAGACGCTAAACATGTTTTCTGTGATGGAACTTTTAAATGTGCAACACCGCCTTTTACACAATTATATACTTTGCACGTGGACGTAGGAAGTTCGGAAGAAAGTAACAGTATCGTGCCTGTAGTGTACTGCTTGCTCCCAGATAAAAAAAGGAATACCTATGATATTATGTTTCGGCTTATTAGGAGCAGAGTTCCGGAGTTTAACCCAGACACATTTACGACCGATTTTGAAGCTAGTGCTATGCAAGCTATTACAGCAGTTTTTCCAACAGCAAAGACGCAAGGGTGTCAATTTCATTTTGCCAGAGCTTTGTGGAGAAATGCCCACAAAGCTTGCACAACTGGCAAATCAAGTCTCAAAAAATCACCTCAGCTGAGGGTTCACGTGAAACGGTGTAAAGCACTTTGTCACCTACCTCAAGACTATGTGAATGATGGATGGCTATATAACTTGGGAGACATTGACAGGGACCCAATAATTGATTCCTTTAATGATTACTTTGAAAGAACATGGTTGCGTAACAAAGCATATTTTTCAAAGAAATGGTGTTTCTACCAAGTAAAACACAAAACTAATAATTTAATTGAAGCCTGGAATGCTAGGCTTAATAAAATGGTACCAGCCAAACCAAACATTGCTGTTCTAATAAAGTCACTTCAAAAAGATTCACGTCATTATTTTGGTATATTAAAAAGAAACGGGTACATATCGAAAAAACAACTGAAAGTAAACGATCACAAAAAAAAATTGAGCGCGTTCTGCGAGAATTAATAGATAATGAAATAAGTATAGGACATTGCATTGAAAAATTAACTAACTAGAATTGTTATTTACCAATGTATAGTGTTGTGTACCGGATTTGATAAGGTTATTGTATTAATAATTTAAACGAAGAAGAAAGAAATAATGTTAATTATTGTTTAATAATATAGTTAATATAGTTTTGTATAGTTTTGTATTTTTTAATGAATAATTAAAGTTGACTATTAAACTGTTGATCTGACTAAACCAGGGTTTTTTTCTACATGGCAATATATTGATATCTATGTAGTAACCAAAACAGATGCGGGCCCAGTTAACCATTATCAAATTTTTAAAGGGGGTAACTGGTCCTCGGACCAATTCCATAGTGGGCCTAATGACCCCTAACCCAAGCGCCATATGCCGTTTGGCTCGCGTCGGTAAATATGTGTAACTCAACTACGGAAGGTGAAATACACATTACATATCTAGGTATGCGTAAATTATTTAAATTATATAAGGACATAACAAATTTTTCCAACACAATATTATATCCTGTGGCAGGATCTCATCCCAACCTACTTTAGAAAGCCACAATTTTTGTAATAATACCTTTGCTACTATTACAGTGGGACATAATAATCCGAGGGGATCGTAAATCTGAGACACAATTGACAGTATAGAACGTTTAGTGACCTTGGTAAAATCATCATGTATTTTTGATGTAAAGTGGAACTCATCCTCTTTATTATACCACCCTAAGCCTAATGTCTTACTAGAAACATTGTCGCCTAATGATAAATATTTCATGCCATTAGCGTTTTCGGATGTTGTATTGATAACTAGCTTAGTTGAGTTTGTAACCCATTTACGCAAGGGGAAACAACCAGATTGACATACCTCATATACCTTCTTATTACAAATATACTGTAATTGGGACTCCAGATCTGATCCCGTGACATAGTCATCAACATAAAAATCTTCTAGAATACTTCTAGAAACTTGTTCATCTTCACATTCTAAACCTAATTGTTTAATGCAACGCATACTTAAGAACGGAGCCGACGCGGTACCGTACGTTACAGTATTAAGCCGGTACACACTAAGCGGTTCCGACGGCCGATCGCGCCATAATATTAATTGAAGGTTTCTTTGTTCTTCATGTATCAGAACTTGTCTAAATAATTTCTCAATATCTGCACAGGCAACGAATCTATATTGGCGAAAACGTAGTAAAATGGAAAATAAATCATTTTGTAAGGCAGGGCCGATATATTGTATATCATTTAGCGATTTATCTGACGACGTCTTTTGACTGCCGTCAAACACTACACGTAACTTAGTTGTAACACTGTCCTCCCGGAGTACTCCATGATGAGGTAAAACATAATAAGGTTTTGTAAAACTAAAATCATTTAAACGACTCATGTGTCCCAGGCTTACATACTCCCGCATGAAGTCACAATACATATTCTTATATACTGTATTACGTTCGAGTTTGCGTTCTAAGAACAAAAATCTACTTTTAGCGGTTTCATAACTATCACCTAGAATCTGAGCTGGATATCGAAGTGGGATTCGAACTGAGAACCTACCGTTATCGACTCTTTTTGTAGTTTGCACAAACAATTCTTCGCAATTGCGCTCTTCTAAAGAAAAAGATTTTGAAGAACTATGCAACTCTTCGATTTCCCAAAATCGTTTTAACTGTTCATTCACTTCAACAGTTTGTACAAAATGACATTGACTTTTATAACGATTGAAGCGCTTATTATTGATATTTAAAGGACCCGCGATGATCCAACCTAACATAGTATTTAATAAATAAGGACCAGATGATAATCGAAGTTTATCATCGAGCAGTAAATCCCAAAAATAGTCTGCACCGATTAATATATCTATTTCCGCGGGATCACTAAAGTTAGGATCGGCTAGGTTAATATCCTTAGGTATATTTATTAACTTGGCGTTTATACGTGTAGCGGGTACGGTCATTGTTATACTCTGTAATACTAGACATTTGATGCGCATATTATGATCACAGTATAGAGAACGAATATTAAGCTCACAAGAATGAAGCGCTTGTGTGACTGACTGTCCTATCCCGCTAATTTGATAAGTGGACTGTATTCCTTTAATATTTAATTTAGTACACAAAGCTTTAGAAATAATACAATGCTGACTACCACTATCTAACAGAGCACGAGCTTTATAATATTTACCGTCGTTGCCAAGAACTTCCACCAAGGCGGTTGACAATAAAACCAATTGCGAGTTTGGCTTATTATTGTGTGATCGCATTGTACGTAAAGTCTGTACCGTCGGCGACCTAGGTAGTACAGAATCCGAGTGTATATCGGTTGCGGATTGATGCGCCTGCATTACCGATGACACCGAATTGTCTTTAATAAATTCAGGATGTAATAAACTGTTATGCTTATTACCACATTGCCTACAAGGACCGAATTGACAATCAGTAACCGTATGTCCTGCCCTTAAGCAATTTATACATAAATCTTTGCTTTTAACGAATTGAAGTTTCTCTCTAGTGCCCAAATCTAAGAATTGTTGGCACGCGTATAATGCGTGATGACAATTATTGCACAATACACAAGCGCGGGTACGCTTAGAAAACTTTTTATTAATACCTTGCATGGACACATAACTTTGACATGGCTTCTCTTAGTGGAATGAGAGTTAGAGTTAGCTTTAATCATTTCTAAAGTATCTGCTTTATCTTTTAAAAACTTTAAAAGTGATTCCAAATTGTAGCTTTTATCGTGATCACTAGTTGAACCACTGTTTTTAAACTGCTCCCAATCCTTTTCAATATTAGAATCTAATTTTGAGGTAATAATATATATCAGCAAGGTATCCCACGCCTCAGTAGTTCGCCTCACCCAGCGTTTTTAGAGCACGTAAATTTTTAAGAACATTATCTATCAATTTCCTGATCTGACCAGGCGATTCTTTAGTAACGGATGACAACGAAAACAAAGCCTTTACGTGATTATATATTAAAAGTTTATTGTTATTATACCTATTCTCCACTAGTTCCCAAGCGATAATATAGTTATCCGAGCAAAACTCGAGTGATTTTATAACCTGTAAGGCGTTTCCTGTAAGTGATGATCTCAAATAATGATACTTTTGAATATTGTCAAGCAGGCTAGAATTATGAATCATGGATAAAAACGAATCCCGAAACTCCAACCAATTATCGTAATTACCGTCGAACTTGGGGAGCGATATTGTAGGTAATTTTACCACATTATTATGATTACATGTATTAGATTTAGAATCAATGGCGCTATGAGAATGAGAGGTTTTGCTACTTTCAACTAGACAATTAGCTTCAGCCACCGAACTATAGTAGGAATTATCAAAAGTCTCCCGATATTCTAATTGTTCTGGAATCTCACTTTCTAACACTAACTCCTCGATCATAGTTTGTATTTTATTGAATTCGTCTAACAAACCATGAGCAGATGCTAATCTCAACTGTAATTCTGCTTTTTGTTTCGAATTTATGTCGGTACCCACTAACAAACTAACATATTTCTCAAATTGAGTAAGCATGCCCTTGATAGTGCCCCGTTTTCTCTTTAAATCAGACAGTTTCCTAGTATCCTGACTCGGATTCATAATGGCGGTCTATAAGAAGGAAAAGGCAAAGTACTCACTTTTTTTTTTTTGCAAGTCCGTGGATGGTGAATGATGCGCGCCGCCCTGACCTGGTATACGTGAAATACGCCTCCTATAAAATAAAGCACGATTTCACCACAAATAGAATGAATAGGGAAGGAGAAAAGATTGCCTTGCATCCACGTGGGCCCCGTACTTTCCGCCGGTATTTTCCGTAATATATGGATCGAAGGACCACTATGTTAATGCATGGACTCAGGGTGCAGGCAAAAATGATTGTTTTATTATTCTTCTTGGCAAACTATAATTTATTACTTATACAAATTATTTATAATTCAAAGAGTGGTTAAATTCGTGTCCGAGTCAAAAGCGTAGTGAAGTGTCGGCGCCCCCGCTCCCCGCTGCTGTCCACCAGTCTTCGTCCGATTTGCTTCAGCGCCATTTCGTGGTAGACCGATGAACTTTGATGAAGCCTACGCGTGCGTGCGCGCAAGGCCTATTGTGGTTGTCGTGAAGTTGCCCTCTTTCGACAAAGAGGGCGCGGAACGCAGCCGTAACATCGATCTTATTTGACATCTAGTTCGTAAGTTATAAGGTTCATTTTATTTGGGAACAGACTTACCTGGAAATGTTAATTTTATGAAGACGAAATTTTACTTGTTAAAACTATTTTTTATTCTTTTCACGGCTCTGACGCCGGCGCCGTTTTGGTGAATAAAGAGGTTATGTTATTGTTTTAATCGACCATGGGACCTGGAAGCGGCGCTCCTGGCGTCGCTCTATCATTGGCGCCAGGAGGCACTAGCTCGGGGCGAAGAACCGGATCCTGCCGCTATCAAGGCGGCGAGGTCCGAGCTCCGCCAGGTCCTAGTGGTGAATTGGAAGGAGCGACTTGTGCACCCCAGTGCCGGGCACGCCACGATCGTGGCGGTAAGTCCCGTGTTTGAGGAGTGGCTGGAGGGGCGGCATGGCGCCTTCACCTTCCGGCTGACACAGGTTCTGACTGGCCATGGATGTTTTGGCCGGTTCCTGTGTCGTATACGCCGGCAAGAGACGCCCGGTTGTCACCACTGCGGTGACTGCCGCGACGTTATTGAGGACACGGCGCTGCACACTTTGGCGGTTTGCCCCGCCTGGGCATCGCAGCGTCGTGATTTGATCGCGGCAGTCGGATCGGTTGCCCTCTCGCTCCCGGCCGTAGTTCAGTCTATGGTCCGGAGTGAGAGGTCGTGGAACGCCGTCGCCTCCTTTTGCAAGGAAGTGATTTCCATCAAGGAGGCGGCGGAGCGGGAGAGGGTGCGTTTAAACCCTCTCCCCAACCGCAGAGCCGGGCGCCGGAGGGCGCGAGATGATCTCCAGCCACCCTGAGGTTTGACCTAGGGGTGGCGGGCTTTGTGGGCCTGCCCGCCATCCGTTCAGCACCAGGTCCGAGAGGCGGCGTGCGTGTTCCCACGCGCGCCTCTGTGTCGAGTCCGTCTCCCCTCTAAGGGGGAGACAGTAGGGTTTTATGTGAAGTAGTGCCTATTTTGGGTAGGTCTTTCGTGTAGTGGCCTGCCGTTTCATACGGCGGGCCGTAACCTCGGCGGGGTCGCGACCGCATGCGAAAGCGATTCGCGCGGCCCCGTCGATAGTGGTTGTGTCGAGGAACACCGTGGTAGGTTTAGTCGGTATTCCGGGAGGTACATTATCTTTTTTTTAACATCTTTATTTTACCCCGGCGAGTCCGACATAATCCCTCCGTCCGCCCCCGCGGAGGGATATGCGTCATTGCATTACCACGTAAAAAAAAAAAAAAAAAATTGTTTTAATCGACCCACAACCGTTTTCTTTTTAAGTGAATTAAGCTTGTTTCTTTTTTAAGTGTATATAATATAAGAAGGCTAAATACTTTTTAGTTTGTAACGGTGTATATAAGTAGTATAGGAATAAGTGAAAATAGTGTGTTGAAATAAACTTTAAATACCTAGGACTTAAGTGTAAATAAATAGATAAATTCAGAGTCCTAAGCCTGTAACAGTATGAAAGAAATTTCATTGATCTAACTAATTATGTCGCATGTTAAATTTATATAAGCACTTCAACAAAATCACGAAAAAGAAACATGTTAACATTCAAAATTTTAAAATCATGTATGCACAAGCTAATATGCTAACATGACTAAAAGTTAAAATGTATATAACACATTTATTTAACTCAAAAATTAAATCAACGTATTACGTATACGTTTAACTACTTAAAATGTTATAAGAATTAGCACTTTAAATAACATGCAAATTTTTATTAAACATTAGCATTTAACAGTATAACGAAAAATATCATTTTAGCCCACCGGTAATTAGTAACGCAATTCGTAGATTTATAAATCATTCAACTTTAACTTAGACCGCCTTATCAATGAGCTCAAATGTGTTTATACAACCGCCGAATTCAAAAGCCTTAGTATTTATAAAATTATAGAACATTTTTACGAAAATAACTTAAATACAGTCTTTCCCGAAGTACTGCGTTTGGCAAAATTAATTGTTACGGTACCCGCGAGCAGTGCTTCAACCGAAAGGTCCTTGTCGTCGTTAAAACGTACATACACTACCGTCCAAAAGTTTGGAATCACCCTAATTTTCGTCGACAGAAAAACTATACCGCAATAAATCCATCAAAAAACGTATTGTTATTGGAGATTAGTATTTTTACGACCGTACTAACAATAACAATTAACAAAAACACTAATTTCTTATCAACTATCCATTATTTTAAAAAATACCGACACACGTGTTTTATGACCACTCAAGATGCAACACCGCCGTTTGAAGATTTCCTAGAATTGGCGCTTTTAAGCATTGTTGTAGTAATGAGTAGTGTCTAATCTTTGGAATATATATGTATGTACTAGCTGACCCGGCGAACTTCGTACCGCCTAACAGTCAATGAATGTCGTGTTACCTTTTAGCTGAACTAATTTAGGCTTTGATGAACGTAATACAATGATACAAAATAAAAATACAGTTAGATATAAAAAAGTATTTTATTATGATAAATAATACATACAGAAAGAGAATAAAACAAAAAATTAAGTACTTCAAACACGTGTCAGCAAAAAATGACTGAATTAAACGATTAACCCTTTTCATTCAAGCACCTTGTGGTAAACGACATTCTTTGTTTTTTTGTCAGGCGCAAGAACAAATAAAGCGGATGGTTTGCCGACACGTGAACATGCCACGTACAATTGACCATGAGAAAAACATGAATTTTCTAGATTGATGCCACAAATAGTCAAGGATTGGCCCTGTGATTTGTTAATCGTCATGGCGAAGGCAAGACGAATCGGGAATTGAATTCTTTTAAACTCAAAGGGCATATCCGTTGGGATCATCGGAATCCTTGGAATGAGAACTTCCTCATCTTTAAATTTTCCTTTGAGTATCGACGCGTGAATCACATTGCTCATCAGTTTTCTTATCACCAAACGCGTTCCATTGCACAGTTTTGGTTGGTTTAAATTTCTAAGCATAATTACTAGCGAGCCAACCTTCAGTTGTAAATTGTGCGGTGGTAAACCAGGCACATCCAAGGAGTTTAAAAATTCAGTTGGATAATTAGTAATTAGTTCATCTTCGTTTGTTACACAGTCGATAGATTTGAATGAATGCAGAGTACCTGCGATTTGATTCTGAATTATAAAATTTAGGTCATCTACATCTTTATTTTTAGCCGCCAAAATTGCACGCTCACTTAACCATTTAGTATGTTTGTGGTTAGCAATGATATCCGGGAATACTTTGTTGATAAGCTCGTCTTTAGATGAGACGAAATTGCAAAAATTTGGAGGAAATGACATCAATCCGCTCGATTCGTCAACAGGAACACGGCCATTATCGATAGTCAGCAATTGCTTAGAGAAATCATCAGCAGATAGATCGTTCAACAATGCAACTCTCATATTTACTGACAGTTGAAGTTTCTTCACATATCGCCACAGATTTGATGCTTTAAGGCAAGCGTTTATTTCGTCGGCAGCAGTAGCTCTTGGAATGACTGGTAGTGTTTGTCGGAAATCGCCAGATAGTAAAATCATTGCACCACCAAAACATCTCGAGTCATTGCGCAGATCTTTTAATGTTCGGTCAAGTGCTTCCAATGCGCGTTTGTGCGCCATTGTGCATTCGTCCCATATTATGATTTTTGATGCTACCAAAACTTTGGCCATTGCGGAGTGTTTCGAAATGTTACACGTCGGTTGTTCAGTAGTTTGAAGGTTTAATGGCAATTTTAACGCTGAGTGAGCCGTACGGCATCCGTCTAACAATGTGGCCGCTATTCCGGAAGAAGCAACTGCTACCGCAAATTCGGATCTCGCACGTACAGTGGCCAAAATCAATGACATGAGGAATGTCTTTCCAGTTCCACCGGGGGCATCCAGAAAAAATAAGCCACCATTTCCATCATCAATTGCATTAATAAATGTATCATAGACTTCCCTCTATTTAGGATTCAACAGTGGTACATTCGTTTGAACTGATTGGACTAATTCATGTGGATCATATTCACGTTCACGTTCCAGTTCTCTACCGCTCAAACCCCGTTGACGCCTTAAGGCGTCATCACTTTTGTACCCGTCAAACCCCGTTGACGCCTTAAGGCGTCAAGCAACAAAAAAAGGGTTTTTGTATTGAAAGGCCTGTATTTAAAGTCTTGTATTGTATATCATTGTACTCGGAATGAACTGAGCTTTTCGAACGAACCATTTACTAACTGAATAATAATTGTCTAATATTGTTATTGTTATGTCACGTGACTTCGCGCCGAGCGTTCGTTCGTCGATGTTATTTGTGCCGCTGTTTACTGTCGTTTTTTGTAGGGCAAGTATATAAGTGTAATACTTTATTAGCAAGCTTATTCTTTCTATTTTTAGACACAATAAAAACAATACTAACTTACGTTATTTTTGTATAACAAACTGAAGCCCAAAGTAACCTATTATCATTTATCAGTATTCCCGCCCTTTTTGATATTTGTTGTTTTTTTAGTATAGTATTATATCGTATTTCAGGTTTCAATCACTATAATAGTGTTATTTATTAGTGTTTCTATAAAAATAACTGAATACAACGCACAAGGTTACGACGAATATTTTGTAAAAACAAAAATAATATTTACTTTTGCCGCGCTCTAAATGTACTCGGTCACGCACGTCATTGCCACTTTCAAATGTCCATATCTTAATTTTTTCTCACAGCCATATATAAATACTTCGTTTTACTATAAAGAGTATTTATCTAGGAAATAGAAAAAGTAAAAACTCTTTTTATAACATTTACATTTCTTTAGGAACAAATATTTTCAATAACAAACAATTTGTACAGTTCTGCTTAGTTTATCCAGGCGTATAAACTAAAGTATACACTTCAATGCGATGATTCATAATACTTGTCGTAGCTTACAATGTGTAGTTCTAACGTACTTTTTAGCTAGAGCTTTTGCATATATCGTCAACCTTTTCTCAGAGTGAGCTCAGTTATTTTTACCCGTTAAATATGAAATGCGACATATGTAAAAACGAGTTTGCAAGTGGAGTTCAATGTTCTGGCTGCGGGAAGCACCTTGATTTCGTGTGTGCAAACATTACTGAACCAGGATGGAAGAAACTCGGAGCAGACCGCAGATCAGCGTGGAAGTGCTTAAGGTGCAAAGAGCCATCGCCTGCCAAAGAAGTCGTCACTCTTGAAAGCCTCATGAAAGAGATTCAGGAAATGAAGCTACAACTATCTAGTATACCGAAGCTATCGGAAGATATCAAGTGTATTAGGAAGGAAATTCAAGACCTAAAATCCTCTTGCCAATTCGTAAGTGAAAAGATGCATGAATTCAATGATAGAATTGTTAGTGCGGAAAAAACAGTTAGCGTAATGGAGAGCAAGTTGGTAACCTTGGAATCTGAAGTCAAACAACTTCGTACATATACCTCCAACGCAGAGCAAAGGTCACGGCTTAACAACATTGAGATCAAAGGAATACCTCAAGAGAAGAACGAGAACCTGTTCAAAATATTAGACAAAATCAGTACCAAGATAGGTTTCGAAACAACAAGATCTCAAATTAACTACATTTCAAGGATTCCCTCACACAACCCTAAAGAAAAGCCAATAATACTTAGTTTCTTAAATAGATATATAAAGGAGGATTTTGTGGCGGCTGCGCGCGCGCAAAAAATTCTTAAGGCTGAAGATCTAGGCTACCAAAATTCATCGCAGAGGATCTATGTGAATGACCATTTGAGTGCGGATACAAAACTTCTGTTGAACAAGACAAAAGAAGCTGCCAAACAAAAAAACTTCAGTTATGTTTGGGTGAAGTATGGCAAGATCCACGTGCGTAAAAACGATTCTTCTCGTACATTCATAATTAATCAGAGCGAGGATTTATACCGAATTGCTTAGTTATTTGCATATTAAGTTTAATCGTATATTACTATTACAATCTAAGAGTGTTCATAAGATTTATGTTTATTCTACATACTGCCAGACTTGACTATTTACAGTCTTATATTACTGAGTGTAAAAGGTTGAGCATGCCTGCTTCATCAAATGGTACATTACCCTACATTAACTTTTGCAAGAATAAGTCTGTTCAATGCGTAGTAAAAAATCAGAACCGTATAGCTATCTCGCTCGCACCTAAGCGCGTACTATTACATTTAATCAAGTGGAGCGGGCAGCCTAATAGAATATCCTTTCTATTGAGTTACTCGTTCGCTATGATATTATTGGATAGTGTTAATATTACAAGACATTTTGTTGACCTGCGTATTTACATATTTGTGGATGCTACCGTGCACAATTTTTATTTAATTAAATCGTTACTTAAACTGTTGATACAATTGGAATTTAATAATGTCTACAACTCATTTAGTTAACGGAAATTTGACAATTTTTTATCAAAACGTACGTGGTTTGCGCTCGAAAACATCAATATTCTATAGAAATATATGTTTAAATTCCTACGATATTGTAGTGTTAACGGAGACGTGGTTAACGGACAGTGCTAGTGACTCGGAATTATTTGATAACAGGTACATAGTGTGGAGACGCGACAGAGATTATAAGCTTACTAACCAAAGCCGTGGAGGTGGTGTTCTCATAGCGATAAGAAAAGATATACCGGCCAGTTTAATACGAACTTTTAATTCGACAGCCGAGGACCTATGGTTAGCGTTACCTATCAACGTATCTACCGGTAGGCAAAAAATGAATCTATATCTAGGCGTTGTGTACCTTTGTAAGCAAAACTTAGGATTATCCTTTTCTAGTCAACTAAATAATTATTTATCAAAGTTATATGATATTATTACTACCCACAATAATGATATATTTTTAATATTAGGCGATTTCAATATGAGTGGAATTATATGGAACTTAAATATGGATGACTTTACTACGATACCGGGTAAAGTGAATAGTTCCGATGAACAACGCTTGATTGACATGTTACATCTTCATAACCTACATCAATTTAACCACGTAAAAAATGCACACGGTAGAATATTGGACCTTGTTCTCTCAAATGAGTATTTGCACGTCTCCGAATGCACTAATTCGTTAGTACCAATAGATCCATTCCACAAAGCTCTTTCGGTACGCTTTGTATCAACAAAACTAAATTATTTGAAACCTGCGCCCCGAACAAAATACTTATTTTTAAAAGGCGATTATGATAGAATAAATAATGACATTAGTAGCATAGACTGGCCTAATAAACTATCAGGTGTGTCGGTAGATCATGCAGTTGATATGTTTTATTCACATACAAGGCAATTAATTGAAAAATATATTCCAAAACGTATTATACGAAATAATAATTCCTTTCCTTCTTGGTATACGGCGGCATTGAAAAGAAGCATCAAGGAAAAGCATAAATATAATAAAAAGTTTAAGATATACGGCAATAGAGCGGATTATGAAACATTTAAAATGTTACGGGAACGGGTTAAGCGGTTGGAGAGAGAATGCTATGACAAATATATTAAATCAGTAGAAGCGTCTATCGAAAGAAATCCCAAATATTTTTGGACATATGTCAAAACGCATCATAAATCGGCGAGTATTCCCGCGCCATAACTTAATCGCTAACACAGGGGAGAGTATTTGTGATGTTTTCTCGGATTACTTTCTTTTTAATTTTCTACAGCCTTCATCAACATCTCTTTCGACTTATAAAAACACTGACCCGGCATCTGGAACAGTATCCGACATTAATAAGGTACACATTAACATTTCTACAGTGATAAAACTTTTGAAATCGCTCGACCTCGATAAATCAGCCGGACCGGATTTAATACCCCCATGTTTTCTTTATAAATGTGCCGATACCATTGCTATTCCACTTTATATACTGTTTGATAAATCACTCTCCGAATGTACTGTACCAAAATTATGGAAGAGGGCATTTATTACGCCGATTCATAAGAAAGGATCCAAATCTGACGTAACTAATTACAGGCCTGTCTCTAAATTATGTATAGTCGCAAAAATATTTGAAAAGTTAATTTATAGCCAGATATATGCTGCCGTAAAAAATAGTTTGAATAGCTATCAGCACGGGTTTCTCAAGGGCCGTTCCACAACCTCAAATTTAATATTATTAAATGACTATATAACAGAAGCCATGAGTAAAGGCAGTCAGGTAGATGTCATTTACACAGATTATACAAAATGTTTTGACCGAATTGATCATAGCATCCTACTGGCCAAGCTAGAGTTGATAGGAATAAGAGGAGACCTGTTGAGATGGTTTTCCTCTTATATAAGTAATCGTTCACAAGCAGTAGTGGTCAACAATTATATGTCTGGTTGGGTTTTGGTGCCTAGCGGTATCCCGCAAGGTTCCCTTATTGGTCCTCTTTTGTTCCTAATCTTCGTAAATGACATCTACCAATGCTTCCATCATTCTCGCCTTCTATGCTTTGCGGACGATATGAAGGTTTTCGCATCAGTCTCAACGCCTAACGATTGCCTAGCTCTCCAAGCAGACTTAACGCGCTTAACAAATTACTGCATCCTGAATAAATTAGATCTAAATCCTACCAAATGCGTAGTAGTCACTTATAGCAGGAAACCTGTCACATTAGCATCTGAATATTTTCTTAATGGTCACAAACTAATTAAACACCATAATGTTCGCGATCTCGGCATTATACATGACCCTAAGTTGCTTTTTGATGACCATATCGACAGCATAGTTAGTAAGGCTTTGCGAGCGTTAGGGTTTGTGATGCGAGCTTCTAACGGTTTTAAGGAGGCCAAGACTTTCAAAGTCTTGTACTGTACTTTTGTGCGTAGTATATTGGAATACGGAAGTCAAGTCTGGAATCCGCGATATGAAATATATGCAGGCAGAATTGAAAATATACAACGCAAATTTATGAGATTTCTATGTTATAAGCTAAATATAAAATACAAGTCCGATCATTACCATAATCTATGTGCTAGGTTTCATATTTTGCCTTTAAAGAACCGACGGATGATAGCAGATGTTGTATATTTAATAAATTTAATATCCGGCATTATTGATTGCCCAGACCTTCTTTCCAAAATAGATTTTAACGTACCTAGGATAGGCACGAGACGTCAAAAGCCCATCCACCTGCCTTTAGTATCCACAAATTATAGACAAAACGCGTTCCTCTGGCGAGCGAGTGATTGCTTAAACAAACAAGTAACAAAGTTCGACATTGACGTATTTAATACTAAACCGAACACATTGAGGCGCATGCTGAGTCTTGAATTTTTTGCAGGGTTTAATAGTCATTAGGTAATGCTGTTTTATGCTGAAACTTATATTAACTGTCTACAGATTGTTAATCTAGAGTTAGTCGTGGAGACCTGTCATTGGCTCTCTGATGTTTATTATTGTTACCATTGTGTTTTTTTGAGCTGTTGGTCTTCCGAATAATTAAATAAATAAATAAATAAATAAATAAATAAACTCAGAGCTCAAAAACATAAACATCGATAGGGCGTGTCAAGTGGCGCTTTAAGTGCCGACCGCGCGACGGGTGTCCGATTACCGGCTTACCTGTTATTGTTTACATTAAGTGCGCGCGGGGCCGGAAAGATTAAATGCGTCATTCATTCCGCGATCTGGCGCTGGCATTCCTAGCCTGACTAACAAACTGCCGCACATGAGGTAACACATATCTTCGATCAAGAGCAAAGCCTGGTTATGCATCTCCTCATTCGCCTCAAGATTGGGATTTCTTGTGCTGACACGAATTCGATGTAAAATGTCTTCTGACATGTTATCTTTGTATTTGTTCCACAGGTCACGTGGGTTCGATGGGAAGCATGTCGAAATGATGATAGCAAATAATGTGCGTATCTGACTTGGAGATGCAGAAATAATTGCGTCAGCGATTGTCGTGTCCCAATGAGTATCGTTTTCAAGCAAATTGAGCTCTTGACATGCTGCTCGAAATGTGGGGCACATTATACCATTAATAGTTCGTAGTGATTCAAAGGATGTTGGCCCTCGAACATGTACCAGCAACAACCGCAAATAGAAACATTCATCATTCTTCGGATGAACTGTGTAAATACGACCAAGAGCATCAGTAGAACGCATATCTGGATGACCAGGAACTGCATCGCCTTGCTTCCGACGTTGAAATTTCTTCGATGTAGCGTTCCAAGTGTAATAACGTGGCATCTCCGAGTAAAGCAACGTTCGTGCGAACGGATCGCTTTGACAAATCGCAAAGAAACTGGTCAATGTTGTCGCTGGAGGTCTTTCGGCACGTTGAACAGCATTCGACGCTGTGAAATATACTCTCTGACCGTTCTCTAGATGCATCCCCAAATGCACAACAGTGGGATGACGTTCGTGAATAGGGAATGAGAATATACGCCAAATTGCTTCATTGCTGTTCACATATCTACGAACTTGATAGCACGTAATTTCATCGTTGGTATTGGATGCTTGGATACCAAAAACTGCCATGTCGCTGCCTTTCGTGACATATTTGCAAATGTATTTAATTGACTTGACCGAATTGCAATACTCAACATTACAATGTGCCTTGAATGTTTTGGAAAGAAGTGGTGAATATGGAACAATCCAACTGTTGTCGACCACGAAATCGTTTCCTTTCACTTTAGTTGTGATAGTTCTACCATTATCATCGGGCGATCGACGCCGATACAGTGGATAACCATCGTTGCCGGTGATGGTCTCTGCCGTCAATTTTCGTGGATACCGTTTGGAACACTTGCCGTCGACCATGCACGGTGATTGGCGGTTTATGGTGCCACACGGTCCATGAATCATATTCGTGATTACAACCTCATGTAGGTCTGGATCGGTTTCAGGATCAGGAATCTCCGCACATATGATGTCATCTATTTGATCTGGCCGAATTCTTTCGACTAACCAAATTAGAATGTGTGCATGCGGCAAGCCTCGTTTTTGCCATTCGATTGAATACATCCAGCATCGAGTAGTCCCAAAGACGTGTTGCTTAACAATGTAATTCATCAGTGACCGGATTTTTTGCTTGAAAACACGTGCGGTGATGTCAGGCCGATCACTTGATGTTTGTCCGGGAAGCAGCAGTTGAATAATATCCATCCATTTCGGATTACATGTAAATGTAATGAATAGATCTGGCCGACCATAATGACGAACATATGTCATTGCATCTTGCGCATATTCATGCATATGACGCGGGCTACCTGTGTATGTAGCCGGTAAAATAGTCAATCGACCAACATTTTCTGCATCTCCTTCTGTGCTAATTGCATCGCGTAAATGGATATACTCTTCCGAACGTAATTTAGCTTGGTTCAACCGAATAAAAGTCAGGCGCTCCGTTTCGATTTTAACGTACATGTCAACGCAATATTGTTGAAGCAGTCGACGAAATCGCAACAAATAATTGTCAGAATTTTCACGAATCATTAAACGATGGTAGTTTCCTCACCTGAAACAAATATAGTAAAATTTGTATTTTAGAAGAAAAATCCATGTCTGTATTCCTTGAAGGGGTAAACAGAGAATGTCATCACTAAGTTTTGTTCAATATTTTCTAAACCAACAACCCCTAATAGGGTTAACGACTCTTACAACTACTCTCTGCTAAATTAGGAGTGACAACTTTTTTTGGTTACCAAAAGCAAACAGAATAAAATGTATATCAAGTTAAAATGAAAACTATGACACTTACCATTCAATGGATTAATCATTTTGATATTGAAGTGATATCCATCGTTTCCTTGCCAAAACATCAGCGGGTATTGTAATGCGTCATATGAACGGTGTGTTTCATATATTTTTTGTAGTTGCCCAGTATTGCGTCGTGTAAGTACAATATCACGTGTTTCTAAGTTTTCACCAACAATCAGGATTGCCACTTCATCAATTGTTGGAGCATTAAATGTGCGTTCATGTGTTCCAGCTGGTCGTTTATCTGCTCTGATCACAACTTTATAATCATCACTTGGCATGCGCTCTAACGCAGTCTTGAACAGCCTGACCAATGCATGATGTTCATGAAGCAGTTGCTGCAGATCTTGGAGAATTGCTCTTTTTGTAGCTGTGTTGATCCCTTGACGCCGGTCAAGTTGTTCTTCCATATTGCCCATGAAGTATATTTGAATCTGTAAAGTCGAAGGTATAGTTAGATTTACAAATTTTTTTTTTTTCAAATGATAACATGCCATTTTTATTTTAGAGACAAATATAGAAATCTAACAAACTACATTCCAGCAATTACCTTAAATGTCGGATTATATCCGTGTTCTTCGATAATTTCTGCCCCAAATGAAGTCATTTGAAAACAGACATTGTATTTTTGAGTGTTCGCTAGAAAATGTCGTGATTCTGGAGAATCGCCATTAAGCAAGGAACACAATGGCTCTGGTGGCGGCACCAATAATGGCAATTTCACTTTACCACTAAGGCAGCACAAACCAGGCGTTTCACCAGCAAACTTCAATGCGCCACAATGCTGGCAAACAACGTCCATTGGACCAATGCAAACTAAACGATGCAAGCTGTAGTCGATGGTGCAATCATATAGAAACGCTGCTCGATTCAAATCAACGCTTGAACCATTTCTTCTTGCACGTCGAAGATTATCCCTCTGTTGATCTGTACGATAAGCTCGACGATTTCTCGTTTCTAACCTAGCCATTTCACGGGCTGCCTCTCTTTCCTCTTGTGTTTGAGAGGCACGAATTAAAGCCTTTCTTCGCTCCATACTAACGCGGCGCTCTTCTCGTGCAATGTCTCGTTCTTCATCAGATAATTGACTCGCGATGTTCCGTTGCCTAATTGCAGTACGGCTTCGCTGAGAAAGATTAGATCTTCTAGGACGTGGCATTGTTACTAATACTAATGCTGAATATGTACTCGCACAAAACCACCCAAAACAAACAAATATAACTGTCTGAGACAAATGCGTCACCGTCCGGGACAACGGCGGCGAGCGGGGGAGCGGGGAGCGAGGAACGAGCTGCGATGCGCCGCGACCCCGCACTAGCACTCTCAAAGGGACCACGGACCATAAGCGCGCGTTCTTATTACATCCAATATATGAACCAATACCTATTTACAGTCCGCTATTTTATTTACACTTCGGAGGAACCCCAACATATGGTCCTCTCACCGTGGAAAAGGATAATAAGGACGTCTTGAAGCTTATTCGAAAAATATTCCGTGTCATAATCAAGAAACTTTGACAAGTCGTACGCGCCGGCCATTACGCGGCGACTTTCGAGGAGGTCAAGGAAGGACATCTGAAGGACGAAAAAACCGTTTCGTTGCTGGATAAAGGATAAGACATCTTGTGAGTTCGTTCCTGTTTATTCCTCTTATTCCCTCTTCTCTTAGATAGTAAAATTGATACATATTTCCCTTCTAAATATCATACACATCTTGCTAAACTTGAGTCAGTGCTTTGTGCATTCTTCATATGTTACAACTCATAGAAATTACTTTTATCTATTTATTTTAGCTAGTTAGTTCGTTGACAATTTAGTCATACGAGGCTTTTGTGAGCTACCTGCTTGCAGTTATACAACTCGAGCGTTGAATGAGTGCCGATCGCATGAATCATCTTGTTTACTTCAAATCTTTTCGCACAGTCATTGCGCTTGACCACCTGGTCATAATTATTTCTTATCGTTATCTTTATAACGGTGCATCAAGTAGCTTGTTTGTTATTTAAGATCAGCTGTTGCATTTATTTGCGGTTTGAATTTAGATTGTGAATATTTTTGTGATTATGTCCGAACTCAAAACTTTAATTAAAAAACGCTCAGCTATAAAATCAAAGCTTACTATTTTTGGCAATCATATAAAATTAATTAAAACTTCTAAAACATTAACGGACATACAAATCATAGACTTAGAGTGTCGCTTACAAAAATTTGAGCCCTTATGCGAGGAATTCGATGCGTTACAGACTGAAATCGAGATCCTATCTGACGAGCCACCAACCGATGAAGTTTCTGCGGAGCGCGTGCAGTTTGACAACGACTACTATCCACTGGTGGCCACAGCCAAGAGCCTGCTTGCTACCGGAAGAAAGAGCAGCGGGTCTATGGTAGAATTCAGCGATGCAGAATCAGGTGGGCGAGTGAGAAGTTTAGTTAGGCTTCCGAAAATTGACTTACCACATTTCAGTGGTGGCTATCAAGACTGGCTCGAATTTAAAGACACGTTCCTTTCTCTTATACATAATAGTGATTGCATAGATAATATAAATAAATTCCACTATTTACGGGCTTCTCTAAAAGGAAGTGCCGCTCTGATTATTAAAAACATCGATTTTAAAAGTGACAATTATAACATTGCGTGGGAATTATTGTGCGAACGATTTGATAATAGTCGCTTATTAATTAATAACCACATACAGGCTTTGTTTAACGTAGATCCTATTCGATCAGAATCATGTAAGTCAATTCAATATCTTATTGATGTAACTAACAAGAACATCAGGGCACTCACATCATTGAAAGAACCAACCCAGCACTGGGATACGCTCATAATATATATAATGTCAACTAAACTTGATAGTGTCACGTGTCGAGAATGGGAAGAACATAGGAATACATTGACTTCATCCCCAACCCTATCACAGTTCATAACATTTTTGAATAACAGAGCTAGCTTATTGGAAACTTTAGAAGAGAACAATAAAAATAATAAAAATAAATTAGATCCCGTAAAAGCGAAAAGTTTAGTAATAAATACGAGTAATAGCAATAATAGCAAAAATAAACTTAAAAATTTTAAACATAAGTCTTGCCCATTGTGCGACGATGAGTCACATCAGCTGTTCAATTGCGAATCGTTTAGAAATCTCCCGCTAGAGTCTCGGATTTCTAAAGTAAAAGAGTTTAATGTATGCTTGAACTGTTTGCGTTTCGGTCATGTAGCAAAGAAATGTTTTTTATCACATTGCAAATATTGCAAAGAAAAACACAACACTCTTTTACATGTAGAAAACACCGAGCAATCTGCTTCATCCTCCTCGTCTTCAAAGGATATTGTATTGACAACTGATGTCCTACCGGTTACTACTCCGACGCGTGTTTTCCTTTCCACAGCGTTGGTGAGGGTGGTTGACGGCAAGGGCAACAAACACACTGCCAGGGCGATCTTGGACAATGGTAGCGGAATAAATATCGTTTCCGAAGCTTTCTGTAGTAAGCTGGGTTTGCCGAGGCGGAACGTGAGCTCCACGGTAACAGGTTTTAACAGTCATGTATCCAATAGTACACAGTCTTGCAATCTCACAATTGAGTCATTGAATTCTAGCTATCGGACTAATATTGATTGTCACGTGTTTGCCAACGTCACCACAGCAGTACCAATCTCATACATTGACACACAACACATTCAAATACCAGCAGGCTTATGTCTGTCTGACCCTTCTTTTAACATACCTTCTAAGGTCGATCTTCTTATCGGGGCAGATACCTTCTGGAATATATTAGGTAATAAAAAGATTAGTCTAGGCAAGCATCTGCCTATGTTACGTGATTCGGAGTTCGGATGGATAGTCACCGGTCACATTTCGAGTTCCAAAACTACATTTAGTCAATGTCTTTTTACTCAAGGTCAACTTGATATTGACCTCACTCGTTTTTGGGAAGTAGATAGTGTTTCACTTAAACATTCTCAATCCGCAGAGGAACGTGCATGTGAAGATAGTTTTAAAGTCAACACAACTCGTAATGAAGATGGTCGCTTTGTCGTCACCATTCCTCTCAAGCAAAACCCCCAGGTCTTAGGCGATTCTTATGAGATGGCTAAGCTTTTTATCGCTTGAGAGAAAATTCGAACGGGAACCAATATTCAAAGAAAAGTATTTAAACTTTATGAAAGAATACGAGCGGTTAGGTCACATGACTGAAAATAAAACACTTTTTCCATACAGTGACAAAGTTAATTACTACCTTCCTCATCATGGCGTACTACAGGAGTCCAGTACAACTACAAAGTTGCGTACAGTCTTTGACGCTTCTGCCGTTACCACTTCAGGAATATCTTACAATGATATTCAGATGGTCGGTCCTACTGTCCAAGACGATCTCTTATCGATTCTCCTCAGATTCCGCCAGCATAGATTTGTGGTATCAGCAGACATCGAAAAACATTTCAGATCTGTTAGCATAGTACCCAGTCAACGCTCGTTACAGCAAATAGTGTTTAGGTATGATTCCTCTCATTGCTTAAAAACCTACACACTTAACACAGTTTGCCAGGGGACTGCATCAGCGCCATATCTCGCGACAAAATGTTTGAGTAGTCTGGCGTCCACAGTCAGCGATAATAGCGTTAAATATAGTATATCACATGATTTTTACTGTGACGATTTATTGAGTGGGTCCTGTACTATAAGCGAAGCTATAAAATTATGTAAGGGAATTACTGCCGCCTTAAATTCAGCAAAATTCAATATTCGCAAATGGAAATCTAATAACCCATTAATTCTTAAGGAGTTGTTCTCAGGGGAAAATATAAATTCAAACACAGTCTTAGATTTATCAGATAACAACCTATGTTCATCATCAAAGACATTAGGTTTATATTGGCTTTGTCAACAAGATACTTTATCTTTCTCAATTAATATTGAACTTCATAAGAAGGTTACCAAACGCCACATTCTTTCGGTTATAAGTCACATATTCGACCCGTTAGGGCTTGTAGGCCCATGTGTTGTCGAGGCAAAATTGATTATGCAAAAATTATGGATCAATAAAAGCTCTTGGGATGAAGAAGTCTCGTCAGAGATTTTACAACTCTGGTCTTCATTTGCTAACACATTACCCTGTCTTAATAAGTTACAAATTCCTCGATGGGTTCTTAGTGATCTTTGCGTTAAGATTGAAATCCATGTATTCACAGACGCTTCTGAAAGTGCGTATGGGGCATGCGTCTACATTCGGTCTGTGTGTAACTCAGGGCTTGTGCGTGTTCAGCTCTTAATCTCGAAAAACAAGATTGCGCCGATTAAACCCACAACGATCCCACGTCTTGAGTTGTGTGGGGCTTTGTTGGGTGCAAGACTGTGTACCAAGGTAAAAAATTCACTTACATTAAACATTAACATGTGTCGGTTTTGGTGCGATTCCACGATCGTATTAGGGTGGTTGTCCACCCCTTCAAATCAACTTAATCAATTCGTACGTAATCGCGTTAATGAGATCAAGGAAAGCACCAGCGGTTACACGTGGAGCTACGTGCCGTCCAAGGAGAACCCGGCGGATCTAGTTTCTCGCGGGGTGAAGGCTGATATTATCAGCGACGCCTCGTTGTGGTGGTCGGGCCCGTCGTATTTGCTAGAGTCAGATGATTGTTGGCCTAAAATGCCTAATGAATCCCAGAAACAGGATCTACCGGATCTCCAACCTTGTCTTGTTATAAATAATGACGTTAGCAAGAACGATGACGATAAACTATTTACAAAACTTATATCTAAATATTCAAAATTTACTCATTTACAAAGAGTTATAGCCTATATACACAGATTCATTCATAACTGTAAAAATAAAACGAACAGATTATATGGTCATCTTTCTTGTGAGGAATTGCAAAAATCATTTAATTTTATTATTCATACTGCACAATTGGAATCGTTCCCCAATGAATACCTTATCTTAAAATCAGGTCACGCATTACCAAAGAAACATAGATTAATATCATTGACCCCATTTCTAGATTCAAATAATATCTTGAGAGTAGGCGGTAGACTTGATAATTCACCTTACAGTTATGACACAAAGCATCCTATATTATTATGTGGTAAACATCATTTAACGAAAATAATATTCCATATGCATCACTTAAAGCTTTTACATGCGGGACCTCAGTTATCGTTGTCCAATATTCGTCAAACCTTTTGGCCATTAGGAGGAAGGAATCTGTCTAAGTCTGTAACGAAAGGTTGCGTAAAGTGTTTCAGATTTAAAGCCAGTAATGTTCAGCCCATAATGGGACAGTTACCTGAGTCCAGAACTATACTGGAATTCCCTTTTTTACACTGTTCGGTAGACTATGCAGGGCCAGTTATGATAGCTAACCGTAAAGGTCGAGGTTGCCAATTGAATAAGTCTTACTTGTCCATTTTTGTCTGCTTAGCCACAAAGGCCGTGCATTTAGAACTTGTTACCGACCTTACTAAAGAGGGATTCATGGCCGCTCTAAACCGGTTTATGGCTCGTCGAGGGAAGCCTCAAAGTATAACCTCTGATACGGAACTAATTTTGTAGGCACATGTAACGAGTTACATCGTTTCTTACAGGACTCAAGCTCTCAAATTAGTTCTGAAGTCGCCCAAGAAGGCATAGACTTCCTCTTCATTCCGAGCTACACCCCCCATTTCAATGGTATGGCTGAATCTGCTGTCCGTTCCACGAAATATCATCTCCGTAGGCTTCTCCAACTTACGCATTTCACATATGAAGAAATGTACACTTGTCTGACTCAGGTGGAAGCCATTCTTAATTCACGTCCTATTACCGCCTTAAATGCCGATCCTACAGACTTCACACCTTTAACACCCGCTCACTTCCTAATAGGACGATCACTTGTGTCGGTTCCACATCCACAGCTGACAGAGAGAATAACAAGTCTTGAGCGATATAAGCGAATCGAGTTCGTTAAACAACATTTCTGGAAACGATTCTCCAACGAGTACATCACCACTCTACAGCAAAAGACGAAGTGGCCTACTGCGACAAGCGAACTTAAATTGGGTTCCTTAGTCCTTGTAAAGGATAAAGCGCTACCTCCGTTACGTTGGGCCCTGGGTCGTTGTGTGGCTGTTTTCCCAGGAGCTCAGGATCAAGTCGCACGAGTCGCCGATATAAGGATCAAGGGAGGAACCATAATTCGAAGGGCGTTCAATAACATTTGCCCCCTTCCAGAAGCTGCTTGTTGAATTAGCTGCCTACCTGCCTACTTCAACCCGGGGAGTATGTCTGAGACAAATGCGTCACCGTCCGGGACAACGGCGGCGAGCGGGGAGCGGGGAGCGAGGAACGAGCTGCGATGCGCCGTGACCCCGCACTAGCACTCTCAAAGGGACCACGGATCATAAGCGCGCGTTCTTATTACATCCAATATATGAACCAATACCTATTTACAGTCCGCTATTTTATTTACACTTCGGAGGAACCCCAACAATAACAGTAGCTGAACTCCTGACATAGACATTGATTGACAATAGTTTAGATCATAGACTACTACTTTGGATACTGCACTTTTTAACCTTTGTAATTATATATCTTAGAAAATCATAGACAACATAAAAAGACATTTACGCTTTCGATAACTTAAATAATAAATCTTAGAAATTGTTTTCGAAAATAGAAACTTTAATTTACGCAAAATAAAGTTATGAACGCACGCGTAAATGTTAACCATTTGTCATTATTTCCGAACGCACGCATAAATATTTGAGAAACTTCTATTCAAATCTGCTTAATACACTTTTCAACCTTTTTAATTGATTAAAAAAAATACAGACAAAAGTTTATTCACTCTTTCTATTTAATAGTTTACACAAAATACATTTCTGAACGCATGCATAAATGTCAATCACAGTATTTGACAGGATGACAGGAGGAAAACAAATGTTTGACAGGTACGAAACAAAGGAACATAATTAAATGGAAAATGATTCATTTTCATAATTATATATTCGTCAAGTTTTCATTGTTTTTAAAATGTATTCTGCTATTCAGGGCGGAGACAAATCCAACGAAACAAAAACCATGAAAATTGATCCAGCCGATCTCGAGTTATAAGTGTTGTAACAAACCCGTCTTTGTTTTATATATATAGATTATTGCAAAAATTATCAGTTTAGAGTTTAGTGTGATTTGTGACGTTCATGTGATAGTTACAAAAGTTCGCAAGCTCATAAAATGGCAAAAAGGAAACAGATTTCGCTTGAACAGCGGAGTGCTATCTGTACTTTGAGCGAAGAAGGCTATTTTATGCGCCAAATCGCAGAAAAGGTCGGTGTTTCATGCAAAGGTGTACATAGTTAGTTGGACGTGTGTTATCCGCACTTAGCCACACAATTGGGCCATTGTGCGTAAGTGATCGACGCGAAAAGTTGTTCGGTCACTCATACCACCCCAGCTCAGTCCAGAAGGACAATAGGGGGGCCGGTGTTGCACAGTACTTCCTTCATCGTTTCTGAACTGTTTAGTAGTTTCGCCCGTTGGTTGCTCACGCTTTTGCAATGCAGCAGCACGTGAGCCGGTGTTTCCTCGGTCTCCATGCAGCCTCTACATAAAGGGCTGTCAGTGATGCCGATGTTAAATAGGTGTTTGTTGAGTGAGCAGTGACCTGTTATTATACCCACTAGATGACGCAGGTTTTTCCTTGAAGAACGTAGCAGTTTGCGTGACAGATGTATGTCTAAGGAGGGAAGGGCTTCCTTTGTCTGTCTACATTCCTTTGTTTCTGCCCATTGTTTTTCATGTAGTTTCGTGGTTCTGTCACATAACCATGTTTTGAGTTGGCAGAAGGGTATCGGGGCAATTGGTTCGGGTCCTACCATTTTAATGCTCGATCCTCTCTTTGCCAGTTGGTCTGCAGCGTCATTGCCAGTAGAGTTGCTGTGGCCGCGTATCCATTGCAACGTTACCCGATTTTTCGTTGCAATTCTTTGCAGCTCACGGTGACACTCCAGGATGAGTCCACTGTTAAAGCAGTTGCTTTTCAGAGCTTGTAATACCGCGGCTCTATCCGAGATAATGCGTATCGTCTTATCGCTTATACCCCTTGATGTAAAAAGGTGTACATTATACTCTTGTACGAAAAAAAGCTACTGGATGAAATCAAGACCGCAAGAGATCTGGACGTCCCAATTCTACGAAAAAGCTGGAAGATATCTACGTTGTAACGTTATCGAAACGAAATCGACGATTAACTGCACCTCAAATTGCCGCTACTTTAAATGAAACCCGAGAAAAGCCAGTTTCAATAACAACTGTAAAAAGGCGTTTGCTATTTGCTGGTCTAAGAGGACGTGTAGCAGCCAAAAACCCAGATTGACTAGTGTTCATAAAAGAAAAAGTCTGCAGTGGGCCAAAACACATAAAAACTGGACAGTAGAAGGCTGGAAAAAGTCTTTTGGACGGATGAGTCCAAATTTAAAATTTTTGGATCTAATAGACGAGTTTTTATGCGCCGATCAAAAGAGGAGCGGGCTTTAGAATCGTGTACTGTGCAGACTGTTAAGCACGGCGGTGCACTGTGGGCTGAAAATCGACCTCCATAGACATAGAAATGAAAGTTGCTAGATGTTCGTTTTGTTGACGGATATGGCTTCTATTAGCTATTATACACATAACAATGTCGTCTGAGCTAACTCCACACAGAAATGAATTTATTATAAGGTTTTTTCGAAAAAAATGTATGGAGCTAGCATGAAAAATCTGAATATCTCTGAACTTGCAAGGAAAACCGTAATATCCTCAGAGATGGTTATAGGACTAATTATTTGTGATTTTTTGACATACTTCATATAACGGTACCTGCTGCAGAATTTTTTTTAAAAATCATCTTATTTTTAATTAATTTTTTTTAACATTAAACGATTTGTTTTGGTGTATAAGTAAAGAAACAACACGTTATATGCATATAATACTAAATCTTCGCCAGTTATTTGTTAAAATATCAAGAAAATTATTTTTGCCTAACATAGTATATATGTTTTAAAACAGTTAATTGGATACCATTACTGAACTTTGCATACAGGTAAACTACTGAATAATAAATTAGCCTTCTAATGAGTTCTGAATAAGAGATTAAGTGATTTGCAATGTCGCACAATGGTAACTACGGATTACACTAATTAAAATCTTACAGGTAAGTACATAAGTAACTTAAATAGTTAATTAGATATGTTACGAGTTCTAAGAAATATTTTCGACAACTGTCTAATGAGGTCGTTAACTAATGTTGGACTGAAATATAAAATGGTTAACATTTTGCATCATAATTTAGTTTATTCTAAGCTTTGTTACCCCTAACATATCACTGTGAAATTTTATAATGGAAAGTTTAAATACCAATTTAGACCTATTCGTTCTTCTAAAATGTAAGAGTACTTCATTTGATCATGAGGTATTGTTTAGTGAAGTTATATCCCGCCTAGACGTTTGTCTTTCCGTTGAAGATCAAGTGACTCTAAAAGAATTTTGTAGGAGATTTGTACGAGCTGCATCACAAAGGTGGCAAAAATCTCACCGAATTCTTGATACTTTTAGAAAATAATACGAAATTTGGCTGCAAGCAACTATCGATTGGCCAATTTGTATAAATTTAGTCGCTCAAGAATCAACTGTTGCTGAGGGATCAAGATCAATCTCTCCAGAACCCTCAACATCATACTCTGTTGGTACAATGACAAAGAGGTCACGAAAACCATTCGAAGATCTGGAAAGCAAACAGAAGAAGAGAAGATCTGATGAGCATAAAACTGACAATCCCAGTGAATTGCCATATATATACAGCAGCAGCGCGTTTTGAGGAAGAAGGTTGTGAGGATATCGCATCTGTAATCGAATATATGCTGAAACATCCTGAAGCAGCCTCTAAAATTAAGGAAACGCTTAAGCAACCGGTGAAAACTATCTTATTTACACCAGAAAAAGCACTTGGATTACTCCTTTCATTAAAATTATCAAAGTGGCAATACATCACTTTACGAGAGTCAGCTATTCGGGAAGGTAGAAAGGATATTTATCCATCCTACTATAAAGTGCAACAAACCAAGCTGGCATGCTATCCTCCGAAGCAATCAGTGTTAGTGACCGATTCATCGGCAAGAATAACCCTTCAAGCTTTACTCGACATTACGGTCAAAAGAATCCTCCAAAGTTTTCCTAACGATGATGTGCAAAATAAGGATTTAAAATTGATATCTAAATGGGGTTTCGATGGTGCGTCAAACCAAAGCCGATACAAGCAGAAAATGGATAGCGATCAAGACGATTCAAGTATTTTCATGACTTCCTTGGTGCCACTAAAACTGACTGATGGAGACAATACTTTGTGGATGAACCCAAAACCATGCTCAGCAATGTATTGTCGTCCAGTTCAATTTACTTTTGTGAAGGAAAGCGAAGCAGTAGTCATCGAACACAAACGACGAATGGATGAAGAAATTAAGGCTCTCATTCCTACAGAGTGCAATAATAGAAACAGGGTGAATCATCACCTAATAATGATGACAATGATCGATGGTAAAGTCTGCACGTATTTGTCTCAAGCCAGATCAAGTTCATCATGCTATTTGTGTCTGGCAAAACCGACAGAAATGAACCGTTTGAGTGTAGTAACAGCAAAGACCGTATCTTCTGATATATACGAGTTTGGATTGTCATCTCTACACGCCCGTATAAATTGTATGGAATGTTTACTACATATTTCGTATAGACTAGATTTTAAAGAGTGGGCTGCGAGAGGTAACGAGCACAAAGAAATGCTAAGTAAGAGAAAAAAGATTATTCAAGACAAATTTAAAGACGAATTAAATCTATTGATTGACATTGTTAAACAAGGTTCCGGAACTACTAATGACGGCAACACTGCAAGAAAGTTTTTCAAATTTCCCCATAAAACCGCAGCCATTACTGGGTTGGACGAAGAACTAATAAGAAGATTTGCTGTGATTTTACAGGCAATAACTTCCGGGGAAAAAGTAGATATAATTAAATTTAAAGATTATGCCTTCAAAACAGCAGAGAGGTACGTGGAATTATATGACTGGTACTATATGTCATCAACCGTCCACAAATTACTTATACACGGGGCAGACATAATCGAGAAGAATGATGTTGTACCCATAGGAAGTCTCTCGGAAGAAGCATCCGAGTCTCGCAATAAAGATTTTAGGAGGTTTCGGGAACATTAATCGCAGAAAAAGAGCAGGCAAGATTCGAATCATGATATCCTTAATATGTTAGTTGTTTCTTCGGATCCTTTTATAAATGTACAAAAGCCCAAGTTAGATGCCAAGAAAAAGGAGGATTAAATTCCTGAAACCCTCAATTTAATTCAGTTTCAAGAAACTGACTTTGAGTTTCTAGGCAATCTAGATTCTGATTCAGAAATCGACGAGAGTGATAAGGAAAACTAGAAACTTTTTGTGCTTTTAATTATAATTCTATTCAATGTAATTTTTTCATGATCTTTCGTTATTTAGCTTTGGTACGTAACTATGTTTTGCAATTGATTTATTTTTAAATATTTTATATTACTATTCTTGTACCTATTTATATTTTTGCATACTTTTGTACCTATGTTTTGTTTTATATAAATTTTATCAACTATTAAAAAATACCTTTTTAATTTATTTTTCTTTTTATTTAATGCCTATTATTAGCGTTAATAAAATAACTAACTTATCGATTGATCTTTACTTTGACATTAGTAGAATTTAATGATTTAAAAAAATACCTTCATTTAGACATAATAATAAAATAATTAGACAGTTGTCGAAAATATTTCTTAGAACTCGTAACATGTCTAATTAACTAATTAGTTTACTTATGTACTTACCTGTAAGAATTTAATTAGTGTACTCCGTAGTTACCATTGTGCGATATTGCAAATCACTTAATCTCTTATTCAGAACTCATTAGAAGGCTAATTTAATATTCAGTGGTTTACCTGTATGCAAAGTTTAGTAATGGTATCAAATTACCTGTTTTAAAACATATATACTATGCAAGGCAAAAATAATTTTCTTGATATTTTAACAAATAACTGGCGAAGATTTAGTATTATATGCATATAACGTGTTGTTTCTTTACTTTTACAATAAAACAAATCGTTTAATGTTAAAAAAAATTAATTAAAAATTAGATGATTTTTAAAAAAAATTCTGCAGCAGGTACCGTTATATGAAGTATGTCAAAAAATCACAAATAATTAGTTCTATAACCATCTCTGAGGATATTACGGTTTTCCTTGCAAGTTCAGAGATATTCAGATTTTTCATGCTAGCTCCATACATTTTTTTCGAAAAAACCTTATAACTGTCAACAAAACGAACATCTAGCAACTTTCATTTCTATGTCTATGGAGGTCGATTTTCAGCCCACAGTGCGGTGGTAGTGTGATGGTTTGGGGATGCTTTGGTAATAATAAACCCGGCCATCTGATCAAAATCACCGGGAAACTGAATAAAGAAGGCTATCTGAAAATACTTGAAGAAAATGCCATTCCCTCTGGAATTAATGTGATCGGTCGAAATTTTGTTCTTCAACAAAATAATGACCCTAAGCATACATCCAAATTATGCCAGGGGTTCTTAGAGCTTAAACGAAGTGAAAAAGTTTTGCAAATTATGAAGTGGCCCTCACAATCGCCAGATTTGTCTCCGGTTGAATTAGTATGGGATGAACTGGATAGAAAAGTGAAGAACCGGTGTCCATCGAGCTCAGCACAGTTGTGGGAATAATTACAGAGCGAATGGAAGTCACTGGACTCCGAATACTTCAATAAATTAATCAAAAGAATGAGTAAAATTTGTGAACAAGTAATTAAGAATAAGGGTGGCCATTTTGACGAAGCCAAAATTTAATGAAGACTGTATACTTTTGTTCTTATTTGTACTGATTCTATTTAACTGAATGCTAATCTAAGGTTTGATTAAGATTTAAGTGTGATAAAGTATACTTTACACATATTATAGTCGTTTTAATTAAAATTACCCTAGTGATTCCAAACTTTTGGACGGTAGTGTACATACTTATTTAAGGAATACACAAGGCCCGGAACGACTTACAGATCTTTCCATGATATCAATAAAAAAAACCTTCTTACTACAATAAAACGCGTTCCTAACTTTTACGATTCCGTATTGCAAAAATTCTTACTGAAAGATAGACGTGTAGAATTATATTATAAATATAAAAATAAAATATAAACTTTATAGTTCCTTATACGCACAACATACGACCGACTTTTTTTTGTTAGATATTTTTTATTTTGCAAGTACAGAACATCAGACAAATGCGCCGAAAGGCCACTTCGAAAATCTGCAAATTGATATGTTCATAAATTCAGTCAATTTATGTATATTTGAGGTGATAAATCACACACATCATAATTTATTCGATACGACGACGAACCTAAACCAATAAACCAAAATTTTTGGTGAGTGACCTTTTAAAATTTTCTGCCTACCCTGTCTTAAAATCCTATGCACGCCACTGCCTACATGTACTTACTTATTTATTATTTTTGAGGGCCAGTGCTTCGATCAAATATACCGTAGATGCACGTTCTCGTACTAAATCATACCCAAATAACGTCAACGTATAGAAGTGAACAATTACGGTTATGTTTACTCGTTCGAGTTTACGATTTAAAAATATTCCTAGTTAATTTCAATTCAACTTAATATAAACCTTAACACTTAGTGATAGTGTCGTAATACGTATGGCAAAAAATCACAAATATTTTCTTAAATCTCTTATTACGGTAAAAATATCAGATCATGTAAACAAAACGTTCTGAAATGAACCTTATATCAAAAATAATTAAGTATAAACTCGTCGCAAAAATTCCAACAGTTCCATAGTACTGATTTCGGTTCGCTCTCGCTAACGGACAGTGCTCGCAAGATTGAGTGGGGCAGGTGCGCATTTGAATATAAACGAAAATATTTTCAAATATATTGTTGTACGGGTAGCGTACAGACAGTTGTTTAGCTGGCGTTGCAAGTCGGCGACCTAGTTATAAGTTATTGCTTTCTTTATATTAATTAACGTGCAGTTGACTAATCGATCGCCGCGGATTAGCATCTAAACCAAAAACTGTTCTACTAAAATATAACGTATTAATAAACGTGGACTATTAATAAATCTGTGGTTTTGTGTCAACTCATCCTTAACTAATTTTCACAAATAAGTCGACGCTTTAGAGCATACAATTGTTATAAAATAATATAATACATAATTTCATAAAAAAGCTATTAATGTAAGTACACCATCCTTTTTTTTTGCACTTTTAGTTCAAGACAATACAAGTTTTGCATTTTCACTACATACTTTGGCATTGTGAAACGTTCACTATATATGGTTGTTAACTTACATAACTTATCTTGTGTGGGGGCCAGTCAGTACAGACCGGCAACACTTCGACCCAGTGAGATCTTTTGTGTCGACTTCCCCAATAACGACTGCCATAGATGTGCAACAGGGGACCAACCACTACCTACGATTTGACAAACCACATATACTCGCAAAAGAACATCGATTCCTACCAAGGATACGTCGCGAGGCTATTGAAATTAAAAAACATCCTAATTTCAATAGAGAGGATGGTTGGAATGTACCACCAGCTTGGGATCCAGTCGTTCAAATAGTCAAACCCAAGAAGAAGCAAAACACAGCTAGACCTCATGATACTTTGAGCTCATTCTGCGTAAATAGGAACACCAAAGATTAAATTATGTTCGGGTACTTTGAAATAACTAGGTACACTTCAGAACATTAGGACAACTACCATCTTAGCCTCCCCGTGAACATGGCTGCTGTAAAGCAACCGAAATGTCGGAGCAAAGTGTAAACTTAAATATAAATAGGTTTAATTAGAAAATATATAGCTTAAATAGTAGTAAAGTTCAATAATAGTAGTGTTAGAGTTTTCAAAATTATGTAATAACAGTGTTTAAAGTAAAATAAACAACGCGACAAATCCGTATAAAGTGTTTAATTTCAATATAAAATTATCTACTAATGCTTTACTTACAGTTACGGTGTCCTTAGATTTAAGTGGATATGCCTCCACGAATTTACTAAGCTCACATTGGAGACTTAAAATATATACAACCTGATTTTTTAGTCACCGTCTAAACTTTAATATAATAATCTTTGAGTAAAATAATGAGACACGTATTTTTTATTTTTATGCTAAGTAGTACAAAATTAATGAATTCAGCCACTACAAAGTTGTCTTAAAAACTTCTATGATTATGGACACCACGCGCGGTACATGCACTACGCGTTAGGCGGCAAGACACCCCGCGCGCCCCGCGCCCCGCCGTCGCCGGCGCGGCCGGCGGTATATCAGTGATAACATAATCAATTTCAAACCTACTCTTTATTATTTCATTAGCTGGAGATTGCACAAGATATTATTTCATTAGCTGGAGATTGCACAAGATATTATTTCATTAGCTGGAGATTGCACAAGATACTATTCGACGTAAGGGCTAATAAGTATTTATTGAATTATTCATTAGGCACAACATAAAAATCGTAAATACGTAAAACAAAAGTATAAAGTAGAATAGTTGGATTTATGCGTTTTAAAATAAATGTAATCAGCTTAGGTTTTTGGTTGAGGCGTACAACTAAAATCCACTTACCACATCTTCAGCTGTACTTCAATAAATTTTCAAAATGCAATCCGTTTCTCTCTAGGCACAGTCTTGCTCGCTTTTGCACATTGTTTTTTAGCTTATTTAGCACTGTAGTGTTATTTTTCACTTCGTCAAATGCACGGTTTATCTGTTCTTTTAAAGCCTCGAGACTTTCAGCCTCCTCCACATACACACGTCTTTTTATTTCACCCCATAAAAAAAAGTCACACGGCGTAAGGTCCGGGGAACGCGGCGGCCATGGAATAGGACCCCCACGACCGATCCAGCGACTGCCGTGTTCCGCGTTAAGGTATTCACGAACAGAGGTGGCATAATGTGGTGGTACACCGTCGTGTTGGTAGTAAAACTCACGATAATTAACTATAGGCACATCGTCCATAAAATCTTCTATGACATGTCGCAACATGTCCAAGTATGTGCCTCCGGTGAGACGTCCCTCAATAAAATATGGACCCAATATTTTATTGCCTATAATGCCAGCCCATACGTTTGCACTGAATCGTACTTGGTGATAGGTCTCCCTTATCATGTGCGGATTACGAAACGACCACCAATGTTCGTTATGCTGATTGTATAGCCCGGCTCTAGTAAAGAGTGCCTCATCCGTCCATAAAATGTCAGCATTTGGATGTGCAACTAGCCACTCACAAAATCTTCGACGAGGCATAGCATCCTCATCATTTAATGCTTGGACCTTTCGAAAGTGATAAGGGTGCATGCCGGTAGTGTTCAGTAATTTCCAAACCGCATACTGACTCACGCCGAAGCGCCGGGCTGCGTCTCGTGTACTTGCACGAGGTTTGCGTTCAAAGAAATCGAAGATTTCGTCTTCGACTTCTGCAGGCAGTCTCTGCCTGCCGCGTCCTTGGGCATGCGAAGGTGTAGTAAATTGGCCGTAGTCTAACAGCCGTTGATTAGCAGCTAAAATCGTTTCACGATTTGGCACTGTTGGATTTACGTGTCCTTGATTACGGAGGCGAGGAACACTTTGTTCTTCGTAAAGTCTTTGAGCACCATTTAAACTTTCTCCACTCAAAATGTAACAACGCACCATTTCGTAGTACTCGCGGTTTGAATACATTGTCAAAAGATAGGGCGGCGGCGCGCGCGGGAAAAGTAAACACGGAAGTAAGCGATTGCGTCACAAGTGCGCACGCGACTAAACGAAATTTACGATTTGTGACATTTGTGTTGCAGCTGTGCCCTTCTCGCACCCCGCGCGCCACCCCGCTTTCATTCAATGCATTGTTAAAGAATCATGTGTTTACGTTGACTCGGTGACCACGCTAAATTAATGTTTGTTTTAAAAAATGTTTTAATTATATTTTATTAATATTATACTTTCTTTTTGAAAAATGGGTTCTATTACTGATACCTAACGTCTAGACGAAATTTGGCTGGTAGTATAAATTTCATATTGTATATCTTATGGTAGTGGACCTACGATGTCCAAATATATTTTTCAAATGCATACGACGCCGTGGTCGTTATGCACATGGGCTCTTTAACATTTTTACCATGTTTCATTTTCTGACATTTGTCACACTTCAAAACGAAATTTATAACGTCTTTTTCTAACCCTGGCCAGTAAAATTGTCTTTTGATATTATTAATCATTCTTCGCATACCAGCGTGTTCACTGGTTGGCAGTAAGTGAAAATCATGTAAAATAAATTTAATGTCTTCATCTCTAGTTACTCTGGTTATAACTCGTAATACATGTATTTGTGGTCCGGACCATGTTTTTACTGAATTGATTTCTTTACATAGATCTTTTAAAAAGCTAGCATTATTTATAACTTTAATAATACAAATCTCTTTAATCTTTAACGTATTACAAAATTTATTCAACTCAGCTACAAATTCGGCTCGCGTAAAATGTAACCTAAACTTGAGATTTATATATATATATATTTATTTATATTTCTATCTTCATCATAAGCAAAACATTCTTCTTCAAAGGATATCCAATTATCTTTTACTACTTTATTCAATACATCTCCTTTTATTAAAATCATCTCTACTGAGGAGACTACATTAGGTTTCTTTAATATTTCCGCAGCTCTTGGTTGATCAAGCCTCGTGTCGACGGACTTATTAAACAAATTTTTTCACTTTCATTGTTCGTATTTGTCATATTTTTCTTTTGAACTCTAGTTAAAACATTGACTACATCATTATTCATACATTTCAACTCATCTGATGTTATCACTACTCTAGACAATGCATCTGCAGCTACATTGTCCTTGCCTTTTACGTATACTATCTCATAGTTGTATTCCTCAAGAGTTAACCGAAATTTTAATAAACGATTAGATGGATCTTTTATACTAAAAACATAAATCAAGGGTTTATGATCTGTTTCAATGATAAAGTGTTTACCGTAAAGGTAGGGTCTAAAATATTTTACTGACCAAACAATGGCAAGCAACTCCTTTTGAATAGTAGGGTAGTTCCTTTCAGAATTGTTATCGGTCGACTTGCATATGCAATGGGTTTCGTATCATTATTGCATAAAACTGATCCAATAGCTATGCCTGAAGCATCTGTTTTTAATATAAAAATTGTTGTCATTTAAAAAATTAGGAGACTGTAAAATTGGTGGATTAGTCATGTAATGTTTGCGATTATCGAAAGAATTTTGACAATCTTGGGACCAAATAAATGGTTAATTTTCTACATAGTTTATTAAGCGGAATGGTTGTTTCAGCAAAGGAAGGTATAAATTTCCTGTAATAATTACAAAATGCAACAAATCGTTTTATATCTTCTGAATTTTGAGGTATTGGATACTTTAATAGAGCTTTAATTTTTTCAGGGTCTGGCGAGACTCCTTGCGCAGACACGACATGACCAAGACATAAAAGTTATATTTTTTTAAATTGACGTTTACTAGGATTTAATTATAAATTGACTATCCTCAATCTTTCAAAAATATCTATAAGATTACGATTATGGTGATGCAACGTTCGTCCAAACACAATTAAATCGTCAAGGTATACAAAACATTTGTCAAATATAAGGCCAGATATAGCTATTGTCATCACTCTACTAAAAGCACTTGGAGAAATTTTTAAACCCATTGGTAAACGTGTCATTTGATACTGTCCCGAGTTTGTACAAAATGCAGTGCACTTCCTACTTGAAGGTTCTAATAATACTTGATAATAACTTGACTGTAAATCTAGATGTCTAAATAAAACAGCACCCCAAAGTGAATCTAAAATCTCAGTGATGTTTGGTAGTGGAAACTTATCATCTTCAACTTTCTCGTTAAGTTTTCGATAGTCCACTACCAAACGCCACTTTTTCTCATCACTGACATTACTTTTCTTAGGTACAAGCAATATTGGGCTAGACCATTCACTGTTAGCTTTTTCAATTATATCGTCTTTTATCATATTGTCTATTTGTTTATTTAATTCTCCTTTCAAACTTTGTGGTAATCTATATGGTTTCGTATAACTTGGCGTAGTATTTGGTTTTAATGTAATTTTTTGCTCATAAATATTAGTAACTGTTAATTTGTCGTTAGGTAAATGAAAAACATCTGAGTACTTTTACAAATGTCCTCAATAAACTGTTTCTCTTTCGAATAAAGATATTGTAAATTTAGAAGTGATTTCAAAGTGTCTGCTCTCGTCGAATTTGATATAATTAATGGTTCTACTACCGGAGTAAACATAGTAATACGCACATCTTTTTCACTGACATTCAAAGTGTTAATAGGTATTTTATTATTAGTTACTTTAACAATAGCACCAGCTAAGAATAAATCATTCCCTAAATCTCGGGGATAAACGAGACCTTCTTTTTTGAAATTTGTATTAAAATCTACATAATGAAAAGATTTGCTTCTCACTGGTAAATATTCTGATTTGCATTCAGTTCTATTAAAAATTCGCGTAGTAAAATCTCTTCCATTTATATTACTTCCATTTACATTAGTTTCTAAATAAATTTTTGATAAATAATTAATTAAAAAGTCTAGTCCTATAATACCATCGGCCTTAAGAGGTAGGTTACTAAATATATGAAACTTATGTTGAAATAATTCACCGTTATCAGAAGACAACGTGAGGAAAACATGACCTTGTGATTTAATTTGGCCACCAATACCATTAACTGTAATATTATTTTCATAAATGGGTATATTTATTGGGTAAGCATTATTTTCTTATAATTGACAAAGAAGCTCCTGTATCTAATAACAAATAATACACATTATTACATAAATTAAACGAAAATAATTTAGTTAAACCATTGAAAGCAAAAATGTCATAATTATTAACGAAAAAATTTTGCCTGCTCAGTATGTTCAGTTTTTAGAGTACTGTCTGTAGTTGAGTCTTGTCCTTGAACCGTAAAAACTTTTCGCGTACTGATACGATAATTATTATGAAAATTTCGACCTCTAAAATATCGAGCTGGGCCATTCCTGTGACTGTGATTTCCACGAGAACTGGGGTTATCGTTAACAACGTTATACTTTAAATAATGACCACCTACGTACCGTTTAGATGAATGTCCTCGATCTTGTCCACCTCGTTCGGAATGTCCTTGATAACTCGAACGGTTATAAAAATCTATTTCCCCTGTTAAAAGATTTATTGGTAAAATGAATGACGTTACGTTGGAGAACATAAATTTAAACACTCTTCGTCCTTTGCGACCTGTATAGCATCCTTTAAGGAGCTACAGTTGCGAGCTGCGACTATAGTGCTCAATCTAGAATTTTTTAAACCATCAGCAAACTATCTAATTGCTAATTTTTAATTTATTGGCTTCAAAATATCGTATTTAATTGATTCGCCCTCTGCTTGAGAAATTGTCAAATCTGTAAAAAGTTTTTCAAGTTCAGTGCCATATTCGTCTATAGACCTCCAATCTTGAGAAATATTTTGAAGCCGCGACTGAATAGCCATAAAAGATTTTTTAGGTAAAAGACGCTCACGCATGTCCTTGACAAGTTCTGAAACAGATTTGTATGTTGAAGCTATTCGTAACTTTGCATTTTCTGAAAGTCTATTTTTTAAAATAAATGTTATTAACATATGCCTATCCGTCTCGCTAATCATGTCCGACTACATTTCAATACCATCAATCAATCTTTTCGTTACATCTTCCGAACCATCCATGACGGGCAACAAACTACAAGCCGTTTTGAACTCGAAATCCATTTTAGTCAATTGTATGTTAGGATACGTATGTACATAATTTACTAATTTCTTCATAAATATGTCTAATGTTATGGACAATTTCTGTTGCGGATGCAACTAATTTAGGGTCCTTCTCTGTTTTTACACGCAATATCAATTCACTACATTTATCAAAGCAATTTTGCGCTTCATTAGATGCAATTTCAATAGTTTTACCCAAATATCTAGACTGACCTTTCTTAACTAAATATTTCCTTATCTCTTAAATATCACAATATTTAACTCATGTTTTTAACATAATTTAAAAATAGAATCTTAAAATTGAATCAATTATACAAGGTGTCTATGACCGATGGGCATTAAAATGGACAGAGTATTCCATATGGGCTCAGTGTTAATTCAAAACGGTTAGAAACTCGATAAAGATAAAAATAGAAAATCACTTTTTTCAAACAAATTAAAACAATTTAATACGCAAACACCATTTATAAACATTTACACTAACCTGCGGTCACTTGCATAACAAAACGGCAACGTCGCATTCTGTTGTCTTTCATTTTGCCGATGGCGGGCGGCGGAGCCACAGATGTTTCAAGTGTGTACGTAGCTAATACAGTTTTACGGGGAAAACACAATTTTTTGTCAAAGAGAACACAATATTTAGTACCTACATAATTATTACTAACTACACAAATCACCTCAAATCTTTAAATTTTCAATATGTCCACCATTCTCATTTACACACAACTGTATCGACGTAAGATATTATTTTGTAGTCTTACAATGAAGTTATTGTCCGCTACCAAGCTTTTTAATTTATTGAATGCTACAATTATTCTATTTCTAAGTTCGTCTATTGTATTTACATCCGTGGCGTACACTTCACCTTTCACGTACCCCCACAAAAAGAAGTCCATAGGCGTTAGGTCCGGAGATCGGGGGGGCCATCGTACGGGGCCGAATCTGTCCAAACATTTCTGTGAGTCGCGCCCTGGAAGACACCACTGAATGTGGAGGCGCGCCGTCTAGCTGGTACCACAACCGCCGATATTCGGCTACGGACAGTTTATCTACGTACTCACTAACGGGACCATTTAATATGTCCAAAAACTTTGTCGCGTTAAGGGTGCCGTGTGTAAAAATAGGGTTGATGACATGATTTTTAGGCATGCCCGCCCACACGTTCAGTGAAAAGCGGTATTGATGTTCGGACTCCCGAAACATGTGTGGGTTTTCTTCACTCCAATATCTACGATTCTGTCTGTTCTAAATGCCGTTGCGCGTAAATGTACTCTCATCGGTCCACACAATATTGGATAAGAAGTTATCGTCGATACTACCGTAATTTAACAGCCACTGACAATAACTATTCCTAACCGGCAAGTCTCGGCTCAATAAGGCTTGGACTTTTCTAAATTTGTAAGGTTTGCGCCTATTACGTTTTAAAACCGTATGCACGGTGCCACGACTTACTCTGAATTGTTGCGCGGCTCTATGAAGGCTTGTAGGGTTACGGGCGAAATGCTCCAAGATTTGTTCTTGCAGCTCGTGCAGCGGGTATCCGCTGTGCAGCTACTCCCTCTTGATGCGGCACTATGGGTTTATTTTCCCGTGTCCTTTGTACTGCCTTTACTATAGTGCGGGCATTGCTGGGACATGTACGGCTGTCTCCATACCTTTCTCTGTATGTTCGCAGCGCTAGGGCGGCATTTCCGTGACATTCACCGTATATCAATATCATGTCAGTGTATTCGGACGACGTGACGCGAGGCATTTTATTGCAATCAGCGTGTCTAATCAAGTAATCACAATAAAAACAAAAAACAAACAGTGTGTCACAAAGTTAAAAAAGCCAAACACAAACACTATTTAATCCAAAGATCCAAGCGGCTCGGGCGCTGCGCTGTCGCAAACTAAAAAAGTTCTTTTAATTTTTGGAGATTTTAACTCGTTAGGATCCGGTAATTCCCGGACCTAAACAATAGGTACGATGGTCTTTCCAAATGTGGACGCCAGCCGTCGGGCTAATGACCGAGGCCCAATCGCTTTCAAGTGTGCATAGTGATCTATTTTCTTTTCTTTTACTCTTATTGAATAAGAGCGGGACGTTTATTATGATTTGTTCACTCTCTTCATAAAAGTGCAAGAGCGGCAACATTTTACGTATACGTATGCTTAGACTCTCAGTCAGCTGTTAGGGCAGATACAACCCGTTGCCATTTAGCAAAAACTAAAAGTCTATCCTGTGGCTAAACTACTGCTCCTATTGAACTGAAATTTGGTGTAGAGATTGTATGTGGTACATACTATATGTAGTTAGAAATAAAGCCTCACTGTTTAATCCACCCTGTATAAACTACGTAAAAGAATAGCGAATAAACTTTAAACCATGAAGATACAAAATGCTTACGTTTCAATATTCGCGGCAAGTATTCAATTTCATGAGTGTTTGTGCATGATTCTTGCCAATTTATCAAGGAACGTAATGAAAATGTTAATAATATGTCTTATCTATTTAGATTTAAGTACGTATTAATTAAAGTCCATAATTATAATTTCGAATGTTCCAGCGAGATTATTACACACATATTTTAAAACGCACTTACGAACACTGAATTAAAAAAAATTCACGATGCGGTGTTAGGTATTTATTATTATCACTTTTGTTTCACTTTATAATAGACATTACGAGTAACTCACGGTCAAGGTTGGCGAATTTACTCGGCGATAGTTTCCGCATTTAGACGTCCCCGTAGTGAAGCACGAATACGTTGCATAGCCTGAAGACCATCTCTAGCATCTAGCTTCTCTTGTATACACGTACCAAAAAGTAACAAACCGCATTTGTATAGACAGCCAGCAACGCGAAAACAGCGACATTCAAACGCTGCACGTGTTCGCCAACATCTTTCAAGGTTGCGTCGTTATTCCTTGCCGAGTTTTGGGTGACAAATACCTCGTCCTTCTCAACCGTAGATCGACACATGGTTTACTTGAGCGTATTGCTGAATATTGAAATCCTAGGCCGGCATGGTAGGGTCGCCATGAGATGTTGAAGGTCACTATATTTGGTTGTTAAATAAAAGACTTCTACTCGGTTCCCAAAAGAAAAGTATAATAAATATAAAAGTACATAAAATTGTTCACGTAAGTTCTTAAAGCAAAGTCATCACAAAGTATGAAACTGTTATAAAGGAGCATACTTACTAAATAATATAAAGGAGCATACATACACTTCAAACGTATATATTTTCCTGCCCCGTGTAAGTTTTTAGTTGCGTTTGACTTATCTTTCCACAACTGCACTAGTCGAATATCAACTTGTTTACGTTTGTTTTTAATAGTTTTACCAAAAATTGAATTATTTTGCTTTTGATTTAAAAAAGTCTCTTTTGAAGTCTGACTTATAAGTCTTTATAATAATAAGTCTTTATTTACTATAAACAGGGTAAATTGATGTTATAGATTATTTAAGAGTACAAGCCTATTTAGCCGTTTCAAATGGCATGCAAATGTAATACATTATGATGTTACTTATATTATTCATACGAACACATTTAAATTACACATTTCATAAATATTAATATTAATTATAATAATAAATTAATTACAATGGGTATTTTCAAAAAATTCTTTAATACTGTAGAAGTTGTTTTGCATGAGCCACCAACGTAATTTTCTAATAAATTTATTGAAGGGTAGTATTTTGATATGGTTAGGGATTTTATTATATATTTTTATACACATGGCGTAAGAGTTATTTTGCAGCCGACTGCTTCTCGGTATCATATTCAGCACAAGCCTGTCTGGATTTCTTATGTTATCACGTCGAGTAACATCTTTTGCCCGTTTAAATACATGAGGGTGTTGTTTAATAAATTTCCCTACTTCTAATATGTAAAGACAGGCCAAGGGGAGTATTTTTAGTTCCTTAAAATAAGGACGACATGATATATCTGGTGCAATATCACATATTGATCTTATACATCTCTTCTGAGCAATAACAACTTTCTGTACCTCTGAGCTATTGCCCCAAATCAACAGTCCGTACCGAAGGACAGACTCAACATATGCAAAATAAGCCGTGCATGCCGTGTTTCGGTTTGCTACTTTTGCTAACTTAAAAAGAGCAAATGAAAATCCGTTAACCCTGTTTCTCACTTTTTCAAATTGTTCTTTCCAATTGAATGTTGAATTAATTATTATTCCAAGAAATTATTAACCTTCGTAATTAATGTCAATATCAATATTTTTAAAATTATTAAAATTTATTATATTTGTTTTAGATATATTTACTTTAAGATTATTATTATTTAACCAATTAATAACTAATGTCAGTGTGTTACGAATGTCAGTTTTGTGTTCTGTAATTGTCATGTTATTATCGGTAGTCACTATAATGGATAGATCATCTGCGAACAATATAATTTTATGATCTGTAACTTTAGGCAAATCGTTGATATATATCAGAAACAGTAGTGGCCCTAGCACGCTCCCTTGAGGCACCCCGTATTTATTTCTTTTGTATTCTGATCTAAAAGTTTCATATAATCGTTTGAGTTCAGTTGAGATATGTCTACACACTGAAATCTTCCTTCAATGTAACTTTGTAACCAATTTAATGCGGGTCCTCTGATGCCATAGCTTTCTAGTTTTGTCAAAAGCTGTTCATGTGACACAAAATCGAAAGCTTTGGACATATCTAAAAACACTGCAGTAGTATACAAATTATCATTTACATTTCCTAAAATATCATTTACAAGGAAAAAAGTAGCATTCCTAGTAGACTTATTTCGTTGAAATCCAAACTGATTTTTATCAATAATATTATGCTTATCGAAAAAAGATGTCAATTTATCATGCATAACTTTTTCGAATAATTTAGAAAAGATAGGCAAGAGAGTATAATTACTTACCTCTGTTTTTTCACCTTTCTTGTATAATGGCTTAACAACTGAATATTTAAGCTTATCTGGAAACATACCCGTTTGTAACGAAATATTTATAAGAAACGTGATTATGGGTGTTAATTGAATACTACATGTTTTCAAGATTTCAGTACAAATAGAGTCATAGCCATCCGATTTGGTATTTGCAAGGGACATTATCATTTTATGTATATAAGACTCATCTATGGGTGACAAAAAAATAGAGTTTGATTGTTTGTTTGTATTTGTGTTACGGATTTCGTGATTTATTCTGTTTGTACTGGTAATGAAATATTCATTGAATGTGTTTGCTTATTGCTAGTGGATTAGTAACTATTATGTTATTATTAGCTAACTTAGTAACAAAGTTATTAGTTTTCATACTGCTAGTTTCACTCTTGATAACTGACCATGTAGCTTTACATATATTCTTACTATTTATTACATATTTTGAATTACTGTGTTTTTTAGCAGCATATATGCATTTTTTAAATAGTTTATCATACTTAAGGTAGTTATGCTTATCTTTTTTACACTTAGTTTAGTAGTATTTGAAGCGTAGCTTTCTTTTATAGACACAACTCTTTCGTAAACCCTTTGTCAACCAATTATTTTTCTTTGATAAATTAATTTTTATTCTATTTATTGGAAAACAAAGACAATATAAGAGACAAAAGAATTATTATTTAAATCATTAGTGTTGTATCAGTTCAAATATTGTAAGCTAGGTAGGTATTGTTTAAATTTCTTTATATTTTCATTTGAATAGCATCTTCTGAAGTTGTAGATAAAATTAGGTATTTTATTTTTATGTATTCCTGACCAAGTGAGAATTTGGGCAGTGTTGTGGTCAGATAAAAATAACGGTATAAGTGAGCCAGATGCATACATAACATTACTAATAATTAAATGAATACATGACTTACCTCTAGTTGATTCAGATATGTGCAGATTTAAATTATATTTAGTTAAGATATCCATCAATCTACGGGTAGCCAGGCTTCGTGCGTCTAGTGTGTTAATATTTAAGTCGCCAACTATAATAATCTTATTTTTGGAATGTTTGGATAAATATTTATATAACATAAGATCTAAATTCTCAAAGAAATAATCAAGATGTCGTTTATTTTTTGAAGGTATTCTATATATACATATTACTATTATATTGTTTACCATGAGCTTTATCGCACAAAGCTCAAAATGATAAGTTAGTTTATATTTATCAAAGTATGTAATTTTTTTGTAAGAGGTACCTCTTTTGACCAATATGCATGAGCCTCCACGTTTATTTTGCCTACAGTAACACGACGCCAGCTCAAAATCTTTAATATTAATATTTTGTTCAGTACCCATTTTAACAAAAGTTTCTGTAAAGCATAATATGTCGGGATTTGTTTTAATATAAATTTCTGCAAGGGTCATCTCTATTAATTCCTTTTTTGAGAATAGACCATGTATATTCTGGTAAAATAAAGTGAAAATATTCATTAAATTAGGGTCGAGAAAACTCTTCACTCTCACTAGATTTGGATTGATTTTTTGTTATATTAGTAACCGTGTTTATTTCGTGACAATTTGTGGATTTTATTGTAGTAGTATTATGCTTTTTAGTTTGAAATTAGTACGGTATTGTACCCTTCTTTACAATATTATTATGTTTTGCTTCTGTATTTAAATGTTCTAATTTATTGTTAATTTTATGTGTATTTAATTTCTGCATGTGTAATTTTATTTTCGTTGGTGATAGATAATTTTGTTTGTACTCATCATAATTAATACATAAATTGACCTTACTACATACAAAATCAATGTATATGATAATGTCTGTTCTTATTATATAAGTTTTCAATAACGGTGCACCTTTTTAAATGCACAGTCCATAGTTTAAGTGACTTATTTAACATATAATTACTGAGATGTGGATTGTAGCAGATAGGAGTTAAGTAAATGTAAGCTTTACATAGTTTACTGATTATTAAACAGAGATTATAATGAAATACATGTACATTACTGTCATTACTACCAAATGGAGAATTACGATGTCATCTTTAGTTAAATTTTTAGCAATATCGTCACATTGTGCTTAGCTTTTTGTCTTAGAGAAGTATTTAAAGAAATGTATGGCTCTAAAATTATCTTGGTAAAATGTAAGTATTATTTGTATTTTAAGTAATATTAAAGCATTTTTCAAACACTCTTGTAAATATAAATAATGGGTCACAAACCGATGCGATGTTTATTATACAGATTTGCCATTAATTTTTTACATTGACTGCAAAGGCTGCAAAATGTAAATCTGAATGAGCATTAATAAATTGCAATACTAATTGGACAATACAAGTCTACGTCAAGAATATACTCTTGATCACTCATGTTAGATATATTCATGACATTGAAGTTGATTAAGTATTTTATTTTGGCTCATGAATTTAAAATTACACATAGGTAGATTTTGCATCATAGCAAATGCATATAAATTAACACAGTCTAGGTAAATTAGATAAGTACTTGGCTCTTTGTTATTTTAAGACGATAAATATTTAATAATAAGCTTCAGCATTTCACAGTGAACACTGAGCAAGACCACCGCGAATTCCATTTTCTAACATTTGGTACATATCCACGTCCGAAATTAAATCGAGTTCAACTTAAGTGTATAACAGCATAGCATCCCAATTTAATGGCGCGTATGAAACATAAAATCATGGTTCCAAACTATAATAATGTAAATTCGTCTCCAAAATTTTCAAAATTGTCTCTTTGCTAAAGAACATCGCATTTCAAATAAAGATTCGTATACTCTCCAACATTTTTATTTTCGAACTTTTCCTCACTTGTGGCATGCTGTTCAATCATCTGTTTAAATATTATATCCGGTACTATTATTAAAAAAATGTGATTGCTTAGGTAGTTGAGTTTTATCAAATTTTTCCCTAGTATCTATATAGTCATAACAGTTCACACCTTTTTTACGAACTAATTTAAATAAATCTTCATTATGAAAATGCAATTGCATGTGATGAAAATCGTTTCAATGTAAAGTTTTTGCCTTTTATCTAAACTAGTACCTACTCAGAAAATTGAACGAATCTATAAATTTTAACTGTGCTGTACTTGTTTTATTAATTGGTATGAACTTGGTGAACGATATATATTTTTCTTTTGATTTAGGAATTAAATTAATTCTACCAAGGATAGCAGATAATTCTTTAATAAATAAATGACGATCGTAATCAAATAGATTATGAATAATTATTGCTATACAATAACATTTTTTCAAATTTAAATTACAATTATTATGTAATCTCTATATTTACCTGTAAAATGGTCATGGTCTTTAACAATTTTATCATTCTTAACAAATTGAGCATTACATATGTGACAGCTCATGATAAAGCTACAATAAGCTTTATCATGAGCTGTTAATTCCTCAGGTTTAAGAGGTAGCATAGGCTTGACATCTTGTTTGCAAAATATTATAAAGCCTTGTGACATACGTTTTTATTGTTTAAACAAATATTTGGGCACAATTTGGGCCTCTACAACTAACAAAATCATTCAGTTTGGGGTTAGACTTGCAGCAAATATAGTAAGCAAATGCAGACGCTTTATGTGTTTGTACATTTTCAGTAAAAAGCTATTTATTTTTGTCTGAGTATTCACAAAGAAAACTTTCAAAATCACTGTATATCATAATAGGTATTTGGGTTCTTTCGAAATTCTCAAAATGTAATTTGCTAAGTTCTTCAGGTAAAACAGTTTGTTTTCTACCACAATTATGATTCATCAATTTATCTATATGGTCATAGTATATAAAACATTCATCACATAAAAATATTTTGAACTTGTGTTTTGTTAATTAACGATGCACAAAGCGACAAAAGTTTTTTATTAAACAAAAATGTCCTTTACCGTTTTTATATACATATGTATAACAGATTACATTATTTTTAGCTTCAAGATATAATAAACAATAACGCTTATAAATGGATTATTAATCTAGAATATTTTAATGTCCTCAAAATTTGGAGGAAATTATATATTATTTATATTAAAGAACTTTGTATAGTGTGGATATGACTTTACACGTTTAGGATTATGTACAGTTGGATACATATGAGCTGCAAGATACCACAAAAAACAGTGATTGTCATTGTTACGTATGTTTAAACAAGACATTGTATTACTTATTATTGCGGGTAACTGTAAGTAAGTTCCAGCTCTTAGCGGATTATACTTATTGATATTTATTTCCAAATGACTTATAAAATGAACTGTCCAACCTGATTTTGAAAGTTCAAACTCAGAATATTTTGAAATTAATTTCTCAGAACATTTGTGATAATTATCAGCAATATCAGTAATTTGTACTATAACATTAAATTTAATGTTAAAAGATTTCATAGATATTTCATAATTTTTGGGCAAAATGTAATTAATAAACAAATCAAAATTTACTTTGAGTGCTAGCATTTTCTATGATATCATATACAGTTTTTGAAATTTGACTTTAAAACGTCTCAGGACTAAGAGTGAAAACAATCGGATTTATTTTATAACTTATAATCCTGTTTTTAAATGCAGAAGCAATAACTTTAACATTGTCAAGTTCAGAACCCGATAAACGATTTGATTTATGTATATTAGTGTGATGACAACTTTGAAACATAAATATTAGGTACAGTCTTTACAAAAAAACATTTTAGGTATATTCAATCCAATTTTAACATATTATAGTCAATATATATTTAACAACTGTATTTTTTCCAGTTTAATATCTCATTTGTAAAATATATTCAATTTTCATTTCTCATGTGCTTAATGGCTGTAAGAGATAACACATTACACATAGTACGATATAAATAGTTAAAATAAGTGTTATTTGTAACGACTGATATTTATATCTTTAAAATGATAAAAAATAATTAAGATTTACTCTTATACGTTGAGGGCAATAATTAGGTATAATAAAATATTTGCTATAAAGTTAAACGATTAAGAGTACAAAACAGAATTACATGAATACAAAAGGTTTAAAAAAATAAAAGGAATGTTACTGTGTGTTACTGTACCGTACCGCGCGAATATCCTTCATTTCTTCTCGAGCATTTAATGCGGCCCAAACACCGGTGTTCGGGTCAGTACCAAGCTTCAAGGTCACGAGAGCTTGCTTCCAGCGCTCGTTGTAGGACAGTCGCTCAGCCTTGCGAGCATTGTACACTCTCAGTTCGAAGTAGAATTGCCCTGTTTTTGTCGGGTCCGATTGCTACGAGTGACCCGAAGCTGTACGCTGAGAGAAAGTACTTCTTAGGGTCACCGCTCGAATCGGCTGATGCTGTAATTCATCCTGTAATACAATACAAGTAGTATATTATTGGGCGTTCTATACCACTATCGGCAAGTTGCGAGGCGAGTAGGCGCACTCGCCTCGCAGCCGATAACGCCCAATAATATACGTTCGCGTCGAATATCACATACCTGTATACTGTACGCTGATCATCTTCAATCAATTGCTAGTATTACTTACTGTACTGGGCCACTTTTCATGCTAGTAGGTACGCCTCACTAGGGATATGAGTATTGGGTATTATATGCTATAGAATGTGTAATTATGATCATCACTAAACTTGACATACGATTATTAATGTACTGGCTTTCATACGAATCGATTTCATATTGCACTACTTACCTATGTCAACGATTCGATGATTAGAAACAGACATGTTTAAGCACTTCGACGATTGTCTTAGATTGTTGAATGGACTTGATATTATCAATTAGGTAGCATGTAAATAATAAGACGATTGTAAATCATAAGCGATTAAAACATAATTTATTTATTTATCATAAAATCTCGGTTTATCTGGGAACAATATGTTAGCCGAACGCACAAACTCTTGCAGTTTTCGCCACTGCGGTGAATCCGTGTCCGTCTGAAACTTGATTCGAACGAGTGCCTTTCGCCACAGCTCTAGAGATTCGGTAGTGCGGGCATCATCAGTCTTGTATACCTTGCAGTCTATGTAGTATTCACCGCTGGTGCTCGCCACGTGCCGCTCGCAACCGTTGGCTACGCGGTTCACAAAGTATGATGACAGACATGTAATTTTGTAGGGTGAGCCTCTCTCGAACTCAACGTCAGAGTCATGTCTCTTACTGATACCGAATAAATCGCTATCGACGGAAGCCATTTTACTGCAACAATAGCGAAAACACTAATTAGTTAATTTATTCAGATAATTAAGAAGCTTGAAACAAATTTAAGAATTAAGTTCAATAACGGTTAATACTAAATAAATTGTTGTCAGCAACTGTGACTGATAATTATAAATTGTTTATAATTATCACATGAAGACAAATCTGCTAGTATTTGCTATACCTACTGATGTCTACATATTAGACTATTACCACAGACAAAACTTATTAACTCATAATTATGTTTATAGGTAAGTTTATCAAACGGAAATAAATATCTAATCAAATAGAATTATTTATCTGAACAGGCAGTTAAGTAACGTTATTCATTGATGTGCTGAATTTCGGTGTCCATTTATTATACCTAACTATATCTATAGCGTAAGACACAAAGCTTAAAATATTTCTAAACAATATATACCTTGAACGAGATGTTGACGAAGTCTGTGACTTGCGTTTCCCACTGTTGTTTGCCAAGGATTTGCGAGCGACTTTTGTTTTCTGTTCAGCGGTTACAGTCGGCTGATGATATTCTAGCTCAGAGTCAGACCTGAAATGAACACATAAAACATTTGATTAGTATATTACGATACGAACGGCTTGGAAGTTTGAGCGTTACAATTATTGATGAAATGGTTTAAACTTACATTTTACATTAATCAAACAAGTTGATTACTCGATGACGACAGATGCAGTCAGTGACCGTCACAGATAGAGTCGTCAGCGTCGACTTCTTCACGGTAGTGGGTAGCGACTGATCGTAGACCACTTGATGATATTTATTACCGCACCAACCGACTCGAACAAAAACTTTGTACCGAAACGTCTAAAGCATGTAGCTTATAAGTCAGAGACTAATGATAAAACACTATATTAAAAATAACTATAATTGGTTAGTTAATAATGAATTTAGTAATTTTTTAGCTAGCCGTGTTATAACACAGTGATAAATGAATAGTAAGGTATTTAGACATCGTCGAGGGTTGACATCTACTCATGTATGCATACGCAATCAATTATGAATGTAATCAACGTATAAATATCGTGAATACGGATCAACTGTCCAAAACCTTTTAGTAATATTATATTGGAGTTAAAAAATATTAATTGGAATTTTATTTTTATTTTATTTTATTATTTATATATATATAAAGGGTTACAGGAAAAGTCGTGCTAGATCCGTTAAGGGCGTGGAGTACCCATCACTTCTGACTTATTTCACTATGAAACACCCTACCCTAAACTTAACTCTTTTCGAGATATTCGACTTTTAATTTTTTTATCGAAAATTGCCGATTTGTAGGCTACTAAATTAAATTTTGTTGATTTTGTGTGTCTTATTATTATTATTATTGCATTTTTAAATGTGTAATAAGATGTTTTAGGACGACAATCATTAAAATAGTGCATAAGTTAATTGAATAGGCCGTAGCAGACAAGTGAAAGTTAAGAAATTTAAAAAAATATTAGAATGTTTATTTTTCTCTAAGGGATATCTAAAAAAATATTATGGCAGTTGTTCGGCAGATGTGTTTTAAAATATCTACGTTTCATCAGCTATCTAACGAGGTATAACAATCTAGGATTTGTATTACATTTCGTGGAAAAAAGAATGAAAATGAAAATGAAAATGAACTTGTGCTGACTATACATACAATATTTTTCTGTAATAACTTACTATCAAATACCTAAATATTATGATGAAATATTTTATTGGTGTGTTTGATAAAAGGTCGTATGTAATTGTAATTTTAAAGCCTCTTACGTTTTTACTGCAATTACTAGTAAAAGGTACAATGTTTAAAAGTCGAAAGCTAAGAAATAAATAATTATTATATTACCTCAGATATACGAAGGAGTACAAATAAATTTATATTCATAATAAAAGTTTTTCTGTCGCTTCGAAACAGAAGAAACATCTGTGAGCGAAATCGATTGATACATTAAAATTTATTCTACAGGTAATTATTCAATTCCTTTATTTTTTGTTTGGAAAATCTTATATTATTACTGATCATACTTACCTATAAATTAATATTCTTATTTTCAGAAATATTTTACTGTAATACATCGATAAGTCCATGAAGAAGTGGTCATAAAACGAGTCAACGCGACCTGTCTGAGTTTCTAAAATATTACCACGTATTTATTGTAAATAATTACAGGTGATATCTATATTTATTCTACAGGTAATTCATCAATCATTATGCATTTTATTTTGGAAATTAGTGTTATCATGTACGAACTGCTTGTAAGGAGTATTGGCTTAAGCGATCGTCTTGCCGTTTCACACTGCGCTGAGAGTTGTGGGTTCGATTCCCGCACGAGACAATACTTGTGTGATCCAAAAATTGTTGTTTCCAGTCTAGGTGTTCTTTGCATCCGATGATTGAATGCTTGTTAAGCAACATAGGATTTATTCCTAGTTAAATTTTTACCTTTTATACTTATTTATATAAATATTCCTTTTTCAGAAATACTTTAATACAATATCTCGATAAGTTCATGAAGAAGTGACAAAAGGCGAGATAACGTAACCTGTTCGAGTTTCAAAAATTGGATGCCGGCTACGGTATATGCTTTTGATTGTCTATTTAACTGATGTATCTACCGATTAAGATCTAGAATAGTAATTGTAAGTATAAATAATTGTATTCACTTGGTGTATTTATATTGTGTTAAATTAATTTAATCACAATGCCTCACTGCTCTGTTTGTAACATATTTGTAGATAATCGTCGCTGGTCGGGTCACTTACGTAGTAATGATTATAAAAACTATAGCTCAACTTCTGTTAAAGATAACATTTCAATTATTCAATCTTCGTTTAAGAAACGTAAGTTACAAGATCGTTGTCGATGGCGAACAAATAGATAGTTTTCCCGAAATGTTTCTTAATAGTATTAGTGGACAAGTTAAAAATCTAATAGATCAATCGCTTGAGAAACATACATCTATCAAAGTAAACTTCGAATTATTTTCTTATTTTCTCATGTTTAAAAATGATCAACGTGAAATTAAATCATTTACCACAAAAAATGTGGTTCTACATGTTCATTATGATTTTGATTCAATTTATAAATCATCTATAGATATATTGTTAAAGAAAATTGAAGAATTTCAGGAAAGGGATAGCGGATGGACCTTTTTGTGTAATTCGCATCTAGAAATAAATATAAATAAGTATCAACCTTTCGGTGGATCAAAATTTTTAGCTTTACCAAAATATATAAGAAACAAAAGAGCTTGTTTGAATATTCGGAATAAAGACGAGTATTGCTTTTTGTGGTGTGTCGTGGCGGCTTTGTACCCCACCGCTCGACATCCCGATAGAATTTCGTCTTATCCTCGCTTCGAGGAAGTTCTGAATGTTAATGATTTGTCATTTCCAATCACATTTTTGGACATAGCTGTCTTTGAGAGAAATAATCCCTTTTTAAATATATTCGTGTATGGTTTGAATAATGAAAAGACAGTAGTAGGACCTTTGTATCACTCGAGGAATAACAAATCTAAGAGCATTCACCTATTGTTTTTAGAAAATAATACTACTTCACATTATTATCTCATCAAGGATTTGTCTCGCTTAGTAAGGAATCAGATGACCAAACATCATGGTAAATTATACTTCTGCGAAACATGTTTATTGTTTTTCCCACTTACAATCAAATTGATTCGCATCTGTGTGGAGGAATAGCCACCGTCTTACCTGAAAAAGGTTCATTTTTACAATTTAAAAACTATGAGAGAAAGCAAGACATTCCATTCGTGATTTACGCCGACTTTGAAACGTTACTTGAACCGATTTCCGGTCATGAACACAACACCGCTAATACGTCATACTCACATTGCCACGTGCCGGCCGCGTTCGCCTATAATGTTGTATCATCATCATTTAATAACGAGGTTGAGGGGTACAGAAGTTATCGTGGCGATGATTGTGTAACAAAATTCGTACATTTTCTTACTGAAGATGTTAAAAAGATATATAGAATTCTGTCCAGAAACGAGCCTATGATATTCACAGATAAAAATAGACTTGAGTTTGAGCGCGCTAATAAGTGCTATATTTGTGGTAATTTATTGTGGTGTGATAGGGTAAGGGACCATTGTCAACTTGACAGGTCGTTACCGAGGGGCAACACACCGACACTGTAATCTACAACATAAAGTTCCAAAATTCTTTCCAATATTCTTCCATAACTTATCTGGTTACGATTGTCATTTGTTCATAAAAATGATAGGCGAAATTCCTGGTCAAATAAAAATAATTCCCAGGAACAAGGAAAACTATATAGCTTTTACAAAGTTTGTTCATATCGCTGATAATGAGTTTATACAAATACGATTTTTAGATTCTTTTAACTTTCTAAGCACTAGTTTAGACAAACTTGTTAAAACATTGCAGTTAGAAGATTTTGTTAATTTAAAATATCATTTTTCTGATACAAGACAATTTAGTTTATTGACTCGAAAAGGTGTATATCCGTATGATTATATGACGAATTGGGAGAGCTATGATCAAAAATCATTACCGTCTAAGGCTCATTTTCATAATTCTATAACCAACGAAGATATTAGCGGCGACGATTACAATCATGCTCAGACAGTTTGGATTCAATTTAATATAAAAAATTTAGGTCAGTATACCGATTTATACTTAAAAACAGACGTACTTTTATTGACAGACATATTCCAAAATTTTAGAAAGACATGTAAGCTGTATTATATACTAGATCCTGCGTTTTATATAACTTTACCTAGTTTATCTTTCGATGCAATGTTACTAAAAACAGGTGTTCAATTAGAACTAGTGTCGGACTTGGCCATTGTGAGAATGATTCAAAGTATAAGAGGTGGTCTGTGCATGTGTTCCCATCGACATGCAAAAGCTAACCATAAATACATGCCTGAATATGATCCGTCGCAGCCTCAGTGTTTCATAACATATTTAGATTGTAACAATCTTTACGGCTATAGTATATGTCTCAGTACTTACCGTATTCTAGTTTCAGATTTCTAACTGATAAGGAATTGGCTAATTTTGACGTTAAGGCTGTTGGGGATCGAGGTGAATGGGGTTTCATATTAGAAGTTGATCTCTTATATCCTGATCATTTACACAATCACCATAATGATTTACCATTATGTCCTGAGAAATGTATACCTCCTGGAGGCAAAACGAAAAAATTAATTGCTAATTTATATAATAAGTATGTGATTCATTATGTTCATTTAAAAAAGTGCTTAGAAAATGGTTTAATTTTACGTAAAGTGCATAGGGTAATTACTTTTAGACAAAGTCCGTATTTAAGCCAGTATATAGAATTGAACACCCAACTAAGACAAAGAGCGAAAAGTGCTTTCGACCAAGACTTTTTTAAATGATTAAATAACAGTGTTTTTGGCAAAACTTTAGAAAATACTGAGAAAAGAGTAATCGTTCATTTGGGTAACCAGTGGTGCGATCAGTCCAATCGTACCAAGAAATTATTATCCGCCGAGAAGCTCATAGCCAACCCCTATTTCCAAAGTGCATCTATTTTAACGGAAAATTTAGTTGCTATTCGAATGAGACCCGACCAAATTATTTTAATAAACCCATTTATATAGGATTTACTGTATTAGAACTTTCTAAGTCGCATATGTACAACTTCCATTATAATATTGTCAAGCCATTTTATAAAGACCGAGTGCAGCTGTGTTACACAGATACTGATTCTTTTGTCTATCAAATTTTCACTAACGATTTTTATTACGATTTGAATAATCACTTTTTGCAGTATTTTGACACCAGTAACTATGACACTGGAAATGATTTAAGCATACCATTAATTAACAAAAAAGTTCTTGGCTTGTTTAATGGCGGCTGTACACACTCGCCGAGACACCCCGAGTCAGGCCGAGAGCGAGAATGTACATGGTGCTCTCGTCTTGTCTCGCTCTCTCGCGCCTCGCCTCGGTCGGCCTCGGTCGCTTGTCGGTTTTTTGCGCCCGAGTCAAAGGATCTCGTTGGGTTTCGCGAGGAAAACGAGAGCGAGCATGTACATACTTGTTCATTTAGTTGCTCGCTGACTGTGTTTGTGTAAAGACGCGTTTCGCTATGTGGTCTAATGAGCGTGAATTACAGTCTTTGGAGTACTATCAAATGGAACCGGTGTTATGGGATTCAAAGGATGTAAAACACAAAGACAAGCAATTTATCCACGATGCTTGGGTGCGAATAAGTGAGCGTATTGAAATCTCTGTAGCAGAGTTAAAAAAGAAGAGGGATTCGCTAATGGCCACGTAGCGTAGCCATAAAAGAAAGATTATTGCATCTATGCAGTCTGGAGCTGCAGCTGAATCAGTTTATAAGCCTATATGGTTCGCATTTGATTTTATGGACTCATTCTTATATGATATTGTTCAATGTAGAAAAACTATGAACACGGATACACAAGTAAGTAAACATTTAAATTATCATTATGAATTTATTAATTTAATTAGCGCAGCGTTTATAATTAATCAAAATTAATTATTATTACAACTGTTAAAGAAATATGATGCAAATTCTTCTCTAATCTGATTTGCACCCTGAGCTGGTCTTCTTGGTATATGTCGTAAGGGTCTGATGGCAGACGTGTCTTCAATTTCATTCCTCCACAAACCTGACACGACCAGCTCATCATTACTGTTGTAAACGTCAATTGAACCTGGAGGTGTGTATATTGCAGATGACGTATTACTCCTTCTTAAAAAACTGTGCAGCAGTACACAAGTCATTGTAATAACAGTGGCTTTTTCAGGGTTCAGTAGTATCGGTTTTCGAAATATTCTAAATTTTGAGGCTAGTATCCCAAATACATTTTCAACCACCACGCGTGAGGCCGAAAGTTTCTTATTAAATATACGTTTCGGCGTTCGTTCATTATGACTTCCTGGATACGGCTTCATCACATGAGTTGACAGTGCAAATGCTCCATCTCCTAGAAAAACATATGGAACATCATTTGTACGCCCTGGTAGTGGTCTTGGCATCGGAAAATTTAGATTATTTGAGCAAATTCTTTGTCACAGTTGACTACTCCGAAATACACCGCCGTCACTAATTCGTCCCTGGCTTCCAATTTCAGCAAAAATAAAATTATAATTGCTGTCGACTAAAGCAAGAAGTACAATACTGAAACTCCTTTTATAGTTGTAGTATTCTGAACCTCTATGTACAGGAGATTGCATAACGATATGTCTTCCGTCTATTGCTCCTATGCACCTTGGAAATTTTCTGAACCCTTTTTCAATTTGTAACCATGACTGTGGATCCTGCGGCATCTGTAAAATAAATACATATATTTTTTTGTTATTTTCAGAATCCACCTATGCCCGAAAGTGGTATTTCCAATGATGATGCAGATGAAAATGATCATCAATTAGAACTTAAGACTTCCTCTTCATTACCTAGTATACCACGGCGCCGAAAGAATCCAGCAGAACTACAAGAAGCTGGGAAGTCTATGAAGGAAGCCATGACTTCACTGAATAAAGTTTTGAATAAACAGCAAGTGCCTGAAGACGATTTTGATCGTTATGGCAAGATTCTTGCCAATAAGCTCCGTAAACTATCAGAACCGGATAGTTTAAAAATGATGTATGAAATAGATGGATTGTTTATTAAGCGTTTAAATGCTACACCCTCATACTCCACACGACCTTCACCAATTTACACTTCGTATTCAGAACCAACCCAACGACTTCAAATAAAACATCCGAGTACATCACCAACATATTATGTACGGCCTGAATCGTCGTGTACTTCATATTCAGATCCAGGAGTCTCAGCACGTTCATCTTTAGCTGTTTCCAATCCCAATTTTATCCAAATTTTATCTGATGAGATTGTGAGCCCACCAACAGATCCAGAGGACAATATTCTCAGTCAGGCATTTTATCAAGCTTAGTTACCTAAATCTTGACATCATTTTATTCGTTAATAATTTTCTAAAATAAATAAAGTTTATAAGTAATTCTGTTATAATTCGTACCCACTTACCCTAATTTGATCCTTCAATACTTGGTTTAGTGCAATACATACTTCGGGCACAATTTTGGATATAATCGAACTAGAAACTTTGAACAAAAAATGTAGACTTTCAAAGCTGTCTCCGCTAGCTAAAAATCTTAAAGTAATTGCTAGGCGAATTTTGGCGGGTATTGCTTCTCTTTTAGGTGTATTCTTCTTAGTTATTAATGGAGCAGTTTTTGTCAATAAATATTCAAAGTCTGTCATAGACATTCTTGTAAAGTTGTTAAATTGGCCAGAGGGTTCCGCCACTAGCTCAGCCAATTGATTTTCCATGGTGTTTCTGAAATATAAATATATACAATTACTAATAATATAGGTATACACACATTAACATACCGTGTTTGTTCTTAAGTTTTGAATATATATCTACCTGTTTCTATTACGGTGCATAGTAACCATCCACCATCTTCTTCTTCGCCATGGGTTAAGAATTTTCTTTTTGTGGTAAATTTGTAAAAAATTATAATAGCTCACAGCACAAAGACAAACAGCAGCAGCAATTTCTACGTCCATTATTGCGGGAATTTTCAGCACGAATGAAAAAACGAGTGTGTACAGGTATGCTCTCGTCGAGAGCCTCATCGCCCGAGGCTCTCGGCGAGACGTTCTCGACGAGTGTGTACAGCCGCCATAAGGATGAAATGGGAGGTAAATATATTACTAATTTTGTCGGTTTGCGATCAAAACTATACTCCATAAAAACTCCAAATAAAACTATTAAAAAAGCAAAGGGAGTAAAATCATGCGTAGTCAGGGACTTAAGCATAAATGATTATGAAAATATTTTATTAAATGGTGGAGTTATATGCAAAAACAATATCATGTTTAAATCAATTAGACATGAAATATTTACTCGATAAACGATCGATATCTGTAGATAACATAACAACCCGAGCCTGGGGACACTCATTCATTATAATGAATAGTGAACATAATACATAGTATACAAGAATAAGTTTAAAATATTGTAATTACAAACTAACTTCATCGCTAATTACCTATAAGTATCATCTATCACATTCATAATACTGCTTGTACATATATCTGCGATACGTACCTAGAGATTGTATTACGTTCGAATACAATAACAATTATTTAGCATGTAATTTTGCCTGACCTGAGAATCGAAGCTATTCACACATACCATTACATCAATATTAGATATAAGTATTCTCGGTGTAATCTTACTTAAGTTAGTAAAATATGTTTTATAAATTACATTGTAACTTTGCTCGAAACGAGCATCAAACAGTGGATGTGATCAACCACTAATCTGTGTCACAGACTGAGTGCAAAATCTACTCATATTATATTGTTATCTTAGTTTTAAGAAATGTAACTATGATAATATAAATATTTGCAAACTTGAAATAAAATGTGATTTATTAAAACTGAGCGCTTATTTTATTTACCTATTCTTGTCTTAATTTAGAATAATATCCACATTTCTGACGTCGTTAGTTAAACATAGGACTAGCATACTGTCAGACACGTAAATCGTAATGGCATTAATTATAAGGTTGGTTTTTAAAGAGCTAATTTTTTAAATAAGTCTTAATAACCTTAATAACATAATAAACGTTACGCCAGTTCATTGCCTTCAGTATAGAAACAGCATACAGCGCACAAATGCTTGGTTGATATTTTATATGTATTATAAAGACTAGATGGTATTTACATATTTTTATTATGATTTACGAATAATTACCCTCGTTGACAACTTGTATAATTTTCGAGTGCGATATAATAATGTCATCGGTAAGTGAAAAATGTGTTATTTACAATCTAACCTATTCGTGTTTCGTTTTCAGAATAATTTCTCAGTAATTAAAAAATAATTGGTTGGTTTAGTGGTTAGTGATCTTGACTAATAAACCCGAGGTCGTGGGTTCGATTCCCCACTTAGAATACATCTGTGTGATGTGCACGATTATTCGTTCTATATCTACATAATATATGGTATAATTTATATACGATATGTATGTATTGAAGAATACATAAGTATGTTTATCAGTTATCTGGTAGCCGTAGTACAAACTGCTTAGCTTTGGATCAGATGACCGTGTGTAAGTTTTAATAGGATAATATATTATTAATATAATAGACTTACAAATGATATTCTTAAAAAGGAATCTAACTCGTTGTTTAGTTTAACTGTAGCATATTAGAAACGAAGCCGGAGATTGTTTCATTTGTGTTTATAAAGTTTTTAAATAATTTGTTTCAGGTATCTGAATCGGAGATAGTTTTGAGCCAATACGCTCAAGATCCTTATGAAGAATTTTATGAGATGATTCGTAATGAGCCTGAGCAATGTTGTAAACAACCTACAAAAGACAAAAAACCAAAGCGGTGCAGGGAAAAGTCAAAAAAGCAAAATCCAACGAAGTCATTCGTTATGAGTCGTCTACAGCGACGCGGCATTAAATTAATAAAAATTTCGGTCGTCGATCTGTGCAACAACAGCCCTCCGTCTGCTGACAGTGATAGTGACAGTGAGAACGTCATATTGAATGCTCAATACATTGTGCAAGACGCCCTTGATAGTGTCATGGACGATACGGAAGCGTTAGTTAAGAAAATTTCTAAATCTTTAGTTGATAATGACTTTTTATAAGTTTGTGTAGTATAGATATATAGATATATATTTTTATTTTTTTTATATAGGTGTTTTACTTCTTTCCAGAATGTGTTAGGTATCATTTATAAAAATAAAATAACTTTATTCTTAAAATATGTTTTATTTTATAAAATCCATATAATGTACACGTTTTATTACCACCCTAAATATTTTTTTAAACATAAATATTTTTAAGCGCTCACTACTTTACATGTACAGTACGCGTCAAAGTAAAGGTACCCCAGTAAGACTTAAAGAATATCGGCCGAGCGAGAACGGCGCGGCGCGGCACCGCGTCGACGACGCTCGGGTAGGCTCGCCACGTGACTCACGCGTCGATCAATGCCCTCCCCCTGCCGCCTCGCTCGCGCCTCTCCCCGCACCCATCTGTGCTCGAGCATTCAATAATTCCACACAAATATTGTTTCTTGTTTTTGTATGATTTAACAATTATTTACTTACATATTTCGGCTTCTAGCTGAACATATTAAGAATAACATACAAAAAGACGTCTCGCAGCCAGGATTCGATCTTCGAACCATGCGCGCAATGTTTCCTATTCCGAGCCTCAAACTATTAGGCTACCGGTATACCTACGTTTGGTGACAAAAATTGGAATAGCATTCCGCCTTTTATTGAATAAAATTGATAATAAGTCTAATTACCTAAGCATTAAGGTTTAATTTGGAATTTCCACAATGCGTGATAATAGTTTTGTTCTAAACTTGCACTTTAGATTGTTTTTTCAAAAATATTATGTTACAAAAATTACACACGGAAATTCTATCTTGTTTGTAAAAAAAATATTAGTAATAATTAACAAAACTGAACAAATTAATAAAAAGAAAAAAAACACATTATAAAAGTAATAAAAAAAACTTATACCTTAAAAAAATATAAAGGATTTTTTTAAATCATTAGAAAATAGCGATAAAATAACTAAAAAACTAATGATAAAAAAATCACAAAAAGTTAAAAACTAACAAAAAGAAAAATTGTTGGAAGGATTCGAACCAGGTGACTCAGATTTAAGAACCGAAAGTATAAACCACACGACCAGTATGCAGATTGCTAACTACGTCGAATAACGTAAATAGTTTTGAGATTAAACTACAATAAAGACTAAGACTGTAATTTGCTAAACTTGTGATTGAGGGTAACTTTAGAATAATTACTCTTCAAATCGTTTCGATTCTTACCGAGTCACTTGCGTGTCATCGTCGTAACATTATTCAGTTTATTAAGTGTCGAGTAATATTTACTTTATTAACCGTTAAAATGGTTCGATTAACAGCTTTTTTAAAAGCTAAAATTGTTGTTCTGTATGAACAGCAACATAGCATAAAGAAAATAGCACGAGATATGGGCATAACGGTAAGATTGACGTTTCACACATATCATCTTATATTTATTGTTAAATATAACTTTGACTTTTAATGTTTTTAATAATCATCACTTTCATTACAGAGAAAAACAGTTCGTAGATGGATAGAGAGATATCAAGCGACGGGTGATGTGAAATGTAATCGCCAAGGTCCTCGCCCCCTTGCTTTTACCAATGAATCGGAGCGGCACCGTAGTATTGTGGAAGCTCACTCACTGGACCCTTTCAAAACTACGCGTTCTAGTGCTGAAACTTTTGGAGTGTCGCTTAGCACTGTTCGACGACATTTGCATGCTGCGAATATCCATAATTATAAGCCAGCTAGAAAAATTAAGCTGACGGACGCTCACCGCACCAAAAGAGTCGAATTTGCCAATCGATACCTAAATTTCGATTGGGAAAACGAAATCGTCATATTTACGGACGAAAAATGCTTCAAGTCGGATAAGGATGGGCGAAAAATTTTATGGAGAAGAAGTGGGGAGAGGTTCAAACCTAAAAACGTATTAGATTTGAGAACAAGCGGGCGGTTAACACTAGGTAAATATAAAATAATAAATTATCATTTTAATTGAAATTATGCTTATACTTGTAATTTTTATTGTTGACATTTACTTGGATTACGTATTGCAATAGATTTTTATAAAGTTTATTGTTTTAGGTTATTGGGGATGGATGTCATCTATGGGCCCAGGCGAGCTGGTAGAAATAGGCGGTCGCATGAACAGTGAGCGATATTTGGAAGTGTTGAGGGACGTAATGCTACCGTCAGTGCGGGTCGCATACCCAGAAGGCCAAATTTACTTGGTTCAAGACAATTCTGCAGTGCATCGGTCACGAATCGTGCAAGATTGGCTAAAGGCCCAATCCGACATAACGGTATTTGAGTGGCCGGCTAAAAGCCCGGACCTAAATCCAATAGAAAACTTGTGGGGTCAGATGGTTTTGAATTGGGACTCCAGCGAAATAAAAACAAAAATAAATTTAGATAGTGAGGTAAATCGAACTTGGGAATTCATTCGTAAGAGTGATATGTGTTCCAAAATGGTCTCAAGCATGAAAAGTCGACTACAACAAGTTATAGATAGTGACGGCTATCCTCTCCGGTATTGAATAGCAAATTATTGAGCCGCTTATTCAGGTAACTCTCTAATAAGCAAGTGTAAATATTTTATAATATTCTAATTTTTGTGTAGTCATTGATTCATAATTTCTTATTCAAAAATAAACAACTTTTATTAATATAAATCCAAATTGCTCTTGTTTACAATCGTGCACCATCTGACCATCTGACCTCACATTATCTAATGTTGTGTTAAAGGGTTATTAGAAAATTTGATCTAAGAGAAAGATATATATTGCTATATTTTAAATTAGCATGTTGGTTCTTCCTCTATGATTCATATGCGCAAATGACAACACTTATCATTTTATTCAGGCGTTATTTTAAAACTATAAAGAATGCAATAAATTATAAGTAATGTTTTTGAAAAACGTTTTATTAATAAATTTAGTTCAGTGAATATTCTAAGTAAGTCACCCTAATTTAACACTGACAATTTAGATAGAAATCAGTATTCTGTATATAAATGTGTGGTTCAAGAAGTAAATGAATATTGTTATATGACATGCCTATCTTTATTTAAAAACCTCATACCCACTTTATCATATAGTTTCTATAACAATTATGAAAGACGAATTTTACTTTTCATTTTAATTGTTTTCTAGTTTTATAGAAAACAATAAAAAATAAAGCAAAAATAAAAACAAAAGGTAATTAAACAACAAAAATTAAAAGAAAAAAACATCGTCCCTACAAGATTTGATCCTGCGACCCGAGGGTCGTATCAAGTGGATACGGTAGCCACTAGACCAACTCAACTCTTATCTGGTTATCTAAAAAACTTAAATAGATTCAATTACTGCCAAGGGGGGTATGAGTTTTACCATCACAGTATTTTTGATGCAACAGCGATAAATTAGGACATTGTTCATCATCAATATTAATTACATTACAATTATTACAAATATTCTTTATCCACTTCACCTTCTCTAAACATTTATTATATATAACAGCTTGTTCCCAGTCGTCACCACTGGCTTCGTTCCCACTGGGGACAAATGAGAAAAAAAATACCATTTATTGCTAGTGGTGACAAATGGATCATTAAAACCTCAATTGTTGCCAGTGGTGAGATATGGGTCATCAAAATCCCAATTATTGCCACTGGTAACAGTTAGGACGAAAAAAGTCGCAGTTGTTGTCAGTAGTGTAAATTATGTATTTTTAGTTGCATTACTATGGGAATTAAATTAAGACGAGTTTGAGTATCAAGATAGATGTTTAATTTGAAAAACAATACCTTACATTCATTGTAAATCACATTATTAGATAATCACATTCGGTACATAATGTAAAGCAAATAAAAATGTTGCCCTTAATATCAAACTTAAAAAGGGGATAACGTTTTCCTACCCCTAAACCTTAAGGCGTCGTAGGTGCTATAGTAACTATGAAAGAAGAAGAAATTAAAAATTCCGTTCTGCCATTCCGTCTCGGAAGGGTTAGGTTATGTTAGGTTCCTTCTTAAACCCACCCAAAAATAGGAGCCCCGCGAAGCGGGGCGCCGTCGACTTAGTTTGATCTCTTTAAATACATCTTGTATATGTTACTTTACCACTGACAATAATCGGGAATTCATAATCTCGAGCGTCACCACTGGAAACGATTGGGATTTTCCTATATCCCGATCGTCACCACTGGTGACAGCTAATATTTCATTTTACCTTTCGTCACCACTGGCAACAAATGGTATTTTTTTTCTCGTTTGTCCCCAGTGGCAACGAAGCCAGTGGTGACGACTGGGAACAAGCCTATATAACATATATTTCCTTATTTTCGAGATATGGTACGATAACACGATGGAATTCTCTATAATCTATATATCCTTCGTTCCAATGAATACCTCTAGTTCTTTCTAAAAATGTTACTTGTCTCTTCTTTTCACATGTTAAGTACTTAAACAAATATGGAGGTTTTATTAAAAAGGTTTGTGTATAATTGCGAGTGGTAAAAGCGAATTCTTTCACTATAAAATTGTTGTATAGGTCCTTGAATCCTTGAACATCCGCTATGATAGTATTTAAATTCATGATATTTTTCATACGGTATTACTCAGCGGCTTATACTCAATTATACAGTCGTTTAATATAAGACAGTAAGCCGAAGTTTGTTCTGGTATGTCGGAATCACTCTCTATTTCCACTCTTACGTCTACAACCGGACCAGTCTTCAAATTATCTGCTTGTCTAGAGCAATCGACAACAAATAATGACGCTAAGTCTCTAAACTGCTTTTCGTTCAATAAAGACTCCGAGCGACGTCCGTAGTATGACTGTTGAAATCTGACGTAATTTTCGTATAATAAAGCGATTCTGTTATTTGCGAAACTTACATTTAGGTTTTCATATGGGAAGTAAGTCGAATTGAGGTACACTATAACATCGCGAACGTAGCAGTGGTCAAACTGAGACATGTCAGATGATGCATTGTTTTTTCTATTAGTTTGTAAGCCAATAACGATGTATCTTGGTTTGTCTATTTGCGACGAAGTTTTGATAGACCAGGTATGTTTTGTAGTTTTAGGTAAAGCTGGATATTCGTACAAATCCCAATTTCTAAATATCATCTGGAGCGGGCGATCTTTTTCTAATAATGTTAGTAAGCAAATTTTTTCTTTATCTGTCACCTTAACATGTGGGACGCGCCATATTATTTTATTTATCTGAACGTCCTCAACAAATTCACCTGTGTTGAGTTTTACAGCGTTTAGATTTGTGTTACTGCGCAATAATATTAATTCGTGTCTACTGTTTATTACGACTTTCTTGAAATCTTTAGCGAAACCAAGGATGTTGCAGAGTGGTATCGAAGCAAAGAAACTGCCTCCATTAATATTCTTTATACCATCAATATTCCAACCCCAGGCACGGGACATTTTGGATTCACTGTCGTTCATCGATATTAAAGATTTTATGGTGGTAGTAACGCCAGCATTTTATTATTTTATCGATTTCGATACCATTTAATTCATACCTGATATCTTGAAACAAGTAGAGTAAAGCATTATTTGTGAATTGAACAGTGCTAGCTACGTCTTTTGAATCCTTTTTGCGAACGATAACAGTACCTTCCAAGTATAGGGTGCTTGCTGATGGTAGGATGTACAAATCCTGTTGGTTGATAGGTATGCGAATTTCATCTTTTCTGTTAAAACTTGTCACATAGGGTTTGTAGGAATGGAATTCAATTCCTTCGACAGTATTGTCGAAAGAAGGAGCGGATAAAACGTCTAACATATTCACTTTAGCAAACCGATCGCTTTGAGAAATGCCTTATTGTCTTTAGTTAATTTTTTTTTCTTAGAGCTAGTACTTGATTGATTGGTAGTATGAAGAGAACTGATGTTTTTGGCTTGTTGATGTACGTATTTATTGTAGTCAATCATTTTTCTTTTCAGGTGCAGGTAAAGCTGCATTTCTTCTCCTCGTAAATTAATCAAGCGATTGTTTATATCTAATATCATGATATGAATGCAGCTTATTGTTATTTTGGTTGATTGGAAAGTATATAGCGTTTTTTGGTATTTCTATAATTCTGTATCCAGGGGGCACACTAAGTGCAAATTCGTGAATAATATGACTAGGTTTTCCGTTTATGTACGACCCACTGACAATATCACATTCAATCCTTATAACGGTCGTAGGTAAAATGTTGACAGGAAACTGTGATACATGCCATTTATTTGCTTTTAAAATTTGCTTATCAAAACCTATTATACTGCCAAACGAATCTTCTTCACTAAAATTGACGTCTTTTGAACAGTATATTGCAAATTTTAACGTATTATTGTTGCACTGCACTTTAATTGATGCACCTTTTATTTTAGATTTAAGATAATCATTTATATCTTGTAATTCATACGTGCCCTCCGGTATTTCAATAACTTTATGAGAACCGTAGTAAAACTTATTATTAGTTTTATCAATATTTGGAATAGAATTAAATGTTGAAAAGTGCAATAGAGCACATTCGTACTGTCCATGTAGTTGCAACGTATTAGGATAGTACGTTGACAAAGATGATGAGTTCCCAGTTATAGACAATGTGAATGACATCTTGCAAATGATTGAAATAAAAGAAAAGCGTGAATTTTATAATAGTTTATTCCAGAAAGGCCAAAGTATTCTATGCACAAATGTCCGCAATTCACTGCATTAAATTTTTGATATCTTGTGTAATTATAAAAAACATTACATTTCCTTAAATACTGCATCAGTTCCATTGGAGGTTTTAAGTCTCCAAAGCTATCAGAATATTTACAATAATTGCACATTTTAATATAAGCTACCCAATGCGTTCCTTCATTCGTAGAATTATCCAAATTAACGATACCACATTCAACACGTTTCGGTTTCTTAGGTAACTTGTCCTTCATGTAAACTCCTTGGAAGTGGGGAATGTTCCTTGCATGCTTTTGGATGTCTACATTAGTAAGAGCACGGTTGGGTAGCTTTCTTTTTAGTTTTTTGAAGATTTAATAAACAAACCTTTGCCATTCTTATGAGGCTTAATGTATAAACCCTTGCCTTATTCTAAAGCTTCCATAGTCTTATTATGACGTTCTGTCGGGATCCCTCCTTTTCGCATAATGTTTTTTGTCCTAATATACTTCGGCATAACGATTTTGGCACAATTTGTTTTGGCATAATAATACTTTGGCATACTTTTTTTAGGCATACATTTTATGTTGGCATAATCATGTTAAAGACTAATTTGTTTTGGCATAAATTTGATTCCCATAACGTTAGTAGGCCTAATGACTATTAGCATAACGTTAGTAGGCCTAAAGACTTTTAGCATAATAGAAGTTAACTCAGATAGAAGTTAACTGATTGAAATAGTAGTCCTTAATTATTTATTTTAGGTGTATATTTTTAGCAATTGCTTGTAAATATTCTAGTTGGTGGTGGTGAACTTGTAGTGCCCCATACATAATTCTGAGCAAACCAATTAGCTATAGTATCTGTAACAATCAAATAATATTGTTGGTTAAAAAATTAATATGCTGTGCAACAAAAGTTAGTCACAGAACCGAATTGCTGCAAAACCGACTTCACGTAGTCTTGTTTGTCCTACCCCTAGAGTGTTATTTAAAATCGCGTAGGCGTGTAGGGGCGAGGCGGCCCGCGGGCTGAGGAGCAGGCGGCTGCGACGATGGTGAGCGAAAGCCGTCTGCGACGATTAGCACGCGTGGGGCCGCCGGAGGCCAGCAGCGCCGGAGCCGTGACAGAAACTCATTCAACACATCATCAATTTATGCTTTAGGATATTATGCTTAAAAAAGTTATGGTTTAGAACTTTATGCTTAATAAATTTATGCTTTACAATATTATGCTTAATCATTATTATGGTTAGAGAAATTATGCTTAAAAAATTATGCGTAAGCTGTTATGCGTAATTATATTATGCGAAAATATAATTATGCCAAACAACATTATGCTAAGTTATATTAGGTCTTAAAATTTTATGCTAATGGATAGGGAACCCGTTCTGTCTCCCACAAATTTTTCTCAGCTGCTTTATAATCGTTAACGGTTTTTGCAATACCGGCTGCATCGCCAGCTAGAGTTCCTAATACTGACAACCCAGCGAAAATAGGGATTAAAGGTAAAACTCCTCCAGTCTTGGGTATAGGTATTACACGCGGTACTCTAACTTTCTGAATACAAGGAAATATTTTTTTAGCTGTTGCGTAAGCGGCTTAATGCTTTACTGTCCTTAGGTTTAAGTTTTTTTAATCTGGATTTTATTTTTGACACAAAACTCTTAAAACTTTTAATGCCGGCTCCAGATTTTATTTTAGCTTTCATAACTTTGCTCACTAACCATGAGCTAAGTTTTTCACCTTTTGCTGCATCCTTCGATTTTAGCCTCTGGTTAGCCATGTTAAGTAATTGTAAATCTGCTTTATTACGGTTGGAATAGTCTGTGTGGTTTGCGTATGCAATGTCGTGATGCATACAGGCTTCGTCCAGTTCATTTACACCTCGATCATCTCGTTGTAAACGTTTCTGAGGTTTTGTTCCTGGTCTGCAATAATTGTAACCGGGTAAATGAACTTCAAACGGTAAATTATTTATTAAAGTATTAACTAGTCCACCGCCTTGCATTACCAAAAGTGTAATGAAGACAATGTACTATAAAGATAGTTATATAATCATTGTAAAGTTATGTTACTATTGCATTCTTATCAATCCAACTGTTGTCTTCGTTGTTTAATCCCAACCATTTTACGAATAATTTTGTTCCTTTTCTTTTTAAAACTTTTTCTATCAAATAAACACCAGGGTACTGCGATTTCTGAAGTTCTTGCTCGTAAAAGGTTTCTAATATGGCCTGCTTTCGTTGATCCTGTATATGGTATGTTACTGGTATGGTGCTATTAACCTTCTTTATAGTAAATAGTTCAGTTGACCAATTAGGTGTGTAGCCTTTCTCAAAATGTTGTTTGTATTTACTAATACGCACATTATCACCAACTTTAAATTTAGGTTTAGGTCGTAGAGATACATGTTTATGTCCCTTTTTAATATTTTGTAATATTAGAGACTGATTAGATTTATTTACATCCTTTGGTTTGAATCTGAAAGTTCGATGTTTTGTGTTGTTATATGTCTTCAACAAAGTTTCTAATGGTTGAGCTAACCATTTGTAGTTTCCATTGAGACTGAAGTATTTATAAATTTAATTTTTTACAGTTTTGATAAGTCGCTCTACAATTGAAGCTTTTTTGGTAGAAAATGTTCAGTAATGATTAATGTTGTATCTCTTTGTAAGAGTTTGAAATTCATTGTTATAAAACTCTGTTCCCATATCCGTTTGTAAATGCAAAGGTTTTCGTTGACTACTAACTAATATTCTTTCAAATGCACGAGCAACATCAAATTTCTTTTTCGATTTTAATGGCTCGACCCACGCATACTTTGAGAAGCAGTCAATGACCACTAGTACGTAATTATGCGACTTATTATATTTTTTCAAATTTTGCATGTCCAGCTGATCTAGCTTGCCATAAGTCGTCGATACCCTTTAGAATAACAGAAAGACGCAGGAATTTTTTTCTGGCTGATTTGTGTATTTCATTAACAATTTGTTCTTTAGTCATAGCGAAGTTTGTTTAAGCAATTTATCAACATCTGCTTTAGTATAAAACTTGTCTTCCAACTGAATTGAAATTTCCAATATCTTCGCTTTTAAACTATTTTGAAGCGCTTTTTGCACATCTATTAAAATTTGATAACGTAATGATCCAATCAATTGATTCAATTCTTTTTTCAGATCAGTGTTTAAACTATCTACATATTCTTTATTCGCAGCATCGTCTGCTTTTACAGGTGTTATTATTCCTGTTAGTCGAGATGTTTTTAAATCGTAATCACCGCTTTCAGATTTTAATAATGCATTGTCATTGAACTCAAAAAGTTCAGACAAACGCATTCTTTTGTGAATATAGCGTCCAAATTTATCCACATTCATACTGAAGGTGTATTTAATTATAAGGTTGGTAGTAAAATGAATAATTTACATTGTATACCATTTATTTATTTATTATTTTACTTTCTCGCAATTCTTCTATAATAGAAATAATTTCGTTGTCTACTCCTGTGTTACCGGCATCTCGAGACGCAATTAAGAGTTTGAGCCTATCCACTAGTTCATTTGGATTGTCCCAATACACTAAATCGACGTCTTTTTCCATGTTTTTGTTAAAGGTAGTCCTTTTCCTTTAGATTGGTTGGTTTGAACTGTACTTTGTAGTTTAAAAAGAGGTTTAATAACTTGTAAATATTTTTGTGCTTTATTACTTTTTATTGGTTTACTAGATTCATTATCTCGACGATGCGCATTTGTATCAAGTAACATTGACTTATAATGTTTCATATCACTTTCTGTTACCAAACTTATATCAACATCTTTTTTCAATAACAATTCTTTTAAACCAAAAGTAGTTCGGTATTTTTGACCAGCTACTATGATATATTCATCATTAATCGTTATAGCAGCAAAACCTAACATCAATTTACCACGCTCTACTCTAACACCAAATGGAATATCTGCCAGTGCTTCCGATGATACAGACCAAGATGACGTATTAACATCTTTACTGCTTTCAGCTAATGATTGATATGAAGAGTCACTATCGACTTCAGTTTCATATTCATCGTATTTTATATTACTTTTTCTATTTATGTTTTCTTTTTGCAAAGTTTGGTCAATAAATAGCACTTCAGTTTCTTCATCTACTGTAGCATCTTGAGAAGTTCGCTTACCAGCACTAGCAATTTGGTTGAGTGATTCTGTTACAGGTTTAAAAACTGTTTCAAGTGTTTGTTTAGTGTCGGCCTCAACGTCTTTCATTTTGCGAATCTTTTTTTTTAGTGCTTCAGCAGCATCAACAATTTGTCTTTTTAATGATTTTTCCATGATTATTAAAACAGATCGTTACTGTTTAACTGTTGTGTGAAGAATAATAACTTTAAATGGGTAACGGTCTTTAATATCTATTTATTTTCGTCAAATACAACAAAGTTGTCAAATTTTTTCCTGTAACATCCTTTATTTTTCGGACAATCTTTATTAATGACCACATAATTAAAAGGTTCTGTCCAAATTTTGGAGCAGATTTCGCGGAACTCAATCCAAGTCATATCCGTATTAACATGTTCGTCATACACATGTCTTAAATTAATGTCATCTTGTTTAAACAGTATAATTAGGTTCGCGTTGTCTCTTATTAATTGCTTTGGGATTTTGCTATATGTTTGGTTTAGATAAAAACTATCGATGCACTTATGTCTTCCCATTGCAAAGAAATCACGCATGCTACTTTGATTTTCGCAAGCAACGTCGTCAAAAATAATCACGGAGTTGGGTTTTGCATCCTGAACTCGTAATACTTCTTGATTACCGTGATATTTTTCAAGTAAAACACCAGGAACTCGTTGCAAAACTCTTTCTAAAAAAATATACTTTGGTTAGTATAAGATCTTTAAATAAATATAAACAGTTTGAAATCGTAAACCATTCTCATGTAAAAGAAGTCCAATTAATAAATTGGTTTTCCCGCAGTTGGATGGTCCACAAATGATACATCGTACCGAGTTAGGTAATAATTCTCCATGACGGGAACTAGTTTGACAAACATTTTCACAGATTATATTAACGTTCAGTGATTGCGGCTGTTTGACAAATTTCATGATTGTTATCTAAAGCCGATTAATTGAAAATGAGATAAAACGTTTATTACATTAACATTTATAAACTGCAACAGTGTTGTAAATTTTAGAAAAAGATGAGCGATAAGTGATCTGTTATAAAAAACCGACTTACTTGGTTGACTACAGCAAGTAAGGCGTACTAACATCAACAATGGTTGAGTAGAGTAAGTAATACTAGCTACTACTAAACTAGTAAGATTGAAGTCGAGCGACGTACGCGATATTATAACGAGGCGAGGCGAGGCGATCATATATTATTGGGCGTTCTATACCACTATCGGCTGCGAGGCGAGTGCGCCAACTTGCCGATAGTGGTATAGAACGCCCAATAATATACTACTAATACATTTACAATTTAACATTAAGTGTAGTAGAGAATCTCGACTCTGAGGATCTAGGTTCCACTTCATATATTTATCAAAGAAAAATATTTTAAGGGAAAAACAATGTTCTAGTTCATTGTGGCTGGAGAGGCCTGTATCGAAAACTATGATAAGCTGCGTTAATCGATAGATTTAAGTAATCTGATGCTGAAATTAAATATTAAATATCGTCACTTACTTCAGAGTCAGGAAAAAAGGAATTTTCTTCTGTTTGACAGCTGGTAGCAATGGCAGTAGACTTTAAAGTATCACTGTCGGAATCAGATTCCACCTCAGCAAATGGATTTTACGCAGGCAGATCTTTTTTCTTTGTTGAATACTGTTGCAACCAACTAGATTTAAACATGGAACGTCCGCCGCCCGCAAGCTCGCGCGCAATACTGTTTCCTACCAAGCGTTTGTAGACATCGCAAACTGTTTGCCGAATACCCTTTGATTTGTGATGAAAAACTGACACCGATGCCGAACACTGGCGAATACAAACAAAAATAGGCAAACACAAACAAACACTCGTCCACATGTTAGCGTTTATTGTTTGACGTTCGCTATTTGCCATTATTTGCCAAGCGTGTGGAGGCTTTAATAGTGGCATGATGCAAGCGAAATTAAATTAAAAGAATACTCACTTGATAAATAGCCCATGTGTATACCTACTGATGTGCTGAAAACTTGTGTGGCAAACTTTATCTTCATTTTATTAATTTTTCCAGGAAGGCTATGATGTTCTGTTGGGTTAGGTAAAAAAATTAAGTTATTGTAGCCATGACCTGCATTATAAAAATGAATTATATGTTCCCACTTTGCCATGCAGACTTGATTATTTATGCATTTGATAGTTTTATTTAGCATATTATTCCTAATGCCTTTCAGTAGGTATGACCAGTCAAAAAGAGGTATAATTTCTTTGCCATTATAAATGTGTTCCTTCGTGGTTCTTGACCATTTCTCAGTAATTCAGATTTAGTGTCATTAACTAACTGCTTGATGGCACTTACATTAGAGGCCCCTTGATCGGTCACGCCACGATTGTGGGACTTACTCCCGTGTTTGAGGAATGGCTGGAGAGGCGGCATGGCGCCCTCACCACCCGGCTGACACAGGTAATGGTTGTTTTGGTCAGTTCCTGTGTCGCATAGGCCGGCAAGAGACGCACGGTTGTCACCATTGCGGCGACTGCCGCAACGTTGTTGTGGACACGGCGCTGCACACTTTGGCGGATTGCTCCGCCTGGGCATCGGAGCGCCGTGAGTTGATCGCGGCAGCCGGATCGCAGAGCTCGCTCCCAGACGTAGTTCAGTCTAAGGTCCGGAGTGAGAGGTCGTGGAACTCCGTCGCCTCCTTCTATGAGCAAGTGATTTCCATCAAGGGGGTGGCGGAGCGGAAAAGGGAGCGGTTTTAAACCCTCTCCCCAACCGCAGAGTTGGGCGCCGGAGGGCGCGAGACGACCTCCAGCCACCCTGAGGTTTGACCTGGGGGGTGGTGGGCTTCGTGGGCCTGCCCGCCACCTGATCAGCATCAGGTCGGAGCGGCGGCGTGCGTGTTCCCACGCGCACCTCTGTATCGTATGTCCGCCCCCAAAGGGGGACAGTAGGGATAAAATTAGTGGTAGTCTATTTGTGTAGTGGCCTGCCGTTTTATACGGCGGGCCGAAACCTCGGCGGGGTCGCGATTGTATGTGAAAGCGATTCGCGCGGCCCCGCCTATTGCGGTTATGTCGAGGAACACCGTTTTATTTACTAGATTATTTCGATGACGATTTCTATGAACTCGTTAATAAATGCAGTAATTTATACTATTTGTGAAAAACTGGCCGTGAATTGAAAACCTCTAAAGCTGAGATTATTAAACTTTTTGGTGTGCATATATTCATGGGTTGTATTCCGTATCCTAGATTACCAATGTACTGGTGTGCTGGAATATCGTTGGACAAAATAATTAACGCGGCGTCGTGATCGTTTTACTCAATTAAAAAATGCATTACATGTTGTGAGTACCGACACGACTCCACCAGATCAAATCTCAAAACCCTTTGTGGAAAGTACAACCCATGATCAATTATGTTCGGAATGGATGCTACAAACAGGAACGAATGGCTGGCTTTTTTTCTATTGACGAACAGATTCCATGCACCGGCCGTTGCCCACTAAGACAAGTTGTAATAAACAAACCCCGCTTTGTAGGACTCAAAAACTATATTCTTACAACGAGTGATGGGTTGATGCTAGACTTCGATATATACCAAGGCACAAAGACAATGTTTGGAGACTTCACTCTTGGCCTTGGCCCATTAATTGTCCTACGTTTATCTAGAAGTATTCCTGCAAATAGTTGTGTGTACCACGACAGGCACTTCACGACTATTCCATTGATAGAAGAAATGAAAAAACACAATTTTCACAGTACTGGAACTATTATATTTAACAGTGCCCGATAGAGCCACCCTCAAATTTAAAAAAGACTCGCAAATGTCACGCGGTGAATGCCAGCAAATGGTTAGGGAACCTGCCGTGCTAGTGAAATGGAAAGACGACGAGTCTGTTCTAATCGCCTCTAACTGCACTGGATCAGATAATACTGAGATAATTAAAAGATGGTACAAAAAAACGCGTTCTTATATCAACGTCACCGCTCATAAAATAATTCAAAATTATAATAAATACATGGTAGGGGTAGATGTCCTTGACCAGCAGGTTGAGTATTACACAGGACATTCATTAAAACCCGAAAGGGGACATTGTTGATACATTTCATGGACTTAGCACTCGTTAATTCTTGGCGGGCTTACAAAATTCATTGTACCTCTAACCATTTGCCACGGAAAAATCATGGATTTGTTGAATTTTCGCCTATTTTGCTCTGTACTCCTCAAAAACTTCGTGGCGAAAGTCTGGATGAAATTGAAAATATCGTGCCGAAAAAGTTCAATAAAGCTTTGAAGCCACCAGATTCTTTGAGACATGATGGATACGATCATTTGCCATATTTTGACGATTTGAAGTCATCCAGATTTTGTCAATTTGAATCTTGTAAAAGTCGTACTAAAACGCGATGCCTGAAATGCAATGTGTACCTTTGCATTAGTAGAGGACAGAATTACTTCCAAGACTTCCACGAAGTATAATTTTTAGATATTTTTACATATTATTTTAAAAATGAGACTTAAAGACTATTATTGTTTCCATTTTTTGATAAGTTAGTTTTTTATTAGGTATCGTGTGCCATAAAATTATGTTGTTATGTTTAACTAAGTGATATTGCACAAATAGTTCCTAATTATAATACCTGTTGAGACTGATTATGTTGACATTTGAATATAGTTCATAATTTTAACAATTTGTGTACTTACAAATTGTTTCTTGTGATTATTTATGTATGGGACTAAACCATTAAATACATATGAAACGTATTTTTTGCAACTCATTTGTTTTTTTCCATCTAAAATTAAAATCATATAAAGATGCACGTGTAGCGTATTATTATATTACATATGTGTTCTCGTAAATATTATTATGTACAAAACTAACATTGTTTTTTTTTATAGCTGAACAAACTGTACGGTTTTATACATACATATGTTCATAGCGAGCGACCGCTCAGCTGACGGCAACGTCACACGACTTTGCGCGACCGAGGGACGAGTTACTTAACCACGACACCGGGCCGCGTGGCTGAGTGAGAATTCGCCTTCCGTCGTAAAACGTTTGTCCGTCGCTCGCGCATACACCGCGTTCGATCTCTGTTCTATATCTTTCGCAATACTATTTTCTGAAACTTTCGCCTTCTCTCTTCTACTAGTGTGTGTGCTAAACTATAGCAAACTCTTGTACTTTTTCTACGCTCTTGACTGTCCGTGTGTATGTGAATAAACTCTCTCTACGTTACATCTAGCTTCGATAACTTCTGCTTATCACACGCCATAATTGGTGACCCCGAACTGGACATGAAGAAAGACCGTTTTAGAAGCGTCGCGATGAAACAATCTAGACAAGATGGCACGCAACATTTTGGCGAGTCATGCCGTGTCGGTGTACGTGCGCCACCCTTCTATCCCGAGATACCGGCATCGTGGTTCGCTCAGCTGGAAGGACAGTTCGTATTGGCGAATATCACGAGCAATACCACAAAATACTTTCACACTATCGCTCAGTTGGGACCACAATACGCCGCTGAGGTTGAAGACGTCATCACTTTCCCACCGTCGAGCAACAGGTACGACAAGCTCAAGGAAGAGCTAATAAAACGCTTGTCGGCTTCCCGAGAGTGGAAGGTGAAGCAGCTGCTCGACCACGAGCAACTTAGGGACAGGAAGCCGTAGCAATTCGTTCGCCATCTTCAAAACCTGGCGGGCCCCGGCGTTCCGGAGGATTTCGTGCGGACCAATTGGACGAACCGTCTACCACAAGGGACGCAGACCATCATCGCGTTCCAGCTGAAAGCCTTGCTGGTGGAACTAGCAGAGCTGGCAGACCGCGTGCACGACGTCGTCAGTGTCAACCCGCAGGTGGCGTTGGCATCCAGTACATCTACCCCAACATCGTGGCAGCGATGGAATGGCAGATCGCAGCGCTTACTGAACAGGTAAAGGCGTTGTCGTCGGAGGTGAGGCGGTCTCGGGTCGCGACCGTTCAGCTAGTCGCAGCTGCGAACCTCGACAGATCAGCAGAACACGTGCGCCAGCCAACTGTTGCAAGTACTCCCTATGTTGGTACCACGTGGTAAATTCGGCGACAGGGCGAAACACTGTGTAAAGCCGTGCAACTACGCGGGAAACGAGCCGGGCGATCGATAATGGCGACGAACGATTGCCCGGGCGCCGGTCGTCTGTTTGTCACTGACTTGAACTCCAAGGTGCAGTTTTTAGTGGACGCAGGTAGTGACTTGTGTGTATTTCCAGTGAGCAAAATTAAAAATAGACCTGTAAGAAATAATTCAGGTCTGTGTGGTGCTAACGGCACATAAATAAAAACTTATGGTTTTATAAACTTTAGAATAAACTTAGGGCCTAAACCTGACCTTATTATCGCAGACGTCACACGGGCAATAATAGGTGTGGATTTTTTATGCCATATTAACCTTGTTGTCGATTGCAGGAACCAGCGGCTGATCGACAACAATACTAGCCTTACTACCACGGCTTCGCCTGCGTGTTCTTCCGACATCGTTTCCTCAGTAAAGGTAATCACTGGTGAGTCTGTGTATCCCAACATACTCAGGGAGTTCCCTGACATCACTCGCCCTTCTGGCACGCATCACATACCTAAACACAATACCGTACACTATATACGTACCACACCGGGTCCGCCCGTATCATGCACACCTCGTAGGTTGGCTCCAGACAAATTAAAGATAGCGAAGGAAGAGTTTGCTACTATGCTGCAAATGGGTATAGCCAGACCTTCTGACTCTTCTTGGTTTTCTCCACTACATCTAGCTCCTAAGAAAGGCTGCAGCTGGCGCCCCTGTGGTGACTACAGGATGCTAAACGCCAGGCCTATCCCAGACAACCGATTCGGCACATCCATGACCTAGCTCATAGTCTGTCTGCAGGGTCTTCTCTACAATAGACCTGAAAAAAGCTTATAATCAGGTACCGGTGAGCCCCGAGGACATCCCGAAGATAGCAATATCAACGCCGTTCGGCCTTTTCGAATTCCTGTACATGATGTTCGGACTTCGAAACGCCGGACAGACGATTCAACGGTTTGTAGACGAGATGCTGCGCGGGTTCGATTTCTGCTATGCGTATCTACATGATTTTTTAGTATTTTCAGTAGACGAGGATACACATAAACGTCACCTGAAAGAACTCTTCACCAGACTGAACGAATACGACATGATTATCAACACTTCGAAATGCGTCTTTGGAGCCTCAGAGATCACTTTTCTAGGCTATTGTATTTCAGCCGATGGTACCAGCCCTCTACCCGCCAAGGTTCAGGCTATCCAGGAGTACCCAGTACCAAGGACCGTCAGGGAGCTCAGGCGATTCTTGGGTATGCTAAATTTTTATAGGAGTTTCTTTCCCGACGCTGCCCAACACCAAGGTCCCCTGAACGCACTCCTCGAGGATTCGGTGAATGGTTCCCACCCCGTCACATTCACTAAAGCTGAGCACGATGCATACAACGCCTGCAAAGAGGGTCTCTGCAAGGCCACCTGGTTGGCGCATCCGAACAGCCAGGCTAAATTAGCCATTGTAGCTGACGCATCCGACACAGTGATAGGAGCCGCATTACAATAGCTGGGAGACGATCGTACTTAGCAACCGCTTGCATTTTTCTCACGGAACCTCAGTCCTTCCCAACGTAAATATTCACCGTATGACCGGCAACTGCTGGCAATATACGAAGCAATCAAGCACTTTCGGCATATAGTCGTGGCAAGGGATTTTGTGGTTTACACGGACCATAAACCGCTATGTTACGCTTTCCACTCTCGCAAAGAGAACTGTTCACATCGACAGTTCAGACATCTCGATTTCATATCCCAGTTCACCACAGATATCAGGCACATCTCCGGTAAGGACAATGTCGTTGCTGACACACTGTCGAGAATTGACGAAATTGCCAAACCAGTAGATGTTAAGTTGTTGACAAGACTGCAAAACTCTGACAGTGAGTTAAGCAAACTACTGAATAGCAACACATCCTTGTGCTTTAAGAAGGTGGTGATTCCGGGTACGGATGCTGAACTGTTTTGTGACATAAGCGGTAACACCAGCCGACCATATGTTCCGAAAGACCTTCGGTATTAAGTGTTTGAGAGCCTACATTCCCTAAGCCATCCCGGTGCAAACGCAACTGCCAAACTTGTGGCAGAGCGGTACGTGTGGCCAGGTATAAGGAAGGAGTGCAGAATGTGGACACAATCGTGTCTAGCATGCCAGTGGCCCAAGGTTAGTCGTCATGCTTCTCCTCCCGTCGCGGCGTCGTTACATTCAAAATGCCAAGATCAAGATTCGCGCATATCCATATAGACTTAGTTGGCCCGTTGGCACTGTCTCACGGATATAAGTATTGTCTCACTGCCGTCGGTCAGTGTAGTCGTTGGCCTGAGGCAATACCTATTCGCGACATTACTGCCGAGACGTTGGCTAACGCACTTCTATATGGATGGATAGCACATTTTGGATGTCCATCTGACATTGTGACTGATCGCGGCGCGCAATTTGAATGTGATGTAGCGTGTCATTATATTATTTGTTCTCGTAAATATTATTATGTACATAATTAGCATTGTTATTTTTATAGCCGAACAAACTGTACGGTTTTATAAAAACATATGTTCATAGCGAGAGACCGCTCAGCTGACGGCGACGTCACATGACCTTGCGCGACCGAGGGACGAGCTACTTAACCGCGATACCGGGCTGCGCTGGCTCAGTGAGAATTCGCCTGCCGTCGTAAAACCTTTGTCCGTCGCTCGCGCATAGACCACGTTCGATCTCTGTTCTATATCTTTCGCAATACTATTTTCTGTTACTTTCGCCTTCTTTCTTCTACTAGTGTGTGTGCTAAACTATAGCGAACTCTTGTACGTTTTCTACGCTCTTGACTGTCCGTGTGTATGTGAATAAACTCTCACTACGTTACATCTAGCCAATTTTATTTTTACTTAATACTTCGATAGCTTCTGATTATCACACGCTATAGCACGATAATGCATATGACAGATTATATTTGAGGTGCAACAGACTGCAATGCAGAGGGTCTCGGGTTCGAACCCCGTCGCGCACCTCTGACTTTCGGAAGTTACCTATATGACTTTTCGAAATGATGTGCGTATTGATTGACAATTATTGCCTGCTCCGTGCCTCGGAGAGTACGTTAAGCCGTCGGTCCCGGCTGCCATGAACATCTATGGTAGTCGTTATTGGGAAGTCAGTGCCCTATAATATCCTGATACTTGTCTAGCCTTAGGGTATCGCGTTAGCCTTCGGGTTGCGGAGGTCAGGTGGTAGCCGCTCCGTGTAAAAACTGATATATACTAGGGAGAAGATCGTGCAGAGAAATTCCCGGGAAACTGTGCCCTTCCGATTTTATTTTTTATTTTTCTTAGGTCACTGGGTCCACTAACAGTAAGTATATTGTGTTAAAGTACAAAACATATAAAAAAAAAATTGTCGAGTTGTAAAGGAATAGTGTAATAACAGTTTAGATAATTATGGCATTTAGCTTACAATAGTTATATATTATGATTTAATGTTTATCAGAACATTATGATAGCTTAGACGTAATTCGGAAATACTTAGTGAAAAAAGGACAAAGTAGATATTTAGATAAAACTATAGAAAATAAATTGTTTGAAGCGTCAATTATTTTTGATAAATGTAAGGAAATAATTTTACATATAAAAAGAAATCACGATACCAATTTATTGACATCGGCTGTATTATTTTAGAATATTCGAAAAGTATATTATGAGGAAATAAATAATTTATGTATTTTTCCTAAGACAAAGGACAATGCGCAAAATTGCCCCAGCCCCGGCGCAAAAGTAACTTATCTCAGATTTTTGTACATATCAAGTGTATTAAAAAAATATATATGTAATATCTGTAGTCATAGTCATACATAGAAAAAAAATGCTGTGATTATTTATATAGTCGCGGCTTTTTATTTAACAATAATATCACAAATCGCGTAATTATATGCATTTCTATGACGACGATGTGTAGCTAATAATATTTAAAGGGTGATAGTTAATAAGAACAAGATATAATAAGGAACTTATTTATTCTATGGTATCACAATTCTAAGTCTATTAATACGCTATCTAAGAAAGCAGCCGGATGTTCGAAATCGTTGTGTCTGGCCCAGCCTAGATAGTACAAAACACTGATTACGTGGGCACAACTTCCAAGTGTTCGACGACCGTGAATACACGAGCAATAATACCCTTTAATGGCGGCCCGGCCCTGTGTCTCAGCATTGTACAAAACGTAAGTATAGTATGTTCTGCTTCGCACATGCCGAGATTGTATTTTGCATTTTAATAAAACATTTTCTTCATTATTGATTAAAATTCTTTCTGAATGTTGACAATAAAAGATCTCGTATACGCCCGTTATTTTAATATGTTCACTGCAGTAATACCGTGATAGCTTCAAATGGTACGTTCCGATTGCAATCACAATTAAATCCTCGTATGTGAGTTCAGGGAAGTCCATAAGTTGGTTGTTAGCGTCCAGTCTGTCAAATGTGACTCTTTGACGATTTATATTATTTTCTTCTATATAATCAGCCAGAAGATTTGGTCTATTTAAATTCAGTCTAATAGATTCTATGAATTCGTTTGTGTATTCACTATCGTCAAAAGGTTCTTGAAAGCAGTTGATGATGGCTCCTGCTATTTTAAAATCGCTAAAAGTATTTTGTGAGGCGCGATTACAAATTCTTTGCCTGAAGATCTTGTAATCTCTTTTAAACTTGCCGTTAATGGCTTCAACCACCCATCTACAAATAGTAACTAATCTTGACTTGTTTGCGTCCACGGTGGTCAATTGATTTTCGTCTCGTCGTTTAGTCGGTGGCATATGTGCAACATATCCATAAGTTTCTATGTATCGCATCACGAAAACCTCTGTCCAATATTAGAACGTCGCCCTCTTCAAATAAATAATGAAATGCGCCGTCTTCTATAGGTTCTTCGTGATTTTCTAATATTTTTGTCATGATGTTAGCATCCGTAGTTGTAGCGGCATAAGGTCCCAATATATCAACTATATGACCATCACCACAAACTATAATAAATGGTTTTATAAGATTTCTGTATTTGTGGAGGCTGTAGGTGCGTCTCTGGTATAAAAAGTTACAACTTTTTTCAATGAATATGTAAGTGCCATCCATTAATATCACGGCTTTTGGGGACTCTTCGTTTCCGAAGATGTAGTTTGGAAGGATTCTGTTTCTTTCAATTATCTCGTCTCGGGTTATATGGTCCAGCCCGATGTGCAGTGGCACAAAATCGTTCAGTAAACATGTTCTGACCAAATGGATTTTCCTGTCAATGCTTCTTCTTGAAAAGTTAAAAATAGAACACAGCCTAGCACTGGATTCTCCAGTTCTAATCTTGCTTAAATACACAGCTAAATCTATTTCTGGTGTATTAGATTGTTCTTGTAAAGATGGAACTTGATTCAGGAGGCGATTGAATTTCTCGCGGTTTAGTCCAGTCCAAAAATGGAGCTCATTGTCCAGCATTTCGTTTATGTCAAATAATGTTCTTGTTTCAAGGGCACGTGTGTAGATGCTAACAATATCAATAATATTGTCGGCATTGAATTCATTTTGTGTTTGTGTTATATTTTGTGAGAATTCTTCTACAGCCATGGTTGTTAAATGACGCTGGCAGATCCGAGCACGATCTGGTATGTAGAGATTAAAATAGCTGAGGAGGTATACCTTGATAGAATTTGGAAGTTGGCGTAATAATGTATTTCGACAACTGTTCATCATACAGCGCCGAGATGTATTAGCAGCTCGAGCCAATCTCGGTACAGCTATTGAAGCTCTAACCCGTTCTGGAATGACAGGCATGGCTGGTCGGTCTTCATTTGAAGTGGAATCAATTCTGTGCCAGCACGGGTGGCATATTGATCGTGTGCCGTCAAATGGCACCTGTAAAAAAACGTAAATATAAAATAAACTTGATTTGGATGTACTATCGACAGCAACGACGGATGACCATTTAAGAAAAATTTCGCTTAGGCATGTTGACTTTAAGTGACTCCGCCCTTAATTTTGTTAACCAATCAAAAAGGAATCTTCGAACAAAAAGTGTACCAACCGTTTGTTTTTATGACTTTTCTTACTTTTGCCAGATGGTATCATATTTGGACAGTTGTTGCGTTGACACAATACCGAACTTCTAACCACGAGCTCCCACAGGCACTTTACTCTACTCTTCTAATAGTAAATTTAATTGTAGCTTTTTGTATTAACTTTTGTTTTTGCTTTATACAAAATAAATAAAGAGTATTGTCTCTTAGGATTAAAAATAACGGTATGGAATGTAAATATAAATTTAAGCATTGTTATACTTAATCATTGAAATAGGTTTTATTTGTTACTTTCTTTTTTTTTTGTTTAGTTTGATGGAACGTAGCTACCTAGTTGTTAAATTAGTATTAGTAGGTAACTTTTAAATTACAATTTTACTGAGATAGTAAGTATATTGTTGTTTTATTTATTTATTTCAAGGTAGCTTTATTCATTTAACATTTATAATTATTATATTAATGAAGTCTGAAATATTTAAAAACGTATCTGCATCAAAGAAGTCCATTATACGAGCACAACAATAAAACTAAATAAACTATTATGTAGCCGACCTACGGCCTATTCAAATATTAACATTGTTGTATAAATAAATAGGTAATAAAATATATTTGATACCTTCCAGTCGTTTTGATTCGTTTGATCATAGCGGCTTCAGAACATAACCAATGTTAAATTGCTGATTTCTATTTGAGAATGTTTATACTAAGTACCTATAAATAATCAATCCTGGCGGTACACAAATATATACATAATACATATAATACAAATGTAAAGTGTAAAAAAACTCAAACAAAAAGGTCGTAGCTGACCAGTTGAGTTTGTATCGCCTTAGAATCAGTAAACAAAAGTAGTGTAAAAAAACTCAAACAAAAAAAAGGGGCGTGTCACGTGCCATGTTGGCCTGCTATGCGATTTTAACCTTAGGAGGGGTCATCCGTGGCTGCTGTCGATAGTACTTAATGGACGCGTAGCATAATCAAAATCAAATTAATATATTTATCTATCTATACTATATAAACTGTAACTGAGGGCTTAGTGCGATTTGTTTTACGTTAACGCGATCGACACGCTTATGACGTTCGGCGCTCCGATTTGCCCGCTCCAAGCTCTTAACCAATCAGAGAGCTAACTGCGGTAAACGTCTCGATCGCGTAAACGTAAAAACAACTCGAACTAAGCCCTCATAGCTATGTTTGTACATTGAAGAAAGCCCCTAGTATGAGTTTGTAAAATCTATTGTTTACTATACACGTTAGCGTCTACCGTAGCTTGTCACTTTTGACGGGTTACATTTTGACCATAGTAACTAGGCTGTTAGCAGCTAACTTAGGGCTATATTTCACCGGGACGCCATGGCGGCGCAACCAGTCGCCGCTACCAACAAAATGTATACAGCTCTATAGAGAGTTACTCACCTGGTGTCCGTTTGGTTGCGCAACCATGTACATACATTTTGTTGGTAGCGGCGACTGGTTGCGCCGCCATGGCGTCCCGGTGAAATATAGGTGAAATATATATAAAAATATGTGGTCAACGCGAGCGAATGTAATAAACCAACTTATCGATCAGTAAACATAACTTTTTTTGCAAACACACAAACACAGCATATATAAAATATTGAGATTATTATCTTAAGAAACAGAAAACGTTATTCACAAGTACTTGATTTCTTACCTCTTGTGGTGGTTCTATGTTGCGTAGGGTATGTTCCACGAAGTTTGCACGATCTTGTAGAAAACGAACATTAAGGACGTGTCTTCGTCGTCGCAAAAGTGATCGATGACACACAACACAATGATTAGGGTCTTCCATATCAACGTCCAACCTTTTGCACTATCAAGTCCAGGGAGATAAGAGCCAAGTTGTTAAAATAAAATGCAATCAAAATAGGTTCACAAAGAGCACAACAAACGCACACGAAGTCAAAACAACGAGTGCGTCATCATAATACAAACAAAGCTACCTGCCTTTACGACAATGGTGTCACTACTCTTCTCTTTCTAGCATAAGGGAAAGAGCGAAACGGCAATGTTAGCTATTATTTGTTACCTGCTGCGCGAATCGTGCGTATGCGGCCCAAACAAACAATATAACTCGTTTTTTAGCTAGAATAGCAAACTATCCCGTAATAAAAATAGTTTCAACTTCAATAAAAATATTTGTATGCAGCATTCACAATATACAATATTTTATATTGTATATATGACTGGCGCCTATATATATTTATGTAGTTAAGTAGCCTTTATTTCATATTTTGCTTGCTTTTTAGTAATATGATCGAATAAGTATTTGGCGCCTTATAGAATAATTAAAGCAGTTTTTTCTTGGTATGACTATGACTACGGGCATAACATATAGGTATATTTAATACCCATAAAATGTACAAAAATCTGAGACAGGTTTCTTTTGCGCCGGGGCTGGGGTAATTTTGTATGAAATTTGCGCATTGTCCTTTTACCAAAATGGAGTTCGATATGAAAATGGCGTGTAGCTTGATTCCAGCCATGGACTGTGTTGAAGTAACTACGCAGCGAATGATTGATTCGATCGAGATATACGCAGACAGGTTAGACAAAAAAAAAGTAGAGTTATTTTAATTACGTTTGAACAAACGTCAAAAGCAGATTATCTCGAAATGCTTAATTACGCGTTGCCTAGTCTTATAAAACTGAAATAATTTTAAATATTATTGGCTTATGGATACTGTAGCTTCATTATTTATAATAGTAAAGAAAGAAGCCTTACCCAAAAATATTTTAATTAGTGTTTATGATAAGAACATGACATCTCAGCACATTCATAAACCTATCTACATCACGGCCAGTACGTGATTAAAGAAATTATACAATAAATATCACGTATTGGCTAATCAACTGATTTTATATGATGAGGTTGTGCTGAGGTGACATATTACACCGACGGCACACATACATATTAACTGCAGATATGTGTATAGTTAAGATTAGTATATAAGATAATTCATTTGTAATAATAAACAGTCACAAGTAGAATCCGACTTTGACTCATTACCTTTCCACCACCTCTCACTGCGGCCAAGACACCTTTAGCCTTCAGAACGATCAGTCTTGTGAGTCTGCTTGACTGGCAGTGAGAAAAACCATTCCAACGAACCCAACTCCTTCCCACATTCCGTCTGTTGCCTTAGGACTCCCTGTGACAGATATCCCGCACATATCTATATATGTATCTATAAGAACTATATTAGGACTAGGGTTTGTAGGTGCACACAAAGCGTAAGTCTGTATCACCGAATATCACCGTAGTGCCACGCTAGCAGGCATCTTATTGCTAGGGAACTAGGTTATTTAGGTAAAGGGCTTAGGGTTACCTAGGATATAGTTATATAGGCTAGGTATAGCGTATCATAGACATTAAGTTATATTAATTTTACATGTACAATTCGGGTTTTACCGATAGGTTAAGGGCCCATCTGTACAGTTAGTAATGATGACACTTTAGTCAATCGAATAGGTGGAAAGAAACGTTCTCAAGGGTCAGTAGATTTAAAGTTAAAAATGGCAATGAAATATTTTATCACATGTTTATTGTCTTTGATTCTTTACCACTAAAAGCGGCGGGATTCTAGGTGTAGATTTTTTGAATAAATTTTACGCTTATATTAATTTAGCATCAAATATATTAACACTTAAAGGAAAATAAAAAAATACTGTTTAGAATTTTTTGAAGAACATGATAAAGGCAATAATGTACTTGTCATTCCAGCTCGTTCTGAGTCTATACATTAGGTTTTAGAAAAAATTGTAAATGATGATGTTGTTGTTTGTGGGAGAGAGTTAGCAAAGGATGTATTTTTGGCAAATGCAACAACAAAAGTAAATAATAATAGAATTCCTGTTAAAATACCAAATGTTTCTGATAGAGACATAACACTACCGTTTTCTTTAGGTGAATTACAATAAAATTGTTAAGTGATTATAATATTTTATAGTTTGACAAAAATAATAAATAGAGTTAAGAATTTATTAAGTGAGTTATAATTGGATCATTTACATAAAGTGGAAAAATAATCTATTGAATCGATTTGTGCAAAGTATTCTGACGTTTTTTATTTGACCGGTGACAAGTTGTCAACCGCCAATGTTTATGAACAATCTATTAAAATAAAACCAAACTCCACGCCTCAATATGTAAAGCCATATAGATAACCACAAGCATTGAAACCAGAAATCACCAAACAAATTAATAAAATGATAAAAGACGATAAATGGAATCCAATAGCGAATGGTCAAGCCCAATTTTACTAGTTCTAAGGAAAAACCAAAAAGGAAACGAGAAAAGATGGTGGTTAGTTATAACTAATCGCCGTAACACCGCGAGGCGCTAGTAGTATATAAATGTATATTTTTTTAAATATTTTTTTGTTTTTTTTTAAATTATTTTTTCACAACTATATACATAAAATACAGTTGACACAAAACAAATATTTATAGAATTATGAGCCTTTGTGAGAGACTGGAGTCCACACTAGGAAAACCCTGTGTTACGGATCACCAGGCCCTCACTCAGAGCTGTAGGTACGACTATTATACAATGCTAAATATAGTCATTCGAGTACTTATAAAATATAATCTAATAAAAGAGAAAAATTGTACGTTTATAAAAAAATATAAAATAATAAAAAACTAGACAAATGTACGGGCTGTGTGTGCATGACTGCCTGAGTGTGTGTGTGCATGTGTGTTTGACTGTATATGGGTGTGTGTGTTTTTGTGTCTGTGAGTATGTGTTTGTGTTGTGTTCTGTATATTTCAGATGAGTAAGGTTTCATTAGGAAGGTACGAGAAGTAATTTTTCAGTACATTCGTAATCTAGCTTTTGTAGCCAGTTAAACAATATGTATATACCGAAAGTGACGCTGAGCCAAGGCTGTACGGAAACGGTGTTTTGTACATACTGCGTTCCTGCGACGTTTATTTTATAGCGTGGTAGGGCTAAAGAACAATGGCGAACTCCCGAACAAAATTTTGTTGACAAATATTTTTAGCGTCTAGGGATGAAAAAAATACTTAAGTATATAGTTTAAATTCCTGAACAACTTTGTCTTAGACATTACTATTAATAGAAGTCTAGAATTAAAGATATTCCAGTTTAAAGTTGGAGAGGTTATGTAGGTATACGTCAATATATACCTATGAATTTTAAAAATGAATAAACCCATTCTTGTAGCAAAATAAAGTGGCAGCTAAGTAGCTCTAATAGTTATAAGAAGCTGATTAGTTATTATTTTTCACAAACTAATAGTTCTGTTCTACACAATTCAACGGTAACACTATTAGGAGCTAAAGGAATTATAGTCAGAGGTTCTATTATTTTCAAAGATTTATTATGCATATTTAATGGTTTCTTTTTAATATAAGCTGTAGATTTTATTTGAAAACATAACAACACATTTTCTTAAATTATTTATTCCTCATCAGCTCTTACAACAATTTCATCTAAAAATCCTGCCGGTGCTGTAATATTTTGCTGATGTCTGGCCCATCTAAGGTACCACACTAAAGTCATGGTATGTGCGCAACAACCGACAGTTCATCTTCCAACTAAGCAACTACAGCAGTACTCTACAATGCCAGCTCGACCAGGCACATTATTTTCTATTAAAACATACACATAATACTGTCTTCTAGAGACATGACGTGATTTTATTTTACCTCTAAGGTTGTATCAGAACTGCCTCTAAGATTGAATTGATAGGAATTATATTGCTCATTGCAACTTCAATTCTGTATCCACCATGAAAACGTACATGCTCGCCATAATATGAACGAGCTTGTCGTATTTGGTACGTTCCCAAGGCGAATAATATTAAGTCTCTGTATTCTAATACAGGAAAGTATATGTTACTACGATCTGCTGTTATACTTTCGAAATTGGATTTTCTTAATATTAGGTAATCGGAATCCGTAGGCAAGCACAAGTCACGTGGAGAAATCTAAGAGTAGTCACAGTCCATAAGCAGTCCAGGTCAAGTAAAAATCATCGAAATCATAAGAAAACACAAAGACGTAACGTAGGTTCAAACAGCGAACGAACAACAATTAACAAGATGTCGTCTTTGTGAATTGTCAACAATGTCAACAGACAGACGATTTCCGTTGTCATTATTGCCAGACTTGATTTAAGTTTAAAAAATTCTTGTGATTTTATTTTATTATTTAATTATTACCACTCGTGTAATGTTTGGAAAATATAAACGTTTCTTTTTTAAGTGTCGTAGACGTAAATATAATTACAAAATATGTAAATACAAAAAAGACTGACGTTAAGTCTTTTCAGTTTCAAAATACGTGGCAACACCATTTGTATTGAAAGTAGTGACAGTACAATATTAATTAATCAAATACACTTTTATTATAATGCATTTTGTTTTCAGACTTACTCAGATCTTGAACATAATTGGAAAAAACTTACGAAATTATTTAATTTTCATTCATAAGGAAGACTTTTCTAGACGCTTAATAATTCCATCAACTATTATTTCGCCATTGTTCTTTAAGTTGCGAATGCTGACGCAGAATTGCGTTTCGAATAAAATGTTGCCGAACAGTAAGTACACCAGTGAGCTTGTACAGGTCCTCAGTTGGATACATGAACGTTAGGAAATTGCTAACTTTTAGGATTGCTCTCTGTGCTCTTTCAACTTTTAGCATAGATGTTTTGGTTGCTCCTCCCCATACGGTAATACCGTATGATAGGATAGACTGTGCAAGTGCAAGATAGACCATTTTTACAATATTAACCTCTGCCACATGGCGCAAATTTTTGAAAATATATATTAGCTTTCGAGCTCTATCTGCTATCTGGTCAATGTGAGGTTGGAAGTTGAGCTTATCGTTGACTGTGATTCCAAGATATTTGATATTTTTGACATGTTGTAAGATGCGGCAAGAACAAGTAGTATTACGAGAAATCGGACACGAGCTGAAATGGGCAATTATGTTTAAATCGGCGAACGACATTGGGGCGTTTTTTATTGAGAATCTCATATATTTTGTTTTGTCTACATTTAGAGAGACCTTGTTACACGCTAGCCAAAACATTACTCTATTAAAACCCATTTGCGCGTAAGTGTAGACTTGTGACCATGAGTCTTCCTCGAACATAAGCACTGTATCATCCGCAAAACTTATTATTTTACCACTAGTCATATTAATATTGCAGAGATCATTTATGTAGCTCAAAAATAATGTGGGACCTAGGATGCTGCCCTACGGAACTCCATGTGCAATTGGAAGATCGTGACTGACCCAATCTCCCACTTTTACTCGTTGGAGACGGTAATTAAGAAAATCTGCGAAGAGTTTGTTTTGATGATGCCTTATTCCAAGGCATTCCAGGTTCTTTAGGAGCAGTGAGACGGACACTATGTCGAAGGCTTTCGCTAGGTCCATGAATATAGCAATAACTTTTTTATTTTTGTCTAGGCCGTTAATGACAAAGTCAATAAGTTCATGAATTGCATCACTAGTGGACCTGCCTGCCCGAAAACCGAATTGCGAAGATGAGAGTAATGAGTTGCGTTCAAAATAATTAATTAAACGTTTATTCAAAATGCGTTCTAAAATTTTTGTCATAGTAGACAGTATTGAAATTGGCCTATAACTGTTAACACACGTCTTATCACCACTCTTGTAGATAGGGTGAACTTCGGCATGCTTCCATTCGTTTGGGAACGTCCCCGTGCTAATACGAGTAGCAAGATTGCATATGAATGTTATAGGAGATATAAGATGCTTTCGGTATCTTTTTAGAAAATAAGCCGACATACTGTCTCTACCTATTGTACAGTCTATTTTTAAACCAATAATGAGGTTTTCAACTTTATCGAGGTCTGTCGGGAAGTTCTGTTCTTTTTTAGTTACCAAACAAAATTACGATTTATAAGAACAAATACGTGACATCATTGCGATATTGTCCTATAATATGGTAGTCTTCATTGACGTGAATGATTATTTGCACCAAAAACACTACCGTTTATGTGTATATATAAAAACCGGCCTAGGTGATTCAAATTTTATATGCCTTCATACATAGAGGCTCTGCCTCATTTTATTCTTTTAATTAATGCTGCCGCCATTGAATTTTTGATAGGCACTGAATATTTTTGGTGTCAAAATTGCAAATATTCAGTGTATAAACATTAACTACCAGACGAATGTGATTTCTGTGCGATGTAAACACATTCCTATTCTATTATTTTCGAATAAAATAAGCTTCTATACTATCAAGTCTTTTAGTTTTTATTACCTAGAGCAGTTTCCTTTCATGTTATCATCTAATTCATTTTATTTAGAAATCAGTTCATGGTAGATTCTTAAATCAAGGTTTTTTACTAATGTGTGCCCATAATTGCAGATGGATAATACAGATGAATTCGGCAGGCTAACTCCATCGTGTCGTGAAATGGTAATTGCATTGGCTGTCGACAGATCTCCTAGCGAAAAATTTCGGGTACCAACCAATGATCAAGTTCTTTTACACAAAACTTCATCAGGTAGCCTGCAGCCTTTTCGACTTAGTGAACAGTTTGACATCATAGATCATGAAGAAATCTCTCAATCCTGGATTATTTATTGAAGGACAAGTAGGTATGGGTATTTTGCCATTATCTTTTGCATCAGTCTTAGAAGTAGATTCAGAAAGTAAGATCGATGATGAAGACGATTACACAGAAGACTATACGGCAGATTTTAGAGGGTAGTATTGAAGAAGTCGATGTCGAAGAAGAAATTCCTTCAAACCAATTACAACAGTGTGTATGACCCGACAATTTTGAAAATTTTCGCTGGAGTAGAGGAGACATTCACAGCACAACCTGGACCCTAAATATTTATACAACAGATCCTTTAGAAATATTTCGTGCTATTTGGGATCCTGGTATCACGGAAAAAAGGAATGAATTTGCATGTAAAGTGATTATGCGTCAAAGCGAAGCCTTCAATAAAGTTCCAGTTCATTCCCGGTTATGTGGCTGGGTTGATGTAACAGTGGAAGAAATTTCAATATTAACTTATATGGGATTGTGTAACGCGTAGAATAGAAGAATATTGGTCAACGGGTGTTTTAGGAATGCCTGAATTTAGAAGGATTATGAGTAGACATAGTTTTTATTTAATTTTGAATGTTTACACTTTATGAATGATTATAATATCAATTGGCAGCTAATTGGCAGCTTCGTGTAAATATAATTATGTTAGACAGCTAAAATTGATCCGATCGTTGCTCATTGCAACCCAAACTTTCAGCATATTTACAGTCTAAGAAGACACTTGAGTCTGGACGAATCTCATCTCCTGTGGAAGGATAGGTTAAGCTGGCTCCAATGTATCAGAGCTAAAGCTGCTAGATTTGGTATTAAAAGCTATGAGTTATTTCAAGCTGAGACAGGTTACGTACTTAAATTAAGCATATATTATGGCAAAAATACAAGGTTCCTGAACCAATTCATAAATTGACAGGAGCAACTTCAAAAATCGTACTTACGCTTATAGAAGCATACTTACAAAAAAGCCACTAATTTGTAATGGACAATTTTTACAACAGTACAGCCTTGACACGGTTTTTAAAGAACCATCAAATCGTTGTATTGTGCATGCTTAATCGAAGAAGAGTCGATACTTCTATCCGATATTAGAAACCATACTATAGTGTACAGGGTACTAATTATAGTGGTCCAGCACACTGGAAATATCTCTGTTTTGTCGTGGAAAGATGTAAAGCTAGTCACTATCATTTCGAATTATCACAATTCCGACACATCAGAAGGACAGCGAGCTGGCCAACGATGCCTAAAACCACTAGCGGTCCACGCCTACAATAAGTATTTAATGGAGCGAAAACGAGGTGTAAAGTGACACATTAAAGTATTCAGAAGGTTACCCAATAACAGTGTCCTGAATACTTTTAAAATCCACTGTGAAAACACCAAAAGCGTACGAAAGTTGACACGCCGGTAGTTCCGCTACGCCTTAGGAGAAAAACTCTCACAGCAACAACTAACAATACAACGCATAAGACCCAATCGTATTGTTTAGTTTTAAGTAGACCCAGGCGAAGCTATATAAGATCATATAGACCATTTTCCAGACCGTTTAGAAAGTGCCGATCGTAGAAATAATGCCAAAATGCGATATAGACGCGGCCGCTGTGTGCATTGTCTTACAATGACAAAATGAACGGAGAGTAATGTGATTTGCAAAAAATTCAACGTATTAATAAGAATAGTTGCATGTTAGGTTCTATATCACAATCGTTGATTATATTTGTTTTATATATTTCATATTTGATTTGATTTGATTCATTGATTGAAGCAAGTTTTATAACTGAATAACAGTTATAAAACTTGCTTCAATCAAAATGTCAGTGACGAAAAATATCAGATAATATATATTGATACTCCATCGTAAACCTTCTGTTTTATCTGACGTTTTGGTCACTCACACTTTGCTAGCACTGAACATCTTTGATGAATAATATATGTTTTTTAGAAACATCCAACATCAAACATCCATTAGAAACATAGATCTACGCTCTAATTAGTCAACCGGAACGTAGATCTACGCTCTAATTAATCAACCGGAACGTAGATCTACGCTGTCGAGCTAGTTCATAAATAATGTTTTTGAAACAAGATTTTTGATGATTAGACTGAATAATTGCCATTTGATTTTAGCTTATCATAAGGAATACACAGTATATTGTAATTTTAAACATAAAGAAATCTTAAAACTATGTAGACGATTTTTATTTGGTACGTTTCAGCCAAAAAACGTATCACTAATAAATTCTAAATAAAACATTGAAGCAAATAATAGGGGCAATATAGAAATGGGAACTTATTTATAATTAACTATAATCATTTGTTTATATGTTTATTTATTAGGGGAAAAACGGATACAATAGATTTTATAAAGTTTACAATATATAGACAGTGCATAATCCAGAAGCATTTTCCACAGATAGAAATAAAGTTCATATAGGTTATAAGAAAAGGAGAAATTAAAGAACCATATACACAATATACATGTCGACGAGTCAAGATTCGTTTCCGAACGCAAGTGTGACGTCACTATGAGTCATGCGTGGACGCGACCGTTGGAGCGAGCGGGCATTCTATAATCGGAACCATGGTGTTAAAACTTAGAAGAAAACAGTTGAATTATAACGTAATCAAATTACATAGGTTACCATGTTGGCTTTCTATAAGATAACTAAGTGATATTCAATTTAGTTGTATTATACTCATCAAAGTTGCATGTGACAACCGCTAGATGACGGGGAAATCAGTTTCTGAAAATTTTACTTTATTACCATTTTTTTAATTATCGTAACAATTTTTAGCTTTTAATACATAAAACTATTATCAAGCAATAATTTTGTTTTTAAATAGGAAGTTCTAAAGTTATCGCTTACCATATTTGATAAATGTTATTTATTTTCGAACGATTCGGATCTGTCACATAGATAAAGCTGTTGTCTTTGACATTTTATCATTCCGTTAAATTCTCTCTTGATTATTAGACTCAAGACCTTGTTTTATTTTTACAATTCCATACTTGCCCTGATCTTGGTTTTCATTTTTAAATGAATGTACAGGCTAGCTAATTTTATAGTTGAGTATACACATTCTTAACTATAAACTTCGCTAGTCTGCAAATTCACATAATTAATCACTACATCATTGTAATAGACATATTGTTCTTACTTTTAACTTTATCTTACATGCTTAAAAGATCATCAGTTATGTGTAACAAAAATAATATTTTAATACCGCTATACATTTAAGAGCAAGGAATTGCAAATCTGAGTTATATTTCACAACATTATAAGGTAATAATACTACCAAATCAAGTTTCCACTCGCAGTGTTGCTCATGCGGAAAGTCATTATATAGGGATTGATAAGGCCTCCATTTTGTTTTACTTTTTAATATCTTAAATCCGGAAATATATTGTTGCACTTGTTGCCATATTAAGAACATTAATATATCGATTTTAGAAAATATATACTAACTGCTTTCTTCATTTTATATAATTGTTTTGAAAATAATTAATAAGACGATAGTTGATATTAAAAAGTATAATTAGGTATATTTTCTGCAATTATAATACGTTTCTTTTATTTGTGAGTGGGACATTTAAATAACAATGCCTTTATTACTGGTAACCCTGATAATCCTTCGCAACTGTTTTAAAAACAGTTGTGAAGTCAAAATAATACTACAGGACAAATCATGAACATTTTAAAAATGAACGTGGGTTTTCGGAACATAGACTATGACTAGTTCCCTTTCAAGGGTGATATTACGATTGCCCATTCTCATTTACTACCTAATTTGGCTTATCAATGCATTACGAAACGTAAACATACTTTATTGTCTGATAATAGTTAAATAGATAGTAATAGATAGTAGTAAAATTATGTTGGCTGGTCTTGGTCAAACTTAAGTGTTTTTCTTTGTTGAGATAGAGCAATATTAGGTAATGATTTTCTTAAACTGTGTACTGTTTTTTGCTTAAAGACGGATTTATAAAGTTTTTACGTGATAACTGCCAATGATTGCGTAGGATTGAGTGTTTTACGGGATGTGTTAGCGTTTCTCTAAATCATGTCCAGAATTCTGTTGTCAAAGATGACATGCTGCAATGTGTGGCGAGTTACCAGCCTAGAAAGACAAAGGAGACGCCTATATGGCTAAAATCGTGCTCAAAGATGACATACCTGTTGTGCAGAGACCTCGAAGACTCTCATTAGCTGAGCAGCGGCTAGTTGAGAAACAGGTAGAAGAATGGTTAAGAGGCTTTATTCAGGTGAGTTATTCTGACTGTTCAAGTGCTTTAGGGTTGGTTCGTAAAAAGGATGGTTCTACAAAAAGATAGCTAAGGATGAGTTTCCCTTGCCAGTTCTTGACGATTTAATTGATAAATTACAAGATGCAAAGTTGTTTAGTGTACCTACTCGATTTAAAAAATGGTTTCTTTTATTTAAACGTGTTTGAAGAGTCTATACGATATACATCTTTTGTGACACATCATGGGCAATTTGAACACCTACGTGCCCCATTTGGTCTGTCAATTTGTCCGAAAACATTCATGATAGGAGGAAGATTGAATACCTTGGCAACATAATTGAAGACGGAGAAGTAAGACCAAGCACTGAGAAAATTAAAGTTGTAGCAATGTATCCTGAACCTAGGACTCTGAAGGAATTGCACAGTTTTGTTGTGTTAACTGGATACTTCACTACTTTAAAATATATAGAAAATTATGCAGTTATAGCAAGACCTTAGACAGATTTATTGATATTGTCTTCTGTTTACGCGAATGTTATTCATTGAAATTAAACTACTATATACGGATTTTATCGCGTTGTTTATTTATCACTGTATTACAAAATTTTGAAAATATTACTCTACTACTACTATTGATTTTATTTGACTAATGGTCACGGGGAGAGTCTCCCCGTGACCATGGCTGCTGAAAAGCACCCGAAACGTCGGGGAAAGTGTAAACCAACAATAAATAGATTTAATAGTTTAAATAATTTTATTAGCTTATAAATTAGTCAAATAAAATCAATAGTAGTAGTAGAGTAATATTTTCAAAATTTTGTAATACAGTGATAAATAAACAACGCGATAAAATCCGTATATAGTAGTTTAATTTCAACAGATTTATTGAAAAAGAATAACGCATTTATATTTGGAGATGAGCAAAACGGTGCTTTCATAAATTTAAAGCAGAAATTGATGAGTGGACCTGTTATAAAGATATTTGATCCTCCACTAAAGACTGAGTTGCACACAGACGCTTCCAGTTCAGCATGTGCTGCTATGTTAATGCAGTATAATCCAGTTTCAGGCCTACATCCAGTACATTTTAGGTTAAGAACTAACTTAAACACAGGTTTAACCTAGTTCGGGCAAATATCTATAAGTGCACTTTATGTTATTGTTAAGATGCAATTGTAAAACTAAGAAGTTATACTAAAATAAATAAATAATTATATATTCTATGAGTAAAAGAACGAATTAATCACAAAGAAAGTATTCCAGTTATGAGTTAGAGGCATTGGCTATAGTCGAAGGCCAGTTGCCGTCCTGAATGGAGGCGCTTGGTGAAGATCAAATTTATGATAAAAGAAATTAATGACTTTGAAGAGCAGAGGAAATCTAAACTGGATGCGAAACGCGATGCTCTTAAGGCTAAACCACCAGCAGCCATCTTTTATAACTACGTCGACGGTGTCCTCACGTGCAGCCAATGTCCGCGCACGTTTACTCATAAGATTGGATATTGTAGCCATCAAAGGGCACATGCGAGAGCTGATCATCCTTGCTCTTTTCTAATGATAGTAGCAGTCACCATAGCCGAAATCGGCTGGGAAGAATATACACTGACCGACTCATAAACTGCATCAATGTTCACGACGCCTTTGAAATAAACATTTTAACCAAGTATTCAAACATTTTATACAAATTTCAATTGAAACCTATAGTTTGGTTATATCATATCCTTAAGTGCAAAGCATGGGCAAATATGCAACGGTCTTCCAGGCGGCAACCTATGCTATAATTGCCTGTGCGCAGGAGAATATTAACAACAATGTCACTGACAAGATTGTTTATATACTCAGTTACAGTCAAGCTGCTCTTAAGGCTCTGAACTCCTGTAGGGTGGACTCAGCACTAGTCCTGAACTGTGTTAAAGCCCTTAACAAACTTGGCAGGAAAAACACAGTCAGGCTGGTGTGGGTTCCGGGGCATGCAGGGGTGCAGGGTAATGAGGAGGCTGATGTATTAGCCAAAAAGGGCTCGGAGCAACAATTTGTGGGCTCCGAGCCATTCGTAGGTCTCTCTGAGAGTACCGTCAAGGCAGCTTTGAATGCACATGGCAATGATAAACACAGGCTGGAGTGGATGGCCCTTAGGGGTCTGGAACACTCCAAGAAATTCATTGCAAACAGAGCCACGGGCTTTACCCGGAAGTTCTGCGGGTACAACAAGGGCCAAATACGCCTACTCACAGGAGCGTTTACTGGTCATTTTGGCACCAATGACTTCCTGTGCAGATTGAGATTGTCAAACAATTCGATCTGTAGAGCCTGTGGTGAACAGGACGAGTCCATATCACACCTACTGTGTGAATGTGACGCGTTGGCCGGACTAAGGATGGGTCTGATGGGATTGGCATATCCGAACCCTGAAGACTTCAGGCTTCTCCCTCTGAGGTGTACGCTGCGACTGATGCAGTACATTCATAGGGAGATAGCTCAAGGATAAACCTCGGGGCCGACACAAAAGATCCCACTGGGTCGAAGTGTCGCCGGTCTACAATGACTGGCCCCCGGATCAAGATAAGATAAGATAAGAAGTGTATGTTTGTATACTGAAAAGGACCATACAATTTTTTTTAAACAAAGTCGATATATGTAACAAAAATTGGTTTTGGTTGGTTTATTGAAAAACTGGTTTTTACAATAAAAAGAATGTTGATGCTCAGGTTTTTTCTTTTAATAAGGTATATTGCCTCCACGTGCCCTTATTATAGATTCTTATTCGGGGTGATTGCCGCTTCCTTAAACCTCCTTCTTATTGTTCGTGCACTCAGGTTTACTCCATGCACTACATTCAGCATAAATGCAATTGGTAATGCGATTCCCGGTATGTTCATCTTTCCCCGTATTCGTTACAGCGATTTGTTTATTAGAAACGAACCACCAGAATGTATAGGGGCGTTGGTAATAAATCAGGATGGATGACACAGAGTTTCTGAAATTTTTTGATCATTTTATTCATCATGTGAAGCCGTCGGTAGAGGATCCCGTTTTGCTTTTAATGGATAACCATAACTCACATGTAAACGTTGAAGTCGTCGACAAAGCGAAGAGAAACCATTTCGTTCTTTTGTCTTTTCCACCACATTGCTCGCACAATTTACAGCCTCTCGATGTAGGGCTATATGGTCCGTTAAAAAATGACATAAGCAGACAACAGACCAACTGGATGACCAATAACCCAGAAAAAACTATGACAATATACGATTTCCCAGAGATAGTCAGAGATTCGCTCCCGTTGGCATTAAATCCCATGAATATGACAAACGCGTTCATGAAAGCTGGTACCTGTGGTGGCCATGCAACGATGACGTCTTTCAAGAATCAGACTATGCACCATCTTTTGTCACCGATCGTCTAGATTCCACTCAAAGCGCTCCTAACGTAGCGACTGCACCATCTGTTGAAAACGACAACTTGCTTGACGGGTTTAATTGAATCGTAATCGCACCAGAAAATCTGCTATACTCCCCGACACACCGGGAAAACAAGCACTAGAAGAGACAGAAAGTAACAGAAATTTAAAAAGAAAAGAACTGCATTATAAAGACGATGGAAAGAAAAAAAGCAAGGTAAAGAAAATGATAAAGGAAAGGGTAAAGGAAAAATAGCTAAAAAGGGAAAACAAAAGGAAACATTACAAGTGGAAAAGGCAAAGAAAATGATATTGGAAGAAAGCAGCGACAGTGCAGAAGATGAGTATTTCTGTATAATTTGTGGTGTCTCATACAATGAAGACACATCTGGTGCAGACTGGGTGCAATGCATCTTGTGCAAGTAGTTGGCTCAGTCCGGATGTATCAGAGGCAACACTGTTTCATACATATGCCAAAATTGTAATTCAGACGATGAATATGATTAAAAATGAAACATATTGTGACTATATGAAAATGATTCCTAGTAGATTATATTGTTAAGATGTTGATTTTATAATGAAAAGAAGCTTTATTGAGACTACTTTAGACTATATTGGTAGGTTATATAAAGACTGCTACGTTTAAGAATAAGCTGCTTACTACCTCATTTAAGGTGATTTATATTGTTATTCGATAACACACATAAGTCTGATTAAACTACGTTAAAGACCGTTAACTTAATAATAACAGTAAAAATGGTTTTTAATTAGAAATTATTGAGAGATTTGTTGATTTTTGTTCTTCTACGAAGAGGTTTTCTTTGATTTTTGTTTATATTCATTAGTATAGCTGAAATATTGTTGTTTAACCCTTAATTATCAGTATGCTTTTGTAACGTAACTGACCAGTAGTGTGCAACAGACACTGATAATACAACAGATAAATGTTAGGTATAATGAAAAAAAAAGAAAGTTATTTTGAATGAAAGAGACAGTATCATGTATTTCAGTAATGTATTTTCTACACTTATTTACTTACAGATATTACAATTTTTTATTTCAGAATGTTCAGAGCATGTTGTGTCGAGGCGTTCGGCTTTGCCTGTCAGACTCTGATTTCCAAATTGTTCCATCTCTTCCTTTATAAGTGTCAATTGAGACATATTCTTGTAATGGTACATCATCACTCTCACTCCATAATTGATCATTATCGTTTTCAGATGCTGGTTCTGTTACATTACTTCCACTCTCAGAACAGCTGTCAACAGCAAAATTCTCATCATCACTATCGGGCTCACGCACAAAAATGTTTTCATCGTCATTTTCAACAAGGGCACGTTCAATTTCACTTTGTGTTAGTTGCCTTTTACCCATTTCTTTGAATAAAAACGAATACAGAACACGACTAATTTATGACAAAAGTTTCTAATCACTGATATGTGATACGATTACAAAGTCTACGATTATAACACAAACAAAGGTCTGGCAGCCACTATTGCCTACCCAATACCATAAGATTATAAGTAAATGTAAATATAAAACAATCTACCTTCAAACAAAATGTTGGACACTTGTTACTTGTGGTTGATAAAGTACTATTTTTGTTTATTAACAATAAATAATAAATTATTTATGTAACAAATATTTTCATTGCACATTTAGATTCGTAAAACATTGGCGATAAATTAGATAAAAGGCCGATTCATAAAAATAAATATTTTAGTCTTTATGTAAACATAAACGTAAAATTGTGTCCGCGAGACACTTGTGGGTTGTTAAGGGTTAAGTCACATTAATTTATATGTCGCGAGATCGGGCACGCCACGATTGTGGCGGTAAGTCCCGTATTTGAAGAGTGGCTAGAGAGGCGGCATGGCGCCCTCACCTTCCGGCTGACACAGGTTTTGACTGGCCATGGTTGTTTTGGCCAGTTCCTGTGTCGTATACGCCGGCAAGAGACGCCCGGTTGTCACCACTGCGGCGACTGCCGCGACGTTGTTGAGGACACGGCGCTGCACACTTTGGCGGTTTGCCCCGCCTGGGCATCGCAGCGCCGTGAGTTGATCGCGGCAGTCGGATCGGTTGCCCTCTCGCTCCCGGCCGTAGTTCAGTCTATGGTCCGGAGTAAGAGGTCGTGGAACGCCGTCGCCTCCTTCTGTGAGGAAGTCATTTCCATCAAGGAGGCGGCGGAGCGGGAGAGGGAGCGTTTAAACCCTCTCCCCAACCGCAGAGCCGGGCGCCGGAGGGCGCGCGATGACCTCCAGCCACTCTGAGGTTTGACCTGGGGGTGGCGGGCTTTGTGGGCCTGCCCGCCATCCGTTCAGCACCAGGTCCGAGAGGCGGCGTGCGTGTTCCCACGCGCGCCTCTGTGTCGAGTCCGTCTCCCCTCTAGGGGGGAGACAGTAGGGTTTTATAATGTCGGAAGTGCCTATTTTGGGTAGGTCTTTTGTGTAGTGGCCTGCCGTTTCATACGGCGGGCCGAAACCTCGGCGGGGTCGCGACCGCATGCGAAAGCGATTCGCGCGGCCCCACCGATAGTGGTTTTGTCGAGGAACACCGTGGTAGGTTTAGTCGGTATTCCGGGAGGTACATTATTTCTTTTCCATCTTCTTTTACCCCGGCGAGTCCGACATAATCCCTCCGCCCGCCCCCGCGGAGGGATATGCGTCATAGCATTCCCCAACGTTACAAAAAAAAAAAAAGAAAATATGTCGCGAGATGACCTCCAGCCACCCTGAGGTTTGACCTGGGGGTGGTGGGATTTGTGGGCCTGCCCGCCATCCGTTCAACACCAAGTCCGAGAGGCGGCGTGCGTGTTCCCACGCGCGCCTCGTTTTCAACATTCGTCCATGTTAAAAAAAGCATTAATTTATATGCACATTACTGTTATAATATTACCGATTGCATTTGTCCTGTTATCTCCAACACTACTAATATTAAATATTTAGGTGTTATATTCGCACACACATACACACTCTTCTTTAAAGAACACATAACTGCTTTAACTAACAGAGTACGCAAATAATAATTTGTTTTAAAAAAATTACGCCTTATTGCAGATCACAAACTCATCATACAGATCTATAAGGTATTGTGTCAGTCTTTAATTCAATATAACCGTTACGTAAACGTTTAATTCAATATAACCGTAACCGTAACGGCTAACAACATTTGAACTGTTTCGAACGGCGCATGATTCATTTAGCTAACGACTTTACGGAGTAGCGAGCCGAGGTCATTGACCGGCCTTCCCCCACTACACATTGCAGTAGGCCGTGTGACAACAATCGGTGTGAAGTAATAATTAGACAATGATACGATACGATATTTGTTTGAGGTTCTCAAACTTTTATTTACGTCTACAATGTTCAAGTGTAAACGCTGTGAAACCGAAGCAAGAGATGGTGTCACCTGTTTCGTTTGTGAGGGACAATTCGACTTTCCCTGCGCTGGCATCACAGAAACGGGATGGAGAAAACTAGGACGCCGTAGAGCAACGTGGAGATGTGGTAGTTGTAAGTCCTTGGCAGCAGCTAGCCCTGGCAACAACACTCTAAAGGCCTCGCCGTTGGAAGCGGACATTATCGCAGTAGAACTCAAGAGACTCTCAAGTCAAATGCCTGCCTGCAGCCTTGCCTGCATTAGTGGAAAGCTTCAAGGCTATCAAGGCGGAACTCACTGAGCTATAAGCCATTAGAGTAGAATTGACAGGCATGAAATCATCCATCAAGTTTTCCACGACTCATTAGAAGCTTTGACTAGCAAAGTTTCTACCTTAGAAGAGGAGCTTGGGAATTTGAAGCAGTCTAAGGATGACGTAGTAGCATTGAAAGGCCGAGTAGAAAAACTAGAGAGCCTTTACTGTGAGAATGAGCAACGATCCCGTATGAATAACATTGAGATAAAGGGAGTACCAATGTCCAATTCAGAAATCCTGTTTACCATAATAGCTAAAATCGGTGACGTCATAGGCTGCCATATCCCAAGCGAACAAATTAACTACATAGCGAGGGTACCAATGCGCGGCGACAAAAGTCAAAAGAACATCATTTGCTCGGTGCACAATAGCTATCTAAAAAGTAACTTCGTAGCTGCTGCGAAAAAATATAAATTAATTTAATAATTTGAACTGTTAAATTAATAATAATAATTTGAACTGAATGTAAATAATAGCGTAATTTAAAAAAAAAATAGTTTTGAATGTGTGAATCCGTATGATATAATAAAAGTATTTAAGTGGCTCAATTCAAAAAAATCAGCCGACTTCTGGGGTATTTCTGTAAACTTAGTTGCAAGTATTATTGTTAATATAGCGCCGCACCTAGCCGCAATATTCAACGGATGCATTGATGTGGGCATTTTTCCAAATTTAATGAAACGTAGTAAAATAATACCTTTATTTAAAAATGGATGCAAAAGTGACCCTAGTAGTTTTAGGCCAATTTCAATATTACCTGCTATTAGTAAAATATTTGAGAAGATTATATTACAGCAATTAGAGAGCCACTTTAGTGTAAATAATTTATTTCATGCAGATCAATATGGTTTTAGAAAAGGCCGTTCTACGATAGATGCGGGTGTTACGCTTTTAAGACATATATTCAGTGCCTGGGAAAATTCGCAAGATGTCATTGGCGTATTCTGTGATCTTTCTAAAGCCTTTGACTGCGTTGACCATCATACGCTGTTGCGAAAACTCGGGCATTATGACACCAGAGATACTGCACTTGACTTAGTTGGTTCCTACCTAAGCAATAGACTACAATACGTTGATATCAACGGAAGTAAGAAGATCAGAAGATCTTCTGGATTACCAGTCACAATGGGCGTGCCACAGGGCTCAATTTTAGAACCCTTTCTGTTTTTAGTGTACGTAAATGATTTGCCGTTCTTCGTGCAGGATTTGTGTTATATTCTTTTATTTGCAGATGACACATCTCTTATTTTTAAAGTAGACAGAAGAGCAACAAATTTAAATAGTGTTAATGATTCGCTCGCGCACATCCTGAACTGGTTTACGTCGAATAATTTACTACTAAACTCTAAAAAACAAAATGTATCAAGTTTACATTGCCAAATGTAAAGAGTCCTAACATAAATATAAATTTAAATAATGAAATTATTGCTTTCGTACAATCAACAGTTTTTCTAGGTTTGACTTTAGATCATAAAGTTCAGTGGGGCGCTCATATATCGTGTCTTGCAGGGAAACTTAGCTCAGCCGCATATGCAGTTCAGAAAGTAAGACAGCTTACTGATGTAGATACCGCGAGACTAGTATACTTCAGTTACTTTCAAAGTGTCATGTACTATGGTATATTTTTGTGGGGCAAGGCAGCTGATATCGAGACAATTTTTATTCTTTAAAAGCGTGCAGTACGAAGCATTTATAATTTAGGACCAGGAGTTTCCCTGAAAGATCGATGTAAAGAAATAGGCATACTTACTGTTGCGTCGCAATATATATTTGCTAATATTATGTTTATTTAACATAATATTCACTTATGTAATAAGAATAGTGATATCCATAACGTAAACACTAGAAATAAGCATAAGTTAGTAGGCCCATATCATCGTTTACATAAAGTTCACAATACATTTGCGGGACTCGGTATACGTTTTTTTAATAAACTACCTATTACTATAATAAATTTACCATTACTTAAATTTAAAAGCGCCGTTAAAATACAACTTATTCGGAAGGGTTATTATTCAGTCAACGACTACGTAAATGACAAAAACTCATGGAACTAGTTGCTTGTTGCATACAGGATTTAAAGATCTGTATTACTTTTAAGTCAATTTAGTAATGTAGAGGTACCTCGTGATTATTTGTGATGTTAACAAGTAACTTGTTTCTTAATTTGATTATTATTGAAAAATATAAATGCACAACCGCATTTAGTCACGGACTGCCTTTGCATTGTCACAAAGTGTAAGTGTATGCGCCATCATGCCATCTTACTGCCTATTTTAGATTTATATTAAAACATATACCTTAGCCCAAATTATTTAATCTCTATAATATTATTAAGTTATTATTGTTTTTATCTTTAGTTTTTCATAGTCTGTAGTAGGTATATGGCATAATGGCTGCAACACCTTGTTAATCTGAGTTGTATAATACTGAAATTATATTTAATTGGCGATTTAAAAGAGTGGCCGTGAGTTTCTTGCAGGTTTCTTCTCATAGGCTCAACCCTTTGCCTGAACCTAGCAACTAAACTAAATGTAGCTTCAGTAACTTAGTAAACTCACTAACCCATATATTTTGACGTTCATAAGTGTTTCTTTGTGATCTAAATGAATAAATGATTTTTGACTTTTGACTTTGACTTAATCCTACTCAATGCGACCAAATCTCGAGCCAAAGAGCGTGATTACGAATTCGTATGGGTAAAGGGATGCAAGATCTTCCTACGAAAAAACCGCACTTCACCAAAGAACCACATCAAAACAGATCAAGATTATTTTTTTTTTAATCATAGATGCTTCAATACAGCATTCTGTCATGTTTTAAAGTTGTACACACCTTTTACGATTGAGACACACATGTAACTGTTTTTTTTTATTCATTGCTAACTCGCCGGCCTTTTGTTCGCTTGTCTCCGTGTGTTACGTAAAGTACGTAAGCTTTAATAGTTTAGATGTTATTTGCTTGATAGAAACTTGGCTACTTGACGGTATCGCTGATAGTGAACTGTTTGATGACAGATATATAGTTTGGAGACGTGACCGGGATTATGCCCTCCTGTATCCGTGGCTAGATTGCATTGTTAGATCAATCTAACCACGTCCACTCTTTTGTGTCCTTGGTCAGATTTCAATAGTCTAGCTAAAGACACTTAAGATATAAGGTATCCGTGAACCGATTGCTATTTTAAAGGAATAACAAACTGCGTTGACCTGTTTGTGATAACTAGCTGTTAGTAAAAAACTGCATATTACATGACATTTGATTTGTCAGATGGATCATAACATAATTATTCAATAATCTTCATTGACTTATATGTATATTACTGGCATATAATCGTATTTACCATGTCGTCCTCCTTGAATTGCCTGAAGACAATGAATCACTCAATAAATTAAAAAAATATATGCAGACGCAATGGCTCCAGAATAGACCAAAATATGGTGTGTATACGGCCAACGCCATCGGACCAATAATTTTGCACAGGGTTGGCATAACAAATTAAAAAATTTGGTTGGCAGAAAACAACCAAATTTGATGAAGTTGTTGAAATGTCTGCATGAAGATGCAGAATACTATGCTATACGAATAAATGGTGGAATATCTGATACTAGAGAGAAAGCTCAAATTAAAAGAGATATGTATATGATGAACTGCCAAATGTTGAATGACCACCAAATATCTGTGGGGCATTTCCTTGAAAAATTAAGAAGTTGAAGAGATAATATTTCGTTCATTTTCAATATGTAATAATATTTTTTTTAATTAAAGGTAAAAATGTAAATATTAAGTTTTAAAAATAATACATAGTGTTTTTTGTTCTACCCATAGAATCTGACTATGGCTAGCAATCTGACCGAGGGCTCTTTAATTTAATCGGTCTGACTAAGGACACAAAAGAGTGGACGTGTTTAGATTGATCTAACAATGCAATCTAGCCATGGATACAGGAGGGATTATGCTAGCACTAATCAGGCTCTGGGAGGGGGTGTCCTGATAACGGTAAGATGGGAACTTGTGGCCAATGCTCGTATAGATTGGCGTTTGTCTGCCGAGGACATATGGATAACAGTTACACTGCATCGCAAGCATCCCCGAGTATCATATAAGATGCATATTTGTGTCGTTTATATCTGTAGCCAGAATTTGGGGAATGCCTTATCGGTCCAGTTAAGTCAGTTTTCAAATTGTTAAATGGATATAGTCCTTAGCCATCCGGCAGACAAATTCGTTGTACTGGGCGACTTCAACCAACCGAATATTGTTTGGCTACCATACGATAATTAATTGAATCCTACTAACCTGCAGGGTGCTATACAGCAAAATTTTATCGATAATCTTAATATTTGTAACTTTCAGCAGTATAATCCCCATACTAACAGTAACGGTAGAATTTTAGATTTAGTTTTATCTAATAATTACCTCATTATTAGATAAAACTAAATCTACACCTGTATATCTCTCCCGCCAGCGATCCATTAGTCCCTGAAGATTCGTATCACAAAGCTTTGTACATCACAGCGGACTTTGTTCAGATTTACTCCTTACCGAGTTGCCCATATATTAAGTACGCATATCACTTGGCTGATTATGACGCGATAACAAGTGATCTGGATTGAATTGACTGGCAGCTCGAACTTACCTGTAGACCACTAGAAGAAGCTGTAGCGTACGTCTACGATCAAATAAATAGATGGCGCAACATTTACATACCTTGCAAAACAGCAGTTGCCCAATCCAAATATCCTCCCTGGTTTAAAAGTCCACTAATTAAATTAATAAATAAAAATTCGAAATATTACAAGAAAAATAAGGGATACAATAAACTTTTAGATTGCCAGTCTTTCTTGATCTTGCGGCAGCGCTGTAAGGAATTAGAAAGTAAAGTATTTAAGGAATATATCATCAAAATCGAAGCCGATATATGTAGAAACCCGCGAGCCTTTTGGTCGTACGTAAAATCAAAGAGGCAATTAACACATATCCTTCAGAGTTGCATTTTGAACACCACTCGTCTAGTAATGGTAACGATATCTGTAATATGTTCGGTAATTACTTTCACTCTAATTTTCTGGAAGAGACAGACTCTGATTCTCAGTCATACGGCGTGCAAAGTGTCTGCGAGCGGGCTACATCAATCGCTCACATAAATACTGTTGAGATTAGTATAGAGAAAGTCCGAAAACTATTGAAACAAATAGACGTCCAGAAATCAGCAGGACCTGACAATGTTCCACCGATCTTTATAAAGAACTGTGCTAACAGTCTTACCATTCCGCTTGCCATTTTGTTCAGGCGCTCCGTTGAAGATGGTTTGATGCCCACTATCTGGAAGTCGCCGTATATAACACCTATACATAAAAAGGGACCAAAGAACCAAGTCGAAAACTACAGACCTATTTCCAAGCTGTGTGTCTTTGCAAAAATCTTCGGAAAAATTCGCGTAAACAATTGTATTAGACCCTTAAGCTTGACATCGCCGAATTTCAACATGGATTTTTGTCAGAACGGTCTACGACGACTAATCTAGTTCTCTGTAGTGACTATCTTTCCGAGGCTATGACACAACGTACCCAAGTAGATGTTATATACTCCGACTACAGCAAGTGTTTTGACCGCATACATCATGGCACGCTACTGAACAAATTATATGGCATGGGAATAAAGGGCAATCTCTGGTGGTTTTGGTTTGGTTTATATCACATCGAATTCATGATGTCGAAGTGGTAACACTGTATTTTTTTGCTCCGTATATTTTATTAGAAAACTTGCGATTAATAAGATTGTTAGTGCTTAAACAATATACCATCGGAAAGCCTATGTTGTGCCCTACACGGTGATATAAGTGTCGAATATCAAATCCTCAAGACGAGTGAGTAATCAACAAATACATTTTTAAAACTTTTCGCAACTGTCGACATATTTGAATGCGAGTGACTCACGCGACCCGTGGTCCGCGCTGCACCGCTCGCCACTGCTACGCACACATTCAAAGATTTATGCAGAGCGCTTCTTCACAACCTAGCGCTTTCAGCGCTTCATCTCACTAGACGGCGAGACAATATTTTTATTTTATTTTTTATTTTACTTTTTTTGTTCAAAAGTTTGATTGAGCAAAATTGCACGATGTCTAATATGCATGGCTTATGTGCTGGTTGCCGCAACAGAATCCCTAACAAGGAGTACTTACATTGTAACTTATGTAAACAAAAATACGACCTCCAATGTGCCAACGTGACTGAAAAACGATATTTTGCTATGGCCACCGATCTGAAAAATAAATGGAAGTGTCAAGGTTGTCGTGCTAAGCAGCCCAAAACTGATAACAGCAATACGCCTTTACGTTCTGATGACAGATATACGTTAGACTCATCATCGGGCAACACAACGAGTCTGGACTGTTCACCGCCTCATAGCGATTACGTCACTCAGCGAAAAAGGACGTTGGCTGCTTGTTCTGCTAGTAACTAAGATTCAAGCTCTAAACATTCTACCTGCTTGTCAAAGGAAGATATACGATCTATAATGAGGGAGGAATTTAGTATCATGAGAACAGAATTGGCACAGGAGCTACATCAAAAACTGAAACAATTGGTTAAATCCGAACTTCAATCCTTCAGAAACGAAATTTCAACACTGGAGAGTAGCGTTAAATTTTTAAATGATTCTTATGAGAGCACCAAAAACGTTATCACCACATACCGCGACTCGATGGATAATCTCCAGAAACAAAATGCACAACTCAGCAGCACGATATTGGAATTGCAAACCCGGCTCCAAGTCACTGAACAGCACAACCGATCTAACAATTTGGAGTTGCAGTGCATCCCTGAGCATAGACAAGAAAACTTAATAACAACTGTAATGCAACTTGCCAAGGTAATATCCTGCGACTTAAAGGAAACTGATGTACATCATTGTACTCGTGTGGCTAAAGCCAACAAGGACGACAGGAGACCACGAACAGTCATAGTCAAACTCGCCACCCCAAGACTTCGAGATACATTCTTGGCTAAATCTATTCACTTCAATAGAGCAAACCCCAATGACAAAATCAATACAAGTCCTCTAGGGATTGGTGGCAATAAATTACCAATTTATATCCGGGAGCATTTATCACCAACAAATAAAAAACTACATGCAGCTGCCCGGCAAATGGCCAAAGAAAAGGGTTACAGGTTTGTCTGGATTAAACAAGGTCGTATTTTCATACGAAAAACGGAAAATGATGAATATATTTACGTCAGAAATCAAGATATATTAGATAAACTCAAATAACCACTCATTTACCATTTTATTTTTTGTTGCAATGTGTCGTCTTTGATTACTTTTTATAAAATTCAACTGTTTAAATTTATACTACCAGAACGTCAGAGGTCTACGGACTAAGACTCATGAGTTTCTTTGTGGTATTGCTTGTGCTAATTATGATGTAGTTGTGTTGTCTGAAACCTAGCTGAACGATAAGATTTACGATGCCGAATTATTTGACGCTCGTTACACCGTTTACCGAAGGGACCGCGAAAGTTCAGGTTTTCACTCAAATAAAGAGGGAGGAGGAGTGTTAATAGCCGTTTCTAATAAGTTCCATTCTATACGATATAAAGATTATGAGAGTCAATGCGAAGATCTTTTTGTTAAAATTGAACTCAACAAGCACAAATATGTAGTTTTATGTGCTGTATACCTCCCACCTCCAATAAATAAAAACATTTTGGAACATTTTATAGATAATTTCAACCGGGTGTCGGATGACATTGACAATATTTGCCTGATCGGTGACCTTAATTTAAGTTGCATCTCGTGGCCGACTTATAATAATGCTTCTAGGCCTCTTATAAAGCATAGTTCTTCATTGGCCCAAATATTTATTGATTTTATAGCACTTAACAATCTCATACAATACAACGATGTATCCAACAGCAATAACAACATTTTAGATCTGGTTTTGTGTAATATGCCAAAGACTACTGTTACGAATACTGCAAATGCTATTGTCAGTATAGATTTACATCATCCCCCTTTGGATATAAATATAAAGTTTACCGATGGTGAGTGTTTGAAAACTAACAATGTGCTAAAATATAATTTCTTTAGGGGAGATTACGATGCAATTAATTCTGAGCTAGATATAGTGGATTGGACTTATGAATTTGCCCAGTGTGGCAATGTGAATGAAATGGTTTCTTTATTCTATGGAAAGTTATACGAATTAATTGATAAATTTGTACCAAAAACTACCATAAGTAAAAATAAATTTCCACCCTGGTTCAATAAGCAGCTAATTAATTTAACAAAGGAAAAAAGTAAAATACTTCATCGATACAGAGTCTACAAAAACCCTTTAGATGAAATATCACTGAAACTCTTAAGTAAAAGATGCAAAACTTTGGCTACGGTTTGCTACAATAAATATATTATTCAAACTGAGGACAATATCAAAAAGAACCCAAAATACTTTTATAGTTACCTAAAAAACAAATGTAGTAATGCAGTCCAAATACCCCAAACTATGACTTTGAATGATACTAGTATTACAAACCAATCAAGAAGATTTAAAAAAAAAGAAAATATATTCACCAAAAGTAGACTTTAATTTTATAAGAAAACTGATCACAAAATAACGCTTATTAAAATACGTCCGTCTGGTCCGAATGCCGCCAAAAAGTGAGCGCGCTCCGCTAGCTGTGCTGGAGGCGACCGCTGCCCTCTCTACTGCTCACGTCACGTGACGACACGATGGCGCGGTACTTGACTCCGCCCCTTAGTCGGATAATTCTAATACGGCCTCTCCTGATGGCGAGGCGTCCTCGACCGCATCTTGTCTGGATGACTCCTCATAGTCCTGGGAATTTTCGGGATCATCGTCATCTGAAAAACCACATTGTTATAGCAAATCATTCTGTAACGTGATACGTGATAACAATAAACAGCCCCGTGTCACAACTGTAAGCGTGCACTCAAACAGCCACGACCGGTGCATGATCATTGCTATCCTTGTGTTTCATAAATAAAAATGTATTCAGAAATCATATTGCCAACACACACCATAGGTAGCTGCAATAAGGCAAGCGCATGTGGTTGAGAGATACGTAAACTCCCTTAAGAAATACTGCTCACGCCATAGGTAGCTGCCATAGGGCAAGCGCACGTGGCTTCTAGACAACAAAGCACACGCCATAGGTAGCTGCCATAGGGCAAGCGCACGTGGCTTCTAGACAACAAAGCACACGCCATAGGTAGCTGCCATAGGGCAAGCGCACGTGGCTTCTAGACAACAAAGCACACGCCATAGGTAGCTGCCATAGGGCAAGCGCACGTGGCTTCTAGACAACAAAGCACACGCCATAGGTAGCTGCCATAGGGCAAGCGCACGTGGCTTCTAGACAACAAAGCACACGCCATAGGTAGCTGCCATAGGGCAAGCGCACGTGGCTTCTAGACAACAAAGCACACGCCATAGGTAGCTGCCATAGGGCAAGCGCACGTGGCTTCTAGACAACAAAGCACACGCCATAGGTAGCTGCCATAGGGCAAGCGCACGTGGCTTCTAGACAACAAAGCACACGCCATAGGTAGCTGCCATAGGGCAAGCGCACGTGGCTTCTAGACAACAAAGCACACGCCATAGGTAGCTGCCATAGGGCAAGCGCACGTGGCTTCTAGACAACAAAGCACACGCCATAGGTAGCTGCCATAGGGCAAGCGCACGTGGCTTCTAGACAATAAAGCACACGCCATAGGTAGCTGCCATAGGGCAAGCGCACGTGGCTTCTAGACAATAAAGCACACGCCATAGGTAGCTGCCATAGGGCAAGCGCACGTGGCTTCTAGACAATAAAGCACACGCCATAGGTAGCTGCCATAGGGCAAGCGCACGTGGCTAAATCACTCACCACCAGTGAAAAAGGCTGCACACGTATCCGGCGTCCACTCTCCGCGCCATAAAACCATGTGTTCCGCAGCTGCTTGGGTCCTCTTGCCATATGACCCTGCTAAGAGCTCCAACTCGTAGCGGTGGTGCGGGAGCTGCTGTATGACTTTATAGGGACCTCTCATACCGGAATCCAACTTGCCAGAACTCTGTGAACTTTTGCTGACAAACACGAAATTGCCCAGAGCATATGCACGAGGCTGTTTCCGCCTTTCGTTGATAAGCTGGTCTTGTCTGGCCCGGTTCGCTTCTAAGAGTTCTGTAGCATGTTGTCGCCTTAAAGCCATCAGTGCTTCGCGGTTCGAATGTGAGTTTTCCAATGCTAGATCCCTCACCAGCGCCCTCAATACAGGTGTGGTTGCTTCAATTCCAATTAGCAGTTGCAGAGGTGAAACTTGAATAGTAGCTTGTTTAGTAATATTAAGCGTTAGTTGAATTTTCCACAGTGTGTCGGACCAGCTACTGCCTTTAATGTTTACTTCGACACGTAACATGTTCAAGACGGAACGGCAGTATCGTTCGGCTTGACCATTTTCTTGGTGCATTTCAGGCGTTATTAAGTGGGTGGCACATCCTAGCCCGGAGACCCAATCCTGAAACCCTGAACTTTCAAACATTCTACCACGATCGGTTACAATTAAGGATGGTGTACCAAATAAAGAAATGGCGTTTGTAAAAACGCGTTTTAATTCGTCAGTATCCTGTCTGTGTAATGAATATAGGAGGCAAAATTTTGAAAAGGCATCTACTAGTACCAAAACGTACTTAAACCCATTCGAATCTGGTAGTGGACCTAACACATCCATATGAACAGTGGAGAAGGGACTTTCAGGTTTAGTCCAAGATTCTATGGGCTGATGCGGAGCCCTAGGGATTTTTTTTATGTGATAGGCAAACCACGCAATGGCTTATGTATTTTTTTACAAATTGCCTTAGACCCGGGAACCAAAAATGACGTAAGATCAAGTTGACGGTTTTATCCATGCCAATATGTTCATGATCGTCATGAAATACGCGTAGAAGGCTCAGCCTGTGACCTTTTGGAATAAAGCATAGGAGACGTGACTCCTCGCCGGTAGGACTGTACTTGTAGTACAAAAGATTGTTCTTAACAACATATCGGGATGGATCCAACTGGCCGTCTCTCAATTTCTCCATCAGTTCCTGTGTCTCAGAATCGGCTGTCTGGGCAATTTGAGCCCAATTATTAGGCCGACGAATATGTGACACATTCACCGGATTTCGACTTAAAAAGTCGGCATGTTGCATTAGGACTCCTTTCCTATATTCGATGGTGAAACGAAAATCTTGCAAGTAGACCCACCAACGGGCTACTCGTGGGATGAGATCTTTCTTTCGTTCGGTCAATTTCAGCGAGTTACAATCCGTCACTATCCTAAAGTCGATACCAATAAGATAGTGGCGAAAATGTTGTAATGCTTTCACTATGGCCAAAGTCTCGAGCTCATAACTGTGATATCGGGACTCCGCGCCGTGAGTTGCTCTACTGAAATATCCGATAACACGTTTTCGTCTACCATCGTGTTCTTGCAGCAAAACCGCGCCATAACCGATTGCACTGGCATCCGTGTGAAGCTCAGTGAGCAATTTTGGGTTAAATATTGCAAGTACAGGTTCTTCCGTTAAACAAGAAAGGATTAACTTACGTGCCGCGTCTTGTTCTTCACCCCAAGTAAATGGTTGACCTTTTTTAGTAAGCCTTACAATGCAAGCAGTTTTAACTGCGTAACTAGGTATATAACGTCGAAAATACCCAGCTAAACCCAAAAATTGCCGCACTTGCCTAACATTCGTAGGTTTGGGTGACTTTAATAAAGCTTCTACCTTCCTAGGGCTCGGGCGTACCTGACCTTGACTAATGAGTCTTCCTAAATATTCAATTTCTGTATGGTTTATAATAACTCACCACAACACTGAATTTAAAACTCAAAATGACAAGGAGCAAAACAAAATATTAAAATTGCTTTAAATGATTAACAGAGATAACAACCAGCAAGGCTTCGTGGTATATCTATCCCACTTCTGATATTACAAACCAATCAAGAAGATTTAAAAAAAAAGAAAATATATTCACCAAAAGTAGACTTTAATTTTATAAGAAAACTGATCACAAAATAACGCTTATTAAAATACGTCCGTCTGGTCCGAATGCCGCCAAAAAGTGAGCGCGCTCCGCTAGCTGTGCTGGAGGCGACCGCTGCCCTCTCTACTGCTCACGTCACGTGACGACACGATGGCGCGGTACTTGACTCCGCCCCTTAGTCGGATAATTCTAATACTAGTGTATCTGATGGTCCTGGCATATGCAATTTGTTCGCAAAATATTTTTCTTCAAATTTTACTGACTCTGATCAAAATGTATCGTTAAATAAATCCGACTTAATCATTGGATAGTATTACAGGTTTGCATGTTCCACATATTAGTATACTGAAATATTTAAAAGGCCTTAATATACATAAAGGGTCGGGTCCTGATGATATCACACCATATTTCATTGTGAGATGTGCTTTACCTTTTAGTTTCCCACTCTTTAGTATATTAAATAATTCATTTTAAACCGGCACATTTCCAACCATGTGGAAAGACGCTAAAGTAGTCCCTATTTACAAAAATGGCAATGTAAAGATAACATAGGAAATTACAGGCCCATCTCAATATTGTCTGTTTTTGCTAAGTTGTTTGAGGCTTTAATCTACCCCTTCTTAAAAAATCACACGCGTCACATATTTGTAAATGAACAGCACGGATTCATTCAATCACGCTCTACAAGCACCAATTTAGTAACTTATCAGAATGAACTAATTAATGCAGTTGATGCTGGCATTCAAGTCAGTGCTATTTATATGGATTTTGCGAAGGCATTCGACAGAGTTTGTCATACAGTGTTGCTAAAAAAATTAGATTTATATGGTGTGGGCGGCACTCTCTTAAATTGGTTCCAATCGTATTTATCTGATAGAACTCAATATGTAGTAGTTAAGGGGTACAAATCCGTAAAGTAAACGTCTTTTTCTGGGGTTCCACAGGGCTCGCATTTGGGTCCGTGGTTATTTAATTTATTTATTAACGATTTAGTGTCCTGTGTTAAACATAGTAAAGCTTACCTCTTCGCTGATGATTTAAAGCTCAGCAAATATATAACTAAATCCGAAGATTGTGACCATCTTCAGAAGGACCTTGATGCTGTAATGAATTGGTGCATTGAAAACAGAATTTCTTTAAATATAAATAAATGCTATACCATCACTTTTACGCGCAACCGTAATATTATTAACACTGAATACCATCTTAGTGGTACGATTCTCCAAGAGAAAACCGAAATAAGAGATTTAGGCATAGTTTTTGATTCCAAATTAACATTTCTCCCTCATATTGACAACATTATTAATAAATCATCAAAAATGTTAGGTTTTATTATTCGTAACAGTAAATTATTTCGTAATCCAGATACAAAAATATCCATATATAACGCCTACGTACGGAGTAATCTCGAATATTGCAGTGTAGTGTGGTCTCCTCAATATCATGTGCATCAAATCAGAATAGAACGTATTCAGAAAAGATTTTTAAGACATCTTGCTTTTTCATATCGAATACATAAACAACTGCCCTCGTATACCCAGAAGTTGACGTTTTTTGCGATGGATAGTCTATTGGTTCGTAGGCGGTTACTCGATATGACTTTTTTGTTTAAGGTTTTGAGAAACGAATTTGATTGCCCCTTGCTTTTAAAATTATTTGGTTTGCGTGTTCCTAGACGTGTGCCAAGGCGAGCACTTGTCGATGCTGGATTGTTGCAATGCCTTACCGCTAGAAGTAACTTAAAACAATTTTCTACCATTTCACGGCTGTCGAAGGCATATAACACAATTTGCGGTGAACTTGACATTTTTGCTGATAGCTTACCATCCTTTAAGAAAGACGTATTGAGATTGTTAAGAAGTTCTTAATTGCACCTATTTTCAAATTGAATTGTATCTTGTTTAATATGTATATTCTCTTGCTTATTTTGTTGTTTAAATTATTTACCTAACTGTTAACAGTGTTACTATACTGTGGATGCTGTGACACCTTCAAATGTTGTGCATTTAATTATTTTTTTAAGGATGATTTTAGATATAAGAAACAATGTAACAACTACTGGTTGTCCAAATAAATAAATAAATAAATGTCAGGAACAGGTGTCAGATTGTTGCGCTGAATGGATTTTCGGTAAGACCATTTAACGTGCCTTCGGAAGTTCCCCAAGGATCATTACTAGGACCTGTTTTATTCAATATCTTCATCAATGATATCGGCTCTTGCTTTACATACTCAAAGATATTATTGTATGCCGATGATATTTACTGTATTTAATTATCAATGGATTATAATTTTATTAATGTTTACATACCAATATGAAATACATAGCTATATACACTAATGATATCGATTTGAAACTAACACCTGCTTAAGGCCATAAATTGCCTTTTTAAGTTTGTTACTAAATGAATGGTTTAAATATAACTTACTCACTATTAACACCTCAAAAAGCTCATTCATGATATTTACCACAAAAAATAAGCAAATACCAGACTTCACACCGCTTACGATCAATAATGATATTATTCGACGCTCGCATAAAGAAAAATATCTCGGCTTATGGTTAGACGATAAACTAACATGGAAAACACATATCGAACATGTTAAATCGAAATTAGTCTCGTTACTAGGAGCCCTACGTAGAATAGTATACTGTATTCCTCACAAGGTCCGTACTATAATTTATAATTCATTAATAAAATCGCATTTACAATATCTAATACCAGTATGGGGATCAGCCGCTCGGACTAATTTAAATCCGTTACAAAGAACCCAAAATAAATTAATTAAAATATTATTTAACTATCCTTTCGACATGCCAACAAAACTACTGTATAAGAAAATCGAATTATTCAATATCAATCAATTGTACACACATGAAACCTGCATTCTTGTTAAAAAAATCTCAACCAACTCCGTTCAAAGCAATATACAACTACATAAAACCACAACCACACATAGTTTAAAAAATAAACACAAGCTGCAATTAATACACCCAAGAACTAATTATGGCAAGAAAACGATATTGTTTGAAGGAGTACAGCTGTACAATAGATTACCAAACAATGTAAAAGAATGCGAAAGCCTTAATACATTTAAATATAAATTAAGGGACTACATATCTACACTTGCCTAACTATTATTAACCATGTATACCGTGTTGCACTGTTTATTTATTTATTTAACATACTCAAAGAATTTTATATATATTTATTTGTATCACATTAACGTTACAACTATAATGCCTATAAGGCGCGTAACGTTTGTCAACAATTGAAACGCACTTGAGGCAATTGTAAAATAAATTACTCAAATATAGTTTTTAAGTTCTCATTGTAAGTAAACTGTACAGTTTTTATGAGAAATAAATTCTTTAAACCTAAAACTTTATTGGAGCCATTTAAAAAGCAGTTTTCACATTTAAATGGGTTACATCAAGACCTATTTGTACTGATAATGAATACAATAGCCGTAGGGTTGTATGCCTAACTATAGGAGAGAAAGTCTCTGTATACTTTACGCCTTGTTTTTGTGAAAAACCTTTAGCTACTGTCTTGCACGAATCCTTACATTGTTTTCACTGTCATACTTTTTTCGCAATACCCATGGACATTGGGTTATGTTACAACTTTTACAAAGGTCATCAAAGACAAAAAACAAAATTTTATAAATGCCATATTAATGTTAATTAATAAGACTGTGTATGGGCACAAATTATAAGGAATAAAACCTTGTAGAGATTTATAGTTACTATATAATAAGCTAATCCCCCTTAAACTCGCCATATAAAGTCATATTGTATGGCTGATTAATTATAAATAGGCAACAAACCGAACGGACGTGTTTTATTTTGCTTTCCAATTATCACTCTAAAACTTTAGTAAAAAGTGACTTTTAAGTGTTGTGCCTATAAACGATATATAGAAAAAGTGACGGCCTATCAAACAGGGTAAACAGTTTTTCAATACATAGACTGGATCAAAAGTTATCGCAATTTTAAATTTAAAAACTTTTATGAACGTTTCGCCGTCCTTGACCTACCTCAACAACGGTTAGTGAGCAGCGAGCTGCACGTCATCGTCGCTGCCGCGCCGACGCACAGTCGGGTACTCTCGGTGTCCTTCGGGTTGCAGTGCCGCGCGCCTACACTATCGCGCTCGCTAAGCGGAGGACCCCGGCAGCGAAATTGCGCTACGAAAACAAGCCCTGTCTCTCTGTGTAATACAGTTCAACATTAAGGTATTATACCACTTAATTTTATTATAGTTTAAAGGAACATTTTTGCCAGACTATACTTAAGTTTATTTCACAAAGAAAATGGACAGTGATGATCTAAAGCCATCTTCGCCAATAAAACCAAACCCGAAGGCTCGTCAACCTGCACGCAAAACCACCAAGAAGGATGATTCGGAGGTTTTAACCCCTGATAAGGTGCGCAATATCATTAAGGAAGAAATTAGAGAGGCGATGTCTGGCGTAAATGCCGCTCTGACGGACTTACGAGTGGAAGTGTTAGGCTTGCAAAATGCAGTCAAATTCGTCACCGAAAATTATGATCAGGTTATGAAACGAATAGAAAACTTAGAAATGCAGCAAAAGACGATCTCAAACTTGGAAATAAATATTTGCGAACTAAAAAATGAAATTCGAGTCCTAAAACAGGGTGTTCAAAAGCAAGAACAGTGGGGCCGTCGTTCCAACGTCGAAATCGTGGGACTTCCCGAGCGCGCCAGTGAAAACCTAGTCGAATTGATATCACAACTAGCCAAAATAGCTAACTGCCCTTTAAACCCCGATACCGATATTGACTTTGTTACTCGAGTGGCCCATAAGAGTAAGGATCAAAAGAAACCCAAACCTGTGATTGTACGATTCTTGGCAAGATATAAAAAGGACAATTTTCTAGCAAGATTGAGAGCCATTAAGAAATTTACAGCTAGCGATATAGGATTCTCTGGAAACTCATCAAGGATTTTTTTCAATGAACATTTATCCGTCACTAACAAAATACTTCTAAGCGATACTAAAAGGATTGCCAATGAAAAACATTACAAGTACGTTTGGGTAAAAAATCAAACTATAATGGTTCGTAAAAATGACACCAGTGACGCAATATATATTTCGTCAGAGAATGATTTAAAAAAAATTGTATAAGTATACTTTTACATGCAATTCTGTCAAATGAGTGTTTTTTTAAATTATATAACTTAATTGTAATTTTATCGATAAAATTTGTTGTGGGTATTTATAGTCATTTACTCATAAACATCTACAGGGGGGTGAATATGTTAATAGTGTTAATTATTGGTTTATTTTCGAGGAGAGATCTTGGGTATTATTTATTTTATCTCATTAACTATGTCAATCACACGGGACTTAGTTTATTTATAAGATATTATTGTAATATATGTGTTAAAGGTTCTTATTGTAAATTGGTTGTTGAAGTCCTACTATGGTCTGAGTTAGATATAATGCAATGGGTACTCAGTTGAATATATTTTATCAAAATGTTCGAGGATTGCGCACAAAAACAAATATGTTTTACAATAACCTATTAGCATGTTCACATGATATTATATGTCTAAGTGAAACTTGGTTGCTGCCTGGAGTTTATAATTCCGAATTGTTTGACAGTAGGCACAATGTTTATAGATGTGATCGTGACTATACGTGTCGCAGTGACAATAGAGGGGGTGGGGTTCTTATAGCAGTTAGAAAAGGTATTATTGTTGATAGTCACACAGTATCATATTCAAGTGACACCAACTCAGCTGACATACTTTCTTTGTGCATACGCCTCAATAGAAGATCACGGCAAATTAAACTAAGACTATTTTGTTGCTATTTTCCTCAATGTAGTTCGCATCACAGTGAATTAGCTACCTTATTCGATCAGGTTTCACAATGCATTATAGAAAATTCAGACGACCACTTATTAATGCTTGGTGATTTTAATATAAGGGACGCGCAATGGTCTTCTATTCGTAGGGGGGCACCGGCTATTTTGAATGCATCTAGTCCTAATAGCCTAACGGAAGTGTTATCCAACTTTTTGTCCTTTAACAATCTAGGGCAATATAACCTTGTACCGAACAAGAACAATAGGGAACTGGACTTAGTAATATGTAGTTGTGGCTGTGAGGTGCAAAAATCTGACTTTCCGCTCATCTCAGAGGATGACCATCACCCCGCCCTTGAAATTAACTTAATTGATGTTTACCAGCGACCTCTTCGTCCACCGCCTCGTGCTTTTCGTAATTTTAATATCGCTGATTACGATCAAATTAACTTTGCGTTGTCTCAGACAGATTGGTGCAATGTCTTAAACTATAAACAAAGTATGGACGAATTGTTGACAAAGTTTTATGACGTTATCAATAAATTGATTAATGAATATGTCCCTTTAAAGAAGTCTATCGATAGAACTAAATATCCAACATGGTATTCGCCGGCATTAATAAAATTATTAAACAAAAAAATAAATATCATGCTAAATGGAAACGTTATTAGGAATTACCAGGACTATAGCACTTTTTCACTTTTAAGAGATAGGCAAAAGAGTGTGGCTAAGCAGTGTTATGATTCATATATAGAAAAGGTAGAAAACAACATTAAAAAATGTAGTAAGCATTTTTGGAAATTTGTAAAATCCAAAAAGGTATCACAAACTATACCTGATAATTTATTTTTAGGCAGCGTTGCTTTGAGTGATGGAAAGGCAATAAGTGACCTTTTCAACACTCACTTCAACTCTGTATTTGTAAGTGAAAGCCATGACACCTCTTCATGCCTACCGCGTGAGCACAAAGAAAACCCGAATGCACTTAATGTCAGTAGTATGCATATTAAGTTTAATACCATCGTTAAATATATCAAATTACTAGATGAGAATAAGGGTTCAGGCCCTGACGGCATTCCACCCTTATTCTTAAAAAGATGTCATAAAAACATTGCAGTTCCCCTATATATGTTGTTTAACGAATCTTTACGCTCAGGCATCATACCCAAGATATGGAAACAAAGTTACGTTGTACCAATTTTCAAAGGCGGTGACAAGCACGATATCACTAATTATCGCCCTATATCCAAACTGAGTACTATACCAAAACTCTTTGAACACATTGTTTGTGATCTGATATCTCCATTGATAAGACCTCTTATAATATGTGAACAGCATGGATTTGTAAGTGGCAAGTCGACCGTAACAAATCTGTGTGAATTTGTCGACTATATAGCTACGGCCATGGATAAGGGGCATCAGGTGGACGTGGTGTATACCGATTATTCCAAAGCTTTTGACAAAATATCGCATAATATACTCATTGATAAGCTGGAGAATATCGGTATACACGGCGACTTACTTAGGTGGCTAGAATCATATTTGAGAGACCGTAGTCAAGCTGTCACCGTCAAAGGGTTCTGTTCTTCCTTCCTGCCCATATCTTCAGGCGTCCCGCAGGGCTCTCATCTTGGCCCTGTTTTATTTGATATTTATTTAAATGATATTGTAGAAGTATTTAACGCATCTAAATTCATCCTTTACGCAGATGACAACAAAATATACAAAGTTATTAGTAGTCTTAATGACTGTTTAGATCTCCAAAATGACATAAATAGACTGTGTGACTACTGCAATAGGAATTCCTTGTTTTTAAATATAAATAAATGTAATATTATAACGTTCACAAGAAAAAAATCTCCAATATTATATCAATATAGAATGAACAATGAATACCTGACTAGAGTATCCACTATACGTGACCTTGGGATTCAGCTTGACGAGAAACTATTATTTGATGCTCATATTGAAAATATAACAAGTAAAGCATTTCGTATGCTAGGCTTTGTATTAAGGGTCGGCAAAGACTTCAACCAGATATCAACACTATTGCTTCTATTTAAAACATTGGTTAGACCTTTAGTAGAATATGCTTCAGTTGTTTGGAATATATAAAAGTCAAATCGAGAAATTACAGAACAGATTTATTAAATATATTCACTGGCGTTTCAACTTAAGTCCCGAACTATCACCAAGCCTCCAGCTTCTAGAAGGACGGCGAGCAGAACGTGACTTACAATTTTTATACAAGATTATACGAGGGCATACGGACTCGCCTTATCTTCTCAAACAGATAAGTTTTAGATGTTCGCGCCCAAATACCCGAAAAAGATCTCTCTTCCATGTTCATTACTCAAGAACGAATTATGGTAAAAATGTCTTTATTAAAAGAGCTTGTAACACTTACAATAAATTAATTTGTTCCTCACCTAGCTGTAATATAGATATATTTCACCTATCTTCAACCAAATTTAAAAACAGTGTCAGGAAAATCTTTATGTCTTTAGTAACTGTATTTAACTCTAAATACGTTGTCTGTAACTGTAAAAATCTATGAATTACTGTAATGTACATACCAAATACATATATGTATAACAACCTGAGGAAACTATTTAGGATAATGTATTAGTTTTAAGTTATATCTTTTATTTGTTATTTAAATCTGTTTGTTTCCCAAAATTATAAAATAAAATAAAATAAAAAAATAAAATAATCGCTAACAATAATTCGGCTATAAGGGCAATTTTTCGTGTTGTAGCAAACGCAATAGGAATATGAGAAGTTCATGATTTATTCACGCGTCATTTGACGCAATACGTTATTTATAAAAATATATTAATTGCCTGCATTACTAGACATTGAGCAAATCGCTCTTTTTTCGTATTGTACTGGAAGTTTAAGTGCAAAAGCAGACCACGTAAACTTCGGTAAATTTTATGGCAAATTATTAATGCGCCCTGTTAATTGCTACTATAAGAAGAATTAGTAAATCAACCATATTGAAAGATTTTAGGGTTCAATCTCTATAATATTTTTTTAAATTCATAATCCATTCTTTATAATAACATTTTGTGAATACCTACTACTTTGCACTCTTTTTTATTCTACAGAACCCTGACAGTACCTAATATGGATGTGGACCGTTTCTTGGCACGGGACAATTTCCACGAATTGTTTACTGGAGTGATGTGGCCTTGGCAAATCACACATTTTATAATAAGAGAAGATCAATGCTTTGGATGTCACAATCAGATATATTAATTTGAATCTTCCATCCCATTTCATTATAACTAAAGAGAAAATAAAATATTTATTCTATGTAAACATTTTTTGGTGTCAGCATTGTAGATTTGCAATTTACGACCATTATTTAAGTGATACGTACGAAATTTGCAGCACCTAATCCTTATTTCGTTTTTTATCTATCACAAATAGTACGTATTTATATTATTAACAATAACTCTTAAATTTAAAATATGTATAGAATACAAACAATATCAATCAATAAGTCGGCTCATTCGGCGTGGCGGCGGGCGGCGCGAGAGGCGAACTGAAGTACCAAAGTATGTAGAGGGGATACTCGCACTGCGCCACCCGCCTGCTCCTTAGCCGCTCAGTGCAGAGCCGTGAAACTTCTATACATTTGTCGTCACAAAAAAATTGCATAGAAAGTGCTGCCATCTTTGTGAATGAGAACTCAAACTAGGCCATAGTTAATATAATAATTGTCATAATTGTACATAATTGGCCATAATTGTACATAGCTACCGATAGGTAGAGCTAGCTGACTAGTTGATATGAGAACTAAATTATTCAGGTGTTTATCTAAATAAATACTATTATAATTAATTATGTAATTAAAATACATATTTTTGTTAACATGCACGAAGTACTGAAACGCGATTGCGGAACGTAAACATTGTACTGAATTAAATAATTTTATAAAATTAGAAATCACCGTGTGAATAGTATAAAAAAGTTATGTGTTTATTCGTACTTATGTGACTATTATCTATTATTGTTCGCAACGTATAAAACCTCGTTAAAACAAAATACAAACTGTGAAGTGTCTTAAACATTATCTGTAAAAGTTACAATAAATAAGTGATAGACCGCTAAAACTTCGGTAAAACGGTGTACGCAGTTACTTGACGCTAAATTGGAAAATCAAGGGCGCGTTCCATACATGAATTGTACATTGACGTTGAGCATCAAGTTCGGAAATAGTGTTACCAGAACATAACAACTACACAAGTTAACCTGTACTAAAGTTGAATAATGACATCTAGCGGCAAAGGCTGACAATATCTTGTAATACAATTGTACTAGTCGAATGTTATGAAAAATCATTCAAGAAACGCCATCTATCTGTAAACGATTGAACAAATTAACAACGCAGTTAGCAAATAATTTGTTTATCACTTATCTTCATAGATGTCGCACTAAGTTACTAAAAATCAATATATCATAGAAATAACCTCAACTTTAATAAATAAAAACAAACTAGAACACATACAATATGAATTTCTTTGAAAATATAACGCTGCGCAAAACACGGAACAAATCACTATCAGAGACTGAAAGTATAAATACTTCTGCAGCAGATATTGGCTCTAAAAGTTTAGTGGAGTAGTCTGACAATGATACTGATGATGAAATATTGGATCTAAGGCAACAAATTCAGCAATTGAAACAAGAACTAGCGTCGGCGCATCAAGAAATTAATAATTTATCAACAGAAAATACAGATCTGAAGAATACCATTCAAATATTGACCAAAACTAAAATACTCATCCCAAACAAAAATTCAAAGTTGACAACACCAAGTAAAAGAGCAAAAAATGTTGAAAAAAAACATCTAGAGTTTTCTCAACCTGAACCTCTTATTCAAGCATGCCAACCAGTCCAAACAACACCATCCAATATAAGCAATTTTTTTGTATTTTAAGTAGTAATAAGTCTAATAAACTTCTAAGTATCGCATTGAAACAGTTTCCAACTTATAGTATATGCCATTATCTATCGCCTAACTGTTCCATAACTAAACTGCTTGACAACCTGGAAGCTAAATTAATTGACTATACAATAAATGACTATTGTGTCATTTTTATAGGTAGTGAGGATTTTAAAAGGACTTATAATTATTTTGAAATTGCTACTGAATTGCGCAATAAAATTGCTAGTATAACACATACAAATATAATATTATGTTTGCCTACTTACAAGTGTAACCACTATAGCGCTATGGCGAATATAAATGTTCAATAGTCTGCTCTATCATGACATAAACATCTATAAATATGCATTAATATTAGATTCTAATTTGAATCTGGAATATGACTATACCATGTTTCGTAAGCATGATGGAGTACTTAACAATAGAGGCATGGTAAATATATTTGAAAATTTAAAATACCTAATTGATAGCATGTCCTCACATTCTGAATTTTATGAAAATTTAAATTATAACCAGATGCTGTGCAATTAAACTAGTAAACTATAAAATTGCAATTGTATGCATTTATAGGGTGCCTAAACCAAAAAACATTTTTTTTTTTCAAAATTTAGAACAATTACACATGCTCATAAGTAAAAAGAAATATAAAACATAATCATAGCAGGTGACTTCAATATAGATGTCCTGAAAAATAGTACTCTATCATTAGAATCAAAATGTTTGTTGCTAAATTTCAATTTAAAACTGTCTCTAGAGAAACCCACAAGGTTAGTAAGCCAAACATGTATAAATAATTTTGCTCACAATTTTCAAAAATGTTGGCATGCTGATATAATAGAACTAGCATTGTCTGACCATACAGCATAGCTTCTCAAGTGTCCCGTTAAATATACGCACATCTTACAAAAATGGACTAAACAAGAAAGAGATTATTCACTAGAAAATGAAGAAAAATTTAAAAAACTCATTAGTAAATGACATTTGCAGAAATTTATAAAACTAACGATGTGAATACCGCATATAATTTATTTTTTGACCAATTTAATCTTATTTATAAGCTATGTTTTCCGTTAAAGGTAGTTACTATGAGAGCCACCAGAAAGGCCAAATGGATTTCCCGCGGTATCAAAATTTGCAGTAGGAAAAAAGGACAACTATTATGGGCCACTAGCATAAAACCATCCCCTTCTAAAAAGATTACCTATAGCAACTATGATAAGTTATTTAAAAAAATTATAACCCTTACAAAAAGAATCCAAAATGTACATAAAATTAATAATTCTAATAATAAAATGAAAACGACATGGCAAATAATTAATAATAATAAATATAATACACCTAAAGAAATTATACATAAAATACAAGTTCATGATACAATCATAAGTGACTCAAAAACAATAGCGAAAAGGCACGCATGCTGCATCTGCTATATCTAATAGGAAAGATTCCATGTTCATGGCTCCAAGTACGCCTCAAGATATTTTGACCATTATCAGCAACTTAAAAGTACCAGAAGTGCGGGGTATGATGAAATCACTACCAAAATTATAAAATTAGTTGGTAATTCCATTTGTCATCATCTCAGCTATATAATAAATCTATCTATTTGTCAAGGTATATTTCCAGAAAGACTGAAAGTTTCTATAATTAAGCCCATTCATAAAAAAAACAAGAAATATTTAATGTCTAATTATAGGCCTATTGCCCTTATACCAATATTTTCTAAAGTTTTTGAGAAGTACATAATATATAATTAAATCAACAGATATTTAGAGTTCAATAAAATCATTTGTAAAGAACAAAAGGGTTTTAGACCAAACATGTCGACTAAATTAGCGATTTATGAGTTTTTAAATAAAACAATGATAAATATAGATAAACGAAACCCAGTGTGCGCAGTGTACTGCGATATGACTCAGGCATTTGATCACGTTGATCACAGTATACTAAAATATAAGCTTGAACGCTATGGTATACGAGGAAATGTCCTAAATTTGCTTGTGTCATATCTAACTAACAGAAAACAGTTTAGGGCGTTAACAGGAGTCGATTTTAAAGTAAAAAGAGAAATTACAGCTACATCAGACGTACGAAATGTTACCTACGGAGTTCCACAAGGCAGTTTACTGGGTCCTCTGCTGTTTATTATCTATATTAATGACCTTCCCAGTTCAGTCAACCACCCTATAAACTTATTTACTGATGATAGCACACTGACAGTAGCTTGTAATACCTTGGACGAATATGAACATGATATTATCAATGCATTATCCCTAATAATTTCTTGGATGAATAATAACAATTTATTATAAACTTAGAAAAACTCAAATCATGCACTTTAGTCAAAGAACACAAAATAAACAACTAAATATAAAATATGAAGATGTCATTGTGAGTACTGTAGACAATGCTAAGTTTCTCGGATTAACTATCGACAAACAATTGAACTGGAAGGCACATATAGAAGATTTAGCAACAAAGATAAGTAGCGCTCTATAAACTTTCTCCAATAGTGGATGTCTCGGCATTATTAACAGCATATCATGGTCTCATAGAGTCTAAACTGTCAGATGTAATTGTTCGAAATCGACGTGACTGCCATAGTAAGAGATTATGTATGACCATTGCTAAGACAACACTGATGAGCAAAAGCATATTCTGTATGGCACCAAAAATCTTTAACAAAGTGCCAAAGTCATACAAATCACTTTATTTAAATCAATTTAAACATGCCTTAAAAGCCCTTTTAGTATTAAAATACTATTATACTATAAATGAATTTCTGGATGATAAACAAATTTAATTATGTAATTGTATTGTTATTGCATTGTGTTATTATTATTATTATTATTTAAAGTGACATTCTTACTATGGACTAATTTAATTTAATTTTTGACATGATTTTAACTCTGACATAATTTTCTATCCGTTGACATAAAGATACTAAACCTAAATGTTATTATTATTATATTCAATCACTCTAGACATCCTGATAAATTAAAAATAAAATTGTAATGTTGTTGTTATTGAATATTTCTCTTTATTAATTGTTTTACTTTTTTTATTATTTATGATCAATTAATAATAAAAATCATATTTAAATTATAATATAAATTTTATGCGATGAATGCTGTTATTAATTATTGTTAACATTTGCATGTCTTCAAATGGACAGAACATGTTGAGACTGTAATATTTTGTAACACCATAATGTACACATGTTATAGCAAATAAATGATCTTTATCTTTATCTTTATGCAAATAATTACAAATTATCAATTTATAAATGTTATTTATGTGAAACAAAACGTAAATGATGATTGACTGACATACACTATAGCTTAAACTTTCAAAACTTTTCTGTTTCTGGTTTCGTGGTGTTTTGGAAATCTATGTATTTTGTGCTTTAAAACTTTGACCCTGTTTTTTCCCTTGGACTCTGTGATAAGATACGTAAGCCCTACGCTTTGAATACTGGAACTTGTTTGCTTTTATGATTTGGAATTGACGACAATTTTAAAATGCCTAGACAGTCAGCTCTCAAGTGCTATTTTGGATGTTTTCCGTATTTGAATAGGACTTCAACTTTGTGTCTTTCAGGAAAAGTCCATCACTTCCCACCTCCGGAATACCCATATACGGAAAAATTGTATCAATGGAAATTAGTTTTGAGTGAAACAGACAAAGAAAAGGGTGACAAATACATATGTAACAACATACGTATATGCGATCACCATTTTGAAGACTTTTACAAAACAGCCTGTGGTCGTCTCACTAAAATGCTGTTCCAACATTGAATATTGGTAAGTAACTTTTCCTCTATGGAACAATAACAACAGTACCTGAGTTTTGATGTTCAGTGGTTTAGTAAAAAAATCTTAATTGACATGCCTCTTTAATTTAATTTAATAAAAAGCTGTTTATTTTACTATTGTATGTAATATATTAAAATGTTCTAACTCGTTTGAATATTAATTATCAATCACCATAATATATTACATAATATTGTCTTCTGTTTACGCGAATGGTATTCATTGAAATTAAGCTACGATATATGGATTTTATCGCATTGTTTATTTGACACTTTGTTACATAATTTAAAAACTGTTACACTACTACTACTATTAAACTTAACAATTTTTGAAGCTAATTATTCTAAGTCTCCCCGTGACCATGGCTGCTGAAAAGCAACTGGAACATCGGGGAAAGTGTAAACTTAAATATAAATAGTTTTAATAATTTAATTAGCTTAAAAATTAATAAAGTTTAACCTTTCGCGTGTATAACGCGTGGATCCAAGTTCAAAAAATCTCGGCGCTTATGTGTCTAAACGTGGATCCACGACAAAACACTTTACACGTGATTTTACGAATTATTTTTTGTTTATTAAGATCTATTTTTGTTTGCATCGAAAGTGTACTGAATGAACTTTTTTTGGCGATCGGGGAGTGAATAATTACGCCGTGGGAATGACAAGAAAAAAGCATTCAAATTTAGGTGACGCGTGCAACTGGTTTCGTGTTTTTGTTGTTTACTTTGTGATTGTGGCAAAAATAAACAAGTGTAAGTAGTTCTATCTATTTTTCTATTATTTATATTATGTAGAATCTAAAATTATTCAAATTAAATTTAATATAACTTGGTTTGCCGTATTTCTATGATCAAATGTGTCCAGCAATGTTATTATTCGTCAATGTTTGATATATGCATTACGATTTTATTGCATCTAATCATGCAATATTGTTCATATATAAATCAAAGCAACATTCATTCAACTTTTAAATAATGTAAAGGCTTTAGTTTGTTTTAATCAGAATATGACAAAATTTCAACATTTTCAAAGGTTATGCAAAATGCACGCACACAATCTCATATTGCGGTCCTGTATTTACGTGAAACAGATAATGCAATCGAATGACGCCCTGTGACGTCTGCCGTCATTATTTTATACAGAATGTTCTGTTATTTGAAGACATTGGATTTTTTTACCACATATATTATAATGGATATGGCGTGATGATAAGTTAGTTAGTTTTTATACATTATAATGTTGCGTTGATGGATAAAGGCTTTTTTATATAGTAGTTTTTGCACACTGACCTCACGCTTATGATAAGTATAATCAAAATAACTAGTGCTTTTTAAGATTTCATCCGCGTTTTAACTTTTAAATACTTATCGGTCTTTTGCGCTTGGTTTCTCTCGCGTTCTTTGTGAGTATGTATCTAATCTAGTTTTATTTAATCTAGGTCGGTATCTAATAAACAATAAAACTAGCATTTTTATGCGACTTCGCCCGAGTTATTCACTTTTATTTAATTATTTTCTGCACAAGGTTTCTCTGACGCTCCTAGTGTCTATAAACTTTAAAACAAGCACTTTCATGAGGTTTCGTCCGATTTATTAAATTTTGTTCAACTATTTTCTGCAAAAGATTTCTCTCCCGCTTCTAGAACCTATAAACCATAAAATTAGCATTTTTATACGGTTTCGTTGACTATATTGACACACAGTTTCTCTGCCGCTCCTGGTACCTACTTATAATTAATAAATTAATATTAATTTATTAATCATATATAGGTACTTAATTAATATTGTACGGGTTTTTAGTTAGTAACTCCGCACATTAGTATTTGATATAGTCAAACGTAAAGTAACGTAGTAAGTAAGTAATAAGTATATTTCGGTAAAGTTACAGTTAAGTGAGACTAGTACTTTCTCTCAATGCACTTATTTGGTTCGCGAGTAAATTAGTTATGCAACTGGACGACGTTTTTTGTTGTATCGCAAATTTATATTAAATTGTATTGCACATAAATGCTTAGTGCGCAGTCGCGCGCGCTATGTAGGTTTTGGTGTAGGCAGCAATGTACGGTAGTTAGACCGTACAAATATAATGTTTGCTTAACAATCCTCACTGTATGATATTATGAATGCAAAAGTGAAGCTATCAATTTAATTTAAAAGCATTTTTCTTTTTAGAAAATCACCATGGTTGTGCTCCTGGATATTGACCGATTTTTGCACAAACGGGACTATATTTCATGCTACAACGGAGAGTGTAACTGGCCATGGGAGGAAACGCATTTTTTGCGGGCATTTATTTGTTTTGCTTGCCGCTGCCAAGTCAATTACAGCTCAATTAGACGAGTAGAATACGGAATCTCGACACACAAAATATCGATAAATGCTAATACGATGCTACAAGATCGCGATGCACGTTACTGCGAAAGACCGTCTCTGCGAAGACACTATACTTCGATGCACGTTACTGCGAAAGACCATCTCTGCGAAGACACTATACTTCGATGCACGTTACCGCGATAGATCTTCACTGCGATACTACTTGACTTCGATGCACGTTACCGCGAAATATCATTTCTATAAAGCGGCGGGCAATAGCTAGTACCTAATAAACGCTTGAAATTTATAAATAAATTAAGGAATGATTAGGGGAAAATTTGTTTTACTTCTTTTTTATAGTAGGTATATGTATTCAAAACAAAAGTAAATATGTTAAAATACCCATGCCATCGTTTATATTGACATGGTTTTGAAGTTTGATTTCTCTGTATTAATTTGTTTTGTATGCAATAAACATAAACTATCTTACATTATTACATTAAATTTTAGTAAAATGTAATAAATTTTTGTATAGCAATTTATGACGCCTACATATTTTTTGTGAGCAAAGTATTTCCATGAGTAATTTCTATTTGTAGATCTGTGTTTATCTTCTTTCTTACTTTTCCTGTGAGTCTGTACCATGCATGTACAATTATTATTAATGATCTATAGGATGCAATGAGTTATTTGTTTGTTATAATACTTATATTGATAAGCTAACATCCAGTATGCAATTTATTCATTTATTTTATAACTTATTCATTTCCTATTTTGATAAGAGTTTAACAATGAGGGTATTTGGAGATTTTATTGTATTCTGTGTTGATATTTTATAGCAAATCAGTTCGATGTTAAAATTGTAATCATGGATACTCCTTGTTAGTTTATTAAATCAAGAAAAGACAAAGACCAGTTATTATTGGATAATTTTCTGTACAGTTTGAATAAAAGGTGTGAAGACAATTTTTATTGGAGTTGTGTAAGAAAAGGATCTTCGAAGTGTGCTGCAGCGGTCAAAACTAAAAAGTTTGGTGAGCATCACTATGTTCAACATAAAAATTGCATAGAGCATAGGCACGAACCCGACCATGACATAGCACGATCTTCTGTATTAAGAAAATCATTAAAGAAAAAAGCAGCAGACAGCTTTGATTCTCCGGGACAAATTATTCAAAAGGTAATCCAAGAAGTACCTAAAAAAGTTGCCCCGTATATGCCCACGAAAAAGGCGATGCGAATGATAATACACCGCGAAAAAGTTAGAACTGAGCCAGCATTACCAAGATCGTTAAACTCATTTACCGTTCCTCATCAGTATACTGTTGTTGGTCCTGAACAATTTTTGATTGGTCATTATATAGGCAATGATAAAGAAAATGAATCGATTCTTGTTTTTAGCACCGGACGTAATTTACGTTTACTAAACAATTCAAAATATTGGATTGTTGATGGCACATTCAAATGCTGCCCCAACCTGTTCTGTCAAATTTTTACACTGCACGGGATGGTTGGTTCTGAGTATGGTGCACAAAAAATTGTACCACTCGCGTATGGGTTGCTTTCAAACAAATCAGAAAACTCATATTTTATATTTTTTGAATTAATAAGAATTCACTGCAAAAATGAATTGAACATAGATCTTAATCCCGAAATAATAATATCTGATTTTGAACTTGCTATTATAAATGCCAGTCTGAGGGTATTTTCGAACAGCAGTCATAAGTGTTGCTTTTTCCATTTATCTCAAAATATTTGGAAGCACATACAGAAAGCTGGCTTAAGTAAAAAATACACTATTGACAGCGAATTTGCTCACAAAATGCGACATATTTTAGCATTGGCATATTTGAAACCTGAAGAAATTCCAGCGGCCTTTGAACTTATTCGCCGTGAAGTGCTACCGAATGAGTCGAAAACAGTGGTAGATTGGTTCAGTAAGTACTACGTAAATGGCACATATATTAGTAAAATATCATCGTGTTCTCCAAATAAACCAAAATTTACATTAAAGAAGAAACCACCCCTTTTCCCACCTAGTTTATGGTCTGTTTGGGATTGCTTTGTCGCGGGTATACCCATCACGCAAAATGCAGTTGAAAGCTGGAATAACCGATGGAATAGTCTACTTAACAGAAGGAAATTAAATATATACAAAACAATGAGAGAACTTGTAAAAGAGCAGAAAAATACAGAGTATGAAATAGAAAGATTAGCTGGTCTGATGGAAAAAAAAGGAAGAACAAAAACGCAGTATTACAAAAAAATCCAAGAGCATATTAATAAGAAAGGTGATATGGATATGTTAACATATTTAGATGGTCTTGCATATATATGCTACATCAAGAAATAAAACTAATTTTCTCCTACAAATTCTTTGAATAATTTATATTTTTGTACTAATCAATAAGTATACTAAGACTTTGTTTAAATTTTGTTTGAAAAATATATGTTTTTGTTAACATTTTTGTTATATCTAAGTCTGTATTTTTGTCAAGTTGATTAATTATACTTATATTATGGCATGGGTATTTTAACATATTTACTTTTGTTTTGAATACATATACCTACTATAAAAAAGAAGTAAAACAAATTTTCCCCTAATCATTCCTTAATTTATTTATAAATTTCAAGCGTTTATTAGGTACTAGCTATTGCCCGCCGCTTTATAGAAATGATATTTCGCGGTAACGTGCATCGAAGTCAAGTAGTATCGCAGTGAAGATCTATCGCGGTAACGTGCATCGAAGTATAGTGTCTTCGCAGAGACGGTCTTTCGCAGTAACGTGCATCGAAGTATAGTGTCTTCGCAGAGACGGTCTTTCGCAGTAACGTGCATCGCGATCTTGTAGCATCGTATTAGCATTTATCGATATTTTGTGCGTCGAGATTCCGTATTCTACTCCAATTAGGCATATCCGTGTCGTCGTAATGAGTAGAAGTGCGATCCGTCAGCTTCTACTCTCAAATTTTTTTTGGTGCAGCTGTGGTTATAGTGTCTACGATCACTATCCCCCAGACGAATGTTGTTCATAAATAATGATAATATGATAAAACGCAGAATTGTTTTTATCAATCTGATTCTTTTTTATAACATGTTTTATTGATCAGATCAATACAGAATATAATATTTTTATATAATAGTTTTTGCCTGCGGTTTCACCCGCATATTTTTGGTGATGATTGTCTCTTTCCTATAAATAATAAAATTTCATGATGATTGAGGACCTACTTACGGTGTGCAAGCCAAACAAACGAATAAACACATTCACTTTTGCATTTGTAATATTAGGTAAGGATACCTACATATATTTTATTACGAATACTAAGAATAATAGAATAGAAGACTAATTACTTAATAACCGTAGGTAATGGAGCTAGATAGAAATATTGACGATGGCGAGGTTCCCGCAAGCAGCGCTTAACAAAGTGTGGTATGCTGTTTAAAATATAACATTTTTGTTATGGAAAAAACTTTTACGTGTAAGTGATTCTTACTTTATTTTTTGTAGGATCAAGAAAGGCACGTCAACTCCGATGATGATTAGCAGTCTAATCAAAGACCGCATAACCTTGATATATCTGTGTCCGAGGTAGATATAAACGATTTCTTTTACTTGTGATATATTTACTACTAGCTATTGCGCGTGGCTCCGCCCGCGTGGTTGTCGGTTATATCGCGCCAAAAAGTAGCCTATGTCCATCTCCGGAATTCCATCTATATTTTTGCCCCATTTCATTTAAATCGGTTCAGTAGTTTAGGCGTGATTGTATAACACACGGACAGACAGAGTTACTTTCACATTTATAATATTAGTAAGAATTTTGCCCGTCTTCCTCTCTGATTGATTATAAACGAATTAGGGATGTGTCCTAAATTTTTATTTATTCTTGTAGATATTCGATGGACCATTAGCCGAGGAGCTACGATTAGATTCGGCTAGTGAGGAAGAGGAGGAGCCTATGTCGCTGGAGGAGCTCCGAGCTATTCTGGAAGAGACAGCGGAAGAAGATGACGATGATCCCGAAGAATACGAGAGGCTATTTGAATCTTTCGATTGCTCAAGCGACTACACTACATTTACAGGTCAACCAGAGGAATATTCCCAAGCAGGCAAGTGTGGGCCTAATATCGAAGGAACAGATCCTTTGAAGCTGTTCACTCATGTTTGGGATGACGACATAATGAAGGTAATCGTGGCCGAGTCTAACCAATATGTCTGGGATACAATAGCACCAGCATGCGAATTTTCAGACGGAATCTCGTCCCATTTGCGATTAAACGATTGGGTTGAAACCTCAATTGATGAACTGAACTGTACAGGCTCTTTGCAGTGATGATTTTTATATCACTGAATGTCAGAGAAAGGGTGTCTGAGTACTGGAGTACCGGTGTTCTGGGCATGCCAGGTTTTCGCAGTTTTATGAGTATAAAACGGTACTGGCTTCTTATGCGTTTTTTGCACTTTATCAATAATAATGACATCAATAGCCGTGGTTCTAATCGCAAAGTAGCTAAAATTCAGTCCATCATTGACCATTGTAATAGAAAGTTTAACAGCATGTACACACCTCGCAGAGAAATATGCATTGACGAATCGTTGCTGCTTTTTAAAGGACGCTTAAGTTGGAGCCAGTGCATTCGATCAAAAGCAGCACGATTCGGAATCAAATTTTATGAACTTTGCGAAGCGGTCACAGGCTATCTTCTTAAATTTGAGGTTTACACGGGCAAACAATCTTTACAGGCAGAGGCTTCTCTGGCGAACTCCTTGTATGGGTTTACTAGCGCAAGTGCGAAAGTGGTATTAAGGCTCATGCAAGGATTTCTTCACAAAGGTCACAGCCTTGTAATGGATAACTTTTACAATTCTGTTAATTTGACAAGGTTTTTAAAGTCTAACAAGACTGATGTCATTGGAATTCTGAACAGGCGAAGAATGGGGACACCGGGGGCCATACAAACTATAAACGAAAAGAGACTTCAAAAAGGAACAGTGGTAGCTAGACATTGTGGTGATGTTTCTGTATTATCTTGGAAAGATGTTAAGTTAGTATCCACAGTGTCAACTTACCATCATGCGGATATGAGGCCTGGAAGAAGAGCAGGGCAACAAATACTGAAGCCTATGGTTGTGCACGACTACAATAAATACATGGGCGGTGTAGATTTAAAAGATCAAAAACTGTCCATGTATTTAATGGAGCGTAAAAGAGGGATAAAATGGTACTTGAAAGTATTCAAACGGCTAATGAATGTTAGCATTTTGAACACTTACATTATACACCGTGAGAACAGTCCTAATTCCCTTAGCCATAGGCAATTCAGGTATAAATTGGCGGAGCAACTCGTTCAGAGATACCCAAATTTTGTGATACCCCGTGTAATAAATCCTTCTGCTCTTCTCCGATTAGATGGTAATAATCACTTCCCAATATATGCAAATTCTTTAGAGGATCGAGCAGGGAGCAAGAGAAATAAAATTAAAAGAAACCGCTGCGTTCGTTGCTCCATAAAAAAAATACGAAAGGAAGAAAATACTACATATGTGTCAGAAGTGTCAGATATTCATTTGTCTCGGTCAATGTTGGATTGACTACCACACTGTCGAAAATTTATAAAATTTGTTTGTTAAATAACTATTATATAATTATTTCACGTTTCCAATCCTTCTGAATTATGATTTTTTTCATGATTAGATCATATTTTTAGGCGCCTTGAGTAATAAGAACGCTCGATGTGTGTCAAATTTTGATTACCTATATTTATTTACCGTGAGTTTGCATTGGCGAAATCTTAATGTGAAACTTATTTTTAATACTTGAGTTCGATTTATTTTTAACTTAACACTCCAAGGAGATGAAAAATAAAATCTAATCATGATCATATAATTCATCATTCACAAGTAATGGAAGCGCAAGTTACTAATTAAAAACATGACGGCCGTTAATAAAAGTTATTTTTTACCGTCTGGTTTATGGCCACGAACCTGTCGTTACACGCGACGGCAACAGCGATTTCGAATCCACGGCGCGTTCTACTATGAGGCAACTGTGGGCGCGGCGGAGTAGAACGCGGCATGGATATCGAAATTGCAAGTCGCAACGAGTAGTAGAATAGTAGTGTATAATACGACTGCTACACCTGAGGTCGCGGGTTCGATTCCCGCACAAGTCAAACATTTTGTGTGCGTGAACATGGATGTTTGTCTTGGTCTGGGTGTTTCAATGTATAATATGTATGTATTTACAAAAAAAAAGTATACATGTATGTTTATCCATTGTCTAGTACCCATAGTACAAGCTCTGCTTAGTTTGGGCTAGATGGTGTTGTGTGTATGTGATAGAATATTTATTTATTTATATTTATTTAATTTCGTACACGTTTTTTTATTTATTATCCAGCATTTTTCAACTATCAAAAAGAAACATTCTGTATCAGCGCACTATGTTGTGGCGCAAAATTTGAAATGCTTACGCACACATACAACGTAATGCTCGCCAGAATTTCTTATGGCCGGGCACACGACGGTAATAATTACGAGCGCGTGTCAAGCACACGAAAGGTTAATAGTAGTTTATATTTCATCACCATATATTATTATGTGTCTGTGCAGAACTTAATTATTTTTAAGACCTACATATAATCATTGATGTATGTGTTATGTTTGATTTCAGCATCAACATCAACCAGTTCAACTGCTTTACAATCTTCAGATATTCAGTTAACAACTTCATGTTTTGTTGAGAACAATAAACCAGTTGATAATGTAGAAGCCACTTCTGGTGAAGGTAAATATAATATACCAAGTGGTACCTTTTGCCTAAACTAAAAATATTTGTTGCAAAAATACAACAGTTGTGTATCTCTAACACAATGTGTGTAATAATGCCACTACAAAAATATAAGGTACTACATATTTGCATAATATTTTCTTTATAGGATCAACATCTGAAAAAAATGTGCGATGTGAGGATACAACTGCAGCAGTTCCCCTAAAACATGCTTCAGTTAAGAAAAGTCAGTGTCTATTTTGTTCTTACTTACAACATTTTATATTGTTAAATCATTAATTGTGAATATTAAACTAATTATTTATATTATTTCAGGCACTGAAACCATCAGTGTTGTCAGGAATAAATTTTTGAATCTAAATGCACAATTAAAGGTGAAACTTTTAAAATTGAGGGGAAAATGCAAGAACCTTTACCAAAAAGTCCGACAAGCCGCAAAAATATATCAGAGTAAAGCATTTTTAAAAGCTATTCAAAAATTGCCTGAACCTGCTGCCATTTTTACTAGTATGCAATTGAGAAAGATCTCAATAAAACCAAGAGGACGGAGATTAAGAGACGGAGTGACCATTAAGCCTGGAATAAATTATAATGTCATTGAACACCTTAAAAAGGCAGTAAGAAAACTACCACACGAAAAAAAAATATGCGCACTCATATTTGATGAAGTGGCATTAAGTCCTGGTCTATATTACCATAAAACTTGGGATGAAATAATTGGTTTCGAGGATTTTGGGTATTCGAAAACCAAGAAGATTGCTGGCCATGCGCTTGTATTTATGGTTAAGGGTCTTAAAGGAAAGTATAAGCAACCTATTGCCTTTACATTCTGCCAGAGTGCGACAAAAAGTGCGGAATTAAAAAATCTTATTCTAGATGCACTAAAAGCTGTAGAAGGCACTGGCTTAATAGTCATTGCCACTGTGTGTGACCAATCGGCCACAAATATGAGTGCCATAAAAAGCCTCACAAAATGATACTAAAAGAAAATATTTAACAGAAGGCAAGGAGTTCAAAAGTTTAGCCTTTGAGTATAATGGAAGCAAGATATTCTCCGTCAAATTGCCCCGCAATCATATTGGTAGACTTCAAGAATGTTGATCATAGCGATAACAGCAATCGATTTTTTTATTACGAGAACTAATAAATTTTGGTTTCAACTTTTAATCTTTATTTTTTTTATTTCAGATCATGATATCCTTCCTAAGGAATGTCTTGGCACAGCAGATTGTTTGCTATTGGTAGACAAGCTTTTTGACTCATTTAATGGCCACAGTTATGAACAAAATCAAAAAATGTACAAGTGCGCACTAAGAAGAAACTCGTCGCATTTTAAGTTATGGGAAGAATAACTACCAATCCTCAGGTCAATGCGATTTAAAATGGAGAAAAATTAAGAGATTTAGGCACTACTTAAAAAAAATTTGAACAAGTGCCATCAATGAAAAATTGGGTATCAATTATCAATGTTTACAAAGAAATGTTTTCATATATAAACAACATACATGCTATAAGTAGTCTGTTGACAAGAAATATAAACCAGGATCCATTAGAAAATTTCTTCTGCAACATACGTAGTAATGGAGTTCATAACACGTCACCAACTTGCTCGCAGTTCACTGGAGCTTTTAAAACATTACTTATAAATAATTTAACCGCACCACACTCGGTTGGGGCGAACTGCAAACAAGATGATAATAAATCATTGAAACCATTAAAAAGTTTATTAAATTATGCAGAGACTACAAGAGAACTTCCTTCAAATATTGTTAATGTGGATTCTGTAATAAATAGCTTTATGCAAACAGATTCTGACACAGAATGTAATAATACGACAAGTAAAGAGGCAAAAAGATATGTAGCTGGCTATATAATAAAAAAAACATGGCAGAAAATTTGTAAAAATGCCATACTTGTCGTATGCATTTAGTAAGCACAATGCCTCCGAGTAATAAAGATTATATATTAGAAAGGGATTATACAAGAAGATCACTTAATTATCCCTCAGAGGTATTGTGCGAGTTTGTAGATGAGGTTTGCATGGTAATTCAAGCAAAGTTAAATGAGGAACCACATCAAAAATGTCTAAAGAGTACTTTTAAAGAAATTTCGAATATATTTTGTAATTATTCACAGTTCTCTTGTGTAACTCATAAAACAGAAGTAGTAAATTTCCTAATGGATAGTGTAGCTAATATTATTATAAAGAGCTGGTGCACTAATGTCAACAGAATACTAAAAGGTAAAATATATGTAATAATAATTATACAAAAATACAAGCATTAAATTATTATAATGCACATAATAAACGAAGAAATTAAATGTTTGAAAACGTAAGTGTTATTTTAATAGAATGTTTGCCCTAAACCTATATAATATGAAGTTTACACCTTTACCTTTACTTTACTTTACATTCTAATAAATGCGAACTTTATGTCTAAAACTTTTAATAAAAATTAAACCTCTGAATAAAGAAAGTAATTGAAAAGCGAAAAGTAATTGAATATTTTTGCGTCGTCGACGAATTTAAGTTCACACTCGTGAACTTAAATTCGGCGCCGACGCTGGTGATGTTAGGCGCTGACTTTTCGCTTCCATTAATTTCTTTTTTTGGCGGTTTAACTTTTTGTTAAAAAGTTTTCATGAGTATTTTCCCATGAATATAACATAGGTATATTAGCTTTATCTAGCGGCCTAAATGTGAGAAATGCAGCGCCATCTCTGCGCTTGGGTACACTCACTTTGATCAATTTTAAACTTCAGTATCTATCACTGGTCTGTAGTATATTATCTATGGCTCAGTGGCCACGAAGCTGTGTTAGTGTGTTGTCGTGCAGTTGCCGTGCGCGCTAGTAATCGTGTTCTGTAGCAGTGCATTGTCAATCTACTTTAGAATTTGAAATATGTTAGTATAATTTTGTCGCTTAGTGCGTGTTCATCATATAATTTATTGTATCCATCCAAAGGTTGTCTGTAAAAGATCGCTTTCAGCGATAAGACCGCCCATTGTTACACCGTATTTATCATTAAGCTCCTAATGTAATTTGTTATGGTGTACAATAAAGAGCATTTCTACTCTATTCTATCTTTGCGTTTGCGTATTCTACTACGGCTTACAAGCAACTAATACAAAGACGTGTTCAATCTTGTCGCACGTTTCTTAGTGTGCGTGACGAAATAAATGACCACGATGGTAAATTTATTTATTTTATTTTATTTATTTAGGTTAACCAACAATTGTTTACACACATAACATTAACTTATAATACAATAGGCTAATATACTTTTAAAAGTGTAACAATTACTTAAAGGTTAACACCGCATGCACAAAAAACAACGGCTATGATAAATTGACTATTTTAAGATTAGATAAGTAATTATTGTAACATTAAATATTATCAGTTACCCAGCGACCGCCGTTCGGTTCACGCGTTTTATCGCATTCCGATAAATGCGCAGACTCGCCGCGAGTAATTTATTAATGAATCATTATTTTAAGTGTTCAAACGTACGGATTAATAATAAAGTTATTATTATAAGGGTGCTCCTGGCATCAGGGGCCCCTTAAACCACAATGGACAATTTTACAAGTACCCCCACCGCAAGTTATGCCAACGTTACCTCTAAAACTATTCACCCAAAGAAAGACCAAGCAATTGTAATCGATTCTATTGACGGAATTATGCTACGAGATTACCTATTATCACTTTCTACTGTCATTAAGCCATCATCTATCCGTTTTATCTCACGTATAGCCAACTCAAGAATATGTGTGTACTTAGACTCCAAACAATGCGCTGACGAACTGGTTGATGTTGTTAAAAAACTCAAAGTAAAAGATAAATTATTGGAAATCAGACCACTAATAACTAGAAACAAACGAATAGTTTTATCGAATGTTTGCCCTGTCATTCCGCATGAAGTTATAGAAGAAAAATTCAAACAAATAAATGTAAAAATACTGTCGTCCATTACGTACATGAGGGTAGGCGTTCCAGACCCAGGCTTTTCTCATATTATGAGTTTCCGACGTCAATTGTACGTTTCACCGGAGGATGAAAAAAGGCTCCCGGAGTCAATGCAAATTAATTATGAAGATACCAACTACTGGATTTACCTAACAAATGAATCCATGAAGTGTTTTGTGTGCAATGGTAATGGTCATTTGGCAAAATACTGTCCTCAAGCTATCCAACAACAGGAGTCTACTCAATACCTAAATAATTCTACTCAAGAAACTATCGGAGATTCAGACTACCCTCCTATTGAGTTTATCAAACCGCAGATATATAAAACTACATTACCAGTCAACGCCCAAGAGAATAATAAAGGTATTAAACGGATTCATTCAAATACCACAACAGAACCATCGCAATCAGAACCTAATCAAATTAATACTCCTATCGAAGAGCCCTCACTACTAAGTGACGTCACAGATGATACTGACAGTAGCTACTCTCTTGAAGAAGAAATACCAGTTAACAAATCTATTAAAAAGAAAAAGAAAACTCTCGACAATAGGACAGAAGAACAAGTTTGGAATGATATTAAAATTGAACTCAAAGAATCCCAACCTCACTTACCTCTAACATTAGATCAATTCATAAGCCTTTTGGATACATCACGAAATAAGCAACATATTCAAGAAGTCATCAAGGAATACACAGAAAATATTCCTGAATTAATCAACATGTGTTTACTTCTTCACCCCAAAATGAGTAAGAATCTTAAAAACAGATGTTCAAGATTTGCCAGAAAACTTCAAGACATTTATTCAAAGGAAACGTTAACAAGTAACAATCCTTAACCTTATCGTTTATTTTTTTTTGGTACAGTATCCTTTTTATTTTCTCTTGGTTAATTATTGTATATTCCTTTGAAGTGGTTAGATTCCTAATGAACATTTTGCAGTGGAATGTTAATGGTTTCCGAGCCAGATTTGAAAACATTAAACTAATACTAAATGATGTGGAACCATTATGTTTTTGTATACAAGAAACAAACTTTAAAAATAACTATTGTGCTAAGTTAAAAAAATACGATTGTTTTTATAAGAACCGCACACACAGCTGTATAGCTAGTGGTGGTGTAGCTACTTATGTAAAACTACACACACTTCCAGAACTTATTAATATCAATAGCTCCTTAGAAGTAATAGCTGTAAGAATTAAATACCCACTAGCTTTAACCATCTGTAATATATATTTGCCTAATAGCTATTCCTTTAGTGTAAATGATTTGAATGACTTAGTTAACCAGCTTCCTACACCCTTCGTGTTACTAGGAGATTTTAATAGTCACCACTTTCATTGGGGTTCCAATCACTGCGATCAGAGAGGAAAAATTATAGCTGATTGGTTGGATTTACGTGATAATTTAATCCTCCTTAATTCTCATCAACCTACTCATTTCAGTAGTAGTAATGGTCATACCAGTTGTATTGATTTAGCTTTTGCTTCACGAAGTATATCAACTTATTTCGACTGGAATGCATTGGACGATCTCTACGACAGTGACCATTTTCCCATCACCATTATATCAAGAATAGATTCAGCTCCTAATATTCAAAACTCTTTCCAACATTGGAAGTATCAAAGTGCAGATTGGCCTAACTTTCGTTCAGAAATCGAACATAAGATTAAACAGATAAACTAAACCTGTCCTCTCATATATGTATAAATAATTTAGTTCACGAATATAATCAAATAATTATCAGCTCTGCCGAAAAATACATACCTAAAACTACAGGAAAATTAAAAAAGAAGCAAGTTCCATGGTGGAATGAAGAATGTTCTAAATCACTAAAAGAAACCAAAAAAGCTTACAGAGTATATACAAGGGAAAAGAGAAAAATCCAAGACAACCAATATATTAACGAAGAAAACCAACATAATTTGGAATTACTAAAGATAGAATATCGCAAAAATAGAGCGAGAACTAGAAGAATATTTAAAGAAAGTAGGAAGGCAAGCTGGGAAAAGTTCGTATCATCGATAAATAGTCATACTCCGATAGGAATAATATGGCAAAAAATTAATTCAATTAATGGACACAGAAGGAAAAAGCATACGATTGTCTTAAAAAATAATCAAGGAGAATTAAGTACTGATCCAAAAATAAACTCTGATCTACTAGTGAGAGCTTTTGCCGCAAACTCTAGCTCCAGTAATTATAATCAAGACTTTTTACAATATAAGAAACAAATAGAAGGGGACAGCAATGTATTCAGCTTACAGGATAATAGTAATTCAATTAATGAAAGACTTACACTACATGAACTTCGCTTAATTATACACCAGTTAGGCGATTCTAGTATATCAAATACATTGATCAAAAATCTCCCTAGCTTAGCTCTTGAACGTCTCCTAGACATTTACAACTATATCTGGATTACTCAAGTCTTTCCTGACACTGGTCAGGAAAGACTGAGGAGGGAGGCCATTGTCATACCTATACCAAAACCAGGGAAAATTGTTACATTGACCACAAGCTATAGACCTATATCTCTTACTTGTAATTTATGTAAATTGTTTGAAAAAGTCGTAAGTAATAGATTGAGATGGTATTTGGAACATAATCAACTAATATCCAACTTACAATTCGGATTTAGGCAATTTAGATCAACTTTAGACCATTTAACTTACTTAGAACATAATATACTCACATCCCTTGCAAATAAAAATAAAGTAGTAGCGGTTGCCCTGGATTTGGAAAAAGCCTATGAAATGGTATGGAAGCATAGAGTTATTTTAATCCTAGAACAGTTAAATGTGAAAGGTAACATTCTTGCGTTTATTATAAACTTTTTGACTAATAGAACCATAAAGGTTAATGTTGATGGTATTCTTTCTGATTCGCTTCACACGGAAAATGGACTACCTCAGGGATCGGTTTTGAGTGTCATCCTGTTTTTGATAGCTATAAATAATGTTTTAGAAGTTATAGAGAGACCTGTGAAAGGTTGTTTATTTGCAGATGATTTGACAATATTATGTAGCGGCAATTCTCTTAAACCAACACAGAGACTCTTACAATACACCTTGGATAAATTGAATGACTGGTGCAAACATACTGGCTTTAAATTTTCCGAAACAAAGACTGAATTTATGATTATTTCGAACAGAAAATGCAAAGATACAATATATTTAACTATAAATAATCATAAAATTAGAGAAGTACAAAATCTAAAAATATTAGGTCTAACATTTGATCAAAAAATGAACTGGGTTACTCACATAAAAAAATTAAAATCAGAGTGTTATAGTAGGATGAATGTTATTAAAATCTTATCATCTGTTAAATGGGGTTCCGACAGTATATGCATCAAGAACACGTATAAAGCATTGATTAGGCAAAAAATTGATTATGGTTCTATTATATACGACTCTGCTTCTCCTAATATTTTAAAACTTTTAGAAAGCACACACAACACCTGCCTAAGATTAAGCTTAGGAGCCTTCAGAACCAGCCCAATTAATAGTATCCTAGTTGAGGCAGACGAAATGCCATTAATGTTTAGAAGAAAGGAGTTGTGCCTTACATATGCAGTCAATCATATAACTAGTAACAAGGGTTCGTTTCTTTCAAAAACCAACTTACAATCTGATATTGAATACAATCTTCGTCCGTCTCTTCCTCTCCCATTAAGATTAAGAGTTAAAAAATATGTAAACGAAATTGAATTTGAACTTCCTCCTACTTTTCCTCGCGAGCATCCTAAAAAACCGCCATGGGAACAAATTGATATTGCAGTTAACTTAGATATAGCCAACAAATACCCACGAGATAACACCCCTAATCATATCTATAAAAATCTGTTTAACCAAATTAAAGATAGCTACCCGGATTATATACATTATTATACCGACGGCTCGGTTTTTAAAGGAAGATCAGGTTGTGCGATAGTTTCGGGAAATGAGAGCTACAAGTACAGATTACCAGATTATTCATCTATCTTTACATGTGAAGCAGTTGCTATCCTGAAATGTCTAGAAATAATTAAGAACAAAATGAGCATCAATAAAAGTATAATATTTTCTGATTCCATGTCGTCTCTCATGGCTTTAATAAATATAAGAAATAAAGAACCTTTAATAAACCTAATAAGAGAGAACCTACATAATCTAATCGATAATGATTTTGTTATAGAATTGATCTGGATACCTAGCCATAAAGGTATTCCCGGAAACGAAAAGGTAGATATAGAAGCTAAGGAAGCCACAAAGTATGATCATTGCAATAACATTAGTTCTAATATCCAAGATCTAAAAAAGTACCTTAAACTGAAAATAAAAAATGCTGTGGAATAGCTATTGGGTAAAAGATAACAATAGTGCTCTGTATGAGATAAGAAAATCAGTTTTTGATAAACGCAATTTGCTGATAAACGGCAGAAAAGATCAAGTAGTTTTAAATAGACTAAGAATAGGACATTGTAATGTAACTCATATACATCTTATTACTAAGGAAGCTAAAAAGAAATGTTCAAGATGTGATAGTGAGTTAACTATCAAGCACTTACTAATTGATTGTCACATGTTTATTACAGAAAGATTAGAAGTTAAGCTACCTAATAATTTAAAAGATTGTTTGAACAATGTAGAAAAGACTGTAAGTTTCCTAAAACTAATTAATTACTATAACTTAATCTAATATTGTAAACCTACAGAGGTCGCTAATGACCTAAGATGTTTGAGCGACCTTAAATAAAGAAAAAAAAAAAAAAAAAAAAAAAATTAAATATTATATTAAATTAAACGACACAGACATAGTAGACATATTCAAGTAATAAATTCAAGCAAAAATAAATTATAAGTGATTCAGTTGGCAATAGATTATACAATTCAATTGGAAACATCAGTAAATAATAATAACATAATAAAAATAAAATATCTTAGAAAATCATAATTGAAATAAGCAAATCGAACAGCAGTGTATAATTAAATAATAATGGATTAAATTAAGTTATATTACATTAAATAAAATAATATTACATTAAATTAAGTTAAATAGACTAGGGCACGCCACGATCGTGGCGGTAAGTCCCGTGTTTCAGGAGTAGCTGGAGAGGCGGCATGGCGCCCTCACCTTCCGGCTGACACAGGTTCTGACTGGCCACGGTTGTTTTGGCCGGTTCCTGTGTCGTATACGCCGGCAAGAGACGCCCGGTTGTCACCACTGCGGCGACTGCCGCGACGTTGTAGAGGACACGGCGCTGCACACTTTGGCGGTTTGCCCCGCCTGGGCATCGCAGCGCCGTGAGTTGACCGCGGCAGTCGGATCGGTTGCCCTCTCGCTCCCGGCCGTAGTTCAGTCTATGGTCCGGAGTGAGAGGTCGTGGAACGCCGTCGCCTCCTTTTGCGAGGAAGTGATTTCCATCAAGGAGGCGGCGGAGCGGGAGAGGGAGCGTTTAAACCCTCTCCCCAACCGCAGAGCTGGGCGCCGGAGGGCGCGCGATGACCTCCAGCCACCTTGAGGTTTGACCTGGGACCTTTTACCTTTTTTTTTTTTTGACGGAGTCCTTTGGGTAGTGGCCTGCCGTTTCATACGGCGGGCCGAAACCTCGGCGGGGTCGCGACCGCATGCGAAAGCGATTCGCGCGGCCCCGCCGATAGTGGTTTTGTCGAGGAACACCGTGGTAGGTTTAGTCGGTATTCCGGGAGGTACATTATTTCTTTTCCATCTTCTTTTACCCCGGCGAGTTCGACATAATCCCTCCGCCCGCCCCCGCGGAGGGATATGCGTCATTGCATTCACCCACGTAAAAAAAAAAAAAAAAAAAAGTTAAATAGACTACAAAAAATTATTCAAGTATAAAAAATTAAGTTCAGATATTTACAGGTGAATGATTCAAAATAATTTTATAAAATTTATTAAAACTGTCTTGGTTTATATCAAGCAAATCACTGCAGCGGTTAAGCATCTTGCATAACACAGGCATGGGTGAGTTTGCGCCTAACACAGACCTCCGCAGAGGTGGACATAGCGGTGTAATAATATTTCTAGGATATCTGGATGGAGCATGGAATCTAACAAGGCTTAGTAAATTGGGGCAATCGATTTGATTTCTTAATAGTTTGTACAAAAATTTTGCATCGGCTACATCTCTGCGTGCAGATAATGTCAGCATTTTGAAATGATGCAGGCGGGTTCTGTAGGTAGGTATCAGCTTGGATTTCCCTTCACTAAACGCTAGGTGCCATACAAAAAGTTTTTGCACCCTTTCTAACCGCAGCATATGTGTGGCGTAATGGGGTCGCCATACTACGCTGCAGTATTCCAAAACACTGCGGACGAGACTATAATATAACATTTTTTTGGTACTACTTTTACGAAAGCCTTTGGTGTTGCGAAGTACGAAGCCCAACATTTTTGACGCTTTTTTTATTATATTTTCGATATGAGGTACGAAGCTGACTTTTCTGTCAAAAAGAACGCCCAAATCCTTGATTGTTTCAAGCTCTTGAACTTTATGCTGATCAATAAAGTATACGGTGTTCACGTGTCTAATTTTTCTCGTGAATTTTACATGATAACATTTATCAGAATTTAGTTGCATTCTATTATTTTTTTTGCACCAATCAATGACTCTGTTAAGGTCGTTTTGCAAAAGCTCATTATCAATTGGTGACTCAATAATTCGTGCAAACTTTAAGTCATCTGCATACAAAAAAGGTTCGGCATGGTGAAAACACTGACAAAGGTCGTTTATAAATACGTTAAATAATATCGGAGCTAAATGCGAACCTTGTGGAGCACCAGATGTTATTTTTCGTTCTGAAGATTTAAAACCGTTTATCACAACGTAGAAATCCCGTTCCGTTAGATAAGATCTAAACCACTCCAGCAATGATCCCGTTACACCGTATGCTGCAAGTTTGTAAATTAGAATAGAATGTGACATCTTGTCAAACGCCTTACTTAAATCTGTATATACTACGTCAAACTGTTTACTAGCATCTACGGCCTGAATTAGTGATTCTGTAAAAGTAACTAAGTTCGTGGTTGTGGATCTCGCCGTAACAAATCCATGCTGGTGGTCCGTTAGGTACAGTCTAAAATGGTGCTGGATGTATGGACAAACAACTGATTCAAAGATTTTCGCAAACGTTGATAAAATTGAGATAGGTCTGTAGTTAGAAATCAAACCTTTATCAGCCGACTTATAAACTGGAACTATTTTAGCTTTCTTCCATTCTAATGGAAACATCCCTGAACTTAGCGACGTATTGTAAATTATTAGTAAGGGTGAAACCAGGGCCTCTGCACAGGAAAAAATAAAGATCGGTGGGATGCCATCGGGACCTGGTCCCTTGCTAACTTTAACTTTTTTAAGTTTGTTTAGTAGACAGTCACGATCAATTACAGGGCTTATCAGGCACTGACTATTACTATATAGATCCTCGAGAAAACTTGTCTTACATTTTATTTCTGTACCACTATCTGATGTGTAGACAGACGAGAAGTGATTGGCAAAAAGATTGCAGATTTCGGAGCCGTTAGATGTTACAATCTCCCCGTTAGTCATAGTCTGTGGGTAAGCACTAGATCCGCCTCTTTTTGCTTTTATAAAACTCCAGAAAAGTTTGGGATTATCTCTAAGTCCTTGTTCTAAGTTTTCGACATATTTATTATATAAATTCATAGCTGATTTTTCACATCGCTTGGATAACAACTTCAACTCAAGTTCGTCTAATGGATTTTTGAATTTTTTGAAGCGCATCCTCAACCTGTTTTTTTCTTTTAAAGACTTAATAATACTTTTGTTAAACCATGGTGGATAACGGTTATTCTTTGGTTTTCGCGCAGGCACAAATGTTCTAATTACATCGTTCAAATGTTCATAAAATATAGATATCATGTCGTTTACATTATTACATTTCTTAAATAGGTCAGCCCAGTCCTGTTTATTAAGATAATCATTAATTTCTGTATAATTCGCTTTGTAGAAGTTAGGTCTATACGTGGTGTTGTTATAGGGCAGATTATGTCTCTTTATTGATGTTAAAGTTATGTCAAGGGGGGGATGGAGTTTATCGATAACCGTCAGTGGTGAGTTAGATTCGGTTACAAAACATGATGGCACCGTAGATAGAACCAAATCTAGTATACGACCAGAATAATTTTTCACACAATTGTGCTGTGTCAGCTGACTTACATTTATAAAATCTAAAAATGTTTGATAAGTTTTAGGTAATGAAGCACTGGCGACTTTTAAGTTCCAGTTGATTTTACCCAGGTTAAAATCTCCGACTATACAAATCGGAGCATCCGTTGAGTCAATAACTCTGTTACAATGCTCTATAAAGTGTTCAATGGCTGAAAGACATACAGGTGGAGGCATATAAATCACACAAAGAGCCAATTTACGAGTGTTATTTGACGAGGATATGTCAATAGTCACCCAGAGGTCCTCACACCTACTTTGCCAGTGGTATATACGCGCGGAGTTAATTCGTTTATTAACTGCAATTAATACCCCACCACCGTCCTTATTACAATGAAAACCAGTTGTTTCCCGATCTCTTCTGTAGACTTCAAATCGATCATCAAAAAGCTCACTGCTCAGAATATTACTATTCAACCAGGTCTCCGTTAATATTATTACATCATAATTGAGACTACACAGATTGCAATAAAAAACATTAGTTTTCGTACGTAAGCCTCTACAATTTTGATAATAAATTGAAATATCCCTGAATTTTATAAATAAATGGGGGACCTATACATGCATTAAAATATATAACAAAAAAAAAAAAAAAGAAATATCGAAATAAAGCAATTATACAATTTTACTTAAGCTATTAATATTCCTAATTTGAATATATTCAGCGCCATCATTTTTTCTCACAAAAATTCTACCATTTCTAACCCATACGTACTTGTAGCTCATCTCCTTTGCTTTAATCCTGGTAGCAGCATGAAGAGCTCTGTTATTTGGTGACAGATGTTCTGTAACGTATATTGGAGATTTAGGTCCTGCATAGCCGAGATGGGTACAATTTAGCTTTTCTTGTGGGTTAGCTTGATTGTATTTTATAGTTGCAGCTAGCAGTTGATCTCGCAGTCTTGGGGAGGCTAACTGAACTATTATTGAGCGAGGACGAGTGCTAGATGCATTGGATTTAGCGATACGTGTGCAATGTGAGATGTCTTTATCGTTTATTTCGCAGTTAACTACCCGTGAGAGTTGAGTTATTATACTGTATACATTTTCATTTTTATTTTCGGGTACACATTGCACTTCCAGGTTATTTGAACGGGACTGTTGCTCCAAATTGGTTAGCCTGATGTTCATGTTTTCAATAGTGGTCTTGAGTTCTATGTTTTCTAATTTTAGTTTCTTGACACTCTCTTTTGAGGACTGTTGTTCCCTTTTTATGTCTTCAAATGTTTCATTCATAAAAGATAACGTATCTCGAATTTCTTGCATTTCTTTCTTTAATGGTTCAAGCTCATGATTGATTGTGCTGACAATGGTTTTATTAATCTTAATTAACATCTCGCTCAATTCTTCCTTTATTATTTCTTTTATGATGACGCGGAGATCATTTTTATCGCCTGACAAAGAAGGAGGCGATGGAGAGCCAATAACTTGTCTTTTGGAGCCCCTGGTCATGGTGACGTTGCGAATCGGAGTTGCGTCGTTCCTGCCTGTTTTCGGGGTACTACTCACACACAACGGACATTTCCAAGTACTCATATTATTCGGAGGTTCTTCAACAGATATACAGGCGTAGTGGTATGATTTCCCGCAGGATGGGCATTTTAGAGATTTTCCCTCTAAATCGGTTTCATATTTATTAGTGCAACAACCCCATTGTACAGATTCACAAGCCATAATAATAAAATAAAATAAAAATCTCCAACAAAAAAAAAAAATCGTCTTCACAGAGGCAATGGAATGAAGGCACAATACGTTACGCGGTCTGCGTCGCTTACTCTTTGGTGCGGGCGTTCGCATGCGTCACCGCACGTTGAAGCAAGCGATAATGTTACTTCCGCACACTACCCAACCGTGAGAATTCTGTGCATCGCGCGTAAAATGTCTTGTCATTCACTCACCAGCTGACCAGTTGTGATTTAAAATGTTTAACTGCCAACACGAATTAACTTCAGTTTATATACTTTATTTGTTCTCTTTTATAGGAAAATCACTTCACTTGTGTACTAATGTCACTGTGATATAGTTTAGTTGAAATTATTTTAGATTTGAACAGAATTAAAGATATTCAAATACAGAGGCCCAAGTGTGGATTTTTCATAAAGCTAACTCAATCTACAAAGTTATCGTATCGACTAACAAATGTATGGTAACTTACAAAGCGCCCCTGGCGGAGACTATTGTAAGAAAAACGAGCGAGTGTGAAATCGTTTGCACTACTACAATAGCGGTGTCACTAGAAGTGACGTAAAAAATATCGTGTCGGACGCGGTATTGATAGTTTCGGCAAACGTTTTTCAAGATTATGCGAGTGTGAACTAAAATTTGACATTTACAATCGTCTCGAAACGGTAACGCGGTCGTGCAGTAAACTCACTTGTTGTTGGGTTGGTGAGACGTAGTTGACATTGAATACGATATTAATAACTGTGTAATTTTGTGTTTATTTTTGGGTGAAAATGACGGCTCGTAGCTTTTTCTGGTGAAAACTGATGATGGCCACTCATTACCAAGATCAAATAAATTACTTGAGAAAAAGAGAGCTGATTTTCGTGCCTCATTTAATCCGGTAGAAGACCTCAGTAACATTGAATTTAGAAATAGATATTGCTTATCAAAGGAAGCCTTCCTGTTTCTATGTATAGGGAATATGCAATTAGAAGAACTAACAAATTACAACCAACCAATCGTAGGCTTTGCCTTTGCAAAGATAGAGTATTGCATTACAAGCCTCTAAAATACGCACAAATTATTCAGGCCACAATTATTCAGGCACAATAGTGTGCTCTATAATATTGCATTAGGTTATAGAGTACCTGAACCAGATGATTTAGGTAAGAATGGTTCATAATATTAAGATGATTGAACATTAAGGATTTACTAATACAAATCTCCTGTAATATTAGATCTAAGTGAACATCATAAAGCTACAATAGGTCATGTCCAGCATATGGAAGAGCAACAAGCAACCACCGAGTTGATTCGAGGAAGAGCATTGCATGGTCAAATAGCTAGACGTAGTCACTGGTTCTTTTTTATATTTTGATCTCAATTGGTATAATTCATTTATTCATTTATAACACATCCCACACAACCATTACAGGAAGCCCAATGCGATTGTGGGGCCAAAATGCACACATAATACTCAAAACTTAAATATATAATACATAACAAAAATTAAAATTTAAAAATAAACAAAGAAAATTGACAAAATCGTAAACCTAAATTATGAAATTAAAATATTATCATACACACTATTTATATGCTACTACATATAGAATTGCTTTTGCGAGTTCGTTCAGGTTACAGGAGAAGATATCAATTTTAGTGCTGAGCTCGTTGATTACCCTTATTGTGCGAGTAAGTGGCGTTTTGGCCAGTAAGTTGGTCCTGGCAGCAGGGACAACCAGAATCGGTGGAAGTCGCCTCCTCCACACATAGCGATCAGGCACACATAGGCTCAAGCGCCCTAGCACAGTTTCGTTACACACTTGACTCCTAAGGATTTTAATTACATACATTGCAAGTGAGAACTCCCGACGTACTCTTAGCTCATTGTACCCGACCATTCCGAGGACAAACAATGTGGGGTACATTAATGGATAGAATGGGTATACGCCATATAATTTCATGTACAGGTACCTGGTAAACTTATTCTGGACTTTCTCCAGCATTGAAATATATTTAGCCTCATAGGGAGACCATATGATAGCACTATACTCGAGGTGGCTTCTCACCAGTGCATCGTACAAGGCCTTGATCGCGCTCAAGTTAGTGAATTGCTGTGACTGTCTAAGTACAAATCCCAAATTCCTATATGCTTTTTTGCATACGTTTGTAATATGACTTCTGAAACAAAGATCAGGAGTCATACTAATGCCTAAGTCCTTTACCTGTGCGACTCTTTGGATTGGTTCTGTGTTTATTCTATAGTTATAAGTGATAGGTGTACGCGAACGAGTAAAAGACATAGTGGAACATTTAGAAACGTTGAAGGACAATTTGTTCCTTTGACTCCATCTAACTACTCTTTCAATGTCTTCTTGTAGACGTTTGCAATCAGATAAATTATTGATCTGTAAAAACAATTTGAGGTCATCTGCAAATAATAGACCCATCCCATGTTTGATGACTGGAGGCAAATCATTAATCATGATAATAAATTTTAGGGGACCCAAATTGCTCCCCTGACTCACCCCAGACCTTGTATAATATGTACCTGACACACACCCCCGGTAGTCTACATATTGCTGTCGATCCTTCATATAACTACCGAAGAATTTCAGCAAGTGTGGGGTACATCCGACTTCTGCCAGTTTACTTAATAACACGTCATTATCAACCAAGTCGAACGCTTTTTTATAATCGAAGTAAGCAACGTCGACCTGCCCACCAGAATCTACAGCAGGTACCACCTGACACATGAAATTAATGAGGTTTGTAGCTGTGCTGCGCCCCGGACGAAAACCGTGCTGCGAATCCGACAACTGCGCTTGCACTTGCGCCTGCATGCTGCGCTGAAGAGCGGACTCGAACACCTTGGCCGGAGTCGACAACACTGCTACTGGTCTATATCCAGTAACATCTGGTACCGCTTTACCTTTCGGTACTGGTATAACCCGCGTGATCTTCCATCGAGCTGGAAATGTATGATACCTTAAACTAACGTTAAACAGATGGTGAAGGGGTTTCAAAAGTACTTTACCGCAGTCTTTAAAAAGGAAAGCAGGCAAACCGTCCGGTCCTGACGAACGCTTTGGTTTAAGGCGGGCGAGCGCTACGCTTACCTCTTGCAAACTCAGGGCTTTTATACTAATACGCGCGCTAGATGCGCTGCCGCGCTCTGCCGCCGCCGCCTGTGCCGATGTCGCATCCAGCTGCGGTGGAGAGTTGTTGTACACCGACTGGAAGTACTCCGCAAACTGCTTTGCACATTCGTCATGCGTTAGGATTACACCATCCTTTTTAATGGCACCACTACTCACACTTCCCCTTCTCTTCCTAACGTACTCCCAGAATTGTTTCGGATCCCTTGCAAAACGGTATTGCATATTATCAATATGTTGTTTATGTGCTAAATCGATCGCTATTTTTACACGCGCCCTATATCTAGTGAATTCGATATAGTCCTCGTTTAATTTAGACTGTTTGTACTTTTTGTGAAGTTTACTTTTAAGTTTTAAATCAGTTATAATGGCACTAGTGTACCATTCTGGATATCTGTTCACTGAATGCTCGCTAGATTGTTTTTTCCTAGGCACCCACTGATCTAAAATATTACTTAAGCAACTGTAAAAGTAATTAATTGCTACTTCTATGTCTTCTATTTCGTACAACGGACTCCAATCTGTAGTCGTTAAAGCGTTGTATAACGATTGAAAATCTGCTTTATAAAAGTTCCATTGTGGCCATGGCGCACTTGTACTAGACGAAAGCTCCGCCGGGGGCTCGGTGGCACGAGCGTGGTGCGTGAGCACGCACTGCGCCGCCAGCGGCGGGTGGTACGGGTCCACCGGCACTAGCACCTCGTCTGACGCCGATACTGTCACTGTACCAACGATGCCTGCACTTAGCACCAAATCTAATTGACGACCCAAACAGTTTAAAATTTTATTACTCTGAGTAAACTCGCAAAAGGACACAAAACATTCATAGTAATTTACATATTTGTAGAAGCAGAGTACAAATTAAAATCTCCTAAAACTATTACCTTCTTATATCTAGTACACAGATTTTCTATTATATTAAATAACATCATATAGTCAGTCTCAGAGCTTGCAGGAGGTATATAAATCACACAACATAGAAAAATAAAGTTATTTTTTAAATGTACGGTAGGTCATTACATTCGCTTTTCTCACTGTTATATTCATAAGTCATATTCTCATTTTCTTATGTTTTTGGCAATATGAATTGCTTACATGAATATGATTTAATATGTTTGTTTTTATTAAGAATCTATATAAAAACTGTGCCAATGTGGCTTTGTAAATAACACTACTGACACCATATTCAAATTTATTTATTTAATTAAAGAAGACAGGCGCATTAACATAAAAATAATGTTTCTCTTTTAATCAATTAACAACATCTGCAACATCTGTTACATAGAAATCATTCTCATTTTCTTTATCTAAAATTAAAGTCAAAAACCATGTACTCATTTAGGTCACAAAGTAACACTTATGAACGTCAACATATATAGGTTAGTGAGTTTACTAAGTTACTGAAGCTACATTTACGTAGTTTCAGGCAAACGATCGATATAAGAATATAAATGTGTGAAAGCCACACATTTATATTCTTATATGTCTGTGACACTTTATTGAGGTTGCTCTTCCACGTCGACGACGTTGGGATCCTGTTGATGTATCGGCTTCCGGTTGTGGTACGTGCGTATTGTTTGAATGTAGAGTATGGAGACTCTGATGTGATGGTCCAGGCATATTCCATATATCGCATTCAGCTAAAAAAGAAAACAATTAAAATTCACACCTGAATATTATGAAGATGAAGCACACACATTTATATTCTTATATGTCTGTCACGTATCAAAGTGATTAAACCTATTACAGCAATTGATCATTCACAATTCGAAACACTTGTCGGTTCCTTAATTGGGCTTACAATGTTATAAATTACAATATTATTATTTTTATAATCAGTATATGTACCTACTTAACTCAATAACAGGAATGCTTTCTGCTTCAAGAACCTGAGGACTTCTAGCAGGCATAGGCGATGTTGGTGACAAAGTAATAGTATTATCGTCATTTTGGCTCTGAAAATAATTAACTCTCATCAGTTAAATGCATTATTTAAGTAGGTATTTATCGTAATCGATGAGGTAGATACCTTTCTTCACGTTTCCGTATTTTTCATTGCCCCGGTGGGATCATTATTTAATAAATTTGACAAGTTTTCCAATCTTGTATTGCTTGATTTCTGCCTTTTACATTATTCGACAGCTTATGTATGTCACCGTGTCTGTAAAATTAAAATGTATGACATTCGCGTAAACGAAGTATAATATTATGTAAAATAACTATAATTTATGATTAAAATTTATATATAATTTACAATTAATCTGCTTTAAACACGATCAATTCCGTATAAAGCAGTTTAATTTTTATATCGTTACTTCGTTATAAAGTGATTATTTTTACATGTAAACATGCATAACTGTATATGTATTTATTTACTTACTGCTCCATAAACTTTACCAGAATTTCAAATTGGAATGGCGTGGTCTAAATTACGCACATTATAATATTATAACTTCAATAAATTCAAAAAATCACAAGAAACCGCTAAGCTTTTGAAGGCGAACGTCAAAATTTAAAGTAATTCAGAAATGTCGGTAGGTTTCTAACCTAAATCGGTATATGATAAAAGAAAATATTCAATCTTTGTTTAATATAAATAGAAATGGAAAAACTGTATGATACATAATGAATATTATAATATAACTTCCATACATTATAATATTATATTCATGAAAAATTATGTAATTTGGTATTTCGATACAGCAGATATTGGTAGAAATACAGAAAAATAATTTGGGTTGAGATCACCGTTTAAAGGACTTTTTGTATTGAAACATGACGCGACGTATAGAGCATTTAGCATCTCTTTTACTCGCTGCTCCATAAAACGAAATAGAGATACACGTAATGCAATGTAGGCAACTTAAAAAAAATTACCTAACTTTCGGCTGACTTTCGGCAAAGTGAGATTACGCGATGCGAATAGATTGGTTTGCATTATTTCACACTCTGACTATTTCGAAGTACTTTCGATCGATAGTTAGCACGATTGACTTGATCGTTACGTACTACGTCAAATGACACGAAATTTACACTCGGGCTTCTAAGCAAATAAACACGTATGTTGACCGTAAGTTTGATCATAGACTAGTAAAGTAAAGTAGATAACGTGACAAACTAGTAGCTCTGTTTTCTGATTATCAAGTTTTAGTTGTTCAGTTTACAAAATTAGTTAAACACCTACCAGATTGATCATTTTGTTTTTTTATTACAGATAAAGAATGCCATTTATAATAGTAAAAGGGCAAGTCTATGTTAAAAACAGTTCCTAGTAACTGGGAAAAAGACGGTTTTTTATTTTGGCCCCACCTCGCCCCTATATAAGTTGAAAAGTTACGTCGGTCAGAGCATTCCAAACCAGAGGAGGCAGATTGTCAATTGTATTGTAAAAATAAGACATTTCAGTCATTTCGAAAATGCGGCATCTGAATTGGAAAGGATGTGTTCAAACTCTGACACGGAAACAGATAATAAAAAGGAAAATAAAAAATACCTTTAAATTTGTAGAATATAGTGCAAAAATGCTTAAATGTAAGTTTTAGACTAACAATGTCAGTTTTACTATTATTATTTTAATTTGTGGCCAACAAATAAAGTGAAACAATTTTCGAAACCAAAACAGTAGATTGAAAGTAGATTCATAATATGAGAATGAGGGAAGTGACCTGTGTGTGAGCACACACTAGTGCACTAATCTATTTATCTCGCAAATAAGCTAGTCTCCGTTGAGATAAGTCACCGTGGCCGAAATTTGGTCTTGATGACATTATTATTTTAATTTATTGTTTAAATATGTTATTTACAGAGCACAGATACGGATTCACTTATTAGAGGCGAATCTTCACGTGTACTAATAGCAGATAAGATGTTAACTATAACAAAAAACCGACTAGAGTCCCAAGTAGCTTTCGTATCTGAAGAACCTCAAGTAATTTCCGTATCTCAGGAACCTCAAGTAGATTCTGTATATGAAGAACATCTAGTAGCTTCTATACCTGAAGAACCTCAAGAGCTTCATGTTGCAGATATGCAAATTAACAACGGATTGGTTATAGATAACACTATTGTAACAAAGATAGATAATTTGATAACAAATGTTAACACTATACAAGAGAACCAAGCCATTTTGCAAGGAAACATAAATATTATTTTAGAAAACCAATAAATGTTTTTTGAAGGTCAGCAACTTATGATGCTAAATTTGTCTCAAACTTTAACACAGCTTAAAGAATACATAAATAAAAAAACTGAAAGTATTGATTTTATACTTTTTTTTTACCTTGTGGAATACTTTGGCCCCGCCGCTGGGGCGGGCGGAGGGGCTATGTTGGACTCACCGGGGTAAAAGAGAGATGGTAATGATGATAAGAATGGACCTCCCGGTAATACCGACTAAACCTATCACGGTGTTCCTCGACAAAACCGCAATCGGAGAGGCCGCGCGAATCATTTTCACATGCAGTCGCGACCCCGCCGAGGTTTCGGCCCACCGTATGAAACGGCAGGCCACTACACGATAAGACCTACCCTCTGGCCACCACTAATTTTAAAATCCCTACTGTAAGAGGGGAGAGGGACACGACACAAAGGCGCGCGTGGGAACGCACAGGTTGCCTCTCGGACCTGGTGCTGATCGGATGGCGGGCAGGCCCACCAAGCCCACCACCCCCAGGTCAAACCTCAGGGTGGCTGGAGGTCATCTCGCGCCCTCCGGCAACGGGTTCTGCGGTTGGGAACAGGATTTAAGCGTTCCCTCTCCCGTTCCGCCACCTCCTTAATGGAAAGAGTAGTAGTCGGGTAGATCATTATCTTTTCCGATATATATGCCCCGACAATGTGGCGGAAGTAGGTCGGCACTTGATGAAATATAAGTGCCTCCCTAATACAACTCCAGGGCAAGGTGTTAAAGGCATTCGCGATGTCCAGGGACACCGCGAAGACGACCTCATCCCGGGACACCGCATCTTCCGCCAGGCACCTCACGCGCAGAATAGCGTCGATAGTAGAGCGCCCGCGGCGGAAACCACATTGGTTGTCCACCAGATCCGAGCCCACTGAAGAGAGACGCTGGGCGAGGCGCTCCGCAATTATGAATTCGAATAATTTTGCGACCTCGTCCAGCAACACAATGGGCCGGTAGGCGGACGGAGAGTCCGCCGGGCGCCCTTCCCTCCTGATCAGGACCAGTTTCCCCATCTTCCACTAACGTTTCACCAAAGTAATTAATTTATTTTTTGATTTAGTACACAACTCTGATAACAGCTTTACGTTAAATGAATGCCATATTTTTTTTTAATGTGTTGAAAATCTCAACTCATAGGTGTAATAGCAAGAAATTGATAACATCTACCACAAAACAGAGGTCTAAAAAGAAGGAAAATATAACATTTCGACGAAGGTTTCAGTAGAGGCAGACAAAAGTTTAACAATATCAGGAGAGCCCCAATCGAACTTAAGAATGCCATTGAAAGATGTTAAAATTAATAACACCCCAGTTAGTGTTGATGTTGAAGTGTGTGTATAAGCTTTGATTTTGAACCTACATACATATATTAAATTTTTATTTAATGAAGATCTTTCGATCCGTTATCCATCAAAGCAAAGATGAGCCGAGAGGAGATGTGTTGTGTTAATGTGTTCATACATCCCCAGTATCGCATGTTGTTGCCGACATATATATGGAGGACTTCGAGGCTGGAGCTTTACAGACTGCCCCCAGGATTTATAAGAGGTTTGTAGATGATACTTTTACAATATTACCAACAGATAGTGTTAGTGTATTCCTAGAACATCTTAATATCATTAATAACAACATCCAATTTGCTATGGAATTAGAGGCAAATAATTCATTAGCATTCTTAGATGTACTTGTCATCAGGAATACTGATCATACTTTGAGCCACACTGTGTATAGGAAAAAGACCCATACAAATAAGTACTTAAACGGTGAATTTCACCACCATCCTAAACAGTTAGCTACCGTGGGAATGTCTTTGTTTCAGAGAGCCCACGGGATCTCTGATAACACCTGGACGCCGAGCTTCAACATGTCAAGCAAGTACTGCAAGACAACAAGCTCCAACAGCCGCGCCGCTGTTACAGATCCCGAGAAAAGCCAGCCACAGTCGAGCACCAGCCTGCTATACTGCCTTATGTAAGGGGTGTCACTGACAAGATTGGCTACATCTTGAAGCGAGCTTCAATCAACACATACTTCAAGCCAATTTAAGATAAGTCAATTTTTACCATCCGTCAAGTGCCAATTACCTTTACAAGATGCAGGGGTCTATAAAATAGATTGTGACTGCGGACTCTCATACATTGGTCAAACCAAGAGAAGCATAGGCATCCGCATAAAAGAACACATAGCTGACGTAAATCACAAACGCTCGTTGAAGTCAGCTGTGTGTGAACATGTACAACAGGGGACCAACCACTACCTGAGATTTGACAAACCACAGATTCTCGATAAATAACACCGATTCCTACCAAGGATACTTCGCGAGGCTATTGAAATCAAAAAACATCCAAAAACGACCATGTAAGTTTCCCAAGGATTTCAAGTTACTGATAACAGAAACTTGCCGAAAGTTGACTATTTGATGTTACTTGAGTACATGCAAGAAAATTAATGTTTCAACATTGCGGAAACTCGTAGTGCCAAAGCATTACTTGCATCGCGGGAAGCCTATGTAGACACGGCAGTAGGATACGTGGATGTAAAGCGAGAGGGAGATATTTGTACCGTAAAATGCAGAGTGACACATGAACACAAAGTTAAATCTAAGTTGTATGAGGTCACAGCTGTCGTAAATGAATCCAATGAAAAAATTGTTGCAGTAGAATGCAACGACTGTGCAGCTTCTGCAGAAGGGTGCAAGCATGCCATATGTTTTTCTGTTTGGCTCATAAAACGATCAGATGAACCTTCTGTGACATCAACAACATGTTATTGGACTCAACCAAAACTTGCTGGAGCTGTAGGTGATCAGAAGTTTATACTGGCAAAAAACATAGGCAAACGCAAGAGAAACTTAACTGAAAACATGAATCTAAACACTGATTTGTCAATGTTTGCTGCTGAATATAAGAAGCGGCATGTTACTACAGGAATGATTTTAAGTGGCAACCGACAGTCCACATTGAATGATTTCAGCATATTCAATCTAATGCTGCAGTTTGTAAATCAACAGGTTGACCATAGTTTTGAAAACTTCAAATCATTTTGCCATGATGTCTGTGGAAGTTATTAACAATGTTGCAGAAGCAACCAAAGACCAAGCAAGTTCAAAACTATGGCATACCATGAGACAAGGCAGACTGACAGGCTCCAAAATATATGAAGCCATCCACTGTAAGACTCAAAATGGACCTTTAGTTCAAAGGATTCTTGGCGGATATAAGGTGCCAGAGACAGTGGCAATAAAAAGAGGCAAGGCAATGGAAATACTTATGTAAAAAATGTTAGAAAAAGATTTTGGGGTTATAGAAAGCACAGGTTTTATTTTAATATCTTCTTTCATTGGTGTTTCTCCCGATGGCATGTGCAAGGAATTTGTTATCGAAATAAAATGTCCCATGACTAAAAAAATTATGGTTAATTATATTAAAAATTATAAGATACAAGAAAAATTTAAAGCACAAATTATGCTACAAATGCATGCTGCAGAGAAATCAGAAGGTTGGTTTTGTGTCGCAGATCCTAGTTTTGAAGAAACAAAACTTACAAACATTTGGTGAAATATGACAAAGACTATGTAAAAAGATTATTAGACAGTGCAGAAGTTTTTTGGGAACAATTCATATTTAACATCATCAGTGGCTAGTGTAAAATAAAATAAATAAATTTTTTATCAGTGTTTTATTTATTCTTAACAATAGAGCTATTTAAATTTATTAATCCACAAGCTACTATAACCACTTTATCTGCATGTTGAATTAATTTGTTATTTATAACCGAATGTGGTTTTAAGAATTTAAATAACCTCACTCTTCTTATTACCCTTTCTACATGAATGCGCAGACTGGCTATAACTTTACTCTTAATAGCGTCCTGTTTTGTTAACTTCACATCTTTTGAGACACTGGGTGGTTGAAGAAGTTTAATTTGTTTTCTACTTAGTATAGTGTCTATATGCTTAAAGCCTCTGTCTGCTAATACAGTACAGTTAGGTGGTAGCACATCTAATAAACCACAATTTTCTACTATATGAGCATCAGATGTACGGCCTCCATAACCAGCTGATACAAAGTTAACAAAGCCATCTGGAGTCGTAGCTATCAAGTACTTCAAAATGTTAGCATTTTTATACTGTGACCATGTAAGTGCTTGATTAATACTGCCGTCGTAAATGAAAACACAGTAACTTGACTTACTGTGTTTTTGCTTTGGATAAAGATTAGTAATCTACGGCGCGAGCTCTATCTGGGGAAATTTTCGGTTTATCTGTAGCCCCTACCGTTGCCGTGATCCTTCACAGTAACCTTACGAAATTTTAAAAAATATCAAGATATTTTAGTGTTAAACACAGTAAATTTCTATGTACTGTGTTTTAACGTAAAAAAGTGTCTTTACTGTTTTTAAATTTATGATACATATTTTTAGGTTTATACTATATTATGCTTATAACACAGTAACTTTGAATACTGTGGTATAAACTAAAATAAATACTTAATTATTTTACATGATACATGAATTAAATACAGTATATTACATACTGTGTTTTAATGCCTGCAGTTTTGATATTATAGTTTGAATTACTTGGTTAGAACACAGTAACCGTTGAGTTACTGTGTTATAAGCTAACCTAGTATATAATTATAAGCTAACCTAGAGTATCAAAATAATGCAAAAAAAGTTCAAGATTTGAGAAACATATATTATTCAGCGGATCTGCAGAAAGTTATAATGCTGCCAAGAATGGAAACTTTTAAATGTGTAATTTTCTGTCCATGTCTAATTATTTTTAATGAGAGTTTCGTACCGATTGGAACTCCTGCATCCAATATACAAACAATGGCTGTTATATGGCATAAGTCTATATCTGGACGTAGAAAAGAAGATATAACAAGCACCTTTTATCAGTTTTTTAAGAATAAGAGAGACATAGAAAATATCACGTTGTGGGCCGATAACTGTGCATCCCAAAATAAATGTTGGTCACTTTTTAGTTTTCTAACTTACATAATCAACAGTAATGAAATAGTCGCGAATACAATAACATTTAAATATTTTGAACCGGGGCATACTTTCATGTCAGCAGATAGTTTTCACCATCAGGTTGAACTGGCCATGAAACGTAATCCAAAAATTTACGATTTTGATGATTTCCACAAAACTGTTCAATCTGTACGATCTGGCAAAGTTGTAGTAAAACCAATGTCTTTTGAAGATTTTTACGATTTTGAAGACTGTCTGACTGACATCGGCTCATAGACTTAAAAATACCCAAAACAGAATTTACTTGCGTGATATCGTGGAGGTGCAAGTTAAGCGCGGGCTCTACTAAGTTATATATAAGAAAATCTTTTGCAGAGTCAGATTATACTGAGCTACAGTTTTTGAAAACAAAACTTGAAAAATCTGGCTTGCCTGTACCTGTTAAAAAGACTGCACCGCGAGGTATTAGTAACCAAAGTAAGATGGATATTATTACAAAATTGGGACCTTTAATGCCTTCGAATCGACTTGCATTTTGGCAAACATTGCCTGAAAATGATTTGTCCGTTGATTTGACTATCGTTAATGATAATGGTTGTGATTAAATTTATGTGTTTGAAGCGAATAATGCTCAATTACTAGATTTTTCTGATTATAGATTTTATAGTTAAATTTGTCCTAAGCAAAGCTTAGCACGAGTTTGTTTTGTTTTCTTTAATTCATATTTTTTAACATTAGGTGGATACAGTACTGAGAGTACAAATATTTTATGAAACATTTTGATCTCATGTCATGTCGTCAATCAGACAAAGAGCAGTTTGTGTGTATTTTTAAATTTACAAAGTAAAATTTATGCTTAACTTGACCGATTGATAATATTGTGATTTAACAGACTGATTAAATAATTAAAATAACATAAAACCATTATAGTTTAATTTGATATCCCTAATATATACATATTTAATATCCCTTATATCTTTATATATAATATCCTAATCATTATATAATACAAAAATAAAAATTTAACACTAATGACAAAGGGTTAGCTTATAACACAGTATATCTAAATACTGTACTACATCTTAAAGTAAAATAGGTTTCTACCCAGCCTAAATCACAGCATATCACTTACTAGATTAATATTCTAAATTATTGAGGATGTGATAAATAGCTTAAAACACAGTATCATTAAAGTTACTGTTTGGCATTATTAAGAGACTAGTATCTTTACAAACTTTAAACACAGTAATAAATAAAAGTAGACTAAAACACAGTAACCACTTAGATACTGTGATTAAGCTTAAATTTTACGAAATATATTAAAATAATTCATTAATTATAACACATTATCTCATTTTATTACTTATTTAATTGTTATTCAGCAATTTTAAATATACAAATATCAAGTTCAGTTACTTGTATTTCATAGAAAAAAAACCACTCTTATGTAATCATAATAGTTTGTTCACAACGTCATGTTTTAGTTATCAAACTTTAACCGCCATTTATCTCAAAATGACATTTCTTGAGATACTGTGTTTTCATTTACGAGGGCAGAATAGGATTAGATGGTTTCTCTATTTCTACTTCAAAGCAATCTATAATGCAATATACATTTGAATAGTCTTTGTTGACTCTAAAAGAAGATGGCAAATTTCTTTTACATCATATCGTTTTGGCAAAAATTAATTGTTAAAAAAATTGTGTAATGAAAACACGTAAGTCAGATATAGTGTTTATTTCAATCAAGCGATAACAAAAGTGAGGCCGATTCGACTGTTACACTCCATTTTATATCAATATTTTTAAGTGACACTCGTGACGTAACAATATGATCAAATAGTTGTCTATTACAACCAAAATATATCTTATTAGCATAAAGTATCGATATCGACTCAAGGTTAATTAAATAAACAAATAGACAATTAATTATATATCCTATCTTATATTATATTTATATCCTATGTGTTAGTGGAGTGAGCCGGTGCTTGTAACACTCGGCCATCCTGCATCGGTCGTGTCCCACGGCGATCTTGAAGGTTTTCAGGATGTTTGTGTCCCTGGAAAGGATAAGAAGAAACAGTAAATGTCCTTTGTATAAAAGTTGGCAGTACATTAAATTTGTTTCTGCAATAAGCCTCAGCTTCATATTTGTCTGTTTGAAGTTGATGGGTTAAAGTCACACAGATCTAGCCCAGATTGCTAGATATTATATTATTTTATAGTCACACAGATCTAGCTCAGAATGCTTGATATTATATTTAATTTTATATAGTCACACAGATCTAGCTAAGAATGCTAGATGTTATATTTAAAGTTATACAGATCTAGCCCAGATTGCTAGATATTATATTATTTTGTAGTCACACAGATCTAGCTCAGAATGCTAGATATTATATTTAATTTTATGTAGTCACACAGATCTAGCTAAGAATGCTAGATGTTATATTTAAAGTCACACAGATCTAGCCCAGATTGCTAGATATTATATTATTTTGTAGTCACACAGATCTAGTTAAGATAACTATATACTTATATTTATAGGCACAGAGATCTAGGTTGCTAGATATTATATTGATATAGTCACACAGATCTAGCTAAGAATGCTAGATGTTATATTTAAAGTCACATAGATCTAGTTAAGATTACTATATACTTATATTTATAGGCACAGAGATATAGCTCATGTTGCTAGATATTATATTTATATAGTCACACAGATCTAGTTCAGATTACTAAATATTATATTTATAGGCACACAGATCTAGCTCAGATTGCTAGATGTTATATTTATATAGTCACACAGATTTAGTTCAGATTACTAGATATTATATTTTAGATAAGTAATATATGTATATGTATTATCATGCATACAGGATCTAGCTTAAATAGTTTGTTAGATATCATATTTCGTTGTTCCAGTAGATAAACTTTATTGTATACGTATCACGTTATTAAATTAGGTACATATTTATTAAAATTTATTTATTTAGAAGATTACATTTATCAACAATCAAATGATTCTGTTTTTAAATTATTCATTCTTAATACAATTGTCTTACTAAAGGTTTTTGTTCAACATACCTACATATTTATGTATTTCACACTCATTCTAATTTTTCTAATTCAACTCTCCAGTAAATCTATCAGATCATCTCGGTCTACTTCTTTATCGGAATCAGTGGAGCTATCGGAAACAGATGATTTATACGGGCGTAGGGCGTCACCAGGGACAACAGCACTAAACTTTTTATACCCTTTAATACCCTTGATACTGTTAATAGTGTAGCGATCAATGGAGTGATCAGATTTTGATATTTTATATGGTCCCGTGTAGCAACTACCTAGCTTTTTGGTGACACCTGTGGTATTATCACGAGATATTCCACCTTTCCATAACACTAAATCTCCTACATTATACTTTCTACAACTTTTGTGTTTTTTATCGTAGCGATTTTTCATGACTGTCATGTACCTATCGATACGTATTTTAGCCTCCTGTCTTCGTTCATCTAACTCTTTAATCGAATTCGGGTGGTCACTATTAGTCGTGGAGTAAGCAGGCAAAAGCGTATTAATGTGAGCAAACATCAAATTAAATGGCGTATGTCCGGTAACTGCATGTGGGGTATTGTTAATACCCCACACGACGTCAGCTAATTTTTCGTCCCAGGTGCATTCGCTTTCTGTTGTAGTATTAAGTCCATTAATAATACTCCTATTTACTCTCTCGACTTGGCCGTTTGAGCGTGGGGAAGCAATCGCATTCAGGACATGTCTAAGTTGTTTTTGGATTACGAAATCTTTAAAATATCTACTTGTGAATGCCACTCCACGATCAGTTATTATCCTAGAGGGATTACCGAATACCGATAGTATTTCCCTAAGCTTTTTAATAGTTTCTATGGAACTAACATTTCGCACCGGTCTAGCAAATACAAACTTTGTAAAGGCGTCAATGACTACGAGTATGTAAGTATTACCGCAGCGAGTTTTGAGAAAAGGTCCCAAATGATCGTCATGGATAGTGTGCATAGGTATTTGTGGCTTTTCTATGGGATGTAGTTCACCTTCTGGTTTACCGTAGTTACCCTTGGCAAAGGAACATTGCAGACAAGCATTTATATACTTCCTGATAAACTTAGTCATTCCTAAAAACCAGAATTGAGATTTGATTGCTTTTTCACACTTATCAAATCCTGGATGGCCAATTTCGTCATGATATTTCTGTAGTAAACTCCACTTCGACAGTTTGGGTATTACAAATCTATTACCATGAACTGTTTTGCGAAATAAGCAACCGTCTATTACATTGTAATTATTCAGGATGTCTCGATTTTGTGTTCCTTCTCTTAACTGTTTTATTATACTTTGAATATAGTCATCCTGTAGTTGTAGGGTTAAACGCCAATCATCGCTATCTATGCTAAGGACAGAAGTCGCATCTATATGGTTGCGACTTAGGGCATCAACATGTCGCATGCGGTCCCCAGAGCGATATTCGATATCTAGATCAAAATCTTGGATGGTGAGCCACCAACGGGCAATTCGCGGTATGAGGTCTTTTTTATTTAGGGTGCTACGTAAAGCTGCGCAGTCAGTAACAATCTTGACCGGAATACCAGTAAGGTATATTCGAAACCGTTTTAAAGATTCTACTACAGCCAAGGTTTCCAGCTCATAGCTGTGATAAAATTGTTCTTCATTGCTGGTTACACGACTAAAATAAGCTATCGGTTTCAAATTATCGTCTTTTTGGTACTGTAGTAGGATCCCTCCTAAACCTAGCTTACTGGCATCGGTATGCAGTTCAGTTTTAGCCCGGGGGTTATAAATAGCTAGTACTGGTCTCATGATTAATGCGGTTTTTAGGCTTTCGAAAGCTTGTTCTTGTTCTGAACCCCACATCCATTCTACCCCTTTTTTAGTCAAATAAGTTAGAGGGCGTGCTATCTCTGCAAAACTACGAACAAACTTACGAAAGTAGGATGCAAGACCGATGAATTGCCTAACCTCATGCACATTACGAGGACGCCTAAATTGTGACACGCTATCGATTTTTGCCTGCCCTGGACGCACGGAACCTGCAGTGACTTCATGTCCTAAGTAATTCACACTAGTTTGTAAGAAAGAACACTTCTGTAAATTGAGTTTTAAGTTAGCTTGTTGAAGAAGTTTGAAAACTTCTTCAAGCAGGTCTATACCTTCCTGTATAGTGACGGTAGGGATGGTGATATCATCAAGATAAATAGCCAATTTGTTATTGAGAGGCCCTAGAGCTTTCCGTATGAGACGAGAAAATACCGCAGGAGCATTGGCTAGACCAAACGGCATTTTAAGGAATTCGTACTGTCCTGTTGGTGTGATAAAAGCAGTTTTATGTATCGAGTCTTTTGACAATTTCACTTGGTAATAACTTTGTGTCAAATCTAGTGCAGTAAAGTACAGTTTTCCAGAAAGTCTATTGATCTGGTCATCGATATGTGGTAATGGATATCGATCCTTAACTGTTCGGCTATTAAGCGCGCGATAGTCAATACATAAACGGTAACCACCCTCCTTTTTTTTAACCAATATGACTGGACTAGCATACTCCGAGTCCGATTCCCTTACTATGCCCGCTGAAACAAGTTCATCTACCTTTTGCTCCACTATTTCGGATTCCTTATAAGACAGCCTATATGGTTTGCAATACACTGGTACATCAGTTGTTGTAGCAATGTGCATTTCTAGTAAGTTAGTACACCCAAGTTCGCTACTGCATTCGGCAAACGACTCACTATACTCGTCCAACAAATAAAGCAACTTATTACGATAAAATGCCCCAATATCACCCACTTTGACGTTTGAGAAATTAATTGTTTTTCTTTGTAACGAATTTATGTTTACGTCAGAGCATTGATTACTGGAGATTATAAAAACTTCGGCCTGGTCATATACATCAGCTCGAGTAAGTAATCTTCCTACACCCCAACGTATACACGACTCACCCAAATTCGTTATTTGCAAACAATAATTGCCATCTTTTAAAATACATTGAGGCATAAAGTAAGTCTCATTACCGAAATCAAAAATAATGGACCGGGTTATAAGTATACTATTTTTATGTATCTCGTCCGTAATATATGCATAAATAAGACATGTATCTCCTGGCTTTAATTCTAAATAATGAGATAAAAATAAAGGAACTTTCTCTATAAAATCATTGGCAGATAATTGAATATTCGTCAAGTCGTGGGCAGATTGAAAATATTGCCCATTGTTTGCTATTAACTTGACTATTTTAGAATTAGCAATAAGTGTCAGATCCGGACGACATATAATCGGTTGGCCTATTATCATGTTTAAGTCTTTCAAAGCTGTATTAGTAATTTCGGCGTCACTGTTAATAGATATGTCATCAATGCCCAAATTAAACTGTACTTTACCGAGTGAAGTGATTCGCGAGCCACCAAAACCTTTCATCAAAACATTTGAATGTAAAATCTTTAGTTTTAAGTGTTGAACAGTTTTTAACGTAATAATATTAACTTTACTTCCTGTATCTATATAAGCGAGTAATACTGCTCCATTAATAGTAATATACTTTTTATATGCATCTGATAAAATTTCAAATGTGGTAAATGTAACTTGTCGTACCTGAGCAACGTTGCGTTGAACTTGTGATGAGTGTCTATCTCGGGAGCCTGCACTACCTGTAGAACCGGCAGCATACCAGCACGCAGCAGAAGCATGACCCAGGCGCTGGCAGATCTGGCAGTGCGTGAGACGACACTCCCGCGCCTCATGGCCAGTCCTGCGGCATTTGAAGCATGTCTTCGGCATACTTGAACCTCGCTGCCAGGTAGATCTTGGCTCAGTGTTTTTCGCTTCGATCTTCTTATAGTTCTCAAGAGATGACAGGAAGCCATAGTATAATTCTTCTGGTGACTCACAGTTGTAAGCCTTTGCATTCGCTCGCAATTCGAGAGGTAGACCTCTAATCAGACAAGAAGTAGCAGCGTCACCCTCCAACCCACATTTCTTAAAAAGTGACATTTTGTCGTGGAAGTACCTTGTCATGGTTTCTTCATTCTTCTTGGTACGAGCAAGCATTTCCTCCAACCGATCGACGTAGTCTGTAGAACGTGGGAAGGCGCGCGTTAAAATTTCTTTCCACTCTGTCCACGTGGCTGCATAATCCTCTAAATCGTCATACCATTCGCGAGCGGAGCCGCGTAGACGAATTTGCATGACGAAAATGCGATCTCTTTCATCCCATGAATACATGTCACCGAGCTGGTCTATTTTGTTAAGCCAGCCCTTCACGTTCGTCGTTTTCTTGCCTGGATCAAATTTCGGTATAACTTCAGCCTCCAGGTGGTTAATTCTTCGCTTTTTGGGTAGACTCGATTCGTTACAAGGTGAAAAAAAATCGTCACATTTTTCGGGTACTTCGTTGTCTGTCGATGTATCACTTTGTCTCCTTCTTTTTCCTAGCCCATGAAAATATGGCCCGAGCAGCTTGTCCTCCATCCCACTTCTGAGATGAAAACACGTAAGTCAGATATAGTGTTTATTTCAATCAAGCGATAACAAAAGTGAGGCCGATTCGACTGTTACACTCCATTTTATATCAATATTTTTAAGTGACACTCGTGACGTAACAATATGATCAAATAGTTGTCTATTACAACCAAAATATATCTTATTAGCATAAAGTATCGATATCGACTCAAGGTTAATTAAATAAACAAATAGACAATTAATTATATATCCTATCTTATATTATATTTATATCCTATGTGTTAGTGGAGTGAGCCGGTGCTTGTAACAGTAAAGTTGAAAGTGTTTTGAAAAATATCCTCCATATACTTGTCAACGAAATCTCAAACATATCAGAAATCTGATAAAAAGCAGTATTGTTTCGAATTTTATAGTGTTATGATTATGTCAAGTGATTTAACCTTTAGGTTAATCTGTAAATAATCAATGAGCCAATAGAAGTTTTTTGGTAACCCTATATAACACAGTGATTTATTTTTGATGAGATTAAGCATGAAGTTCCTGCCCTGGAGATGCATTGGCACATTAATGTCTGTGAAAATTTCAGATATATCAGCTGATGTAGTACTGCCTTGTGTAGAAGGTAAAGCTTCAAATTCAAAGTTAACTTTGATACATTTGTGTTTTATTAACGATAGTTCAATAATGATTTTTACATCATTCTTTTTATCATTTAAGAACGTTTCTGGTGTGAGATATTCGGTTTTTGTGCAGGATTCAGGCTATATGTTATTATTCTATTTTTAAATGCAGTAGCAATGATATTGATGTTTTCTAACTTAGTACTCAATCGACAATTAGACTTATGTAAATTAGATCTTGTATGATTTTTGTATTTATGTTTCAGAATTTTTCGATTGCATTTCATTCATAATATAATATCTAGCTTAATAGTCTCTTTAACTGATTCATATTTGTGAGGTGCGGTAACTGTGAACAATAAAACAGAAAAACAATAATAATTAAGTAAATAGTTAAATAGTTTTATTAAATAAGTAAATGGGTAAACAATATTAGAGAGTAGTTACTGATTACATGTTTATTGTATTCCTTATGTTAAAACTATAAATGGATTATGTTAACGCTGCACTGTGCAATGCGGCGTTTTTACCCACTGTGCACCCCCCTGCGGGGCGCGAGGGACGAGGGCAGCGCGGCCGCAACGCGCTCCGCTTCCGCGCGCCACCAGTCTGCTCGAGCGGGTCACTACAAACATACTGTGCTGTTTTTATTAACCAAAATTTGTAAAACGAACTGTCTGGAGCAATACAATTCTAGCAGAGCAGTCTCGCCTATTATTTACTATTACTACCTACAAGTGACCCATAGAATACTCCGACATTATTGGCGACCGTGTGACAATCTTCGAACCTACAACCGAGAACGATAACGGACAAGAAACTTCGAGAAACGACGGCGACACGTGGACGCCGAGCACGGAATACTTATGCACGCATGGCGCGTATGCTGATCTTCAGTCACCCACGGGGCCTTCGGTCTACGCAAGCTACAAGTCAACGCCTGCACCAGAGGTCTAGCCCGAGGGAAGTAAGCCTGTTTCCTATATTCCTACCTATTCCACGATACCTATCTACCTATTTCTATTTGTGTGGATAGCCTAGTATGTTTCGCTCGAACGGTTATGGTCAGCTTGCATAAAAATCGTACATAGGTACCTATGTACCTACTACGTTATTCCTCGCTACACGTTGTGGGCGAGTCCATTTTAACGCGTGCGAGAATCGCGCATGTTGCATCTTCTATATATAATTATAATAAAAAATATAGGTAAATAGCTTTTCTAAGAGCCTAAATGTTTGTCTAGCTTCGATATAAGCACTAAATTCTAATTATTGCACCTCGATCTTAAAAGTTTGCCGCACATGGGCGAATCCATTATTGCGCGTGAGTGAACAATTACAAAGTAGCTTGGGATTTAGTATGTCAAAGGTATAATAATTAAAAATCTACTTATGAACAACCATATGAAAGCGCTTTTCAGTGTAGAATCAATAACAAGGGAATCTCACAAGGCATTGAGATATGTCATAGATTTAGTCTCAAAAAATTTAAGAGCGTTGAATACTTTAGGGCAGCCTACAGACCAATGGGATGCATTGATTATATATATGGTGTCAACAAAGCTGGATGTCACCACTAGTAGAAAATGGGAAGAATACAAAAATGGATTACCAGAACTACCTACCTTAGAACAATTTAATGACTTCTTGCGCAACAGGGCAAATGTAATAGAAACCACATTAAATCAAAGTAGGAATGATCACAGTAAGCCACATAATGGATTCAAAGAGCAAAGAAGTCATACTAAAGCTTTTGTGAGTTCTTCGAGTAGAAATTATTCAAAAAATACATGTGATCTTTGTAAGGACAATCATCCCTTGTATAGATGTACTAAATTTAAAGACATGTCACCTGAAGTTAGGTTAGATACAGCTTTAAAGCTAAAATTATGTCTTAACTGTCTGCGAAGTGGACATACTGCCAAAAAATGTTTTCTTAAAAGTTCTTGTAAGCTTTGCAATGAGAAACATAATAGCTTAGTGCATAAAGATGAAGGATCCCGTAATATTAGCTCCAATTTAAATACAAATAATAATGATTTGTCTGGAACAAGTACACCTCCTGTAACATTGTCTGCTGTCACTGAGGGACAGGTGCTTTTGTGCACAGCACTTGTACAAATTGTTAATCCTGTGAATAATTCAATATACCTTGCACGGGCTCTCTTGGATACTGGAAGTCAATCTTCTTTCATGACTGAAAGACTTAAAATAAAGTTGGGTATACAAACTCAATGTACAGGGCCTATTAGAATCTCTGGCATTAATAATATACATTGCGACATTAAGGAGCGTTGCTGTTTAAAATTGTCCTCACGTTTTGATAATTCATTTAATCTACAAGTTATGTGTTTAGTAGTACCTCAAATTACGAATATATTACCAACACTAAATGTTAATGTTTTAGACCTGGGATTGCCTGATGATTTGGATCTTGCAGACCCCGGGTTCCATTGTCCATCCGAGATAGATATCTTGTTGGGTGCAGACGTTTTTTGGGACATTATAGGTACCCAGCAAATAAGATTAGGTAAACACCAACCTGTATTACAACATTCAAAACTAGGTTGGTTAGTGTCAGGTCCCATAAGGAAGGCACACAAGTTAATGCATACTAAAAATGCTCACTCTAATATTAACGTATTACATTGTAATATACAGGGTGATATTCAAGAATCATTACAAACGTTTTGGGAGGTTGAGGAATTGCCTTCAAACAAAATATCATACACCTTTGAAGAACAAGCTTGTGAGAACAGTTTTGTAGAAAATACAAGACGTTTGCCAAGTGGTAGATTTATAGTTAAAATGCCACTCAAGGAATCACCAGAAGAATCACTAGGTGACTCATATAATATTGCCAAAAGGCGTTTTTTTAGTTTAGAAAGTAAGTTAAATAAGAGTCCTAATATTAAAAAGCAGTATTGTGATTTTATAAAGGAATATTCAAACCTAGGTCATTTGGAAGAAATAGACCGACCATGTTTTGGTAATTATTTGCCTCATCATGCAGTACTAAGAGAAAAAAGCGAAACCACTAAACTTAGAGTAGTTTTTGAAGCTTCAATGAAAACATCCTCTGGAAAATCACTAAATGATATCCAGATGATAGGTCCAGTCGTGCAAAATGACTTATTTAATATTATGTTACGTTTTCGCAGTCATAAATTCGTGTTAACAGGTGATATTGAGAAAATGTTTAGACAAATTTTCATTGTGGAATCACAACGTCATTTACAATTAATTTTGTGGCGGGAAGATTCATCTGTGCCACTAAAGGTCTTACAATTAAACACTCTGACCCATGGTACAGCGTCTGCGCCGTTTCTAAGCACAAGATGTCTCCTTCAGTTAGCAGAGGAATGTAAGGATCAGGATATTTCTAATATAATTAAAAATGATTTCTATTATGATGATTTAAGCACAGGAGCATCTACTAAAGAAGAGCTGATGCATATTTATAAGAATGTGACACAGATAATAGGTTCAGCACATTTCCCGTTACGCAAAATACGCACAAATTGCCCTCAAATATTTGCAGATGAACCTACACTAAATGATACATTAGACCTTACAAAGCAATCATGTGTTCTAGGTCTCAATTGGTCCCCTATAATGGACACATTTCAATTTCCAATAAATATAGAACCTACTATAAAGATAACAAAGAGAACAATAATCTCTATGACTTGCAAAATTTTTGACCCTTTGGGTATTTTGTGTGCTTGCATTATTACTGCGAAAATAATTTTACAGCGTTTATGGAGTGCTAAGATAGACTGGGATGATCCAGTACCTAATGATATACAAAACTCTTGGCTGACATTTACAAAAAACTTATCATGCCTATCTAGTATACAATTAAAAAGAAATGTTATTTGCGATTTGCATATAACAATAGAGCTACACTGTTTCGTTGATGCCTCACAAAATGCATATAGTGCCTGTGTATATTTGCGCACAACTGATGTTAATAATAAGATGACAGTTAAATTATTATGTGCTAAAGCTCGAGTAGCTCCCTTAAAACCAACTACTATACCACGTTTAGAACTATGTGGTGCTTTGCTCGGAGCCAGATTGTGTGCAAAGGTCTTACAGTCCCTTCGTTGCAATATTACTAGTAAAACTATTTGGACAGATTCAACAGTAGTACTTGGTTGGCTTAATATTCAATATAAACAACTGAAACCTTTTGACATATGACTATTCATGGCGGCATGTCCCTACAGATTGTAATCCGGCTGACTTGGCCTCCAGGGGTGTAACTCCGCAGCAGTTACAGTCCTCATCCCTGTGGTGGGAGGGACCTTCGTACCTTGGAAAGGAACCAAGCAAATGGCCACACCAAGGTGTTCGAAATATAGAACTACCAGAATTAAAAACCCTACATATTAGCTTAGAAACGAACTTCTTAGACTTTTCTAGATATTCAAGTTTTACTAAACTCAAAAGAATTATGGCCTATGTCCATAGATTTATTAACAATTTTATTTGCAAGTATGGTAAGAATAAAACTTATAATAAATTAACAGGATGTCTTAACACTGATGAGCTTAACAATTCATTAAAAACATTGATCAAATGTTGCCAACTGCAATCATTTTCTAGTGAAATAGATAAAATTAAAAAGAGCAAAGAGCTCCATCATAAATCTAAAATATTGCCACTTAACCCGTTTATAGATTCAGATGGCATTCTCAGAGTGGGTGGTCGTATACAAAACCCTAATTATAATTTTGACAAAAGGCACCCAATATTACTCGATTCGAAACATAATTTTACTAAATTACTGATGAGAAATGAGCATATACGTTTATTCCATGCTGGACCACAATTACTTTTATCATCCATTAGGGAAGAATATTGGCCAATAGGTGGCAGGAACTTGGCTCGTAGTATATTAACCCTTAACCACCTGACATACGTCTCTCAGACGCAAGGAAATTAATATCGTTAATATTTTGGCGCGCAATACACGTATCAACTCGTACGTCCCTGTACCTTCCCGCCGCGTCCCTCAGTGCCGCGCAAGCGCTCGTCGTGGTCGGAGGTGCGCGCGTTTGTCACTGGTAAGTAAAAAACGGTCGTATTCCGTCTGTGAGACGTATGGTAGGTGGTTGCGTGACTTTTTTGAAATTGTGTTTTTTTTGTGTTTCAGTTTAAAATGGCTTCTAATGATAGTGTTATTGAGCGTTGGTTAGAACAAGATCCATCTGACGACGAAAACCTACCAAATGATGAAGGCAGCGATGTCGATTTGGACATTGGCATACAGCACGCATTGCAGGATAGCTGCGAATCGAACACTGAAGGTGAAGAGTCAAATGCTGAGGAAAATCATGACATGATTGTATCTCAAGCTCCGGTTTTACCTGCAGAGCAAGAATTTTCGTCTGAAGATGAAGAGCCTTTGATACAAATGCGTTCGAGACCTCGAAAAGAAAACTATTTCGGTAAGAATCGCTTTCGGTGGTCTTCTGCTCCACCTACATCAAGATCGAGAACATTACAGCGTAATATAGTTGAAGAAAGAGAAGGTATAAAGCCACAATACCAGAATGAACTGAATGCTTCCTCTTCACCGCTGGATATTTGGCAGAAATTTTTCACCGACGAAATGCTAGAAAAAATAGTTCGTAACACAAATGTGAAGATCCAAGAAATAAGACCCAATTACCAAAAATCAACCTGTGCTCACGACATGGATCTTATGGAATTGAAAGCTTTTATAGGGCTTCTCTTCTACACAGCTATATTCAAAGAAAACCATGAACACTATACATCGTGGTATAATAGTGACGGCACTGGACGGGCAATATATAGCTGCATCATGAGCAAAAACCGATTGGAAATATTACTGAAAACCCTTCGGTTTGATGATTTTGAGACCAGATTAGCACGCCGAGAAACCGATCCATCTGCGCCTATTGCCGAGCTCTTTAGCTCATTTATTGAACAATGCCAAGCTGTTTATGCGATTGGCAGCTATGCATGCATCGATGAAATGTTGCTGGCATTTCGAGGAAGATGTAGGTTCAAAATGTATATGCCGAAGAAACCTGCCAAGTACGGCATAAAAATACAATGCCTTACAGATGCAAGATCGGGGTATCTTTTGAATGCCTACATTTACTTAGGAAAAGACTCTGATGGACTAAATTTACCAACAGAATATCAGCGATTGAAAAAACCAACTCAAGCTGTACTGCGACTTATTTCTCCGATAGAAGGATCAAACCGGAATGTTACAACTGATAATTGGTATACTTCTATTGAGCTTTTAGATGCGCTGAAAGAAAAACATCTAACCGTTGTGGGAACGATGAGGAAAAACCAAAGAGAAATACCTCAAGAATTCTGACCAGCCCGTCACCGACTTGTTGATTCAACGATCTTTGGGTTTACAAAATATATAACTATGTCATCTTACGTCCCTAAGCCAAATAAAGCAGTGATCACCGTGTCGAGTATGCATCATATGCCAGACGTAGACGAAGTTACCAAAAAACCGGAAATCATACTTCTCTACAATCGAACCAAGATCGGAGTAGACCTACTCGACCAAAGATGTTCCAATTATACCACAGGCCGTCGAACGCGTAGGTGGCCATTGGCAGTATTTTACAGGCTGCTCGATATTTCGGCCTCAAACTCTTACGTCGTCGGTTTATCTGCTCAAGCCCAAGGACAAAAGATTGAGAGCAGGTTCAAATTTATAAAGAGGCTAGCTGAACAGCTCACCAGAATGCATATGGAGCGTCGAGAAAACAATGTGAAGATTCAACGGGATATTCGAATCTCACTTCGGCGCATACTTCATTGCGGCAATGACTCTACCCCACCAGCTTTACCAGGTGGAAGCAGTTCCGAAGACAGATTAGCTTCTCGAAAAAACTGCTCAACCTGCGACCCTAAAAAGAAACGCAGGACACAATACATGTGCTTTGAGTGTAAAAAACCGATTTGTATCGAATGCTCTCAAAAAATGTGTATTCACTGTCGGGAAAATCTATAAGATTGATGCTCTGCAATTTTGCAAAAGATATGATCATAATGAGAATGTTTTGATTTTATATTACTTGTTGATTATTATATTTTTATAAACAGAAAGAAATAAGTTCCTAAGTCATGTGATTATTTTTGTAGATCTCGTTTTTTGAATAAGAAAATTTTTAGGTTAGAATTAAGAGTTGTTTCAAACAAATTAAGATTTTAAGAAAATATGTTAATTTTTATGTGCCTTGTTTGCTTAAATAAATACTTTGATATATATTTTAATTGATTTTAATTTAAAAACAACCCTTTCACCCTTAGATTTTACATATGAAAGTCTTTTGACTCGCCCGTCTGTGAGACGTATGATAGGTGGTTGTGTAACAAGATTAGGTGGTAGGTGGTAGAGGGTTAAGAAACTGTATTGTGTGTATACGTTTCAGAGGTAAAACGGTACAGCCCATAATGGGTAACCTTCCAAATGTTAGAACAAATCCCAGTTTTCCCTTTTATACGTGTGGAACAGATTTCGCTGGTCCATTTATGATATCGAGTAAAAAAGGCAGAGGTAGTCGAGTAACTAAATGTTACCTTTGTTTATTTGTTTGCCTTACAACTAAAGCTGTCCACTTAGAGCTTGTAAGTGATCTAACCACTGCAGCATTCCTAATGTGCCTACGACGATTTGTAGCAAGAAGAGGTAAACCTCACGAAATTTATTCAGACAATGGCAAAACATTTGTAGGGGCAAACAATGAATTGGGTCGAGTTCTCAAATGTAGTCGCAAAGCTGTGACAGAGTATGGCAGCACTGAAGGCATTAGATTTAAATTCAGCCCTGCATATTCACCTCACTTTGGGGGTATATGGGAAGCTGGGGTAAAGTCATCCAAACACCATCTAAAAAGAGTAGCAGGCAACGCTGCCTTAACGTTTGAAGAACTATCAACGTTATTCATACAAATAGAAGCTATCCTAAATTCTCGACCCTTATCTCCTCTCTCATCAGACCCATCAGATATCCTTCCCCTTACCCCAGGACACTTCCTCATTGGGCGGCCACTCACAGCAGTGCCGTCTCTAACCATTGATAAAACGAGACCCAACAGATACGAGAGAATAGAGCAGCTGCGGCAGCATTTTTGGGAGAGGTGGCGTCGAGAGTACCTGGCAGAACTACAACAAAGGACGAAGTGGCGCAAACCACAGCGAGAGCCAAAAGTAGGCGATTTGATCATTCTGAATGAAGATCACCTCCCTCCATTGTGTTGGCGTTTAGGCCGCATTACAACCCTGTATCCAGGACGAGATGGTGTCAGCAGAGTCGCTGATGTTTACACAACAAGAGGAACAATTAAGAGAGCAGTTCATAAGTTCTGTGTTATACCAGATATTGATGACGAGGACCTGCAACAAAATGAAGATTGATAGCTGAGCTATCAAGGTGTGGGAGGCTGTTAACGCTGCACTGTGCAATGCGGCGTTTTTACCCACTGTGCACCCCCCTGCGGGGCGCGAGGGACGAGGGCAGCGCGGCCGCAACGCGCTCCGCTTCCGCGCGCCACCAGTCTGCTCGAGCGGGTCACTACAAACATACTGTGCTGTTTTTATTAACCAAAATTTGTAAAACGAACTGTCTGGAGCAATACAATTCTAGCAGAGCAGTCTCGCCTATTATTTACTATTACTACCTACAAGTGACCCATAGAATACTCCGACAGATTACATTGAGTTATATATAACTTATAATATATTGAGAATAAAAAACAGATAATGAATAATATTTAATTGTACGAATTAATAAACATAGGTGGGTATCTTGGAATTCTTTGCGAATAGCACCCAAATAAGCTGATAAGTGACGCCAACTATCAGTATCGATATCAGTCCTGCTTTTTATTGCTACAACAGCTTGACGCCATCTATTCATGGGGGCCACATGTTCTATTTCATTACATTTATATATTTTAAGCTCAACAAAATGTGCCCCCATTTTTAATGCATTCATTTGTCGTGAATACCCATTCGCGACACGTCGAGTGACATATGAAACTAAAGGTGATGTTTTTTTACCAATTTCGTTTTCACCAGTACGATTATCCTCGTCGCTGTCGGAGCCGAAGAGTTCTCTCGCTGTAGTCTTGTTTTCAGCCTTAGCACGCTTGCTGTCGGAGCGACAACCCGCGCTGCCAGCGTTGTCAAATGAGCGCGCGCGGACCTCGCTACACGAAGCTTCTGAACGGTGTGCTCTCTTCTTCTTGCTTTTCTTCTCGACAGGTTTCTTTTCTAATTCGTCAGCCGATGACTCCTCTTCCGACGGGCAAATAGCATCGACATGTTTCGAACTGTAAAAAAACATCAATTTGATTATTAATACAAGGGAAAACGGTGCCATTGTTTTGTGGACAGAGAAAAATAAAGGAAGTACAATGTTTGAACTACTCATTTACTACAATTAAGCACTACCAAGTTATATTGTATCTTTCACAAATTCAATTTCCATATAAATACTTTCAAATTTTAAATACCGATATTATTAATATTAAATTAACTACATTATTTTTATTATATTAATCTCAAGAGTACAGTGCTAATCTAATAAAATAGACAATTAACTGAAAGCTGGGTGGGTTCATTTTATTCGTATTTCCAAATAATGCTGAAGTAAATAATTTGTGAAATTATATGAAATATCACACCTACGCATGTCTTTTTTTTTTTTGATTAATAATACAACATGGTAATAATATAATATAATTATAATATTCTACCACATACACACAACACCATCTAGCCCAAACTAAGCAGAGCTTGTACTATGGGTACTAGAAAATGGATATACATACATAATTATATACTTTTTTTTGTAAATACGTACATATTATACATAGAAACACCCAGACCAAGACAAACATTCATGTTCATGCACACAAATGTTTGACTTGTGCGGGAATCGAATCCGCTACCTCAGGCGTGGCAGTTGTCATCAGAACTAATGGTGTGTACCAAATATTAGATTAATCTGTTAATAGGAAGTGGGTCAAATTTCAATAACTAAAAATAAATAAACAAACAGGGCAAGCTAAATAAAACCGTTTAAAAATATGGTTGGTACAATTATTAGGACCATAAGAAAACAATAAAGTGAAACATAAATAATACTTACATGATGAATAGTTGTTGATATGCAATAACTTTTTCACTTTACAACTGGCACTTCTCAATTACTAGTCAATTTTATGAATGATAGTTTTTTATCACATACTGATAGGTACACAAATACTGAGTAGGTCTCACTTGGGAGACAGATCTGAGCAGAAAGTATTTACATCAATTTTTTAACCCTATTAATATGAATCAATAATGCGTAAGTGTGAAGAAATTAATATTTAATATTGTACGCTTAGTCCATTGAAATGTTACATTTTTTAGGCCTTACCTTGCGTTTTTTAGAGGACGCAATTTTATTTTTTTGAAGTGTAGGGGAGGTCAGTGTAAAGCTAAAACCAAGTTTGTGGGGTCGCCACCCTTGTCCCACGGCCGCCATCTTGAAAATAGGGGTTGAAATGGTTTTTACGATTTATCTCTTAAACTATTTATCAGATAAAAAATAATTATAAACATTTTTTGTTGCAAATTAAATTCTCTACAACTTTGGTCCAGTAACTTTTTGTCGAAATTCGAGAAAAAAAATTATATTTTTCGATATAATTTTTTTTTTATCATTTTACGAAAAAATGATATCAGACCATTTTTGTAGATCGTTTTTTGAGGAACAACTTTTATGAGCAACATTTTTTTATTAAGTCAATAGCTAAGGTTTTACAGCGCTCTGAAGTGAGTACTATTTTTCAGCACTCTTAACTATACATATATTATACATGTGTACTAATAATGTGTCATCAGTTATTTTTATTTTTTTTATTTTATTATAATTTTTTTAATTATTAATTTGGCAATATTATAATAATTAATTATTGAGTTTTTTCCACTCCATTACAGAATTTTACAATTATTGATATTTAAAATAATTTTAAATCTGATGTAAATCTAATGGCCGTTACCGAGAATACTGTTCAGGTATAAAATACCCAAGGGTCTATTAGGGAACAAAAGAACATCTGCCTGCTTTTATTATTATTATGTCTCTTATTGTAAGAATAGCTGATAATATTGTGTTGAAGTTGTTGTTCAACTTATATCTTTTAGTTGTGCTACATATTTCTGTACGTGCGGATGTATTTTATTCTGTTTTTAATTGTGAAGACGATTTCGAATGATTCTAGACACGATTTTAACTTTAGTGAAAACTACTTTTTTTTTAATTAGCATTTTGACTTTTTAAGTGTGCTTTTTTTATTATTCCATCATGAGTGATTGTTTTATTTGTAAAAAACCTTTAGGTGAAAATAAAATAAGAATTGTCAAGGCAAAAGGTGTAAAAACTTTACTAGAGCGAGCTGTAACAAAAAATGATGAGGTTAATGAACAATTTTTACGAACTGTTTCGGAAGTTACTGTACATATTGCGTGTTATTGTTATTACGTGGACAATCGAACCGATAATGTTGTTCGTCGTCGCAGCAGCAGCTCCAGTAGTTTATCGTCAGTTTCAGAAGCTCCACAGCCAGACTTTGATTTTGTGAACAATTGCTTCATCTGTGCCAAAGCGATTCAGGATCCAAGTAATTCGCGTACAAGCCGACAACCGCGGGTTTGTGTTGTACGTAATGAGAGTACAAAAAAAAGTATTATGAACCTTATAAACACACGTTCTGATGACGTTGCAATGGACATTGCTAATCGCATAGCTAATATTCCCTGCTTAGTGGAAGTTGGAGCAAAGTATCATAACCACTGCAGCAAGCAATTGTATTCCAAAAAATGGTCGGTCACAAATATAAAGGATGAACGTAAAAATAATATTGACGCAGCAATGGCGGATGTTTTTTCTTACTTGCATGAAAATAGTGAAGAGTGCCAATTCTTCATGACGGATTTAATCAAATCGATTACAGGAGAGTACATTCCCCAAAAGCGTACAATCATTGAACGATTGAAAGCAAAGTACAAAGACGAAATTGTATTTTTTAACGAATCCGGTCACGATTGTATAGTCTGTTTTAAAGGGTTAATTTACTAAATTATATCAAACAAACCGCCGTCTCATAAAAAAAATGATGTTCGTGAAGAGAGATTACAAATAGTTAGAGATGCAGCTGCTATTATTTTGGAAGATATTCGTTCACAGTATTACGAGACAAAGGAGTATCCACCTTCTGATAATTTTCTGAAAGATGTTAATACTCTAATTCCCGAAACTTTATCAGTTTTATTAAAAGGAATTATTTGCCAATCAAAACGTAAGTCACTAAATGCAGCGGAAAGAAAGTGCGCATCAATTGCTCACTCTATCGTTGCAGCTACTCGACCTGCTTCATTTATTTCTCCTCTGCTACTTGGAGTTGGATCTTTCTTGTATAAAAAATATAGCTCCAGTAATCTTATTGATGTTCTGTCATCGTTAGGATTCTCCGCATCCTATAATGCCATTTCATTATTCGAAGATTCTTGTGCTTTTCGTCCGGCGCGTAATATTTTACCTCATGCTTTTTTTCAGTTTGTTTTTGACAATGCTGATTTTAATAGCAATACAATTGATGGTAAAAATACTTTCCATGCGATGGGTGGTATTCAATGCGTTACACCTTACGACAGTATCGAAACTGATACCAGTTTACCACGAGTATCCAAAAAAATACCAGCTTCAATTAAATCTACGCTTGGGTTAATTCCTCTTGCATCCTACTCAAAAGGCAAAACCGTTGGTCTCAGTAAAATAAATGTATCAGTAATTGAAAGGGCCACACAATCGACCAAACAAATTGTTCCTACACCTTGTGATTTTATGTGGCTGTATGGTAAATGGTCATGCACTGTGAATATCAGCGGATGGAACGGATTTATGATTGAAGCAACTGCTGAAAAACCTTTTCAAAGAAGTAGAGTTATATGTTTGCCATTTATAAACGCTCCGCCAACAGACTACGACACAATTTTAACATCACTTCTGTTTTCTATTGAAAAATGTAAAGCTCCCAATCAAAATACATGCATTGTGACATTTGATCAACCGCTATATTGGAAGGCTCGAGACATTACAGCTGCTGCTGATCCTAATACCGATCTATCGAAGGTCTTAGTTCGATTAGGTGGGTTCCATTTGCTCATGTCGTTCATAGGTGCAATTGGATATATCATGTCTGGTAGTGGACTCGAAGATATTTTCAAATTAATTTATGCTGAGAACTGTGTACAGCACATAATGTCAAGACATGCGTATGGTAGGGCTGTACGTGCTCATTTGCTAGTGCATTTATCAGTAACAAAAATAGTTATGGATTCAATAGAATTAACAGAAGATGAACGAGATTTTCTGGATGATAATAGTACTGATATTGATAGAACAAGAATTTTTGAAGCTATACATAATCCCGTATTCCAACAAATAACTGCCAAATTTGAGGAGGCTTTGAGCATGCTGGAAAGTAAAGGACCAACGGCAACATTATGGGTTCAATATTATAGATTGGTCACTCTTCTGAAACATTTCATAGAGGCAGAACGCTCCGGAAATTGGTCTTTGCATCTGAAGACTATCAGAAACATGCTCCCGATTTTCCACTCAAGTGGGCATTTCTTGTATGCCAAGTCGAGTCATCTATACTTGCAAGATATGCTGAATCTTGAGAAAATAATGACTCCTGAAGAATTTCACTCTTTCACAGCTTTAGGCTATTTTACTATTAGACGAACGGATAAATTTTGGAGTGGGATCATGTCTGATCAAACTATTGAGCAGACTCTTATGAGAATGTTTAAATCATCTGGAGGATTAACGCACGGCCGTGGTATTACTGAGAGTACGCTGGCATCGTGGACCCTTGGAATGATACGTCTACAAGATGTTTGTGAGCAAATAACAGAATACTGAAACCTTTCAATGGATACTTCAGAACAACATATTGATTACCGAGATTCACGCATACAACGAGACAACGAATATCTTGAAAAAGTCGATAATTGGATCGCAACTCATGTCTTTACCCTAGATCGCTCTGAATTAATTTGCATTGCTAACGGTATAGTTGCTTCAGAGAATATTAATTGTCAACGGGCCTTTGAGATAGGAGAGGATTTGATTACTAATATCACAGGATCTGATTTTCAATGGCTATCATTTCAGCGTAAAAATAAGGTTCTTCCTTTTAGCGCTATGACAAGTACTATTGAAGTTGATAAATCTCGTGTCGTCATTAATCCATTACTCTTATTTCAACGAATGTGCATTTCAAGAGAAACAGTCGGTGATGTTAAACAATACTTAGGGTATGAATTAGCACCTTTCCCATTGTCATTATTAGCGGAGGATGGCATGAGAAAAGGTACTAAGTCATCGTTGTTTAATGCCTTTACACCGGTGGAACGTTCCTCTAACACCAGCGCCAGGAGTCATTTTGTCATTGACGGTGGTTTTCTTTTACATAAAGTAGTTTGGGATCGAAATTCATCGTTCAATGATATAACTACTAAATATGTCAAATATGTACAAGAACACTTTGGGCTCTCTGCAAGCATTGTGTTTAACGGTTACTCAGACGACCCTGATGTAGCAGGAACAAAGACTTGGGAGCGTTTGCGCCGCACGAAAAAACACCAGTCGACAGAAGTCATATTTGACAAGAACACCATTCCGACGTTATCACAAGAGAAATTTCTTGGTAATGAGAAGAATAAATCTAACTTTATTATACTTCTTAAAATGCATTCTCGGAAAAAGGTTTCACTGTTGACCAAGCAGAATCAGATGCAGACACTCTTATCGTTCGCTCTGCTCTTGCTGCATCTCCATTAATGAATACCGTTACTATTGTAGCTGAAGATATTGACATACTGATATTGCTCACAGCACTTGGTAGAGAACAAGCAAATGTTTTTTTTCTAAAACCATCAAAAGGACGAACAGCAGAACAATTATATTGTGCGTCAGGTTTTATATACGGAGATGTCATTGCGGACAACTTTTCTTCATGCTTTTTCAGGATGTGATACAACTTCAGCTCCTTACAATATCGGTAAAATGAAATTTGTGAAAACCCTGGGAAAACATTTAGAGTTTGCAAGTGGAACGGCTTTGTTTCTCAACAAGAGAGTTGACCCTGCTTTGCTTACCGTAATTGGTGAACGTTTTTTTATCTCTTTATACGGTGGTAATAAAGACGATAATTCTCTTGACAGCCTAAGATATAAACTATTCGCCAAGGCAGTGACAAAAAGTACATTCAACTTATCTTCACTTGCTCCGACACAAGACACAGCTCGCTTTCATTCTTTCCGAGTCTACCATCAGGTCCAGTCGTGGCTTGGTAATTATAATGATCCTGAAGACTGGGGCTGGAAAAAAAGTGGAAAGTTATTGATTCCAGTGCAGAGCTCCAAACCTCCAGCACCCCCTGAGCTTCTAAAATTGATCTTTTGCAGATGCAAAGGAAACTGTGGAGCGATGTGTGGATGTCGAAAAGCAGGGCTGAAATGTTCTGCAGTGTGCTTCCATTGTTCTGGAGAGACTTGCAGCAACGTAATGGAGCTCTCAGAATTAATAACTGAAAATGACTTTGATGATGAACCGCCGACATTAACACCTCTTCCTTCTCCAGTTCTCCCACTGGTATTTGCTTCAGAAAGCCGATCAGATGCTGAGCCGCAGTCTGGTCCATCGAAAAGACTGAGGACGGAGTAGTTTTAATAAAGAAAATCACCGTGGATTATGCCTATTGGGGATACCACGTAAAAAAAAAACGCGCCTCTAGACTCTACCTCGTGGGTGGTGAGGAAAAGAGTCAATAATTAATTATTATACTATTGCCAAATTAATAATTAAAAAAATTATAATAACAAAATAAAAAAAAATAAAAAATAACTGATGACACATTATTAGTACACACGTATAATATATGTATAGTTAAGAGTGCTGAAAAATAGTACTCACTTCAGAGCGCTGTAAAACCTTAGCTATTGACTTAATAAAAAAATGTTGCTCATAAAAGTTGTTCCTCAAAAAACGATCTACAAAAATAGTCTGATATAATTTTTTCGTAAAATTATAAAAAAAAGTAATATCGAAAAATATAATTTTTTTTCTCGAATTTCTTAACATTTTCGCTTGTAACTTTTTTATTTATAGTTCTACGACAAAAAGTTACTGAACCAAAGTTGTAGAGAATTTAATTTGCAACAAAAAATGTTTATAATTTTTTTTATCTGATAAATAGTTTAAGAGATATATCGTAAAAACCATTTCAACCCCTATTTTCAAGATGGCGGCCGTGGGACAAGGGTGGCGACCCCACAAACTTGGTTTTAGCTTTACACTGACCCCCCCTACACTCCAAAAAAATAAAATTGCGTCCTCTAAAAAACGCAACCCCAAATGTAACTTGTAAATATGTCAAGAAACTTTCCCTTCGTGGTAAATGCGGATTCTGCCTACATTATGTCATTTATTAATACATATTCTAATCACCTTTCGATATAAAACCTTCTCATCGAATGGTACCCTAAAATATTGCTATAATCGCAATAATATCTATTATACATACTATAGCTTGCACCAGGTTTTACTTATCATTTAAGCTATGAAAAACATTCGCGTCTTAGTCGTGATTACTATAGATAAACTCGTAGACAACATGAATTGATTTGTTAGTAGGTCATTCTACAAAACATAGACGGCCTCACGTTGCATCCGACGCCTCTCTGTCGCGAAAATATAAACAAACGTTCCAAAAAAGGAGCGAGCCGCATCGGTTGTCACTAATATATAAAATATGTTCAAATTTGAACCTTAAGATTTAGCAGAGACTTAACAGTTAGCTTAATAATATGATTAGAAATAACTTGTGAGTGGAAGCAACTCGATCCCAAGCATTTTTATCTTCTATATATTCAGTGACTGAGTAATAACCTTTCGAATATAATTTACGTTTTACAACTGTTTTAAATTGATTAAAACTTAAATTTTGAATGTCACTTGGGAGTTTATTGTAAAAGCGCACACATTGACCTATAAACGACTTATTAATTTTTGGAAGCCGGGAGGCCGATATATATATTATAATCTATATTTGTTTCTTGTATTTATATTATGTATATCGCTTATCTTATAATATAAATCAATGTTCTTAAATACATAAATTAATTTTTCATACATGTATTGGCTGGCTACTGTTAATATATTTATTTCCTTAAATTTATTTCTCAACGTATCCCTTGTTTTCATGTTGTAAATTGCTCGAATAGCCTTTTTCTGCAGTAGGAAGATAGTTTGAATGTCGGCAGCATTCCCCAATAGAATACCATACGAGATTACACTGTGAAAGTAGCTATGATGAACTAGCCTAGCAGTATCTATGTCAGTAAATTGGCAAATTTTTCTGACTACGTACTGTTATATCCATAATTACTTCGTAATTAAATGCTGACATCTGCACTATTTATATTATATATACGGCCATAAGCCACGCGGTGAAGTTAGTTGCAGATAGATATTTCGACAGTGCAGTTAGAACAATCGCAGATAGTCATTTTTGTACTAAAGAAAAGTGAGGTTGTAGGTGTTTGTACGTGTAAAATCTCTCTGAATTAAAGTGTGGTTTTCGCTGAACTAAAAGTGTTTTTTTAAAAAGACAATTTGCGGCTGCCGCCTGTCATTGGTGTCAGAAGTGGGATCTCGTAAGTGGTTTCCGTATAAACCTGAGATTCGAATCCGTGGTCGCCGCGCTTTCGTCACATTGATCGACGGTCAGCCTCAGCCCTTCGTGCCGAGCACTTCAGCATCGTGGTCGACAGTAAGTCTCCTCCTACGTCGAGCCTGCATCACCACCATACCACGTGGTCGACGGTAAGCCTCCGCCTGCATCGTGAGCCCGCACCAACACAGTCTCAAGCTACCGAGCTTTGCTGTCTACAAAGCTTTCTCACCTCTATCGCCTCACCGGGACTGGTATAGCCATCAAAAGACGTGGAGAAACTGCTCAACATATTTCGTCTCCAAGATCAACTGCACTTGTCACTCGTCATCATCAAAATCGCCACAGATCCTTGAAGCCGCCCACTCCCTTTTGGTCGCGCCCCGTGTCATCAATCTCGTTCGTGTACGTGTCACAATTCGTTTCTGAACGGACCGCGCGTCACGGCCTCACAGTTTCTCCTGAATTTGATTTCTCTAAAGACTCTAAATCTATATTTCTACATAGTGCGTCCAGGCATGTTCCTGATCCTGATACTGTAAGTTTCTATTGTCATTTTTTATTCTATTTTAACTTCATATTTCCGTGTGTTTCTGTGTATTCCTATTCTTCCTAAAACCCAAAAATGTCCGTCAAAACCGAAAATGAAAAGGTTACCCTTAATGTACTTACTAAATTCATTAGGCCGTACAAGGGAGACCGTGAAACACTTCCAGCTTTCTTAACAAATTGTGATAATGCTATGTCTTTAGCAGCGCCTGCACAGCAGGGCATTTTATGCAAATACATTATATCTCAATTAGAGGACAAAGCGCAACTCGCTTGCAGTCTAAAAACATTCACTCAGTGGTCAGAGCTGAAATCATTTTTGCGACTAACTTTTGGTGAAAGAAAGCACAGTTCCCATCTATTAGTAGATCTTTAAAACTGCAAACAATTAGCCACAGAAACAGTTACACAATATTCGTTAAGAATCGAAGCCTGTTTAACTAGAATTCCGGCAGACATTCATTATTCATGCTCAAATCAACAAGAACTCGTAGGCAGAATAGCTGCACTGGCGGATCTTGCCTTAAATACTTTCATAATGGGCCTTAATTCAAACATATCTAATATAGTTCGATGCAGAAATCCTTCTTTCCTAAATAATGACGTAACACTAGCGGTAGAGGAAGAGAAAATTTTTAATTTAGGTCGCTTATCACTACGTGCGGGCAAATCTTGTACGATTTGCAATAAACAAGGGCACACTGCCAATTAATGTTTCAAGAAGAAACCTAGCTCTCCTCCAGTTCAAATATCCTTTCATGTTCCAAATCTTTCATCTCATTTTAAGGCATTTTCAGGCAATCGACAATTTCCCAATTCTTCTAATAATTCTAATTTTAACAATTCTCATTATAATAATAAGTTTTGTGCATATTGTAAGCATAAAGGTCATGTTATAAACGAGTGTCGCAAGCGTCAATATAATAATCAACACCGATCTCAGAACTCGCAACCCGATTCCGCACATCGAGCGCAAAGCAATGCCGCAAGTTCACATGCACCGAATAGCGCTGCGCGTATACACTGTTGTGAACATGATTCTAATTATGCACATGTTGAAAATAATGAATGCGATTTAAACGTGAATTGATTTCGGATGCGTGCCTGCCGAAGTCAATAAGTCATAACGGCACAAATTCTTATACTATTTCTCATACAAATTATTGTCCTAAATCGAATACTAGCTCTTATACCAATTCTTACACTGAATCTTATAACAATTCGCATCCTAATTATTATACTAAATCTCATGCGAATTATTTTACTAAATCTTCTCAGCTGCACAATGAACAGCCGAGTACTATTCGAACTCAATCAAATCTGCCTATTGAACAGTCATATGCTACTAAATCTTATCTTAAATCTTATACTAAGTCTTATCCTAAATTTCTTACTAGTTCATATACCAATGATCAATTGAATCGTTCGGGTCTTACTATAAGTAAAAATAACTTACCAAATTTTAATACTAAATCTTACACTGAATCTTATAATACATCTCAAAATAATCTGAGTCTTACTAATGGCTTATCTCATATTTGTGCTAAGTCTATTGTATCTCAAAGTGATTTAATGTTATAAAGTCTCGATCTCGCGTCCTTGATGGCGTCAATAAAATTCCAGAGAACTCAAAAGTTTCTGTACCTATCTTTGAAACAAGTATTAATAAATACAAAGTCTCTTTACCTTTTACTTATCTTGTTACGAATTGCTCGCAAAAGCCTCTTAGATTTCTAATAGACACCGGTGCGAGTGTCAGTATCGTGAAAAAATCTAGTTTATTATCTAAACCTCAACTAACTGAGGAGATTATTCGCCTCAAGGGTATTAATAACTCTGGATCTTATAACGAAACCTTGGGTGCCTTTGACTTAGAATTTCAGTTATGTAAAGAAACATTTTTGCACAAATTCCATGTCATTACAAATGATATAAATCTTAAATATGACGGTATTATTGGTACCGATCTTTTACGAATCTATAACGTCAATATAGATTATGATTCTAAATACATTAATTTGCGTGGTCACAAACTACCTATTTACTTCGATAAACAGACCTACGTCATACCGGCTCGCTGTGAAACAGTAGTCGAATGCATGGTGTCAAATGATATCTCAGAACTACATAGCTTACGCGAAGCGCTTGTTTTAGATCACGTAATAAGTGAAGGTGTTTATTTAGCTAATTGTATAGTAAGTTTAAAACCAAATAATCGAGTCAATATCTCAGTTTTAAATACCACTGAATCTGAAGTTCGAATTCAAGACTTCAAGGTAAAATTAACTCCTCTGGAATTCCCTAAAACTTATCAATCTCATAATATAATTCACACTGTTTCTCGTCACCGTCTGATCGACGAGACCGTGTCCTAAATCTCTAATTCATCATCTTAATTCTGAAGAAAGCCAAGCTCTATTAGAGTGTTGTGCAGATTTTACTGACATATTCTATCTCGAGGGAGACCCCCTTACCAGCACAAATGCAATTCAGCACTCTATTAACACAGGCAATGCACCGCCCATTAATGTAAAATCATATCGTTTTCCTGAGTGTCACAAGGATGAAGTCGACAAGCAAATTAGGAAAATGCTTGATCAAAACATTATCAGACCTTCAATTTCACCTTGGAGTGCCCCTGTCTGGGTAGTCCCCAAAAAGATAGGCGCCTCAGGGCAACGGAAGTGGCGAATCATTATAGACGACTTAATGACGTCACCGTAAACGAAGTTTATCCTATCCCTCTCATTTCCGATATTCTAGATCAGTTAGGCAACTCTAAATACTTTAGCGTGTTAGATTTAGTATCCGGATTTCACCAAATTGAAATTAATTCTGCTGATGCTGCAAAAACGGGTTTCAACGTAATTAACACGAATGGTACCTCAGGTCACTATGAATTCACTAGAATGCCGTTTGGGCTCAAAAATGCCCCTGCAACCTTCCAACGGCTTATGAACACTGTTTTATCAGGTCTTCAAGGATTGCACTGCTATGTCTACCTTGATGATTGTACATATATTGTATGCCAATTCATTGCCTTCTATGATAGAAAAGCTTCGCTTAGTTTTTGATAGACTCCGTCAATTTAATTTAAATCTCCAGCCTGATAAATGTGAGTTCTTAAGACGTGAAGTAAACTACTTAGGTCATACTATCACTGATAAAGGAGTCTCTCCAAATCTCGACAAGGTTAAATCTGTGTCATAATACCCTGTTCCCAAAAGTCCTAAAGATGTAAAATCTTTTTTAGGTCTCGTCGGCTATTACCGCCGATTCATCGAAAATTTCTCTAAGATAACTAAACGGTAGATACGTACAATATTGTTTCATTTATTCGATGTTACTTTAACATCGCGTAAGTTACTTATTTATATGTTGTAATTTCGTAAAAATGGATACTCCTTGTGATTTTGTCAAATCGCACAAAAATAAAGATGTCTTGCTGGTAGAAGGTTTTCTGTATATGTTAAACAAACAGTGCAACGATACATTCTACTGGTGTTGCGTCAGGAAGAAATCTTCGAGTTGTTGTTCTGCGGTAATCACACATCATTTTATGAGTAGAATGAGCAATATTTGCCATATCCATGAACCTGATCATGAATCTGCGCGGGCACATACTTTGCGAGCTTCATTGAAAAGAAGAGCAAATCATAGTTTAGATCTACCAGGACAATTAATACAAAAAACCATACAGGACGTACCGTCTACCTCGGCTCCTTTTATGCCTTCCAAAGCCGCCATGCGAATGGTTATACATAGAGAACGTGTTCGAAACGAACCAAAACTGCCAAAAAGCTTAAAAGATTTCACCATACCGGATCAATTCGCTGAAGTTGAAGGAGAACAATTTTTAATTGGTCATTTCAGCGATGAAGTTGTTGGTACTGTTATTGTCTTTAGTACCAAACAAAATTTACGTCTTTTACATCTATCGAAGTTTTGGATAATGGATGGAACATTCCAGTGTTGTCCTAAATTGTTTTACCAACTTTATTCAATACATGGACTTGTAGGCCAAAATGATAAGACAAATCAAATACTACCGCTTGTGTACGGATTATTTTCAAATAAAAGCGAACGATTGTACGTCATTTTTTTAGAAATCATTTTGAGACACACACTCAATGAACTAACAATTGATCTGAAGCCCGAATTCATAATTACTGATTTTGAATTTGCACCTATAAGAGCCTATCAAAAGGTTATCCCCAGTGCACAACATAAATGCTGTTACTTCCATTTATCACAAAATATTTGGAAGCATATTCAAAATAACGGATTGGCAAAGAAATACACCAGCGATAGTGAATTTGCGCATAAAATGCGACACCTGGCAGCGTTGGCTTTTTTGAATCCATCTGAAATACCAAAAACGTTTGAAATTGTTCGTGACCAAATCATTCCTCAAGAAGCAAGTAAAGTGACAGATTGGTTTTTTAAATTTTACGTTGGTGGAACATACACACGAATGCCAATTAAATACAAAAATAGTGCGCTGAAATTTCAGCTAAAAAGATCGCCTCCACATTATCAATAATAAATTACGAACTATTACAATTATATTACATTACAATTATATTATGTTGTTTTTGTTTTATTATGTTTTATCTTGTTCGTAAGCCAATGTTAACATAATAATAATTAATGGTATACTATAAGTATATCATTTATTTCTGCAATATATAAGCAATCATAAAGAAAGTCAAATTACTTAGCGCCTACTTATTTGTCATTGACTGCACCGCGTAAAGAAAAAATGTTTGTCGTAATGCATTAGGCGCAATTTTATTAATTGTTTTCCAGAATTATTCGGTACATGCGTCTCGGCTTTGTTGACAAAAATGATGATACAAGTACTGACGCTTGCGTATGAATTATTTATAAATAAAATCGAACAATTATACGTAATTTCTTAGAAAATCATTCTAAAATACGCACTCAATAAACTAAAAATTGATCTGAAGCCTGAGTCCGTAATTGTAGCCTTCGAGTTAACAGATAATAGGATGTGTGTCTATGTGGCATGCCTTCGCATTTACTGGACTTTCGCACTAACGTGCATCGCGCTGGAATACATTCGACAATGTGTGAATCGATGTGGAAAACTTTCGCACTAACGTGCATCGCGGTGGAAAACATTCGAAATTATGTGTATCGATGTGGCGCACTTTCGCACTAACGTGAGTCGCGTTTCAGTACTTTAGGGCTACAGTTCATCGCTATTTTGAACTTTGAAATACAGTATTACAGTCTAATGTATTTCTTAATTTTAATATACTTTTACAATTTATTCTTGCTACATTTAATAACCCTCACAGATTTACTGGCAGAACTAGCAGGCTCTTCATCACAAGTCGTCGGTCAAATCACGAAGGGGCGTATCCAACAAATCTGTGATTTCCAGTTCTTTCTGCCATCGTAATGCTTAGATCGTCTTTCACCATGTCACGAAAAGACGTAACTAAAATCTTAATGGAACCAGACTTATGAACAATTACGAAGAGCCCTAACTACTTTCCTTCCAATCTTAAAAATCACGAATAGGCACTGTGTCAGTTACGCCCATTTACAACTAAAATTATATTTTCACGAAAAGGCGTACGTATTACGCCAAAGAAATGGGACGTGTCACGACCTGCTCCCGCGTCATTTGCTTTTTTTAGTGCAAGTGTGCGGTTTGTTTGCGTTCATTTTTGTTAGTTTATATATTATAAGTAAACAAATACCTTATTTGACTGTCAGTTTTAAGTGTTAGTGGTATATATCAAACGGTAAGTTAATGATTTCATAATTTACTAGTATCTAGGTAAAAGTAATAAACAGTAGGCTACTACTATACTGATTTGTGATAAAAAATGCAAATATTTACTAACGATTTTGGTTTACTTATCTAAAAAGTGTTTTATAATGAGAAAGTAAATTTGATTTGATTGATTAGGTACCTACTAATAATTATATTTTTGTTTCAGATAAGTAGTAGTGTACCTAATAATTTTCGTTAGTGATGGATGTATATATAGTGACTTGGAGGTATGGTACTCAAAATATTGTCAACACACGAGAATTGTTACCGGTCAAAAAATGTGGAAAAATTACACTGGGTGCTAAGGTAAAAATGTTATATGGACGGAAGTGGTGGTACGGTACAGTAACTCTTATTGAAGCAAAAGAATTATCCTCATCAGACGATGAACCGCTCTCTTTTTATGCTACTAAAAACGGTGAGCATGACTGCTGCGAATACATAAACTGTCATAATCCTATTTTAACTACTTGTATCGAATGTACTGCTTATTTGTGCTCAGAACATTATCACAAAGAGGCTTCCTGTTTTAATCATAGTGTGCTTCATAAAACAATGATACAAGAAAATAATGGCACCAGCAATGACTTATTGCCTAATTTAGAACATACAACCTACAGCCTTTTTGATACATGCACTGATGTTAACTTGCACAAAAATGAAAGACATGAACATCATAAATACTGTGAGTATTCTATATGTACTGATGAGGTATTTAGTGCCTGCCATCGCTGTGAGTGCCTTCTTTGCTATGAACATTTTGTCAACAATTCTACTTGTATATATCATTCAGTTTTTAAATCTGGCATGTCTCTAATAAAACCTGGTGATGGATTAGACATTGAACAGAGTTGTGTATTTAATAACTGCAATAACCCCGTTTTAACTACCTGCTTTGAGTGTTCCGCTTTCCTCTGTGATATACATTTTAATACTTTAACTGGTATACAGTCCTGCTTTGATCATACTAAGAAGATTACAGATCAATTCAATTACACAAATATTAATTTCGACAAAAGTAATATTGAAGATAAAGCTTATGATTCTGATGTAACTGCAATTTTATCTGATACTTGCCAATCACCGAGCATTTTAAACCAGCCTATTAATTTAGAACATTAAGCCAACACATGTTTAGTCCCTGAAGATTTTGTAATAGACGGCGCCGAAAAAGAAGGTGAAACATTAAAACCACGTAGAAAAACAAGTATAAGGAAGCCAAGTATTTAAGATGCACAGGCAAAGAATATGTTTCACCCTACACGAAAAAAACAGTCCCTGGAAGGAAGGTTGGTGCTTTGTGCAATTTAGATAACTGTGCTAAACAAGGTTTGTTTTGTTTTAAATTCGATGAAGACGAGCGCAAAAATATATTTATGGACTACTACAAGTTAGGAGATCTTACCTTGCAAAGAGAATACATTACGAGATTTGTTGAGAAAAACCCACTGGACGAAAAACTACTGCCACAGAATCTCGCCGTAAATGTACTTATTGCTATTTAATGGAGAAAAAGTAAAACTTTGCAAAAAAATGTTTCTTAATACGTTGGGTATCTCGGCAAAGGTTCTGCGCACATCTCTGCAAAAATTACAAAGCACGGGAATAATGGAAAAAGATAAACGAGAAGGGAGACAAATGGTTTACCATGACAGGGATAAGCAGTTGAGATCACTTATTACTGAACATATCAAACGATTTCCACGTGTCGAGTCACACTACTGCAGAAAAGATAGCGCAAAAGAGTATCTTCACCCTGACCTTTCATTAAGAAAGATGTATTCTATGTTTTTGGAGGAATACAAAGAACCAGTTAGTATAACGCTGTATAGAAATGTATTTACAACGATGAATTTGTCCTTTCATCGACCCAAAAAGGACCAATGTAGTTTGTGTAATACTTTTAGAGAAGGTACCAGCGAAGTTAAGGATAAGCTGCAAGATAAATATGATGCTCACATTAGGGAAAAAGAAGAAGTGCGTCGACTGAAAAATGAATGTAAGATTAGAGCAACACAAAATACGACGATTTGTTGTGCTTCATTCGACTTACAACAAGTTATTTACTTGCCGTAATCCAACGAAAGTGCACTTTTCTATAAAAGACGATTGGCAAATTATAATTTCACTATTTATGATCTCTCCTCGAAAGACTGTGTGTGCAACATATGGAATGAGACAATTAGTAAAAGGGGTGCATCAGAAATTTCTACTTGTCTCTTTTATTTCTTGTCAGACTGTGATCGGAAGGCAGTGAAAAATATTCTTATTTTGCGATGGTTGTTCAGGTCAGAACAAGAATACTGTGATGGTAGCAATGCTTCTACATTTTATTAACAGTAGTGAATCAGTTGAAGAAATATCTTTGCTTTACTTCTGTTCATTTCATGGACAGAGCGAGGGCGATTCTATTCATAGTGCAGTATCATATGCTATGTCGCAGGCTGGTAACATTTTTGTACCTTGCCAATTGGAGCCAATTATACGTTTGGCACGTAAAGAGCCGTATAAAGTCCGATGCTTGAATTACGACGATTTCAAAAACTTTAAAGATCTCTCACAAAAATTAAAATTGCTGCAGCTGAGAACGGATGATCAGACTGGTGACTCATTTAAATGGACAGAAGTCATGGAGTTTAGAGTAGTAAAAGCTACGCCTAATACTATATTTTTCAAATGTAACCACATTGAAACTGAATATAGATCAATATCGCTAAAGCGACAAAATATACAATGGCTGCGACGCAATGTTGAACAGCTAAACAAATCGCCCAATAGTAATAAAATATCAAAAGAAAAATATGATGACCTTTTAAAACTATGCAGTGGAGATACACCACTAATTAGAGCCCAAGAACATGTTTTTACTATAAAAATTTACCCCATGAGTGAAAGTGTTAAACATTACTGAGTATGGTAATTTTTTTTGTTTTGTTTTAGACGTTCTGTTTTTTTTAGTTTGTGATTTTCTATCATGTAACGTTAAACGTTACGTTAATTTACAAATAAATACATAAAATTATGTTCATAGAAATTGTATTTATTTCATTTTATGTTGATATGGTAAGGACGGATCTTAAAATAATGAAAATCTTAGCACATCACGAAGGGACGTAACTGAATCTTTTCTTAAAAAAAATTAATTATCTCCACTAATAGCACAAGCATCCGAAAAGCAAAAATACGCACTAGAAGATTATTAGTTGACGATATAAATGATGTTATTATGCATATCGTAAAAACTTTAGGGAGGAAGTTGTGATAATAAAAAGCTATCATTTTTATTAAAAATAGCTTTACTGCACAATTAAGAAATTTCAAATACGCCCCTTCGTGATTTGACCGACGAAGTGAGGTCCATAATTAAAGAAGGATGTTTATTATTAACTGTAAAATTGATGCTGGTGGCTAACAACTCATCGAACAAACTTTGGTTTGATGCTGCTACAATGGTGTTATTCTGTGCTTCTCTTATTCTTCTTCTATTGTTTTTCTTTTAGTTTTTATAAAAGTATCTTGCCAAATGCGAAGCGCGCGCAGTCTCAGGAAGTATGTGATCGTCTGTTATTTGGTAAGTTTCTAGAGACACTAATGCACGCTAAAAAACCAAGACGTTGGCCAACACCATTTGATTCTGTGTAAGTATTAATATTTCCAGTATCTACCCAATGCAGCTATAATCATTAAATAGGTACTGAAGACTTAATTTAAATTTTTCTTGTTAAGGTCATCACATATCAATGTAGCGGAAGTCCAGTCATCCCCGATGCTCTCGCCTTTACAGTAAGTGTTCTGATAAGATCGTGGTTAGCGTTTGTAACATTTTTGCTCAAGAGTCGTGGAATGTGGCAATAGCGGGTCCAGCACCAACATCTGCCCAAAATAAAAGGGCTGAGTCCAGGCGTAGGTTAGATCCAGCAGAATTGATAAAGTGTGTATTTTTTATAGTTATAATAATCAATGTCAACATAACATTGTCTCACGCCTGTGTCTCCGAAGGGGTAGGCAGAGGTGTAGCCTCCTAAGGCCCAAGGTCCTTTCTATAGGACTAAATTATTAGTGAGTTCAGACCCAGCATTCATTTTGGTTATTGCTACATGCAGACCCAAGTCCTTTAAAAAGGTTCAATTAAAATGCCGCATTTTTTTAATTCAAATATCCCGCCAAATAAAATTTTTATATTAGAGGAAACACTCAAAGTTCTATTTAATCTGTTACCGGAAGTTGATACTGATTGGGTTAAAAATAAATACGTGACGCCATTTCTTTCGCAACAAGATGTCAGACATGTGGAGACGGGGTAAGTAAATCTTTATTTATCTAAGTAATCAATGATTTTTCCATATAAATGTGAAAGAAAATAAGTGTTTATATATATTTTACGTTATTATATTAATAAATTGCCGCAAGTTATTGTCAAAAATAATACTTTTTAATAGTCGAAACTTTTTGGTACTTTTTAAAGTACCGCGGGTTTTTACTCCAAAAGCCTGTTTTTATTTTAGACCTTTATATAGGTCTTTGGGTTATTACGTTTACTTTAAATAAAATCAATAGAAATTTAAACAATTAAATAAATTAGTTTTTTATATTTTTAGGTTCTGTTCCTTGCTGTGTTCCAACTGTGTAGTATTCTTAAAAAGGTTTTTTTTATTTTTCAGGTTTAAATGAGGAAGACATTGTCGGAATTATCGAGGAAATTTGCTATGTCTTCCTCATTTAAACCATGAAGATGAAGTTGCTGATGTCGATGAAATTGATGATGGGCTAATAGCCGGGACTTCCAATCTACTAACACTAGATGAAGATTTTTCTGATTCAGGGTCGTCGAGTATTAGGCGATCGGATTTGGAATCTAGTGATTCAGATTCAGAGTCCATCCTTTCTGACGAAAAAACTGATTCAGTCCCCGCTTTACGAGGAAGAGGACAGGGCCGTGGTATGCGACGAGGTCATGGTATGCGACGAGGTGTACCCAGACGACGTTCGCGTGGCATGGCTTCACGAAGAATGACGAATAATTTAAATGCATCAGCGACACTTTCAACTGGTATGAGACAATCTGGATGGTCTGTTAATAATTTTAATCCACACGTTTTTTCGCGTGTTGAACCTTCATATCTGCCAATTGATGAAAACTGCTATACTGATAAATTTTATTACTAAATCTTGTATTGATGAGGAATTTGTCGAGTTAATGGTATTGAAAACTAACCAAACATATTTAGCAAGACATGGCAAATGTCTTGGTCTTGATACCAAAGAATTATACGTCTACCTTGGCATAACTTTAGCCATGTCATGCATTCAATACCCTCAATTGAGAATGTACTGGCAAAATGAGTTTCGTGTTACCTTAATAGCTGACAATATGGCTAGAAATAGATTCTTTTTGCTGCGAAACTCAATAAAATTCGTCTTTGACGAAAATATTTCACGCCATGTAAAAGAAAACGATCGACTCTGGAAGGTGCGGCCGTTAATAACTAAGGTCCAAAATAGTTGTAGGACATTGGACAAAAGTACAACTATAAGTATTGATGAAATGATCATACCTTTCTCTGGTATTTGTGGCGTCAAACAATACTGTCCAGGAAAACCAAACCCTACTGGACTAAAGGCGTTTGTGTTGGCTAATCCAGATGGCACAATATGTGATTTTTGTATTTACCAGGGCGAAACGACATATCCTGAATACGCCAACACTACATACAGCCTGCCAGAGAAAGCCGTTTTAAATTTGACTAAGAATTTGATTCCTGGCCACATCGTATACTTCGATCGATATTTTAATGGTTTAAAACTTGCACAAGAACTTTTATTGAATGGCATAATGTGTGCTGAAACTCTCATGAAAAACCGTATACCTGCTCCTGTGAGACCATTGCTGATGGAAGATCTTGAAATGAAAAGAATGGGAAGAGGTACGATGCAGGTCATAGTGAGAGATAATAATGATGTTGCTGTAACAAAATGGTACGATAGCAAAGGTATCGTATTTTTATCAACTGTGCATGCTAATCAAACAACCGATACCTGCCAAAGGTGGAGCAAAAAAAATAGGCAATATGAGACTGTCGACAGGCCTGAAGTGGTCAAAGCATATAACACCAATATGGGGGGCGTTGACTTAGCAGATCGGCTTCTATCAGTTTGTCCTTCACGATACCGGACAAAAAAATGGACACAAAGATTTGCAGCACATATGGTAGATATAGCAGTTGCCAATTCTTGGCTAGTGTTCAAAAACCAAGAAATACGTCGAAAAGTGCCTGTTAAAAAAATCCAACAACTAAGACAATACAAATTAGAGTTAGCGGGTAAACTGATAAGAGACCAAAGAGAAGAAGCAGAATTAGTTCCTACTGTTGAGACTGATGACGAAAATGGAGAAGAGAATTTACCACCACGAAAAAGAGGACGTCAATTTGTTGTTGCATTGCCTACCAATAAAAATAGAAAAAAATATGCATCACACTTACCAGAAATGACAGATATACAAAACAAATGTCGTGATTCTAACTGTAAAAAAAAAAACTAAAATGCGATGCAGCACGTGCAATGTGTATTTATGCCTTACGAAAGAAAGAAACTGTTACAAAATATTTCATACTGATTAGTCATCAGCACGAAATATTTTGTAGCAGTTTCTTTCTTCACACAATGAAGACTGATTATTATAATTATAATTTTTACAAAATAAGATAATTTTTTTACTGTTGAATCCACAGAGTGTGGTCTTTTAGTTTTATTTTGATTGATCACTCGTATATAATATACGAATTAAATTGTTTTCTACTTAATAAAAGGTTTATGTAATAAATTATAAATCTTTTTATTTCATTTGTAATGACCCAAAGTCCTATAGAAAGTATCAATTGTTGGTACTTTGTTATCTCATATTGACCCAGAGGCCTTTAAAAAGGACCAAATATATTAAGTCTAGACTTTGCAGGTACCTACCTGCAAAGTCTAGACTTAATATATTTAAGGTAAATAATAGAAACACCTTAAAAACACATTTTTCAAAAAACCGCTAGAAAAGAAAGATTTCATATTTTTGTTTGGGTCTGAAGACCTATAAAAATTAGTCCTTTTAAAAGGACCGTTGGGTTGTAATACAAACTAATCATTTATTGGCCTGGGCCTTACGAGGGTAGAGGAGACCCATCCAAAACCGTATACCGGGGTAAAATCGTATGGTGCCCTTGCTGGTTGTTTGAATTTCGCGCTCAAACTTCTGCCAATGTGATCTACCAATGAGAGTAATTTGTCGACAAAAACTTGTTGGTGCCGCCACGTTCGTTGCAAAGTTAAACAGTTTTATTGTTTTTCGGGTGCTGTGATCTAATTTTTATCAAAATAACCACTTCTTGTGCACTGTTAATGGAATTAAATATAAGTACGCAATTTACGATATCATTGTATGTGTTTCTTCTATTAGGTATATTCAGTGTTTGTTTTAACCGAATCTGTTTGTTTGTTGTGGTGTGTAAATGTTCGTTTGAGGTTATCTTGGGGCAGAACCGTACGGGGTAAAATCGATTAGTATACGGTTATACCCCGACAGGCTGTTTTTTTTATTTTTTCTTTTGTTTGCAGATCAAAGATGCCGCGCAATTATTCAAGAACTAATAAACAGGACTGGCAAACAAATGAAAAAGGCCATAATGAGCGTGACCGAAGGAATTTTTGGGTCCCTCAAAGCATCTCAAATCTACGGCGCACGTATTGATGTCAAAAAGGTGGCCAAAATTATTTTTATGGTTTAACGTCCTAACAATCACCAATTAAGCTTATTTTAGCCATTGTTAACCTATACAGATTCCCAAATTCCCTTTTGGGAAGTACTAAATACGCTAAAAACTTGATAGTATAATAACAATGTAAAATTTTAAGATTATCATTCTCGCTTGCGTACTAGTTGAAGTCGGACGTATTTTGCTTTGATACAAAACTACTTAACACCAATTTTAGCACTCCTTTATAAGGAGATAAGTTTTAATTCTCTTTGTATCCAGCACTATTCTAAACCCGAGTCGGTTCAATACATTTATAGTACAAGCAAAACTAACAGATAAAATGCAGCGTACTCCAACATCCGACCAAGCAATAAGGTTTTCTTCACAACCTGATCTGTCATTTGAATCATCAGACCACGATATTATTCGAAATGTCAATATAAGGAAACGAAAAAATCCTGAACATGAAGACTTTACGGATCTTAAAGAAGAACTCATGAAGTCTTTCAAGCAATTGATGAATTCGGAAATCAGTGAAGTAAGCAACAAAACAGTCAGATACTTGAGTCTAATGCGCAGATTATAAAACTACTAGAGCTGAATGCTACTAATTACAAGGAAATTATGTGCAGAGTAGAAACCCTTGAAGCTAAGTTTGAAGTAGATATGATACGTATAAATGAATTGGAATCTCAATTAAATGAGTTGCAAAAACAATGCATTAGGAATATTGTTGAAATAAGGAATATTCCACGGGAAGATAAAGAAGATGTAAATAAAATTATCAAAAATATTTACAATACATTAAATCTACCACCTTTGGATGAAACGACAAAAATATACAGAAGAGGTAAACAAAATGGTCCTATTATAATGGAGTTCCAGGATATCACAAAGAGGGAGGAAATCTTAAGAGCTACAAAAAAATATAACTCTGAAAACAAGGAAAGACCAATAAACTCAGAAATGTTAGGGATAAGCGGAGTAACTTCAAGAGTTTATATATCTGAAGCTCTAACTCCTATGTCTAAGAAGATCCTGGCTGCTGCTCGAGAACTGGTGAAGAATAGAAGGTACAAATATTGCTGGGTGTCACGAGGTAATATTTTACTGCGTAAAGAAGAGGGTCAGTCTGCCATAGTTATCAAAACCCTAAAGCAGATTAAAGATTTAGACATACAATGACTATTAGCAGGTATATATGTCGAGAAACCACGGCATTTGTTACTTTTGTTATTACTATGTTTCTTTTTACTTTATTGCAACAGATTCACTTGTACTGTTAGTTTTAATTCAGTTAATGCATATCTAACTATAACTATAATAGCTTTTCTTAATTGCTTGATATATATATCCCTGTATTACTATCCTAATAATTATTCAGTATCTATATATTATATATATCGTATGTATAGTTTAAACATTTATCATATTGCTATAGTATTTTTATTATTTTTATACTATATTTATACCTTGTCCGCTCATAACAAACATGTATCTACGACTTGCACACCTACGAGTACTCAAATAAATATCAATAACTACCATCCTCAACCAAATGTCTGGTATCATTACTTTATCTCATTAATTAAACCATGACCGACAGTATAGATGAAGTTGTAACCGACGTTGATCATAATATCAACGTTGGAGAGTCTTTTTTGGTTGAGGATCCAGAATTGCTTTTGCATTACAAACTCGACACTAAACTTTCTCTTAAAATAATTGTACAAAACATACGAAGTATAAATAAAAACCTGGAAGATTTTAAAATTTTTATGGCAAGGAGGAATTTATGTTACGATATTGTAATTTTGACTGAGTGCTGGTTACAAAATTTATATTCAATCCCAAAAATAGAACAGTATGACATTTATAATACCCATTCAAATATTAATCAGAACAGCGGTGTAGTGGTATATATAAAATGTAATTTGGGAAATGTGAAGGTATACGAACCAAATATTATAGATGCTGATTGTTTAGTGGTAGAAATAGACAAAAATAACGCATTTATTTGCTTGTACAGATCGCCATCATTTGTCTCGGTAACTAACTTTCTCTATTCTCTAGATGAACTGCTACTTAAGCTCAAAGGTATACCTAACATTTATTTAACCGGAGACATCAATATTGATATCGGTAGCCATAGCAGTGACCCTAAGTCGGATGAGTACCTAGATCTACTTGCGATTCACTGTCTTTTGCCGAGTCATTTAATGCCAACCCGTCTTAATAAATGTATTGATCACTGTTTTGTAAAGTCAAATTCAAAAGTATTGACCGTAATTTGCAAATCCTCTGTAACTGATCACAGCAGTTTATATTTAAATGTGCCTCTGACACAGCAACGTACAAAGAATAAACATAAACGGACTATTGAAAAATTTAATCATGCTATGGCTTGTAATCTCATGAATGCAATTAATTTCACAAATATAACATCGTTAACAGATCCTAATACAGCGACAGAACTTTTTGTTAAAATATTATCTGAAATCGTAACAAAATGCACACGAACTATTCCAGTACCAAACCGACAGCAAATTCGTCAACAATGGATTACTCCCGGATTAGCCTCCCAGCACCAGCATTTTCACATATGCAGATGACACTGCAATTTTGGTCTGGGGACCAAACTGGCAGGTCGTTAAGGAGAGAGCTGAAGATTCCTTGGCTAAAACCGTACATTGGCTAAATTCAAACCTGCTAACACTAAATTTATCTAAAACGGTATACGTGCCTTTCTCTATAAATAAAATAAATAACCCTCCCAGTGACTACAGTATTAAAGCACACACCTGTCTCTCGAAGGATAACTGTTGCTGCCAGACACTCACACGAGCCGAAAGCACCAAATACTTAGGTGTCCAAATTGACAGCCGTCTAAGATGGGACAAGCAGATTCTTTCAGTGACAGCCCGGGTGAGACGTCTAATACACACCTTCAAATGTCTAAGAGAATGTGCAGCGGCAGACAAACTTAAATTAATATATATAGCTCTGTGCCAATCCGTTATTCAATACTGCGTCATGGTATGGGGTGGAGCAGCTAAGACACACCTACTGGCGCTAGAGAGAGCACAAAGAGCTGTCCTAAAGGTAATGACAAAAAAACCCTATAGGCATCCAACGGAAGCACTGTACACTGAATGCCAAGTCCTAACCGTCCGACAGCTTTTTGTGTTCAAATCTACAATGAGGAAACATCAAAATGTGGCACCCAATCCAAATAGACGCACCGGAATGCCAATTTGTCCTAGGGTTCTTTGCAAAACTTCTTTTGCCAAGAGACAGTTTACCAGCTTCAGTTGCAAACTGTATAATAAACAGTGATCGGAGTAGGTAGATTGATTTTTGGTACTTGTATCATAAATGCACACAGAAAGAATAACATGGATAAGCCATTTTCCCGGAAAGTAATTCCGGTATTTCCGGATTCAATTAAATATTGTTAATGTTGGCAGTGATATTATTCCTACTCAATTCAAAATTTAAAGGAAGGTATCAAAACTAAATTAATTCATTATTTATCTGTTGAATAATAAAAACAATCGAATTCCGATCGAAGCTTTAATTTTTATTTTTAGCCTTTTATGGCTAGAACTTTTATAGATAGACATAAATTGTTGCACTTAAATTTAAATATTTTCATAGGGGTCATGGTAATTTGCATTAAGGGTAGAATAAATGACGGGGCCCCATAGAGGGCCAATGCCTGCTGGGGTCGTGAGACTGTTCTAAGGATGCACCACGACTCTGAAACGTAAAGGGCATACGAAGGAACAGGTTGATTTTAGTCAGATTTTAGGACCAAAAAAAAGGAGTAGAATAAAGAAAAAAGATAAAAATCAAGATTGTTTATTGTTAAATATGTACATTTTACATTTATTCACATTTTTAATCTTCATCGATTACAATGTCAGCATCCTGGTAATCCTGATCTTTACAATTAAAATATATAACTATGAGTTTCTCTATATTTTCTATTTTCAACCTTTTTTTTTTTAACATCTAAAGTCCATTTATAAATGGAAAAAGACCGTTCTACATCTGACGATGTCAAAGGAGCAAATTTTAAAAAAGGTATTAAATTATGTGCTTCATTTTTTTCAATGGCCTCACTATATTCTCTAAGTGTGTCTAAATCTGGGTTTCGTTCCATAACACGTTCTATTTTATTTTTTATATTTTCTGAATTGCACTGATTTATAGCATCTCTGACGTTGTCAAATGCTAAAAGTGAATCTGTCAACGATAAATTATGCTTTTGCAATTCTTTTAAAGACAAATGAATTATAAAATAATTGTCTTTAATGTAATTTAAATCTTCTTTTAAATTTTCTTTTTCTATAATATTTTTTGCCTCTCGAATAGATACCGCATCAGAGCTGCTTAAACAAGATAATACTTCTTTTATTTTTTCAAAGTTTTGAGCGTAATAAAATGCTGCCTCTAACCAAGTGCCCCATCTTGTAACAACTGGTTGGGGAGGTAGCGGCAAATCTGGATATTTTTCTTTTAAAATTATGACTCTACTTGGGGCTTTCAAAAATACCTTTTTAACATTTGCTATTAAAATGTTAACATCGTGATATTCTAACCTAATTTGCTCAGATACGCGATGAAGAGAGTGCGCCAAACATGTTACGTGCTTCATTTCAGGTAAGTATTGTTTTAAATTTCGTCCTGCAGACAGCATATATGCAACGCTATCAGTGCAGAGGACAAGAATGTTACCTACCTTCGATTCAAAAGAATCTTCCCAAAAGTTTTCCAAACATTCTAACACAAATTGCGTGATTGTTTGTCCATTAACTACAGTTAGCATTTTACATGCTACCAAATAAGGTCTAGTCAAATTGCTAGGATGTAATGGTTTTATTAAAAAATGGACTATATAGCGACCTAAAAAGTCTGTCGTTTCATCTAATGATATCCATAGTTTCTCATTTTTATAATTTTGCCGAATCGAATTGATTTTATTCTTAAAAAACTTGTCCAAGTAAACTTTCCGTAACTGTGATTCATCTGGCAGAGTACGATTAGTACACGTACAACAACAGGTACTACACATATATCTTTTAAAGAAATCTTGAAAAGTAGTATTTTTCATCTGAGACCACGGAATATTGCACAAAATGAGAAATTTTATAAGATCGAAATAAAATTCCTCTTCGGGCCGCTTAAACTTTCCCTGGTGTACTGCTCCTTCGATATGTCTTTTAACGTTTCCTTTATTTATGGTTTTCAAATGGCTTTCACATTTTGAACAGTATATTGTACCACTAGCGTGATCGTAAAGTAGTTCGGGATGACCGGATATCCATTTTTCTACAGTTTCAGCCTTGACGTTTGCCATATCTGAACTTTGTTTTAGAGATGGAACCTCGTATATATCACCTAAAACAAAGACATGAAAAAATTACATTTTATTTAGTTTATTTAGCTTACTCCGTTTGTTTTATTTTTCGTGGATCAAATTTAGTCATTGAAATTTCACCCTCTTCCTGTCAATCCAAAATGGCTGCCGCTACAAGATGGCGGACAATTTTTTTTTTTTTACAATTCCATCAATATATATATATATCAAATGAAAGGGCTTGTTACGTAGAATATTTTGTAGAGAAGTAGATAAGGCCTATAGTAATTTATTTTACCAATACATTGCAAGAGGACACAGGGCATTCAAATTATATACGGATTCCAGTAAAATGTCGGTTAATAGTGGAGTTAGCTGAATTGCGACTACATTACTAGAATATCATAATTTTGTTTCGCACTAAGCTCACTGGTTCATACTCTATTAAAGATTTAACAATATTAAGACTCATGGTATGTTCAGCAGGTTAAGCGAACAAACACAATACTAAAAATATTCTTATAGTACATCCAAACATGCTTTATACTCCTTGTAACTAGTAAAATATTACTTACCAAAGCTTGGTTTAAATATGTAGATCCAATTCAATAGTGAAAAATCTGAGTCCGTATATTCGAGCCAAATCGTGGTTTAGAGCAGATTCCAGAAATCAGTATGTACACAAGCCAGGGTCAAGTAACGTTTTCACAACACAGTAACAAACAAAGATGCGCACTCTACGAACCGAAGTAAACGAGTGAGCTACCTGGCATGTCGTCGGCGGGCGTACGCATTGTTCTGATAACCGGTTATTGTACCACCCATGATCCTTTGTTCTGATTAGTCGTTGGGTTTTGTCAAATCGTGACTGTGTGCCGTTAAAAAAAATATGAAGAATAATAAAGAATAATATTGCTCATTTTATTACAACTCCTACCTTTTTTTGAGGATGGCAAATCATCAAATGACTCCTTCCACTCTGGCAGAATAAAATTCCTACATAAGTTCCGGTTTTTTTTTAATAATCCACCAATTCCGGAGGAATGTCCATATTAATATATACGTTTCGGATCAATGACCCCATTTCAATCTACCTACTCCGATCACTGATAATAAAATAAATAAAGCTCTGAACATAGCCGGTATAAATAGCCATGACGCCAAACGAAAGGTCACCGCATGGCTTTATCAGTTAAATTATAAGCAGACTGAAGATTTACTGTCATACATCACATAATACACACACTCACACACACACACGCACACACACACGCACACACGCGCACACGCACACACACACACACACACACACACACACTCACACACTATTTGTTCTAGATTTATAAACTAAATTGTTATTTACATGGTTAATGAATTTTTTATGTAATGTTGTTTTCATGTTAATTTATCTTTATCTCATTTATTTTTATCTTATTTTATTTTGAATTTAATTTAACCGTGATTTAACTGTACTTTAATTTAAATGTAATCAGTAATGTTGCTTTTCTATTTTTATACTTTATTTAATTTCGTTAACTAATTTAAAAATTTAATTTATTCCAATCCTAATTGCACAATATAAAAATCTATGTTATACTAAAATTAGAGAAATGTTATCATATATTATGCAAAGTGAAACAAGTTTGTATTACATTGCATCACTTCTAGGGCTGAACACTGATCCCCAAAATACAGGCACTCGCCTAGTTTGGGGGACCAGTATCAGTATGTTTTACTAAAATACAACAACAATGTTCAAACTAACTCAAATTGTAAGGTGTAACATGTTTGTATTATCAGAAACAATAAAGATTATTATTATTATTATTATTATTACTACGGTGTATGAAATTCAGAGATATATTACATAAAAGACATTTAAAATCACCAAATAACAAAGAACTAGAAATTACCTATAAACGTTATCGCAATCATTGTAATAATCTACTTCATAGTTTAAAGAATGATCATGATAAGCAAAATTTAAATTCAAGCAAAAATGATATAAAAAAGACTTGGAACGTTATAAAAGATGTATGTAATTTAAACATGTCAGATAAATCCAAAGTGCCGAATGAATTACTAAGCATTAAATCGACACCACAGGAATCTATTGATTATGCAAATAATTTTTTTGTCAATATAGGTGCTAAGCTATCAAACAACATTTTACAAAGATTAAAACTTACAGAGGAGGACCTAGTTAAAAACTTTAGCTGTAATAATTCTCCGTTAAACTCATTTGTGATGCTGGAAACCGATGAGTACGAGGTATACAAAATTATTACTTCATTGAAAAATACCAAGTCTACAGGCTGGGATGGTATATCGTCATAATTTATCAAAACATTTGTTAATTTAATTATTGCACCTCTTACTCATATATTGAATTTATGTTTATCATGTGGCCAGTTTCCAAAATGTTTAAAAGAATCTATTGTAATTCCTGTATTTAAATCAGGGGAAAAAGATAGCATTACAAATTATCGTCCAATTTCTCTCCTGCCTACAATATCTAAAATTTTAGAAAAAGTTATAAATAAAAGATTAGTTAATTACTTAGAAAAGAATAATATCCTGTCAAAAAATCAATATGGCTTTAGAAAAAATAAATCGACTTCGGATGCAGTGGAGGACTTAGTTACTAATATAGCAAGAAACCTTGACTGTAAGAAAAAATTCATAGGTGCATTTTTAGATTTAACTAAAGCCTTTGATACTATCTCAATTTCCTTACTCATTCGTAAGTTAGAGTCAATAGGCATCAGGGGTGTACAGCTAGATCTGTTTAAAAATTATCTTACTGACAGGACGCAAACATTAAAAATTGGAGATCATTTTAGTTCTAAGTTAAAAGTAAGTTTTGGTGTTCCGCAAGGATCTATGCTAGGGCCTACGTTATTTCTTATATATATAAATAAACTCTGCAATACTGAAATACTTAATTCAAAAACTATTACATTTGCTGATGATACTGTAATTTTATTTCAACATTCATCATGGACACAAGTAAAAAAAGTAGCAGAGGCTTCAAAATATTATAAACTGGCTTGATTACAATTTATTAACCTTAAATATAAATAAAACAAAATATATAACCTTTAGCATTAACAATAATTCACAGCCTCCTACTGATTTTATAATAAAAGCACATACAGAGGCATGTGTTTCTGGTTGCTCTCTTACTGCTAGAAAATGCGAATGTCACATCTTATCTGCAGCCAATAGTACAAAATATCTAGGCATTGAAATAGATAAAAATTTAAATTGGAAACCACATATCAATAATCTGAAATCTAGAATACGCAAACTTATACCTATTTGCAAAAAAATCAGAAACCTGAAGGATCAAAAGACTAGCAAGATTGTTTACCTAACCTTATGTCAATCTACAGCTACTTACGGCATCGCAGCTTGGGGTGGTGCCCGAAAAAGTATTCTCATAAAAATAGAAAGAGCCCAGCGTTGTATCTTAAAGGTAGTTAATTTTAAGCAGTTTAAGTATTCTACGGTAAAACTTTCTGGCTCCACTACTCTATAATCGCCTAAGTAAAGTCAAACCACTAAAAGATATGACGATATTTGTCTGCAAAAGCACACTAGATGAATATTTGAGTACATTAGATTACGAACGGACAGAAAATATAATCCAAATATGTAAGTAAATAAATGTTCTATAATTTATATTTTGAGTAGGTATATGTGTTTGTATGTATATAATTGTATTTTAAATATAATATTTACAAAAATATGTATGTAATACAAGTAGGTATGTAAGTGTGTATACATGAACATGCGTTTTTATTATTATAAGAATAAACGATATTTAGACGCGTGTATGAATGTATAAATATATGTGCAACATCACATACGTATTAAATGTATAAATATATATATTTATATGATGCTTATTTTTTATATAATACATTATATATTACCATTAACTAAATTCATATAAATACTAAATCATGTCTGCATTGACATAAACTTTATATTTTATCAATTACATTATTTTAAAATAGTTTAAATAAGCTTAACAATCGTTCTTCAAAATTATCTCTTATTTGTAGATATACTACTTGTTTACACAAAACTCATTAGTAGATATCGTGCATGTTTTGTTCGCTTAAATATTACAATCATTATTACAAAACTGTCCTTATTCAATTAACTTACAGTTGGTATTTCTAGAGTGAGAATCCTTACCTTGCCGTAACACAGTCATTTGACTAGCACGGAAGGTAAATAATTTTTATTGGTTTAACGCCAATTTTATATGTTGAAGTGTAATAGAATATTTATACATTAATTTGCTAATACTCTAAGTTAATAGTGTAAATATGTTTAAATGTACTACATATATTAAAACAGAACTACATTGTAAACCTAGGCTATAAAGTTTTATCTTTTATCTTTTTTATCAATACTTGAATTAAAATAACGTGCGATATAATATCTTGTGTATGTCGGTTTGTGCTTGTATGTGTGTGCGTGTGCGTGTGTGTGTGTGCGTGCGTGTGTGTGTGTGTGTGTGTGTGTGTGTGTGTGTGTGAGAGAGAGAGAGAGAGTGAGTTTATATGGCGGTCTATATCAGTACTGGAATAAAACATTAAAATAAAACTCTTTCTTCTTTTAAAATTCTATATTAATCAAGTTTGTTACAAGAACTGTCACTTTCATCCTCAGTTGTAGTTTCTTCACTCTTATCTGGATAGTCATCGTCTTCTGGTAAAAAAAAACCTAATGCCTCTTGAGTAAATGGTCTTTTTTGTTTTCTGCATCTTGGGCGCGAACATGATAATAATGGATCTGAGCTCAACAAAAGGCTATTAAGTACATCCATATTGCATGAGGTTTTGGAAAATTTTCTGGCGAAGTCCGTTCGATACTGGCGAAAGTGTTTATTGCGCGCTTCTGCCACTTCTTCCGATAGCTGTCCTATGGGTAATATGGCATGTCTTATTATTGTCGGTCCATGAGCCAATATTTTATGAAGAGTGGGTGTCATTGGATACCACCCATAAAGTCTCACGTAGAGTTCTGCCGTTTCTTTACAATAAATGGAGAATTTTTCGGTATTTATTTTATGACCACTCGAAATTATCTCCAACAGTGTTTTAAATCATTTTATGAGATTTAAATACACGCCAGTTTTTCTTCTCTTCTTATTTCTAATTTATTAAAATCCTTTGATGTGGCCTTGCATATATAGCAACGCATTGTCGACGGTGTATTTGTAGCCGCATTGCAAACTTTTCCATCCACCATGGTAAATAAAAAACGATGCTTTATTTTCACAAGACCACTATGAGTTAAGACTTCAGACAGAGCCAAGTTTCGAATCTGATTTTCTATGTAACTAATTTCTTCTTTCGTAATATCATTTGTCTCATGGACAAACCTGATTCGGATGGGCCTGCAAAATCGTGGGCTTGATGGAGCAGGATTTTGCCAAATTACTTTATTATGGTTGTCATTGGTAACAAGTAATCTTATAGGCAAAAAAGAACTTTGAAATATATTAGCATCATTGCTTTCGACAGTGTTCTTCAAATTTTGCATATATTGTGCTTGTTGAGAGCCATCACATCCCCATTTTGATATGAGCTCTAAATTTTCTTTCATTTCATTAGAAAGTGTTTTTAGCACTTCTTCCAGGTAATTACACAGCCTTATTGCCGTGTGATCCACCAAATCTTGCAGCCTTATCTCAGCACATGTGTCAGTAACTCGGTATGAGTGAGGTTTGGGGTAGCATTCTGCTTTGGCTTTTTGCAACAAAGAATAACACGGGTATAGTTGCTTTCTAGCACTGCGTATTACATTGTACTGATTTCGGGATAAACCAGCTTCCACAAATATTGACAAAGCTTCCGTTGTTGGTAATCGCTGTATGGTTTTCTCTTTGTTCTGTGCATTAATCACTTTACGAATTTTGAATGCCCTATTCGGCGACTTTGTAATTTCTTTTATAATTGCCGAAGCATCACTTTTGCCAGTAGCTCTCAGACTCATTTGGACAGCATATGTTAGAGTTGCATTGGGTACCTGCTCCCGTAATTCTTTTGTTTTGCGCCGTTTACTACGATCGCTTGACTCCCCAAATTCCTTTGTTGGCCGACCCGTCTTTTGTTTTGACCAAACCGATAATTTAACACTACCGGCAAGCCACTTTTCATTGTTTTTAATAAATCGTTCTTCTTTGTGTGATGCAGCCGTCCATTTTTGTTTGAACTGCGACTTAAACAGTTTTAATTTACTTTTGAGAATGCTTACTTTCTCAGCTGGACAATTTGTAACACTGATGAGACAATTTTCCATGTGTGTTAACTTATCATCAAGTAAACGCTCAGAACTTTGTTTTAAATAGTTATAGAGTTCTGTTCTACTCATCTCCCTCACAGTTTCTTCGGTTTCTATAAAGAAAAGAAAAAATGCAATTTAAATTTTTAGACTATCATCGATAAAATGAGCTATAATTCAATATGGCGGGTGTTGGCGGTAAATATTTTTGCTCTGAATAATAGTTTATGAGATAGACAACATTTTTGGTACAATTGTTTAGTGTACCTTTCCGTACTCTATAACTGAAACACTAAAATATAATAAAAAAGGCAAAATAAATAAGATGTGTAGTACATTTACACAAAAAAATATAAAACTACATATTTACAAAATTAAATTATCAAAGTAAATATAAGTTTAAAATGTAGTACATACCTTGGCACACAAGATCCATCATAAAAAAACTTCACTCAACCGCTCAGAAATCGTAAGAAAGCTGATAAAATTACGTTTTTGTAAGAGCCGCCCGAGAACAAAGACGTGCGATGACAACAACGACTGAATTCCGTCTGGTGTGGCGGCTAAGAAATAGGCACGAGACCCAAATAGTGGCTGCTCCGTGACGTTATATATACTGAACTGTTAGAAAAAACAGTTGAATTGCCAATTGAGGCAAAATTTTGATTTCGACTTTTGGCCAGCTTTTTAATATGAATACCCGTTTGTGCGGCGTTCCTAAAAGCACATTGCAAGATCGTGTTAATAAATATAGACTAAACAATGACCTAACAGTGTCAACACAAAAAGGATTGGGTCGGTTCAAGACAATTTTTCAACCGATCAAGAAGCTACTTTAGTTCAGCACGTTCTGTTGATGGAGCAACGTTTGTTTGGGTTAACATACAAGAACCTGCGACAATTATGCAATGCCCTCTTCGGTTTTTCTAAGACTGGCATATATCCTACAGATCGAAATGTGGTTAGTGATACAGATTTAGCAGCTGCTGAAACAACTGAGATGGTTTTACAGGAAGAAAATTTCACTCAATCTTCAGTCACAAACACTTTGCCTTTTACATCATCTTTGGAGTCATCTATTTCGCAAGAACCACCAGTTGAACAAATTTCAGCTTTTCCCGTCAATACGTTATCCGGCACTTCTCCTACATCCACACCGGTGGAATTGCAAACAGAGTTTACAAGCAATATGCCGTGTATTATTCCCACGACACCAAGTTGCAGCCGACTAGCTGATTCACACTATCTTGTATCACCGTCGGATATAATGCCTTTGCCTCGAATAGAAAACAGCACAAAACGCACCACCGATCGCAGAGGTAAAACTTCAATTATTACAATCATCTCCATATAAAGACGAGCTTCTAAGTAACTTGCAATCAAAAATTAAAAAACCAAAGTTCAATCTGTCAGAAATCAAGAAAATCACAAAGATAAGGTACAAAGTAAAACTGGAGATAGTAAAGATCTTTGCCTGTACTGTCTTGAAGAATATGGTCAAAGTCGCATGGATGAGGGTTAGGTACAGTGTACTTCCTGTAATGGTTGGGCCCATGAAGGCTGTACAGGTTATGATTCCGATGATCTTGACGATTTTTTGTGCACTGAATGTCTGGTGTGAATGTTGGGGTATAATCGTATATAGTGTACGGTTTTGGATTGTGCCCGGGGTAAAACCGTAATTTAAAGTGTTTTTGTTTTAATGTTTATTTTATAGATAAGTTGCATATTTCGGTATTTGTTCCTACAATTATGTACCTGATAAGGATGGTCAATAAATATGATTGTATAGATTACCGCTTAGGTTATATACGATTTTGGACAGATCTCCCCTATTACACACCCACATTTCGCCAACTATATTTTAGGTCTCACGTAATAGGCTTAGAGTGCAAGCTTGCTTGCTGCTACTGAGAATTTCTTAACAGAAAAACCCAATAATACTGCCCGACCCGGGAATCTAAACAGGGACCTCGTGATCCGCAGTCGCGATCAATGCAAGCAACCACTAAATTGTAATTTTAACTACTTATTTTCTATTCAGCTCACAAAGTACGTCTACCAGACTTGCGTCGGAGGTACCTCGCCTGTGCAGTAAGTATTTTTATTGAAATTGTTGGTAAAATCCTGATCAACGTTCTAAGCTTCTACATAAATTCATATGTTGTTTCTGCTCCAGATTTGTGGCATGTGGTGGCAGCAGGTCGAGTACGCCCTGTTCTATCCAAAAAGATGAGAGATCTTTTCATATCATATAATAGGAATCGCGCCTTACCCGTCGATGAAATTTATCGGATCGTCAACTATGGTAACTATTACATATTGAGTATTTTAAAATATATTGAAGACAACAGCCATTAATAGCCATTATGACAAATGTAACAGAATTATTAATAATTGTTCTTACAGGTAGCGAAGAGGATAGTGAATCCGATGATGAGTTATATCCAATTTACAATTCAAGAACTATTTGACATAGCGGCAATTTGAAGAACCAAGATGAGTTGTTGGCAACGATTCCTCCTACTCCAACTGAACCTACAATCTGTTCTTGGGCTCAGCCTACATCGTCCACAGCGCAGTTTAGCACACCAATTGGCCCCGATCGCTTTTTATTTAATTGGGCGGCCTTCCCTGAGACGCCAACACCACCCAGACAGAGGCGTGAAATTTTTCTGGGGTAGAAGGCTCAAAATTGCTCCAACAAGTCCCAAGGAAGCCTTTACAGCAATATGGGACACGAAAATATTAAACACAATTGCTGTAGAGACAAATAGGTATGCCGAGCAAGAGTTAAGTAAATGCCAGAAGAATATGCGGCCTCATTCTCGGCTACATCGTTAGACTCCTACTAATGCTGACGAATTGCTAGTATACTTCGGCATACTGATGGCTATGGGTCATTGGGTTAAAAGCAATGTTAAATAATATTGGCAATGTGATGGTTCTATTTGCGACACATCAAATTTCACAAAATACATCACATACAATAGATACATATTATTAAATAAATTTTTGCATTTTCAAGTAATAGCTCGGATATGTTACCCTTAAGCCCATCTGAAGCTAAAATTAATAAAATAAATCCCATAGCCGACAACCTCAATGATAAATTTCAGTCCTTGTATGGACTGAAGCAGAACATCTGTCTGGATGAGTCACTCACACAGTGGAAATGGTGGCTGTCCATTAACCAATTTATTAAGAATAAGGCAGCATCAGTAGGGGTCAAGACATATGGGGTTTGCGATGCCAAGACGGGATACTTTGGCGCTTTGAAATACACTCGGGACGTAAAGAGTCTTCCGATGAACCTAATCCTCTATCAGGGATCATCCCAACTCTAGTCTTCCGTCTACTGCACGGCCTAGAAAATCGAGGCCATTCTGTTTGGATGGACAATTATTACAACAGCCGCCCCGTCCTCGCACGAGTCTTGAAAACTATGGGCTTCGATGGTATCGGTTTTGCCGCTTTAACAAAAAGTAATCTTATGCCAGGAGAAATCCACAGATACACGAGTGGAGATGTGGATATCCTGGTCTGGCGGGACCAAAATAAAGTAGCCATGATATCCAAATACCACGGAACGCGGTACAAATAATAGCTGACAACAAGACGAAATCTATAGCCGTGTTAGACTATAATTTGTGCATGGGCGGGGTTGATCGTAAAGAGCAAAAATTGGCGATGTACCCCATAGAAAGAAAACGGACCAAGATATGGTATGAAAAACTGTTTAAGAGACTACTAAACGTTAGTGTCTTTAACAGTTTTATTTTGTACCCCGAGTCCCCCGTACGAGAACACGCTGTGCCTTACTTTTCCACCCATCGAGATTTTAGGAGTGAGTTTATAAATAGCCTCCTAAAAAGGAAACACCAGGCTCCCTCAACGTTGTTACCTCGGTATCTTCAGGCATACCTAACTTTACCGAAAATTTTTATAATCATCTTCCAAAAGAATATGACGCACTGCCAACGGGGCAAAGAAAAATTGCGTAGGGTATGCGTTGTCTGTCGAAAGCGCACCCATACCTATTGTCCTGGTTGTAACGCTACTCTGTGTGCATTTTCCTGCTTTGCACCATTCCATTGTCGCAAAAATTGATTTTATATTTTATACTTTTTTATATTATTATACTCTTTTACTTTCTTAAAAATGTCTTTGATTTGTTGTTATTTTTATTTACTACAGGAACTCAAGCAAAAAGGTTTTTATTAAATCAAAGTGGTTATTAATTAAATATTAGACTATGGTGACTCCATAAATTTTTTGTCCAACATTCTCAAGTACGTTAGAATTTTTCGAAATGTTTGCGGTGAATTTTTCACCCCTTGATTATATATTATGTTTAAATTACTTGTAAATTTAGATTCGGTAATCTATATAGTATTTAAAAATCATATTATTTTGCAGAACAGTTACATATTTTTTATTTTGCTAGATATTTGAAAATCTGTCGACTCCTAGCATACAAATTTCAATATTATGAATAATTTATGAATTGAACAATAGTTACAAAACATAAGCATAGCCAATAAGTTAATATATTATGTCTGAGAGACATTCAAACCCACATCTGATGCAACATCTTAATTGCTTCTAGGATATTTTATTCAATTTAAATTTTTCGATAAATATAGAGCATATTTGCTGTCTTTTTTATTGATATAAGTATAATAATATGATAAGTAGTGTTTAAAATAATAAGACAAGTTTTAAGCCTATAATGCTATATTTAGCTTATTTTCAAATTTCTGTGGGGAATTTGATTATAACATTTCTAAATGTAGATAAAATCTTTAAAAATATTTTTTAAATACAGCAAATGTAGTTTTCAAATATATGGCTATGTAATAGTCTATTCTTTATATTTAACAGTGAAATCTGTGTTTAAACACTCGTCCCCGATTCAGATTCACAAGCCGAATCTGATCTGGGCGCTTAACGGTATAGTGACATTTTGACGTTGAGCGCCCGAGAGGCTACTCTAACTTATACAGACTGTAGAAAAAAGAATAAGAAAGAAAGAAAAGAAAACATATTTTTATTTCTAAAAAACACGAATGCTTTCACATACAATATTATACATAGAAGGGAATACATATATACTAAATATTAATTAATACAAGTGACAGCCCTGCGCTGCGCCACAAATGCCACGTTTCAAATGTGCCATCAATACATATAATCTATGGTCTATACCTTACTTTTAAGTTTATTTTTAATCTGTGCCTCAGACGTGGCAGGCAACGTGTACCTACGCGGCGTTCACCACGTGTTAACTGTCACATGCATGGTTTGGCAGCAGGTTATATGCAAGACTTATTTTTCCCAATATTATAAGAATAGTTACAATAATACTTAATCAAAGTTATTAAATAAGAAAGGCATACAATATCACATTCTAAACATCCAACAACAATTTGTTACGGAATTTTGCACTCAATTTAGTCTGTGGAGATGCTTTGAGTAACGCCTTCATTTCGTTTTTGTAAACGGTTCGGTGAAGTGCTCATAATTATTGTAAAGTGTGTGTGATATTAATACCATGGACGAGTAAGTATTAAACAGTTTCTAATTGCTGCATTGTGTATTGGGTAAAGCTTTTGAACAGAATTTATTATTAGTTATTTAGTCCATAGTTTCGAAATTTGCGCACCATGCCGGCACATTTCTATTTGTTGTGAGTAGAAAGTACACTAGTGACGGCAAAATGTTGTTAGAAACATGATTTAGATACATTATTACGTATGTATTAGGAATATTATTAGTGAAATTCGATAAAAATTATGTAAATGTAAAAATAATAATATAATAATAATAATAATAACGTTTATTTCATAAAATTTATACATTCTATGTGAAGTCCCTGATACCTGTGCTAGGAGATAAACCTGTATTACAGGAATCAGTGCCCTCTCCCTTACTTAGGTACAATAATAATCGTATGTAATAAGGTCATCATCAATTAGATACACCGTAAAAATATATATAAAAGTAAAAAGAAAATAATGAGAAAACAACTGGCAAAATAAAACGAGAACAATAGTGTAAGATTTTAAACTTAACCTATGTGTGTGAGGGTGTGTGAGTGTGTGTTTCTATGTGCATGTACCTATGTGTACTTGTATAGGTGTGTGTTTCTGTGTGTATGTGAATGAATTTCTATGCGTTACAAGATGTTAAGAAACTGTTGTTATTATTTGTTCAGTTTCATCATATTTTAAAGTTAACAACCATGATTTAACATTCTGTTTAATTTTGTAAAGTGTAAGTGGTTAGTGCCTTGTTTACTCTATTATAAATTCGAGACCTTTGCGCATTGAAATGTCTTTGAGCAAGAGCTGAGCGACATTTAACCATCGGACATACTGGAAACACAGCTCTTCGGTAAGACAATGTATTTCTGTGAAAAGGCAGCAATGAGTGTCGACGTAAAACAGTACGAAGGATGTAAAGCTGTCGCACTGTAAGAACGAGCTTCCGAATACAGAAGAGTAGTTGGGAAGTCCCTTTTTCTAAAATTCATTACTTTAAGGACGGCTCGCTGTGACCGTTCCACCTTAAGCATTACTGATTTGAAGGTTCCACCCTATACTGGAATACAGTATGTATTTATAGATTCACATAGGGAGTGATAAACTAGTGATGCAGTTTTAATATCAGCCGAATGTCTCAGTTCTTTAAATAGATAAATAAGTTTCCTAATCCTAGAACAGAGAACTGTCGCGTATGCACGCCAATCTAACGTTTCGTCTATGTAAACTCCTAAATATTTAATATCAGTAGCCGTTGTTAGGCTCACGCATTTGCACTGTAAGGAATTTTGACATATAGGCGCTTTTATATCTTTTGAATCAATCGGTGGTGTGGGAGTATGAGATGGGACAAATTGAATAATTTTGGTTTTATCAATATTTAGGGTTAGTAAATTAGAGTACAGCCAGTCCATAACCGTTCGCAAAGCATTTTCAGTTTCCTTTTTAGAGTCGTTCAATCCTTATCATATATTAATAAAGCTGTGTCATCAGCGTAAGTGAAGATGTCACATTGATACAGCGGTAATTGACACAGGTCGTTGATATATATTTGGAACAGTGTCGGACCTAAAATACTTCCTTGAGGGATACCGTAACTTATAATCTCTTCCTTACTAATAATGGAACCAATTTTAAGACATTGGCTACGGCCACAGAGGTAATCTTTGAAGATATTAAGAGCCATGACTCTTATTCCTATATGTTCCATTTTAGCCACCAGCCTGGGGATAGAGATGGTGTCAAACGCCTTGGTCAAGTCTAAAAAGACACCATAGCATTTCAGGCGATTGTCTAATTTATCGACCAATCTATTTGTAAAATCGATGACGGCATCTTCTGTTGAAATGCCCGACCTAAAACCGTATTGATTTGAAGAAATCAATTTATTTTTATTTAAGAAGTCTTTTAAATAATTATTAAGAATACGTTCTAGTATTTTAGATAATGAGCTAAGTACTGAGATTGGGCGGTAATTCGATACATCTTCTCTAGCCCCGCTCTTATACTGGATGAACAATAGCACGTTTAAAAAATTTTGGGAAAGTCCCAGTACCAATAGAATAATTACAAATATGAGTAATGAATGGAGCTAATGTAAAGCAAGATTCTTTAATAATTTTTGCTGGGATATTGTCACAACCAATTGCACTATCACTACGTAAACTTCGAATTACGTTAATTACAAGTGAATCATTTACATATGGAGGATACACAGGATACCTAAGGAGTTTAGTGGAGAGGGGGAGAAAGGCAATTTAATATTCCTTCGATGCATTTTATCACGATTACGTAAGCAGCGAACTAATCCAGCGGTCATCCACGGTTTGATAATTCTGAGCCGGTTAGGAATAGAGACAGTCTTACTATGTTTAAGAATAATTGTTTGTATGCCGGTAATCAATATATTCACTGCAACTTCCGCATCAGATGTGTTTAATATAGGATTAAAGTTATATTTTTCTATTTCAATTTTGATACATTCATAATCATACCGGAGCGATGTAATTTTTGACTGAGACAAGGGTGTTTTATTGAAATCTAAGGCTATAGCTACCGGTTGATGATCTGTAACATGGGTCTTTAAAACGAGAGCCCGCGCAGTGGATTTAGTTTTGATCATGATATGGTCGAGACAATTGTGTAACCTAGTTGGCAGAGTATGAGCAGGCAATAAACCAAAAGTAGCAATCAGAGTCAAGTAATCATCAGAATGACGGTCAGTGTTGCCCGGCTTAATATCAATGTTGATATCACCAATAAGTATAATGTTATTGTAACATTTTAGGGAAGTTACTATTTCATTTATACCGGAATAGAAGTTAGCGGTATTTGAGTATGATGGGGAACGGTACACAGCTATTATGGCCGTGTTGTTAGAGCTACTAACCAGACAGTTAGCATCTAAGTTCGAGGACCTTTGAGGTTCATATACTGTGCAGGGAATTGAGGTTTTGACATAAATTACAACACCGTCATTTTTAATCGGGTTAATTTTTGTGGAATACGATACATATCCCTCTAAGATGGGTATTTTGCCTGATATTTGCAGCTAACATTCAGTAAGTATAACAAAATCAAATTCCGTCTTAGTTAATGTGAGAATAGTAGTAAATTGGTCTAGATTCTTATTGATGCTCTTAATATTAAAATGTATTATTTTAAGTCTATTTGCCTTCTGACCTATGTATTTGTCGCATTGTTCAGGTGTGCAAGTATAAGAGTTGGTAAGAGAGTCGCCATCTAATTCTTGATAAATTTGGTCTACATTAATCATTATTAAAGATGAAAAGATAAAGTGACACTTTGACAAACTCAGAGTAATGTTGTAAAACAAATATTGCAGTTAAAACGCATAGGAAACAATATAAGTTTTTGATGTGTGAAGTTTTGTGAGAAGTGTAGTGAGTGCATTGCATTTTTATGTTAGCCTTAGTTATTGTGTGATTGGAATGTGCTTTAATGAGTGTGTTTGTTCTATTTATAAAATAAATTCGAGAAAAGTATAAAAACAAAATTAAATACAAGAAAACAAAAATTCTGTGTGAATGGTATACAATTTTTGTTGGTAGTCATTTATTTTGGAGAAGACCATCCAAGTCAGTCTCCTTGTTTATGACAATGTGGCGCTCTCCATCCGTTTTATAAAGTATAAAGACTTTACCAGAAGATGTCCAGCAGTACTTATACCCGTTACTACCAGCAAAGCTGCGGGCTAGGTAATAAATGCGTTGCCCCTTTGGTGTAAGCTTCTCGGAGAAATACACTGGCTTACTAGGACTATTCAATTTGAAATGTGTAGTGTTAAACTTATTTTGGCAATTGGATTTATTAAACTGCCGAACTTTTTTTTTATACTGTCTTTTGTTATGGCACTTGTAAAATCAACAGTTATTGTGGTGGAATTGTTTTTGTTTTTTATGCGATAAACATCTTTTATTTCGTTGTAATGGATCGGATGACCAACTACGTTGGCGACCTCAGTTACAATAGTACGCAGATCAGCCTTACTTTCTTCTTGTCCTTGGGGTAAATTCCTGATCTCCATTTTAGTTCACGTTCAGACTCAAGATGCGTAATTTTTGTTTTCATGTCATCGTATTCTTTCGATATGAATGAAATTGAGTCTTTAATTTCAGTATTCTGTGCTAAAATTTCAGAAATTGCTGTTTGTAATGCGGCAAACTTGGTTTCCGATTGAAGAGTGGCAGTCGATGGCAAGGAACGTATTTCCTCCAATCGAGACATACAATCGCAATCACTGCGTTTACGCTTCAAGCGGTTTGTAACGTATTTTCCATCTCCCATAGTAGAAAGATCCGGTGAAGATCCAGATTGTGGCAACATTCGTGGACGTGCAGAAATTACTGTGGCGTCACCCTCTCTTACCAATGGAGTTTGGGGCGGAGTTCGTTTCAGTGGCATTATAAGAATAAAGTTTAAATACCTTTAGTGTCGTAGAAATTATGTCAGTGATTTGTAGTTGTTGTTCTGTTTATGTCTTGGACCATACGCACAGAAAAATTCACTACCCGCTAACGTTCGTGAATTGTGGCAAGCAGCGATGCGCTGCGTCACGGTGGCTCGTAGGAGGGATGTGATGCGTGCGCTGCGCCGCTCCTTTTCAAGTGCTGCTATCTTGCTCCCACACTGACTCCGCGTACACCACTGCGTTATGCGCACTTTAAGATATTTATTTTATCGTATTTTAGTGCAAAAATTAGTACCTAAATGTTATAATTATACAAAAATCGACAAGGACTATACGTCTGTACTCTTTCGCGGTCCGGGTGGAAGGGGGAAAAATGTAATCGAAAATCGCATCTTCGTTTATGACATTCAAGCCGCCATGTTTTTTTGTGTTTCGTACGCAATAAAGGATAATGGTCAGTAAACCAAAAGTTTTGACCGACGAGATTTAAACGAGGCGAGGTTAACGTCTCTTTTTACTTTTTTTTACGTGTTGGTTTTGCATTTCATCGTTTTGCGTTACTACTAAACTGCTTTTCTACGCATGTGCATCTGTATTTTACTGTCCTCGATGGCGTTGTGGTTAGTGTAACCAACTGCCACGACTGAGGTCGCGGATTCGATGCCCGCATAAGTCAAACATTTGTGTGCTTGTATTTATTTATTATGTTTGTCTTGGTCTGGGTATTTCTATGTATAATAATTGTATGTACAAGCTCTGCTTAGTTTGAGCCTGATGGTGTTGTGTGTATGTGCTAGAATATTATTATTATTGTCCAAGCATGGTATATTGCTTTCCAGAGGGAGCTTAGAAAAAGGGACCTCAGCGTGGAGACAGTGGTCACAATAAGTGACATAGAACAAACAGTTAGGCGGTACTCTGAGTCGATGCAGTAGGCATGTGAGGAATCGATGAACACGCTGAGTGCGGAAAAACCAGGCGATGCAAATGGTGGAGCCAAGAGCTGTCCGACATGAAGAAGGAGATTATAAAATCCAGAAGGCGAATACGCAGCGCGAACTTTGCACGCTGAAAATTTGTGATTAAGCAGTACAAAATCCAAAAAGAGAAATACAAACATCTAATAGAACACTCTATAACACAAAGCTGGAAGTAGTACTGCTCAACACAAGTTAAGGAGACTATGGGGCAGAAAGTCTACAGAGTGATCAAGAATTGATCTGCAAGAGAAGGGGACAGGCTCCTTCGCTCCCCACTTAATCCTCTGATCACCCTGAATCCACAAGAATCGGCAGAGCTGCTTGCGGAAACCTTTTACCCGGCGGACGACCCAGCCACGGATACGGACGAAATTATCTACATAGGTATTTTATTACTTGAAGCATTTTTATTTATATTATTTTGTGTTATTAAGTAGGTACAATAAATGGTTATCTAGTTTAACCCTTTAATGCATTTGGTATCAAAAATGATACATCGAGTTTAAACCAGTCCTTCACGATCAACTTATATTTGTGGTATGCAAAGAATGTGTCTAAAGCTTTATCTATGGTTATTCTTTAAAAAATAAGAATTGTGACAGTTGACAGATTTGACATTTCACTGAAACTTCATTTGAAAGTTGAACTGGCGCTAAAAAGTTTGTACCGAAAATTTATACTTTTTCAATCTGTTGGAATTCGAGTAAAAGTTTGAGTTTTGGTGCAATAAAAATTACAGAATGAGTGGTAACTTCAAGAATTACTATATGAGGAGTAACAGATCAAAGTGTATTAACTCCGCCCACTGTAATAAAAATAGTACGAACGGATTTTTTATCTATATCAAACCTTGTTACTCATGTCAAATTATGGCGCATCAAACTGTTTTACTTTTTATTATAAAAAAGAACCAAAAGTGCACATCGTTTCAAACAAAATTAAATCCAGGTCCGTTGCCATATCAAAGTGTATTAAATTTTGTCGCTAGAACAACGTGTGTTACATCCATAGACATTACAGCAGTCATATTTCGGAACGCAACAAACTGTATTGTTTGTGGTCATTCGTTGTCAAAATGACAGTTCGTTTTGCCGTTATTTTGTGTCGTGTTGTGGAATGCTTTCTATTTGAATAATTACAATAGATTTTGTTATTATTTTATGGTAAAATCATAACTAAAGATGGAAGAATCAATACTAGTTGGAGAACATTCAGATGGTTCGAGAAAACGGCCACGTAATCAAAACTTAAGTGCTCGGCGTAAAGAAGCAAGGTACGTGTCGATCGCACCTGTGCATTATTTTATCAAAGCAGTTAGTAATTTAATTTAGTGCAGTTTATGTGTTTTTATTTATGTTAAACATTCTTTTTTTCAGATACCGTGATAGTGATCCGGCTTTGTTAGCATTTAATCCACCATGTACACATGAGACAAAACGATATTCTTGCTGTTCAATTTCTTTGAATTATCTGATTTTTGCGAAACAAAAAATGTATGAGGCTCATACGAAAATTGAGCAGGATAGGCGATTGTCATACATGATAAGGGTATCAGGCACTAAAAGATCTAGGCCATTAGCAAACCCTAAAACTAAGGCCAGAAATGCTAAGAAATTCTCTGTTAAGTATTATATTCCCGTCAAACAAGGAAAAATGATACCAGTATGTGCAAAGTTTTTTCAAAAACTGTTTAATGTTTCTCAAACTAGGATCAACTCTGTTGCAAAGGGTGTGTTCAGTGGTGAAGGAGTTCATGAACGGAGAGGTGGAAATCACAAGGCTCATCTATATGCCCAGAAAAAGCAGGCCGTTATTGAATTCATCTCTAAACTTAAAGGTAGTGCAAGCCACTATAACCGGCAAAAAAGCAAGCGTATATATTTGCCATCCACATTGTCAATAAATAAACTTTTCAAAATGTATAACAGTCAAGTCAATGACAATCTCAAAGTAAAAAAAACTTTCTTTGCTACAATATTTTGTACAAAATTTAATATTGGCTTTGGAACTCCTGCTGTTGATGTTTGTAGTTATTGCAAAAGGATGTCATCTGCCATGAGAGCAGAGAGTGATACACAAAAGAAGAACAGTTTAATGCATAATTTAGGAGCTCATAAGTTACGTGCCAAGACATTTCATAAGTTGCTAAAAGCGGACTATACTGATAGTGTCAGACTTTGTTTTGATCTTCAACAGATTCATCCTTTGCCTAAACTTAATATTAGTGAAGCTTACTATGCTAGGCAAATAAACTTTTATACTTTTTGTATTGTTGATCTGAATACCGAAGATCCCCATTTTTTTACCTGGACAGAAACAGAGGCTGGAAAAGGCTCAGTGGAAATATCCTCTGCTATATTATCATTTCTACAAACATACAATTTTGCTGAATCCAAGACCAAATTAAGACTGTTCTGTGACGGTTGCGGAGGGCAGAATAAAAACATGCATGTTGTTCATAGTTTATGTTGGTGGCTTTTTAACTCTCCTTCACAAATTGAGGAAATTGTTTTGTTCTACCCTGTAAGAGGACATTCTTATATGCCCCCAGATCGTATCTTTGGAGTGGTAGAAAAAGAATTGAGAAAGAGAGAAGAGATCATCACACGAGAAGACTATACGCAAGTTTACTCTGAAAAAGGAAAGATTCATGAATTGGGAAAAGAATGGAACACGCTGGATATCAAGAGTCTATCAGAATTCATGAAAAAGATGGATGGTATTAGAGATGCAAAAAGGATTTATATAAAAAAGACAATGGTAAGAAATAAAGCAACAAGGCAACTTAAGCCAAGAATTGATGTCAAAATGGAAAATTTTTACAATGCTGATACAGGAAAAGGCTATCGTCCAATTATGAAAAGGGGGCTTAAACTTGAAAATGTACCAGAGCCTGCAATCATAAATAATAGTAATCTACTAAATCAGGCAAAGAAAAATGATGTAAACATGTTACTGAAGAAACGTTTTGGAGAGGAATGGCAAGATAATGAGGTGTTAGAATATTATAAAAAAATTATAAGCGGTGATGGTGATGGTGTCTCTGATTCAGATCAAGAACAGCAGGAAATGTGTGACTGTTTGGAAGAGGAGGATGAATTATCTAAATTTTAATTCAGTTAGTAATAGTCTTCATACCCATATCAAACTGTATTAAATGACAAATGTTTCCAATCAAACTGTATTATTTTGTGGTTAATGCATCAATATGTATTAAATCCAAAAAATATGTAACATTTTATTGATGATTAATAATAAGAATGTATGTAAATTACTGTTTTATTTGCTGATTTGACTGCTAATAAATCATATTATAAAAAAAATATGTGTTTTTGTGTGCTCTCTTTAGAATAATATGAATTATGCCTTTATCTCAAAAGTTACATTGACGGAGTTAATACACTTTGATCTGTTACTCCTCATATGATACTTATATTTTTTGATTTTGTTTCTTTACCTGACCAGAAACTAACATTTGTGGCTTGTATCAAAATTGATACTTTATGCAGTAACGGTCCTTTTGAATGCCATAACACTGTGCTATAACAATGATTTGTTTTTACTTTATTTTCGCATGTTTACTTGGCTATTTAGCTTTTAGGTGCTGATTTCAATTTTTTTTATTGTTTCTTAGATCGAAGGATAGAAGAAATACTTATAGCATTGGAAAATGGTGAAATTTCGGATGATGGTATGGAGTCTGACGGAGAGGACATTCCGTACTATCCAACTCGGGAATATCTAATTAGAGATCTTGAAGATGACATAAACGATAATTGTGAAGAAGCAGAGGATACGGATAATTGCCCAGATCCGCCACTGTTTCAAGAAGATTTATTGCCTGTAAGAAATTCACCAATAGGTACATGTTCTCAACCCGCAGTTCTTACAAATGCTAGAAATTTGATTTGGAGAAGCAATCTTTAATTTTTGATGAAAGTAAAACCAAATTTGAAGGAACTGAGGAGTTACATCAAGACATAACCGAATTAGATACGCCGTACCAGTTTTTTAAAAACTATTTTACCGATGATTTTCTACAAGCAATAGTTGATGAAACAGTGAGATATTCTATTCAACAAAGACCTGACAGACCTGAACAGTTTACCATTACTGATCTCCGAAAATATTTAGGAATATTAATATTCATGTCAGTTTATAATTATCCCAACACCAGATCTTATTGGCACAACAAATTTGGTTTTCAGCCTATCAGAGAGGCAATGTCTGTCAATACATTCGAAAAAATCCGCAAGATTTTACATTTTAACAACAATGCTGATCATTTACCTGTCACTCACCCACAGCACGACAAATTGCATAAACTTCGACCCATTATAGATCACCTCAATCAAAAATTTGCTAGTGTCACAATAGAACAGCGATTATCGATAGATGAGCAAATGTGCTCAACCAAAATTGGTCATTTTTTAAAACAATATTTACCCAATAAACCACACAAATGGGGTTTCAAATTATTTGTGCTTTGTAATTTGATGGGCTACGCATATAAATTCATAATCTATAGTGGCAAAGAGACAAATGATAGGGTAGAGAATGAACAAGGAGTAGGTGTTGTGGGCCAAACTGTTCTGAATTTACTAAGAGTTGTTCCAAGACACAGGAATCATATTGTTTATTTTGACAATTATTATACATCGCTGCCATTGATGTACCAACTGGCGAAAGAAGGTATTCAGTCTTTGGGCACAATCCAAAGAAATCGACTTGGAAAATCATGTAAGCTACCGAACAAACAAGAAGTTATGAAAACTACTATACCAAGAGGAACTTTTGATGAATATGTAACAAATTATGAGGGAGTAGACATAACAACTGTAAGCTGGAAGGATAATAAGCAAGTCGTCTTAGCTTCCACTTATGTAGGTGCACAGCCAGTGGAAACTATAGAGAGATATGACAAGAAAGAAAAAAAAAGGATAAAGATTGATTGTCCAAAAATCATAAAAGAGTACAACGCCCACATGGGGGGCGTCGATTTGATGGATTCGCATTTAGGTAGATACAAAATTAGGATTAAGAGTCGAAAATGGTATATAAGGATTTTCTACCACTTACTAGATCTCACAGTTATAAATTCGTGGGTACTTTACAAAAAAGCTCTTCGCCAAAAAGGTGTCGCCGCAAGAAACATTTATAGTCTTGCCGAGTTTCGTGCTGAGCTAGCTGATGTTTTGTGCAAGTATACCCCAAATATACCTAGAGGTCGTCCGAGTACAAGCAGCCTACATGATGAACCCCAAGCAAAGATTCGCAGGGGAAAACCATGGCAAGTAATACCGGCCATGGAAATCAGGTTAGACAATAGTGACCACAACCTTATTAGGAGTGATGGGCGAGGTAGGTGCATGTTGCCTGCCTGTTCTTTACTAAGCACTATAAAATGTAGCAAATGTAATGTCTTTTTGTGCAGCAAAAAATCCAAAGACTGTTTTAGTGTATTTCACAATAGCGCAAACATATAGTTTATAATAAGGAAATTTTTTATACCAAAATGCATACAGTATCAAAAATGATACATTCAATAAATTCTCTTTATTATAATATAAATAATGTTTTTTATTTTTTTTTATTATTTTTCCTAATATCTGGACACTATTTTCTTTTAATTAATATTTTTTCAGCACAATTTTATGATCTCATGCATTTAAGGGTTAAAAACGAGATTCATTTAATTTTATAGGTGAAAATGGATCTGCCAGGACCATCTAATTCAAATAATGGTGCTGGATTCGATTTGGTAGCATTGCAAAGAGGAAAAAGTCTTCTTCTTCGTGCTGGATATAAATATGATACAAAACAAAAAAACAAGGATGGATCAACAGTTGGGCGCTGTGTGCAAAGAAGTATCTGCAAGGCAATTTTAATTACAACATGTGCTAATCTTATTAAAAGAGAAGACAACCATGCATGTGAACCAGATACTGTGTCTAACGAATACTCTTTACATTTGGATAATAGTGTGAAAAAAATTATATCCGAGGTTACTGTGCCTGTTTCGAGTATCTATCGTGAAACCGTCGGCAAGATGAAAGATACCGGAATGGACTTAATAAAAAAAATACCAAAATTCAACAATATCAAAAACAAACTTTATCGAAGAAGGAACGAATCGTTAGGTGTGGTAAAAACATGTTTTAAGACTTTAAGGGAAATAGTTATACCAGAAAAATTTCATAGTTTCTTGCTTGCCGACTACAGAACTACAAATAGAATCATGATTTTTGCTAATCAATCTTGTAGAGCTCTCCTAGTCAACACCAGTTATGACGTTTTATGCGATAGAACATTTAAATTTTGTTTGCATCCCTTTTATCAATTATACTCGCTGCATATGGATTTAGGAAGCACTAAAACTCACAATAATATTATACCCGTAATTTTTGCTCTGCTTCCAAACAAAACCAAGAGAACTTACGAAATTATGTTTCAGTTGATAAAGAGTCAAATACCAGAGTGGATGCCAAAATCTTTCATACTTGATATCGAACAAGCTGCAATGCAAGCAATAAAATCTGTCTTTCCTGAAACTCCTGTTGGTGGTTGTTTTTTCCATTTTTCGAGGAGTTTGTGGAGGAAAGCAGAAAATTTGAATATTATAAAATCAAAATGACTTAGAAAGCACATAAAACGATGTACCGCATTAGTACACTTACCTAGAGAAACAATTGATAATGGTTGGCTGTATATCATGTCTCATTGTCAAAATGATATAAACGTGACACAATTTAATGACTATTTTGTGAACACTTGGTTAGATGAGAGTTCGTTCTTTGCTGATAAATGGTGTTGTTATAATAGGTCACATCGAACAACTAATATGGTTGAAAACTGGCATTCGACTATAAATAAGAAAATTAATTCAAAACCAAGAAGTGTTCCACATTTTTTAACAATTTTACAAAATGAAGCCAATTACTACGAAACTTTGCTAATTAAAAATTGCAACATTTTTAAAAAACAAAAACACACCTGTGAAATCGATGAACATGTTGCCGATGTGGTGAATAAATTTGTAAAAGGCGAATTTACAATTGAACTTTGTATTGAACTTTTAGTTTTTTAAATTTATTTTTATATTTTAGTAGGACCGAGTGATTTACAAAATTCTAGTGAGTGATATAATTTATGCAATATTTTTATTTAATTTTTAGTATACTTAAATAGGACTGACTAATTCAGAAAATTTTGATCTGTGATATACAATACAATATTTTTATTTAATTACAGTAAGTGTATAAGATTTGTTGTTGATTCGTTTACAATTGTTGATTATCGTTATACCTGAGCCATTACAAACGTGCGAACTAAGTCATAAATCTTTTTTATCGGACCTCTCGCTCGCACTTATAGGTCTTATGGAACTGCCCTCGTGTTATGTAGAATAGTTAAAATAACTTTGTCGATAACAGGTAATGAGGAAGACATTCAAGAAATAATGCATAATATTGTTTAGGGGTTTTGTTTTAATTTTTGTTTATTAAAAAACACTCAACTATACATAATTATTTCAAATTTAACCTCATTGCCTTAGCTACCTGCGTCCGAGTAGCATACCTTTATCAATAACGAGTTGCGTACCATTGTCATATTCCTTTGATGTAATGATATAATTATGACTCTGTTTGCATGTTGGTAATGGCTTAACTATAGTAAATAAAGGCTGACTTTACAATTTATTGTTAGTAAGTAGTAAGTAAGACTGATTATGTGATAGATGAGTGATGATTTTTTTTCCAATAGGGACGCACGTAAGTATATTGCCTTAATATCGCAATACTCAACTAAGTATGTCTGTACTTAATTATTATGAATAGAACTGATTATGTGATAGATAACTGTGATTTATAAAACGCAACTAAAATGTACCTACTAACTTTGATTTTTATTATTACTTATATAAATGTTGATTCCCTAAATTCTTGGCTTTTATTTACTCGTATATAGTGAAAAGTTTTGGTTTGGACTGTACCGAAACAACTTAAAATATTGAAGAAAAATAAAATGGGACGAGATGATGAACGAAAAAAATATTAATTTTGAAATTCGTCAACTCGGCCTAATGGTCCGAGTTTGTTTTGGGACGAGCTGACGATTGAGTCCCAAATTCACCCATGAAGAGGTTCAAGCAGTGCTTAGAAAAATGAACCCAACGGAGGCTCCAGGCAAGGACGGCTATACAGCGGATATCTGCGAGGCGGCGTACAGGGCAGAGTCTGATATACTTCTGGCAATATTCAACCACTGCCAAGGATCTGGAAACACGCAACGGTGAGAATTATCTCGAAACCGGGCAAGGAGGATTATCAGGCGCCAAATCACACTTTTAACCCACACTGTGTATAGGAAAAAGACCCATACATATAGGTGCTTGAACGGTGAATCTCACCACCATCCTAAACAGTTAGCTACCGTGGGAATGTCTTTGTTTCAGAGAGCCCACGGGATCTGTGACAAGAAACACCTGGACGCCGAGCTTCAACATGTCAAGCAAGTACTGCAAGATAACAAGCTCCAACAGCCGCGCCGCTGTCACAGATCCCGAGAAAAGCCAGCCACAGTCGAGCGCCAGCCTGCTATACTGCCTTATGTAAGGGGTGTCACTGACAAGATTGGCTACATCTTGAAGCGAGCTTCAATCAACACATACTTCAAGTCGCCAACGAAGATAAGTCAATTTTTACCATCCGTCAAGTGCCAATTACCTTTACAAGATGCAGGGGTCTATAAAATAGATTGTGACTGCGGACTCTCATACATTGGTCAACCAAGAGAAGCGTAGGCACCCGCATAAAAGAACACATAGCTGACGTAAAACACAAACGTTCGTTGAAGTCTGCTGTGTGTGAACATGTACAACAGGGGACCAACCACTACCTGAGATTTGACAAACCACAGATTCTCGCTAAAGAACACCGATTCCTACCAAGGATGCTTCGCGAGGCTATTGAAATCAAAAAACATCCCAATTTCAATAGAGAAGATGGTTGGAATGTACCACCAGCTTGGGATCCAGTACTTCAAATAGTCAAACCCAAGAAGAAACAAACCACAGCTAGACTTCATGATACTTTGAGCTTATTCTGCGTAAATAGAAACACCCATGATTAAATTATGTTCGGGTACTTTGAAATAACTACACTGGAACATTGAGACAAAGTTACCATCTTAGTCTCCCCGTGACCATGGCTGCTGAAAAGCAACCGAAATGTCGGGGAAAGTGTAAACCAAAAATAAATAGATTTAATAGTTTAAATAATTTTATTAGCTTATAAATTAGTAAAATAAAATAAATAGTAGTAGTAGTGTAATATTTTCAAAATTTTGTAATACGGTGATAAATAAACAACGCGATAAAATCCGTATATAGTAGTTTAATCCAATAGGACTTCACCCGGTTTTGGGAAAAGTCCTAGAGAAGATGCTTGCCAACAGAATTCTTTGGAAACTAAGAAACACGAATAAACTAAATCCAAGGTAGTACGGATTCATGCCACAGAGAATTACGGAAGACGCCCTGTACGACGCCGTGGAGGTAATCGAGACTGCTCGAAGAGACAAGCGGATTGCAGTACTCGTCTCATTAGATATTGAGGGAGCGTTCGACGGAACCTGGTGGCTCGCCATACTCCAAGAGCAAGGCAAAAGGGTGTGAACCAGAAGATGCAGGCACCTCTAAGGAGTTATCTTTCTGAAAGAAGCATCGAACTTTCCTACGCCGGAGCTCACATCATAAAAACAACCTCAAAAGGTTGCATTCAGGGATCCACTTGCGGACCTCTCCTTTGGAATGTGTTGCTGGACTCCCTTCTAAGAATGGCAGACGTCATGCCGGTCTATGTCCAGGCCTTTGCTGATGACATCTTAATCATAGCTACAGGGAAAACCGGCGCAGAACTTGAGGGCAAGATAAACCCTAGTTTGGCAAGAATAGCCGAATGGGGACGAAGCAAAGATCTTCATTTCGCAGCCCATAAGACGCAAGCGGTCCTCGTAACCAAGAAAATAAAATACGAAAAGCCAATAATAACCATGCACAATACGCAAGTCACCCTAAAAGATTCTGTCAGAATTCTTGGCCTGACCATCGACCGACATCTGAATTTCTTAGAACACATTGATGAGGTGACCAGAAAATGGACTAGGATCTTCAAATCTGTGAGTCACGTGCTAGATATAGATTTGTGGCTGGGTGAAGGTGCGGTGGAGGACCACGAATTTGTCTCGCGTGGTGGCAGCACGCGACATCGAGTGCGTGTGCGAGGCGCCGGCAGCACTCGACGAGGTCGAGTGCGTGTCCGAGACGGCTCTAGCGTAGCTTTGGGCGAATTGAAGGTGCGGTGGTGGTACCGCGAGGCGGCTCGGGACATTGTCGAGGTGGGAGAGGACGACGTGGCCGAGGCGGACATCGTGCAGGCGCTGACAAGCCTGGGCCAAGCACAATCGAAGAGTAACAGCTTTTTTTACTTAATCATATTTGTTATTATGTATGAGTATTAAAATGGAATTTTGTATTTCAGATCAACTTTGTATGATATAAATCAGCTGCCGGTGGGTCAGGCCCTGGAGAGCGGTCTGCACCCTTACCGGAAGCGCCGGTGGCCACCGTAAGTAGTTCTAAATTGTATCTAGTTAAATTTACCACTAGCGACAATACTTAATTATAAATTATTCCTGTTTTCAGATCAGCTCCTACACCTCTACCACCAACACCAACACCTGAGATGGCGGTTATATAATAATAGTATAATGATAGTGAAAATGAATTAGAAATTGATCAAATATTAAATGAAAATTTAAATAAATTGCGTTTAGATCACATGAATGACGAGGAACGCGAACAAATTACGGAATTATGTAATGAATATAAGGATATATTTTATTCAGAGAAATTACCGCTTACATTTACTAACCAAGTAAAACATCACATTTGAACGCAGAACGAAGATCCTATCTTTATACGCCTATATAGGCACCTTAAGTTATAAAGGAGGAAATAAATAGACAAGTTCAGAAAATGTTACAGGATAATAATAATATAATGATAATATAATGAATGAATCATATTCTCCTTGGAATGCACCAGTGCACTTAGTACCAAAGAAAATAGATGCATCAAACGAAAAGAAATATAGATTAGTCGTCGATTATAGACAACTAAACGAAATAACTATAGATAACAAATATCCGTTGCCAAATATAAATGATTTATTTGATAAATTAGGACGTAGTTGCTATTTTACGACGCTAGATTTAGCTAGTGGATACCATCATGTGGAAGTTGCTGAAAAGGATAAGCAGAAAACTGCATTTAGTACTCAATCAGGTCATTATGAATTTTCAAGGATGCCGTTTGGACTTAAAACTGCACCCGCAACCTTTCAAAGAACTATGGAAATATTTGAAGAGGATTACAAGGACTCCATTGCCTAGTCTACTTAGATGACATAATAGTTTAATCATCTAGCTTCCAAGAGCACATAGATAAGCTTAGAACGATATTAATAGATTACGTGAAACTAACCTAAAAATTCAACTTGTTAAGTCAGAATTCATTTGTAAGGAAGTATTGTATTTAGGACATACAATTACACCCGAAGAGTTAAACCAAATAACGATAAAATTAAAGCTATACTTAATAACCCATTACCACGAATTATTACCGAAATTTAAAGTTTCCTAGGTCTTATAGGTTATTATAAGGGGTCAGAATAGGTAGAGATGTTAAGTACCAAATGACGGCAGATATGAATGATTCCGTAAAAATTTGCACCGTGACTATATGGACAAAGTGGAAAATTTTTACAATTAATTTCCTTGATTATATTCTAATACGATTGCACATTTCTTAAAGTTCATGAAAAATGTGCGTTTTACTTTGGACAATATTTTTTTCAATAGTTCTGGGGATACCTCCGTTCTGCTTGAGCCTTGTTGGTGACCGTAAACACTTAAGTTTTCTGACTTGATAATGCATCCCTGACCTATGTTAAACAAGCCTGCATGTGACAGTTGTAGTACGGTAACTTGATCGGGGCACAACAAGCGTAGTCGGCATAATTCACAGCAAGAATAAAAATAGTGATTCATTTTATTTGTTTCTGTAAATTTACTTATACACGGCTTGGCAATTGTCTTACAGGTGCCAGTGTCTTGCGAGATGAAGCAATATCTTTCATCACTTTTGATATGGTATATAGGTTTTTGCAAGCTACATAAAATAGTTCCTGGACTTTGCTGTAAGCATGAATTGATGTCGTTCTCTGTTAGTGATAGTATGGTGTCCTTGTCAAGGTTGACGGCTACATATTCCGATATGGGAACTATCTCGAGCATTTGGGAGTCAGCTCGATGAGGTACGGGATTGATTTTGAGAATCTCGTAGGTATCCCTGGTGATCAGTGGTATTTTTATCTCAAAGATGAGATAATGTTCTGACATCTTGGTACGTTTTGGTTTATTACTTTATGTTGCTTGTCCATAACAGATTCGGTTCTCTTTAATAAATTATATTCAGCTTCAACGATAGAGGTCTGACTTTGCCAAAGCATGGCCATATGATTTTGATTCGTTCTAAGTTTGTCAATGTCTTTCTCGTACTTTTCTGCGAAGCGGTCATCTAACACTCCGAACAATGCGTTGGCTAGATATCCGACACCGTTTATGATATCGCGTTTGTTTCGCGCACGAGCGTCATTTTGCTGATTTGATAATACTTGATTGTAATGTTGAATTTCTTGGTAACCATGACGTAATTGAGTGAGGATTCCCTTGCAATGTGACACCGTGTTTATTGTTGTACATAGTCTGTCTAAATAATCTACATTCTTTGATAGTGCTTTGAGACCGTCCCAGTATGGATTCATATCATAATAAACCACTAAATTCCAATCTTCTCTAATCAAATGCATATTATTGATCTTGTCAAAATATAATCATTGATTATTTGGGAATGATATGTAATTGTATGAGCACTGTGAGGAGGATAGTAGCGTCATAAAAAATAGTAGAAATGTGATAGCCATAGTTGTAATATTAAATTTCTTGCGAGTAGGTTTATTTGATTGTTTATATGTAATGTCTGGTTTTTGCTGATTATCTAATTGTGTTGTAGTTTGATGAACTGGTAAGACTGATAGTTTTATAATAGGTCGTTTTATGAGGCCATTTTTTGCTTTTACGGTAACTACACGTACGTGACCATCTTGTCCAGGGTGGAGCTCTGTAACTCTTCCCATAGGCCACTTGCCGGGGGGTATATTTTGGTAATTAACCAAAACAACATCATTAATTTTGATCTCGCTTTGTGATTGTTTCCACTTGCTTCTTGCGTTGAGTTGACTAAGGTATTCTGACTGCCACCTTATCCAAATATCATGATATATTTTCTGTGCTAATTGCCATCTTATTGGAAGATTAGTTTCAGAGTCATATATGGTAAGGTTAGGGCCGCTGGCCAGAAAGTGTGAAGGTGTTAGTACGTCAAGATCTTCTGGGTCCTCTGACATAGGGCAAAGAAGTCTCCAATTTAGGCACGCTTCTATTTGTGTTAATATGGTGGTTAATTCCTCATACGTGAGTTTTTGGTCGCCAATAACCCTTCGCATATGATACTTCAGGCTCTTGACAGCTGCTTCCCAGAGTCCTCCTGCTGATGGCCAAGAAGGGGCATTAAAATGCCATTCTATTTCCATAGCTGTCATCCCTGGAATAGCCTGCTCTTGAATATTACGTAATTGCTGCTGTAATACGTGGTTTGCTCCTATGAAGTTAGTGCCGTTATCACTAAACATGTGACGTGGTGTGCCTCTTCGGGCAGCCATCCGTCGTAATGCTGCTAGAAAAGCTGATGTGGTTAGGTCCGAGACCAACTCTAAATGTACAGCTTTAGTCGCCATACAGACAAAGACGGACACGTACCCTTTCGTGGTCTTGGCTCCGCTTTGTTTGTTTTGACGTCAATGAATCCCGTGTAATCTACGCCTGTATTATAAAACGGTCTTGAACGATTACATCTGGCTTCCTGCAGGTCACTCATAAGTTGGTAGCGCTTATCAGGATTGTGTCGCCTGCAAATGACACATAAACGTAATTGCTTTTTGATGGCTCTGTTCCCGGCCAAAATCCAGAATCTTTTTCTTAAAAACGCTGCTGTTAATTTCGGACCTCCGTGTAAAGTAGATTCATGGCCAAAATCAATGATCAAATTGCTTAACCTAGTATTATTGGGTAATATTATGGGATGCTTCATCTCCTCGCTAATGTAAGCTTTCCTAAGTCTGCCTCCCACTCTCAATATTCCCTCATCGTCAATATAGGGATATAGGTTTATAATTTTGCTTGATGCTTTGATTTTGTTAGATTTATTTAATGCTATAATTTCTTCCGAAAATGCTTGCTGTTGTATATGTTTTGTTAATAATAACTTAGCTTTACGTAATTCTTGTAATGATAAAAATGTTCCATTTTTCTGTTTTTTGTTTATGAATCGTAAAACTATTGCTAACGCACGCACAATCTCCATGTATGAACTACACCTTTCTATATGTTGTGATATAATGCTTTCATTTTCTTGTTTTAAAACTACATTTACTTTGATATTTTTCTTTGCTTCTTGATCGGTACTGTACTGTAATGTACTGCTGTTTTGTTTTGGTATATCCGACTGCCTTAACCAAGTAGGTCCACGCCACCAAAGAGAATAATCCGTCAATTGAGACGGACACAACCCCCTGCTAGCGCAATCTGCCGGGTTATCTTCGGATTTTACATAGTACCACTGCTCTGCTGACACTGCTTGTGTGATATGAGACACTCGGTTAGCAACAAACGTGTTCCAACGGGTGACATCTCCCTTGAGCCAACCCAATACTACCATCGAATCTGTCCAACAGTACTCCTTAATCTTATAATCTTTAAGGCAGTGTTTAAGTTTTGATAACAGTTTGGATAAGAGGACTGCTCCGCAAAGCTCCAACCGAGGCAGTGATACACATTTGCTTGTAGGAACCAATCTAGCTTTCCCAGCCATCATTGTCACTGATATATTGTCATGTTTGTTTACCTTACAATATACTACACACGCATAAGCTTTAATGGACGCATCGCAGAATCCGTGTAATTCAATTTCATCGTTTTCCTCAGTTTGTATCCACCTCGGTATATGATATTGACTGATATTTACAAGATCATCTCGAATTTGAATCCATTACTTATGTATGTCATCCGGTAAAGCATCATCCCATTGAAGATTCGAACTCCAAACCTTTTGGAACAAGATTTTTAACTTAGTTGTGACTGGAGAAAGCCAACCAAGCGGGTCAAATAATTTAGAAATATTTGATAACAATGTGCGTTTAGTTGATCTTGATGATGATGTTTCTGTGTTATATTGGAAGCGGAATGTATCTTCACGTGGATTCCAGCTAAGTCCTAGAGTCTTTGTTGACTCCATGTCTAAAATCGTATCCCATTTTATTGTTATCAACTGAATCAACGTTTTGTAACAACTCAGGTGCATTGGACTTCCACTTGCGTAAGTTGAAACCGCCAGATTGCAATATTTGTATCAAATCTTGTTGTATACGTTTGCCATAATCTATTTGGTGACTTCCATATAAGGCATTGTCCATATATAACGAGTTTAACAAAATATTGATAGCACAGCTGTTCGGGTAATTTGACTTTTCATCTTCAGCAAGTTGTCGCAAAGTCATCATTGCAAGGAATGGCGCTGCTTTTGTGCCGTATGTCACGGTTGTCAAACAATATTCTTGCAGCTTGTCTGTAGGATCATCTCTCCAAATTATTTTTTGTAGGTGTTGATCATGTTCGTTCACAAAAATCATGCGAATCATTTTTTCTATGTCTGCCGTAAAACCATATCTAAATTGGCGCCATATGATAATCAATGTTTGTAAATCCTGCTGTAAATTTGGTCCCCGGTACATAAGACCATTCAAACTGTATCCGGATGTTGTTTTTGAGGACGCATTAAAGACAACTAGATATTTCGTTGTTGTGGAATCGGCCTTATGAACGCAATGTGACCGAGTGACAAGTACTCATGTATAAATAATTTATATTCACGTGTTATATCTTTTTGCTGAGTGAATTTTCGTTCAAGATGTTTAAATTGTGCAGTTGCTTTGGACTTTGAGCGGCCTAGATTTTCTTGGAACAATGGCTTTAAGGGCAACCGAACTTCATATTTGCCATCTTGACGTCTCCTAGTTGTATTTTGGTAAAGCTCTATGCTTTTCTGATCTTCTGATGAATACACAGTTGTTTCATGATTACTTATGTCCTCTATCTCCCAGAATTGGCTTATATCTTCCGTATTTTTCAAAACTACGTTGCATTGTAATGTTTTAATAGCCTTGCCACATAATATCCAACCGAGGCTAGTTTGTTGAGCTGTCGGGAACGAGTCTGATTTGCAAATTCCCTCTAATATGATTTCCGAATATATTTCGCTACTTAATAATATATCGACTGGACGGCTGATGTAAAACTCCGTATCCGCTAGTTGAATATTATCTAAACAAGACCATTCTGGCTTGTCAAACGTAACATTAGGTAAATTGTTTACCAAGGACTGCATGATAATGACATCTGTTTGATATGTGACATTGCTATGGAGGGATGTGAAATTGATGTTGATTGCTCCCGTACAACTGCTACTTTTGGAGCCTACGCCGGACACTACTCCTTTCAGCTTTTGACGCGGGAGGCATAATAGTCGTGCTGCGTTCTCAGTTATCAATGACGTTTGCGATCCTTGATCTAGCAGAGCTCGCATCTTGATAAAGATTCCATCTGCACCCTGTACCATGATCATAGTGGTTGGTAATAAAAGTTCTTGTGCGTGGCCCTGTAGTGACGCATGCGAGTTCCAATGACCCCGATGTGGTTCGTTGTCTTTCGCAGATTTTGATGTCGATGCAGTGGACGTAATGTTGCTGCGCGTGAAAGATTCATGTAAAACCGTGTTATGATTTCCGTTACACGTGCGACACCGTTTTTCTGATATACATGCCTTATTGTAATGATTATAAAGACAATTATTACAGATATTGTATTTTTTAACAGCCCGTTTTTCTCATCTGGGGACATGCTTAGAAATTTCTCGCAATAGAAAATGCCATGATCGTATGTTTCACAAATAGGGCACTTGTATTTGGATTGGTGTCCAAACGTGTTGCTATCTGACGCAGTTTCATTCCGATTGCTCGTGGAGAAAGATGATTTCTGATATTGTGATTTTTGCGGTTTGAAAGAAAATGATTCTGTTTGATTATTGCTATAGTTACTCTGGTTAGACTTCACATCCAACTTTCTGGCCGACGTCTCTAATGTAATGAATTTACTTTCGACTAAGTCAAGAAATTCTTTTAACCCTGGCAATTCTCTTGGTTCCTTTAGTGATTGTAGGTATTCTGTGTGTGTTTCGGGATCTAGTTTCTGCGACAAAATGTGTACCAGAAGAGGGTCCCATGATGTAACATCGATACCTAAATTTTTAATGGCGTTCAAACATTCATTAGTGGTTGAATGAAGTCTTTTGATATGATTTACTGATAATTTCGGGCTAGCTGGAATATTTAACAGGGTACTCGCTTGAGACGTGAATAAAAGTTTCTTGTTCTTATATCTTTGATTGAGAATTTCCCAGCATACACAATAATTGACGGTGCTGATTAAAAGATGTTGAATCAATCGCTCGGCCTCTCCTTTGACCTTTCCTTTCAAAAATTGCATTTTCTGCGCACCCAACAAAGATGGATTTTTGTGTATCGTCTCCGTAAATAGGTCTCTAAACGATGTCCATTGCTTGTAACTACCACTGAAAGTAAGGATTTCCATTTGTGGCGTAGTTTTCTTCGTAAAAGACGTACAATATAGCTTTTTATTGATAGACTTTTTCATGTCATTGTAAATCTGCTCATATGAAGAGTACATCTCCTCATACTCTTTGTTTGAACCTTCCAATTCACTATCTATCTCCCAATGCAATGTATCGATGACCGATCATCGCGTTTGTAGATTGTGGAGTAAATCGTCAAATTCCCACTTTTCTGCCACGGAATGCAAATTTATGTTCGACACTGTTCGTTTGGATGCTCTAAAATTGCTCATCTGTTTCCTCATCATCTCATCTGTCTTGCTATTGATACCCTTAGACACCGAAGGGGAAGGCTGGCTCGATCCAGCCCCGGTAAGTAGTGTAGCCAGTTTCAACAAAGGACTCGATGGTCTGCTATCCTCTCTAAACTGGTAATTTTGTATTGCCTGACGTATATTACCGAACCTATCCTTTACAATCTCATACTGATTCGCGGTAAAGTATTCGTGAGAGCTTACGCCCAAGCGGCACAGGTTTTCGTGGTTCATCTGAAATTCATGCCAGTAGCCGTCGAGAGTCTCAACACGCCGCTTGATGTAGGACGGGATCTTTCTTTCCGCTCCGTCTTTTTAAAATTAGTAAAAAGATGCTCAATGGCAGCAACAATTTGCTGCTGTGTGGACAAGAGATCTTCCATTGTTGCGATTGGTGTAAAGAAAAAGGAAAGATCTTACTTGATATTCCGCTCGATAGTATACAAGTTGACCGCAAACCCTGGTCGTTCACGATCGCTGCTTATAATCCCGATGCACGAAACACGAATGTCCACGAAAGTTGCTGGTTATACACTTCACTATGTAACACGGTCACACGCGAAATGTTCCTGAAGCTCGAAGGACCAAAAAGATGTACGGTATTGTACCAAACACCTTTGACTGATACGTTGATATAATTATAATGATACGCGGCTATAGAATAAAGAATATATTTATTACTGCTAAAGTTCTAATGCTAAGTATAACTGATAGGAAATGATAAATGATAGAATGATTATGAGTACACGCGGCGCGGTTGACGGCCAGTAGTGAACTGATTTATATATAAATGTAATGAATTAAGAATGCTTAGTGGCGAAAATGCTGACGTGATCTATTCTAATTTCGCAATGTACGGTTGCACCGTACACTCATCTTTTAGTAAAAAGAAGTCTTTATGTAAGTTAAGTCAGTAAGTTACCAGTAATAATTTTAAAGTGTTGTGACAATGGTTTTTGCATCGGTGCAAATTTTCACGGAATGACTCATATGCTACTACGAAATATTAATGTGGATATGCCTTTTTTAATCCCGGGTTTGATTTAGTATTCTTAGTTTACCTTCTTTGGACACTATACATTTATTTTCATTCGAAAAACATAATTAAGAAATCATTTATTTATACAAATATATAAAAGTGATTGGTTCCGGCCCGGTAAGTCAGATAGCAGTTTTTGCTGCTCAACACAGCGTGTACGCCGCGTAGATATTATTTCTTTCTCTTTCTATATTACTACCGCTACAAGGCGGGGTGCAGGGTGAGGGGATGATCGGTTCGGAAAGAGTGTAGTGTTCGGAAAGATACATTTCGGCTCACTCGTCTGCTTCGGTGCGTTGAGTGTGCGTGCATTTATTTTCGCTGTTGGATTTTTATATAAATTGACCTTGGCTTACGTTTTTTGGATTGAATCTGTGTTACTTGACGATTCTGGCATGTTTATTGAACTGTGACTTTTAAATTTTGATAGTTGTGTTGTGAATAATACTAAATACACGTGATATTTCTCCTGTATTTAGATTTAGTTTCAAGAAACCTACATATAAGTTGATTTCAATAATTTTATTAATTTTATAATCTCGATTACATATTCAATTTCAATTTCAATGAATATTCCACATAAAAGTTCTATTTGATCTAGCTACATCGCTTAAACTGCTGTTAAATTAAATTAAATTTTGTGTTTTACGTAGGTATTCCATTTGCACGACAAGCCAGCAACTCCGCCATTTTTTTCGTGCCGTCATGGAACACCCAACCATAAGGGAAGACGTTGTGCAAAACTGTCTATTACGGAAGCTGTAGAAGTTTTTGACGATGTAAGAGCAGTCATTAATTGGACGGGAAATGACGCACTTCAAAAAAACTTGAACAAATTAGGAGTCATCCAGACTTGGATGTCGTTAGAAATATTAGCGAAACAAGTCAAGAAACATGGCTTAAATTTGCTCCGCTCACATCGGTTGACGTTGCATCATTTTCATCATATAAGTAGGTCTTGCACCCGTATCAAACCCGATTAAACGAAGAAAACATTGAAAAATTATGATAATATATTTTAGTTCTTTAGTAAATTATGTGGACGATGAACCTTTAGCTTCCACCAGTGTTTCTAAAATAGTTGAAATAGATTCTAATTGATTTGTTGTTATTTAATTTAAGCTTATTAATTTGCAGATACTGTTTAATAAAAAATATATACTTAGAGTCAAGTTTGTTTCATTTTTCCATCTCTCTACTCTCTTTGCACATAAAATAGAAAATAATTAAACTTTATCAAGCCGCCAGGCGAGTACTAAAATTCCGTCAAGCGCCATTTACCAGCGTGTTACGTGTAACGCTACTTAGTTTGTGTTTAGGGAAAAAGAGTTTTATAAGACAATAATATCAATCCCGGAAGTTTGAGAAAACGATTTTTATTAATCCCCAATTCCGGGTTTAAAGGGCATATCCATGTTAAGATCTCGTAGGTAGTTTCACTTCATTTGGTACTTAAAAACTCTACCTATTCCGATCCCTGGTTATTATTGACGATTTAATAAAGATTTTACTAAAATAACACAGCCAATGACGGCTAGATTAAAGAAAAATCTACAATACCAATTATTGATGAAAAATTTACAATGTATTCCACCGATTAGTGACCGGCCGAAAAAATTATCGAGAAATATGCTAAAAGGGGAAGTCTAAGTTTTATACTTTTTAAATCGAATTTTAAAACTAATTTTTTGAAATTCTCTCCTTTGTCCTATTTGGACGACATCTGCGACAAATATCGACTGATCTTGTTCTTTTTGATTTTATTTAATAAGCTATAAATAATAAAGAATAGCTACATACTCTAACTAACAGAACTGAAGCAATTTAGAAGTAATTTGCATCCAATGACTAAAATAAATGTAATAAAGGATTTGAATAGGCTCCAATAAAAGTCACATACGCACACTCAATTACTAGTATATTGTACCACGATCAGTAAACGAATGAATCAATAATAATGTCACAACGGTTTTTACAACAAACTGCCTTATTTAATACGAAGTACCTTTAAAGTTTGAAAAGTGTTATATAAATCATATAATGATGTAATTAATTATAATACTTATGAACATAATTATTTGTTACTTATACAATAAAAAGTAATATAATAAATAATTAAGTGGCGCCGGAAGTTGGCGCCACGTAATGCTTTTATAATCAATTAATTACTTACTAATTCATATACATCTATTCAATTATTATTGGATTTAATTATATATGTATTTACAGGTATTATTTAAATATATTTGATAATACTCAAAAAGTAATATAATAAATAATTAAGTGGCGCCGGAAGTTGGCGCCACGTAATGCTTTTATAATCAATTAATTACTTACTAATTCGTATACATCTATTCAATTATTATTGGATTTAATTATATATGTATTTACAGGTATTATTTAAATGTATTTGATAATATAAAATAAGTATAACCCAGAATTTTCGCATAAAAAATATAAATTTTTATTTAGCCCGACAAAACTAAAATACTCTCCCTGAGACTGAGGTTATTCTACTTTATTTTATTACTATACAGGACATTTCATAAATAATCTTCAAGCATTGTGTTTTTGTATCTCTAAGGGTCGGTTGTTGGTACATTTTAGTTAACGTTGTAACCGGCGTTAACTTCAACCTTACTATGACCATAAACAAGCTCTGACCGAAGGTCAAGATGCATTTTGGGTTTCTCAATGTCAATTTTAACTCTCGTCAAAACTAATGTCAGTCAATGGGGCTGCCAGGCAAAATAAATATCACTCCCTTCCCGGTTTTTCGCGTCTGATTTGCGTGGGAGATTTTTTGTTACTAGCAACATTGTAGTCTCCCGTCATATCAAACGTCATTTTATCATAAATAACAAATAATTGGTAACCACATCAAGACACACTAGTTTTAACAAAGTAAAAAAAAAGAAAGTAAAACACCAAATAAATTAAGTAAATATATAAGTAAAATGGATATTTCAGTAAAGTGAGTACCTATTTGCATGCTTATGATGGTATCGTTCTTGATCATAACATTCGTGTTGTTTTTCTGTTTCAAAACATACCCATATAATTTAACTCATATTTAACATGTTTTTTATTATGTTTCGTTTCGTTCGTCAAATTTTACCGCTGATGAAATAGAAAAGTTGAAAATGCTAATAGATAAATTTAAGGATGTGCTATTGTGTAAAAAAACAGATGCGGTTTCCCATAACGCAAAAGAGGTGGCTTGGAACAATATCCACAGACTTTTTAATGCTAATGCAGCGCAGTATCGTTCGATGATACAATTAAAATATAAATTTGTTAACTTGAAAAAGACAGCACGTAAAGTATGTACAATAGTCAATATCTGTTTTTAGATATATGTCTGATTATGTACCACGTGTTTAGGATCCTAGGAAGGAACGCCAAGACAGGACGCACAGGAGGAGGAAGGCCTGACATTCCTCCCACTTCCTGTATTGGAGACCGGATGCGCTCCATTATTATGATGTCGATTGATGGCCTAGAAGCTAAATATGATGATGATGTTATTGAATCAACGCCTAAGGTAGCAAATATTTTATATCTTTTATACAATTCAAGTTAAATACTTTTATCATCGTCATCTAAAATGGGGGCCGAGCCTCCATTTATGACGATAGATAAATGATTGTCCGGCGCACACTGGGCAGTCAAATCCGCTACCAACCTATTGACTGGCCAATCTTTTTACCATGGCATGAACTATTATTGTGTAGTTCTCAGAATTGAGAAGGGTTCAGGCTTAATTCACCATGCTAGCCTTTATGGAGAACTTTCTCGAAAACTTTATGGAATATTCTCAGGTGTGCATAGAGTTCAATAATTACAGTACAATAATTTTTAATAATATATTGCAATATTGTTTTAGGAACCTATAGCGACTGTAACGGAGGACTGTTCAAATTCTATAATAATTGACGAGACATCACATACTGTAAGTACATTTTACAATTTAATCTTATTGCATGAGTAAGGCTGTATTTATCTTGAACTTTTGCTTCTATTATATATATACTATTGCTTCTACAAGTCAAATAGACAATGTTGTCGAAGAAACTCAAGAACTGCAGTTTACCAATATACATGGAGAAAAGGTAAGGCATAAAACCAATAAATCTCTGCACAATGATTACTTTGCAATATTTTATTTATATGTTTTGGTCATTCTGTATAATAATCTGAGATAAATGTAATGTACCTACTGTGTATACACAATGTTTTGCCTGTTTAGTAGATATCACCATTTTACTTATTTATGATGGCAAGAAGCAGTGCTTGTTTATTCCTTTCGTTTGTTTATAGAAATATAATTATTGTTGTAGATTGACATCTCCGAGAATGCTGACATGTTGCCAGTGTTTGATAGTGAAGCTCCTGCATCATTGCTGAGATGTCCGGTCTCAAACGTATGAAGTTATTTATTAAGTATTTACCATACAACCATTGTTTGCTGCTATCAGTTGTTCGAAAATACTTCAGGGACCTTAATAAAAAAAAACTATGCCTAGCAGACAAAACAATAATTTCCTGGATGAAGCGAATGCGAGAGAAAAGCAAGAGTTTCAGCAAAAAAATAAGATGCATGAGCAATCCTTCCGTCATAATGAGGAGAAGCACGCCGCAGAAATGATTTTATTAAAATTAAAAGCTGACCTTTTGAAACTGGAGATTGAAAAAATAAATAAATAATACAATTACAGTTTTATATTTTATTTTTAGAATATTAACTACAGTCTGCTAAAATATTGATCTATCAGATTTCTTCTGTTACTGTCATGGCTCAAGTAAAATTTTCATTTTCAATTTCATTTACTATTGGTCATAAATCTGGTGGTTCAATTTAATTATATTTTTACAAAAATTGTGCAGTACTGCTGTAGATACAATGATTGATGGCAATCTATCAATCTTGGTTCTTAATTTAGATCCAATTAAAGGAAATCTTCTTTTCCAGCAGCCGAAGGTACGCTCTACTACATTTCTAGTTCGAATGTGGCTCTCGTTGAAAAGTTTCTATTATGGGATTCTTCTGTTATGGGATTGATCAAAGGGGTTATAAGGTATGGTTTAATGCATAGCATCTATCACCTAATAACAGAACTGGAAGTCGAAGTCAACACTGAAGGAGGCTTTGGTGTACCTGCCATGATTGCCCTTAAAAGTCAATCTACTGTGATTGGTAAACAACTTAATTATAGAATATGTTTAATATTTTACTGTTAAAACATATCGATTATTCATGTAATTTCTCCTTGATTGCAGAGATTAATGACAAAGACTTTGAATCGACAGTTGACAATTGGCTTCGACTAAATGACAGTGACCATGACTCGGACATGTGTGACGGAAATCCTTACTACGGCGGAATCTGCACGTGAAGCCTCGACTGAACCTGCATGTGTCGGAGACTTGACAAGTTTACAGCAACGAGTATTAGGTAACAAAGACGCTAATAACGATCGAGCTTCACGACAAATCGCACCACCAAATTCTGACCACTTTGAGTGGAAGAAAGATGAGACAATTTTTACTGGACAGACAATCATTTACTGGGACACCAGGACCTACATTCGAGATAACTGACGAGGCATCAGTACAAGATATTTTTTACAAAATGACCGACACTGATTTTATCGACATGGTGGTGAGGGAAACTAATCGCTATGCAGGGCAATTATTACAATCATTGAGAGAGCAAAACCGATTAACACCTAGTTCAAGGCTACACCGCTGGTTTCCCACAGACAGGGACGAGTTAATGACTTTCTTGGGCATGATCATCGTTCAAGGCCTCTATCCCCAACCTGAGAAAGAATCTTATTTTTTATTTAATGGATTTGGTACCATGCCGTACTTCAGCAAGATCATGTCCTATAACCGATTTTCATTATTGAAAACTATGCTGCACTTTGTGGACAATCACAGTACCAATAAGGACTCAAAATTATACAAAATAGCACCTGTGATTAAATATTACAATGAAAAATTTTCCAGTCTATATTATCCGTCGCAAGAGATAGTAATAGACGAGTCGTTACTGAAATGGCACGGTAGGCTCAGTTTCTCATAAAAGATTTTGTTGAAAGCCGCAAAAGTCGGCATAAAAACATATGAATTGTGTGAGTCTGCCACGGGATATCTTTGGCGATTCCTAGTATATACTGGGAAAGACAAGCCAGCGACCAGTACACAGACAAACGAAATAAATGACCAACATGACCAACAGCCCAGTTCTGAAAGAGTGACCGACATGGACCGATCGCCTAGCGCTGATAGACTGACCGACATAGACTGACCGCCTAGTGCTGATAGACTGACCGACAAGGACCGAGCGCTTATTGCTGATAGACAGACCGACATGGACCCACCGGCTAGTATTGATGGACCACTCGAGATCGACAGACCAACTAATGCTACCGCCTTAATAGTGTACAGATTGGTAGAACCTCTATTTCACCGCGGCCATACACTTATAATGGACAATTTTTATAATATTGTCCGTTGCTTGCCCGTTCTTTAAAGAAGCAAGGCACGGACTGTTATGGTACCCTTAGACTAAATAGAGAGTTTGTTCCCGAATCACTGAAAACTATCAACAAGACTGATCTACGCCAAGGTGAAGTAGTGTTCTGTCACTGTCCCGATTTGTCAGTGATGGTATGGCGAGATGCGAATTTAGTAAGTATGCTTTCGACATACCATCGATTGCGAGTCGGAACCAGACATAAGTATAATAAAGTAACATACAAGCCCAACTTAATCCTCGACTACAATAAGAGTATGGGAGGAGTTGACAAAAAAGATCAGTTCCTCTCTGCTCATCCTTTAGAGCGTGTCAAAAGTCGAATTTGGTATAAAAACTGTTCAGACGTTTGTTTAACGCGTCGATTTTTAATTGCTTTATAATATACCAAACCCAACATCCGTCTGTATCGCAATGATGGTTTAGGACTACGTTGGCAGAGGCCTTAGTAAAACAACACAGGCGACTTGACCCGACTACTATGATAGCTATGGCGAAAGCCATAGTATATCATAGTATAGTATAGTACATGCAAACGTGATATATATAACTTGTTATTAGCAAAGCAAAATACTACGTGCCGTAATACATAATAGTTAATATTGTTAATTATGCAAATAAAGTAAACATCATAATTTCCCTTTCCTATATAGGTCCGTACTACGTATGTATAATAACTTAGTATATAAGCCTTAATTAAATAACAATAAACCAGTCAATATTCAATCACCACATCGTCGTTTTAATTGGTTCATAAAGCAACACGCAATAATTGGTGACCCCGACGTGATCTATTGGTCTCTAGTGCTGATATAATACCGGGACGACCGGAACCCAATTTGGTTTTCAGCGGTGAATCTAGAGAACAATAGTATTAAGATATTATCACATCCTCATAACGTCAGAAGAAAAATGGCTCCACCAATAACTCCTTCAAAAGGCGACTCAGGCTGCGAAACTGTTGCTGCAATCACGGTCACGGAAAAACTACCGCAATTTTGGACAGACTCACCACGATTATGGTTCGCTCAGTTTGAAGCCATCTTGGCACCACAAAAACAGGGCGAAGACTACAAATACAATATGGTAATATCTAAATTACCAAAAGAGGTAGTCCATCAGGTTAGTGACATTTTGACTAATCCTCCCAGCGATAATAAGTACTCCACCATCAAGGAACGTCTAATAAACTGCTACGAAGAGAGCGAACACCGACGTTTTCACAGACTACTATCAGAAATGGACCTCGGAGACCAAAAGCCTTCCCAGCTCTTGAGAAAAATGAAGGAAGCGGGATGTGGAAATATAAACGACGACACTATTCGTCTTCTGTGGCTAAGACAACTTCCCGCTTCGCTAACAGCGATTATATCGGTTACAAACAATTTATCATTAGACAACTTGAGCGAGTTAGCCGATAAAATATATGAAAACTTGACCTACAACAAGAATACCACTCAAGAGACATCGGTTGACATTAATTTAATAACAAACATATCGTCACAACTTGCAGCTATGCGAATAGAAATAAATGCATTACGTAGCGCACGCGAGCATCAACCTATGCAACGCAGCAAATTCCATTCACGCCATACGTCACACTCACGGTCAAGGTCGCGCCACAGAAGCTCGCATAATGGAATTTGTTATTATCATAATCGTTTCAAGCAAGATTCGTATAAATGCAAGAAGCCATGTTCGTGGAATATGAACAAAAATATCAGGCCGTCGGAAAACTAGAAGTAGCACAGAAAACGACGGGTCTCTGTGCTATTCACCCAGCAAACCGTCTAACTATAACTGACTCAAACAGTGGTTATAGATTTTTAGTCGACACGGGTGCTAACATTTCGGTTATCAATCGCACAAATAACGAGAGCAAAGCATGCGAATACAAATTATTCGCCGCCAACGGCAGCCCTATAAATACATACGGGGAACGCACTTTAATGCTTAACCTAGGACTTCGCCGAAGCTTTAAATGGACATTTACCATTGCCGACATCAAGATGCCAATTCTGGGAGCTGATTTTCTGGATCATTATCAATTATTAGTAGATATACACGGAAAAAAACTGATTTCAACTAACTATATATGGGAAAATATGAATAAAGACGTAAATAAGATGACTGAGACATGTTTACAATGTCAACGAGCAAAAATACAAATACAATCGTCATACAAAATCACAATTCGGAAAATTCATGCCAACAGGAAGATTTTCCCATCTTCATATTGATTTAGTTGGGCCTCTACCCACTTCTAAAAACAAACGATACATAATTACAATGATAGATCGTTGTACTTCATGGCCAGAGGCATTTCCCATGACTGATATAACTGCAGAAACCGTAGCCAGAACGGTATATGAAGGCTGGATAGCCCGATTCGGATGCCCTGAATACATTACCACAGACCAGGGACGCCAATTTAAATCTGAAATATTAAAAAATTTAGCAAACTTAATGGGCATTCATAAAATTCGAACCTCCCCATATCATCCACAGTCAAACTCTAAAGTAGAACGACTGCACAGAACATTGAAAACGGCATTGATAGCAAGAGGTAACACAATCAATTGGACAGAAGAGTTAGCTACCGTTTTACTTGGCATACGTACGAGTTTACGGCAAGACACAGGATACTCGGCAGCTGAATTAGTATACGGTTCAACAATTAGATTGCCTGGAGCATTTTTCGAGACACATAATAACTCAACATACGCAGATTTTATCAGAGAAATTAAGGACAACTTAGAACACATGATTTCTGTTCCACAAAGACAAAGTAAGAACGACAAGATATTCGTGCACCCACAGTTATCGGAATGTAAGCACGTTTTCTTACGTTGTGACCGATTACGGCCAAGTCTTACACCGCCGTACGATGGTCCTTATCTTGTCATCAGTCGAAATGATAAGATCTTCACGATTTTGATAAACGGACGACAAAAAAGTGTAGCTATCGATAAAGTTAAACCTGCATTCATGTTAAACGATAGCAAGATAAGCAAACGGACAATAGACGACCAGATAACGAAAACTTCAGAAGCAGATAAGAAATAAGAAAACAGAAACAAGAACACGTTCTGGTAGAATCTCCCGCTCGACGGTTAGATTCCAATTATAATATATAAGCTAGAATAACACTACTTTATGCATTCACTTAGCACAGCGTCGAAACAACACATAGCATGGGATCAAACTCGAGCCACGAGAAGGAACAAATCAACATGGTGCAGAACAATGCAGTAAAACCAGAAGATTTATTAAACCTGCACTCCCAAGTGGTCGAGGAAGTACAAGGGATCCGGAGCTGGATAATATTCATGACGATAGCAGGGGTTGTCATATGTACAATCGCAACCATAGTCATAGTATTCAAATTCGTAAGCAATAAGATCGAGAAGAGGCTTACGAAAATAATTAGAGACGCAAACGTTGTTTAGAAACGTAGGCATAAAATTAATCTGTATTATTATTTTTTTCTAATCTAATTATTACTATGTGTAATTTAGTTTTTTTTCTTCAAGGGGGGAATATCTATGGCGAAAGCCATAGTATATCATAGTATAGTATAGTACATGCAAACGTGATATATATAACTTGATATTAGCAAAGCAAAATACTACGTGCCGTAATACATAATAGTTAATATTGTTAATTATGCAAATAAAGTAAACATCATAATTTCCCTTTCCTATATAGGTCCGTACTACGTATGTATAATAACTTAGTATATAAGCCTTAATTAAATAACAATAAACCAGTCAATATTCAATCACCACATCGTCGTTTTAATTGGTTCATAAAGCAACACGCAATAATAGCCACACGACTTAATCCACGGAAGCAGGTGGCACAAGGCAGATGCATAGTAGCAGATGATCACTTCCCAATGCGCACGGGTTCTTCTAAAACCAGATGTTGGATGTGCTCAAAACGCAAGGTTGATACCAGGACCATCTGGAAATGTATGCAGTGCCAGGTGAACCTATGCATTGAAGGTTGCTTGCGGGCATATCAAAAATAATTATTTTTGTTAATATTGCAATACCTACATATGAGGCGGCTGGTGTATCTATTATACAGGCTGATTGGTAAAACACTGGACATATTGAAGGAGAGTATTCAGCTGGGCTCGAATATAAAAAAAAATAGGTACTTAAAATTTGACCTGGTTATCCAATAAAAACTTAATGTGCGGATACTCTTGCACCTATACCAAAGCTAAACAAAACCTCCGCCCCCGCCCTTCGCTACCGCACTTTGCACTCTCCCGAATATGCACCACCACCCTTCCTTTTCTTATCAAAGGTCATTAGCCTCCAACAGCTGTATGCGCAGTATCCACATTTTATGGATATTTCATACAAATTTTCATAAAGGTTTTCTTTGCAGGTTACATAAATTTTATTATTATTTTGATTTACGTCTGACCATAAATTATCATGTCCTTAAGTATGTAGAATGTTTAACCAGTCACCCTGTACACGGCTTGGCACCCACTTTAAGCCTATCAGTAGGTAGTGAGTTATTTTTTACATTTTAGTTTTTGGAAGTCGGTTTTTAATTTCTACATTATTTACATTTTTTTAATAAATATTTTTTTATATTTAGATATTAAAATTATATTTTTATTTGAAAGCAAGTTGTTTCGATATAGGTAATATTGAAAAAACTTGCTTTCGGCACGTAAAACATAAATCTTAACATTTCATCCAAGTAGGTAATATGTACCTACGTAATTAAGTATTAAAAAACAGCATAAATTTCAAGGTTATTATGGAAAAGATATGTACCAACATTATTACAATGTTAACTAATGTGTTTCATTCAACTTTTATATAATTAAATTTGATGCTAATTTCGTGTTTACGAAACCTTATCTAGTCGGCCATCTTGGTGGTAAATGAAGGTCGAACGCGCTGTCCTATGACTAAGCGATGTTTATTGCGACTGGTTAATTAAAATAAATTTTAGTACGTGACTTATTCAATTAAATACAATAATATTCATATCAATAGAAAGAGCAGATCATGAAGTTTATTAGTCAATATTTTATCTTCATAAATATACGAACATATTTTTGTACCACCTCGATAAAATCTGTTGGAAGCAAAAAAAACGTTATCGACGTTAAATTATATTTTTTTTCTGTATCTTGTGTCAGTAATCTTAAATATATAATTATATTCTCAAATTTTATAGGTTTCTGGCTGTCTTCAGCTATTTTTTATTTTAGTATACTCGTAGCTATTATAGTTAGTAAACTATAACGATTTTAGTTGCGAGGGTCGCATGACGCTTAGCCGTCGTAAGTTTACCGCGCGAACAGGACAGGCTTGAAGGTCACCTCGCTGGACGTGTGAGTCCATAAGGTAAAAACAGTAAGCAAATTTGGAACATCAGACTCCACTAACTACGAGAAACGTCACAACATCCTTAGCTCTAAGCAATATTTTCAAAAATTGTTTACCAATGAGTTACTCGATCTCATAGTTGAAATGACAAATTTATATTCTGTACAAACAACCGGTAAATCCATATGTGTGAACCGAAAAGAAATGGAAATTTTATTAGGAATAGAAATCATGATGGGTATTGTAGACTTGCCGGCAGTCGAAGATTACCGGAGTGCTGATTTAAAGTATGAGCAAATTTCATCCGCTATGTCACTAAAACGGTATAGAACTATCAAACGCGCTTTTGTGATAATACAATTGTCAACATAAATGATCGTTACTATAAAATTACGAATCATGGATTATATTCGTAAGCAGTTCTTGAAGATAGAAGAAGAACGATCATTTGCCATCGATGAGATGATGATACCTTACAAAGGTAAAAAAGGTAAAAAATCGTACAAGGCCGTATTATAGTTAAAAAAAAACAAAACAAACTTAGTTTTTTTTTTTTTTTTTTTGGGATAGGCATATGGTATGGTGCATCCCTAACTTTACTGATGTATGTGTGTAAGCATTATTTGTGTGTATTTGTGTTAATATATATTCTTATACCATTGTGTGACAATGAGTAATAAACGGGGTTTTGTCAGAGATGCACGTGTTTCCTTTAACTCCTTAACGACAACCTCATACTAGTTAAAACTGCAAAATAAAAGGCTCGCCTTATATAGTTAAAGAACTTGCCTATGATAGTTTTGTTGATTTAAAACCTTTAGCTTCTTCATTGGTAGTATAGTTACCACAAGTAACTATACTACCAATGAAGATTCAGAGAAGGTGAAATGGTCTGATATAAAAGTAATAAAAATTGATAAATACGTGAAGAATAAGTTCCTATATAAGACTTCATATCAAAACAGTGAATTTAAATCAGTGCCCACACTAATTACGGGTAGGCAGCAGAAAACGAAGCAATCTGAAAGTAATAGTAAATCAAAGAAACTTTATACCCAAAAACTAAATGTTACGCAACCAAAGAAACAGGGTATTCTTAATCTTATTAATAGAAATATTATTCCTAAATATTATGAATCGTTTTTTGCAAATCTTTAAGGCTAGTATTTAAATTAAAGCTGAATTTAGTGCTCGACCGACGGTCAGCGCTGACATCGGTCGAACGTAGCTATATTCATTAAACATATGAACGGCTACAGTGCAATACTGATTGTAACCTACGCGCGTACAGCTACGTCGTGCTGACGGGAATCATCGGTCGAGCTCGTCGGTCCGGCGTACGTCGGTCCGCTGACGCGCTATGGCTTGGCGCCATGCGTGCGTTCCATGCACCTTTAGCTTAGAACAAAACTGTGGGTTTATTATACAAGTAATTTAAGAAGGTATCGCTTTTTTGTAAAGTAAAGTAGGGTAAGTGATTTTAAATTTAGTAGTATTATAATGACAAAAGTTGTATTCTGTTGACATTAGATGGCATTATTATCAAATTACGTGACGATGAAGTTTTAAAAAATGATCCATTATACGCAAGAAATATATAGGCATTTAAATTTTATTTATGTTTCTTTTTTATGTTTTCATTATAAAGAAATTTCAAAAAGCATTTTATTGCTAAATCATTACACTTTACAACATAACAATTAAATTCAAATGCAATTTGAAATAAATATAGACCTTTTTAATTATATAAACGAAACGTGCTAATATCTACTGTCAAAATCAAGTCTACCTACCCACTGTTTAATAACGGCTGTTACGGATAAAACTACATATTTCTGCTCTTTCGATTTTTGGCTTGTTTGGACTTTGATGATACCTCTCACAATTGTTTACCTGGCTTCGTTTGGATTTCGATACTACCGCTTAATTTGATTGACCCTTGCACGAATATTGGACTTGTCGTTTTTGAAAAACTTTTTAACATGCACGAGAAAAAGTGTTGTGTGCCGAGTTGTTCGCTAACTCGTAAGTAATTACCTTTCGACTACCTAGTAATTTAAGCTAATTAGCTAATAAAAGTTAATTGCTAGTTGTTGTTGTGTAATGATATCTATCTGGGCTTGATAGGAAAAATCCCGCCTCGCAAAGGTTATGGCCGTCGCTGCTCTTATGATGTCATGCATCTCATGCATATTAAAACAAAAGTATAAGTATTATCTAACAGATGATGCCTCTGCTGTAATTATATGTGCGAATTAAACACTGTTAAACATGTTAGTAAAATGAAAAGGAATATCGGTCGTTCAGTAGCGAGATAAGTTAACGACATTGTCCCGATTGCGGGCCGAATCTGTATCAGATTGGCATTTAGCACAAGAGTGTGGAGAGTGGCACAAACAAAGAGAGGTCTATGTCTAGCAGATGACAAAGTCAGGCTGTGGATGATGATGAAGCATGTTTAATGTTAGTCTATGTCCAACAGTGGACTACCAAATGCTTATTGATTGATTGATTGAAGCATGTTAGTGAATACCATAAATCAATGATAATAATTTGCATTTCAGGTGCAGATAATGCTATTTTGCATTTATTTCCTAATCCAAGAAAAGAGTTGGATAGATTTAATAAGTGGATCTATGCTATTGGTGGTAATCTTTTCGTACTAGATCCACTACATGTTTTTAAATGTGGGAGAGTTTGTCATTCTCATTTTGAAGAAAAATATTGCACTGCAAGCAAGGGGTTAAGCTGAAATGCAATACCTTCTCTTGATTTATCAGGTAATGTACTAGTGCATGTTACATGGCAGTTGTTGACGTTCATGAAATTAAAGTAGACTATATTAAAAATATTATTTTATTTTAATCTAGGAATCCGTATTACTCCAAGACCACCTTTGCAACAAGTGACTAATGAGAGTAGCAGATTTTCTTTACCAGCTGTTTTAGCCTCATTAGACCACCCAACTCCTTGTAATGTGACTCAAGAAGCTGTTGCATCAACATCAAAAAGTATGATGTTTTATAATATTTCATTCATAACTCTAATAAATGAAGTAAAAATCTCTTTTATATATATATATCATGTATATAACTGTAAGAAATGTGATATTTCTTAATGATAATGTCAATTTTTTGTGATTCTGGTAAGACTTTAGTATCTATTACTATTACAACACATATAAATAAAAAAAATGAAAAACCAGTTGCCATCTAGCATCCTATATTCCCATTAGCCAATCTAGCATTATTAACTTATTACAATTGTGCATAAGTTTTTATGTAACTATCCGAACTGCTAAACATCACTAGTAGACTATAAATTATTTTTTAGGATACAATTTGGAAGTGCATTGTTACATAGTCTTTATAAATAGAATTCTTTTGTATGTCTGTGTGTCACTAAACTCCACTTGGCTGGAGCGATTCTGATGAAGTTTTTCGTATGCTTTTAAATGAGTCCCTGGATGGCTTAAATTCATAATATGACCCGGGCGCTGTGATCGGTTCTAGGATTTTTAAATATTTCAGGCAGGACTATGTCTATCAGTTTCACTAGTGTATGATATAAAAATGAAAATTTATTTATTGGTATTCCAGGCATCTGTAATATCTTGAAACCATCTTTGCAAGATGTGACCAATGAGACTATTGGAACTTCATCACCAGCATTTGCCCGGGCTGTCCACCAACCAACTTGTAACCTGACTCCATTAACTTCTCAAAAACTGGCTGTCTCACAAGGTATGGTGTTATACCTATTTAATAAGTGCAAGGTATTTTTATACCAACATTTTCATCATGTGACACTTTCCTTTTTTATTTACAGGCAAAAGTAATAAGACATCTAGAATGGTTGATGCTAACTATGTCATACTGAGAAATCAGATAAAAAACCTGCAAAAGCAAAAGGACTCTGCTAGAATAAGATTAAAAAAGGCTTTGAAGCTCTCTGAAAATGCTACTTTCCAAAAAGCACTTGGCAAATTCTCACCAACTGCAAGCATTTTTACTAATCTGCAATTCCGTGAAGCAGGTAAGCATCAAATGGGCTGCAGATTCACAAAAGAGGAGAAAATTATGGCATTAGCTTTATACAAGCAAGGCCCTAGAGCATACAGGTGGCTAAAAAAATTTTTGTTCTGCCTTCACCTCTAACTTTAAGCAGAATGATATCTAGAGCATCTCTGCATCCAGGCATTAACGAGCCTTTATTTAAACTTTTACAACAAAGAGTTAACAGAATGAAGTCCTTGGAAAAATTTTGCATGGTGTTGTTTGATGAAGTTGCACTTACGGCCCATTTTGACTACAACAGAAGAACGGATTGTGTGAGTGGATTTGTCAATAATGGTACAGATACCCAAAACAAAATAGCCGACCATGCCTTGGTGTTCATGGTGAGAGGCATCTATAAAAATTATAAACAGCCCATTGCCTATACCTTTTGCCAAAGCACGCAGCAAACATTTAATGTTTACATATACAATAATAAATAATAATACAAAACTTAAACATTTAGTTTAAGTTTTATATTATTATTTATTATTATACATTTATATTCTAATTGAAAATGTTATATGTGAATATCTGCAAAATGAAATAATACTTTTCGATATAAATATGATGACACTTAGGTAAAATGATTACACATACCAGTTTATATCAATTTCGGTCTCGCCTAACTTGCTTCATAGCCGATCTATATGCTAGTTTATATTAAATCTATGGTTATTGGTCCTGAAATATGAATAGTAGATATCAACAGTCTCGACATCTATTACATGATATTTTAGAAACATAGTTGGCAAAATGTGGATGAAATACAGCTCCTCTGAACACAAACACAAACTAACATATTTTTAGAAACTAAATGTTTTGTGATAAAATTAACATGTTTCCAAAAATATTAATTGTTGCAGTAAACAATTAACCATTTTAACCCCTTGGTAGAAAAGTGTTGGTGCTATAAAAGATGTCTATGAAACATAATTATTCATATATATCTATATCTGTCTGCTTCATTCTCCATCAGTCAAATATATGAGTTATTACAAAGTCATAATCTTTGTAATAACTCATATATTTGAATGTTTTAAAATTTTATTGTAGAAACACAATTAGATATATGCGTTTTAGTGAAATAAGTCCCCGAAAGAGACTAAATTAAAATTATAGCACTTATATAGTACATTTATTTTATGATAAATATACTTTTATTGTTTTGTTTTCAGGTATGGGCATCCTGTCAAACGAGTGCGAAGATACCGCCGATTTATTGTTATTCTTCGACAATTTATTTGATTCAGTAAATGGAAGTTATGAAAATTATAAAAAAAGGGCTGGGAAACCTTTACTTGGTCCTGTCACACCAAGCTCAGTCCATAGAAAAGTGTGGACAAGAGCCAAAAAAGTTTTAAAATCAATGAGATTCAGTCGTAACAATAGATTTGGTCTAGTGCCATCAATCACAAATTGGTTGCAAACAATTGAAAATATTGAGTATATTGTTGAGGTTTTGTCAAAAAAATATAACTTGACGTCTCTATGGATGAGGCATTTCAATCAAGACCCCTTGGAGAACTTTTTTGGCTGCGTTCGAAGCCACGGTATCGGAACGTATCGCCGTCTTGTGTTGGCTTCGAGGCAGCCTTTGCTTCCCTTTTAATAAATAATTTAAGTAGCATGCATTCACCAGGGTCTAATTGTGAGGTTGACAACTGCTTCAATTTTAAGTCACTCACTAAAATGTTTTTTAGGAAGTCTGAGACGTCAAGTTATGTAGTAGAAATCAATTTTGATGACATTAACAGTGATAACATCTTGGTAGATCCAAATATAAAAAAACAAAATCCTAAAATAAAAGCACAGTTAGAATATGTATGTGGATATGTATGGCGACAGTTAAAAATATGCTGTGCTGCTTGCAAATCATCGCTGTACGACAAAAACTGCGACAGTGAGGCCTTATCATACCGAGAGTATGACAAATTTAAGCGTTGCCTCAGTTATCCTTCCACATCCCTTACAAATTGCTTTTCAAACATCCAAGATGTTGTCACTGAAATTATAAGAAAATATAGCAAAAAGGCAAACTTGAAACAATATATTAAAACAATACTTTCAGTTGTCATTGATTATAACTTTATAAATTGCAACCAGCATAAAAAAGATATTATTAAAAAAGTGGAAGACTTATCAATAACCTTATTTATTTGTAATTGGTGCAAAGATACAAATAAATTGTTACGAGGATCTCGATCAGATTTTGATCAACACGACGATATCCAAAAACTGTCCATAGCATACTTAAAAAAAAGACAGAAATAAAACTTTCTATGCTTATATTATTCCTGTTTTATTTAATTTTAATAACCATATCATAATTTCATTTGAGTTGGTTTTTTGATCCGTAGTTACTTAGTCTAATAATGGTTATGGTAGGTAATATATAATCTGATTTGATCGCGGCAGTCGGATCGGTTGCCCTCTCGCTCCCGGCCGTAGTTCAGTCTATGGTCCGGAGTGAGAGGTCGTGGAACGCCGTCGCCTCCTTTTGCGAGGAAGTGATTTCCATCAAGGAGGCGGCGGAGCGGGAGAGGGAGCGTTTAAACCCTCTCCCCAACCACAGAGCCGGGCGCCGGAGGGCGCGAGATGACCTCCAGCCACCCTGAGGTTTGACCTGGGGGTGGCGGGCTTTGTGGGCCTGCCCGCCATCCGTTCAGCACCAGGTCCGAGAGGCGGCGTACGTGTTCCCACGCGCGCCTCTGTTTCGTGTCCGTCTCCCCTTTAGGAAGGAGACAGTAGGGCTTTTAAATGAGTTCTATATTGGGTAGATCTTACTGTGTAGGGGCCTGCCGTTTCATACGGCGGGCCGGAACCTCGGCGGGGTCGCGACCGTATGCGAAAGTGATTCGCGCGGCCCCGTCGATAGTGGTTTTGTCGAGGAACACCGTGGTAGGTTTAGTTGGTATTCCGGGAGGTACATTATCTTTTTAACATCTTATTTTACCCCGGCGAGTCCGACATAATCCCTCCGCCCGCCCCCGCGGAGGGATATGCGTCATAGCATTCCCCCACGTAAAAAAAAAAAAAAAAAGGTAATATATAATCGGGCACGCCACGATCGTGGCGGTAAGTCCCGTGTTTGAGGAGTGGCTGGAGAGGCGGCATGGCGCCTTCACCTTCCGGCTGACACAGGTTCTGACTAGCCACGGTTGTTTTGGCCGGTTCCTGTATCGTATACGCCGGCAAGAGACGCCCGGTTGTCACCACTGCGGCGACTGCCGCGACGTTATTGAGAACACGGCGCTGCACACTTTGGCGGTTTGCCCCGCCTGGGCATCGCAGCGTCGAGATTTGATCGCGGCAGTCGGATCGGTTGCCCTCTCGCTCCCGGCCGTAGTTCAGTCTATGGTCCGGAGTGAGAGGTCGTGGAACGCCGTCGCCTCCTTTTGCGAGGAAGTGATTTCCATCAAGGAGGCGGCGGAGCGGGAGAAGGAGCGTTTAAACCCTCTCCCCAACCGCAGAGCCGGGCGCCGGAGGGCGCGAGATGACCTCCAGCCACCCTGAGGTTTGACCTGGGGGTGGCGGGCTTTGTGGGCCTGCCCGCCATCCGTTCAGCACCAGGTCCGAGAGGCGGCGTGCGTGTTCCCACGCGCGCCTCTGTGTCGAGTCCGTCTCCCCTCTTTTTAGAGGGGGGACAGTAGGGTTTACTAGTGGCGTAAAGTCTGCCTATTGTGGGTAGGTCTTGTTGTGTAGTGGCCTGCCGTTTCACACGGCGGGCCGTAACCTCGGCGGGGTCGCGACCGCATGCGAAAGCGATTCGCGCGGCCCCGTCGATAGTGGTTTTGTCGAGGAACACCGTGGTAGGTTTAGTCGGTATTCCGGGAGGTACTTTACTATTAATTCCATCTCTCTTTTACCCCGGCGAGTCCGACATAATCCCTCCGCCCGCCCCCGCGGAGGGATATGCGTCATTGCATTCCCCACGTAAAAAAAAAAAAAAAAATGTAATATATAATAAATGCAATTTGTTAACAAATTACTAAATTTATTATATATTACCGACTATAACCATTATTAGACTACGTAACTACGGATCAAAAAACCAACTCAAATGAAAATAAGGACATTATACGTATATAATTATTATATCTATCTATAGTCAATTTATCTGCAAAGTTGCATTCAGAGGATGCCAGATGGCGCTCGCCGAGACATATTTGAGTGACGTCTCTATCTCAGTCTTTAAAATGTACTCTGTGGCCACGCTATCGCAGTGACCGAGCGCATGCGCGTGTCATAACTGAAGTACATATTCGTTCGCCATTGTGAGACCTTTCTTGCGAGTTGTACAAAGATAGAGACGCCAAAATTACGGCTTGGTCAGAAGTTTATCAAGCAGTACCCAATTACGACAATCTGTCCGAAAGCGAGAAAAAAATAGGTAAGTAAATAAAACTGCATATTTATATTGTGTAGGGTCAAAACACACCGAGGCGCGGCGAGCACTTTCATTGTTAAAGTATTTTAAACGTTGTCAACATATTCAAAAAGACCAATATTGTGTGAAAAATTCGCGCCGCTCCTGGTCGCTTGCGGCATCTTGCGGCCTTCGGTGGCCGGTCGGCATGTTTGAAGCGACTCTGGTCCTTATGTACATGTATATGCTTTTATGGTTTTCGTTTCTAATACAGTAAAAATGCTCGCCGTGGCGCTGCTATCTCGATTTGTTTTACCCCTTTGGTTTATTGGAAAATACTAGAATCTTGCCATGGTACAGCTCCATTGGGAGAAACGAAATAGCTGGCAAACTTATCTCTTATCATATCACCTGATTTGATATTATTGTTAACATTCACATCTAGATCTTGTATCCCATTAATAGTTAATGTATCCTCTACTCTGTAACCATCCCAGTTCCTAATGTAATTGTGTAAAACGCAACAAGCTTTTACAATTATTATTGTATTCGATAAGGAAGTTTGCATTGGTCTATGAAATATATTAAATTTATTACTCATAATTCCAAATGTAGACTCAATATACCTCCTAGCACGGCTCAATCGATAATAGATTTTTTTTATGTGGTAATTTACTACGTGCTTTAGGCCTTAAAACTTTTTGCGATATACCGAACGCTGCATCGCCGACAATTATGTATGGAAGTGGTTCTGCAGTATTAGGCAGTGGTTTTGATGGAGGTAGCAATATTTCCCCGTTATTCAATTGCCTAAATAAAGAGGTTTCCTTGAAAATATTTTAATCGGAATCTGTTCCACAAGCACCTACATTTATATAGGTGAATTTATAATCAGAATCACACATTGCCAATAGAACAATAGAGTAGTATTTTTTATAATTTGTCAACAAACTTCCGCTGTTGAAATTAAACTACTATATACGGATTTTATCGCGTTGTTTATTTAACACTCTATTACATAATTTAGAAACTGTTACACTACTATACTATACTATTAAACTTTACTAATTTTAAGCTAATTAAATTATTAAAACTATCAAATCTATTTGTTTTTAAGTTTACACTTTCCCCGACGTTTCGGTTGCTTTTCAGCAGCCATGGTCACGGGGAGACTAAGATGGTAGTTGTCTCAATGTTCCAGTGTAGTTAGCTCTGGCGGGATGCGCCGGCAATGCCGGTACTTTAATAAAAGAGTGCCGATAACATTGTGTTATTTGCGTAAACCCTATTGGTTTACCTGACATTCTCACCAATTCGTATTCTTAAATTAGACCGGTCGGGTTAGTGTTGACAAAACAATGAAAGTGCTCGGGTGTTAATGTAATAATATATATTCGACACGAATTCTGTGGAAAACTACTGATGTAAGTAACTCCTTTTTATGTTTTAAATATTATTAGATTGCTTATAGTTAATACTATATTATCTCATGTCTTATTAATTTAGGCTAATAATAATAATAATAATAATAAAGGCAGTACTACTCGACACGGCGCGTATTGTGAGGAGATTCCTCTCTTTGGGGCCCTAACCACCGGCAGCTTGGACCTTGTTCCCGATGTCGGTGGGTCATTTCAGTTTTTATATTTTTAAATATGTATAGTTTTTATATTTATATTTAAAAATGTAATAATTAGAAAAAAATAGAAATAAAGAGAATAATAATAATATTCTACTACATATACACAACACCATCTAGCCCAAACTAAATAGAGCTTGTACTATGGGTACTAGACAATGGATAAACATACATATATACTTTTTCTTTTGTAAATATATACATATTATACATAGAAACGCGCAGACCAAGTCAAACATCCATATTCATGCACACAAATATTTGACTTGTGCGGGAATCGAACCCGCGACCTCAGGCGTGGCAGTCGCTTACACTAACCACTACGCCATCGAGGCCGTATGTTTGTATTCTGTAGTATAGGTACACATATTATTAAATATCATTCTAAATTATATTAATAAGTGTGTAATTATTGTCTCCTGTATTTTAGTTCAACAATGTCACAAGCAGCGCATCGTGGTCCCTCTAGTAGTACTTGGAAGCTGTTTACAGTATATACAAAGAAAAGGTGGAATCGTGCTTCTGCGTGCTGGATACCAATTTTTAAGGAAAAAGCAACAAAAAGTGGAGCTGTTGTATGGGAATGTCATCTTAGAAGAAAGAATAAGTGCAGGGACCTTAACTATAAAAGTAAGTACTTGCCTACCTTTTTTTACTTCTTTTTTCATGCAAAATCAGACAATGGGTGAATCAATTATGCACGTTTTTATTGCAGAATGATCAAATTTTAAAAGAAACCACATACACATCCTGTACACCGGACTTCAACAAAAACATAATAGCCATCCATATTAATGAATGCAAGAAAAATTTAACTTCTGATGATGTACCTTGCATACCAGCCGCCTTTCATTCAACAATTTCGAAAATTTTGGACGAAGGGCTTGATAAAGTAACTTCACCCAAAGATATACCCATGTTTGAAAACATCAAAAGCACTTTGTATCGCCATCGAAATAGCACTAATAATATGAGTAAAATCACTATACAATGTTGCACAAATTCTGTACGAAGAACGGCAAATCATTCACGTACGCTAGAAACAGAAAGGGTCCTAGAATTGAGCCCTGTGGCACGCCCATTGCGACCGGTAATCCAGAAGATCTACTTCCGTTGATTTCAACGTGTGATAATCTATCGCTTAGGTAAGAACCAACGAGGTCGAGTCCAGCATTTCGAATTCCATAATGCCTGAGCTTTCGCAATAACGTTTGATGTTCAACGCAGTCAAAGGCTTTTGAGATATCACAGAATACGCCAATGGCATCTTGCGAATTTTCCCAAGCAGCAAAAATATGTTTTAAAACTGTAACACCCGCATCTATTGTAGATCGACTCTTTCTAAAACCATATTGTTGAGTATGAAATAAGTTGTTTACGTTAAAGTGGCTCTCTAATTGCTGTAATATAATTTTGCCAAATATTTTACTTATAGCAGGTAATATAGAAATCGGTCTGAAATTACATGGATCACTTTTACATCCATTTTTAAATAATGGTATTATTTTGCTACATTTCATTAAATTTGGAAAAATGCCCACATCAATGCATCCGTTGAATATTGCAGCTAGGTGTGGCGCTACGTTATCAATAATACTTGTAATTAATTTCACAGAAATACCCCACAAGTCAGCTGATTTTTTTGAATTAAGTGAGTTAAATACTTTTATTATGTCATGCGGATATACATATTTAAAACTAAACAGGACTTTACACTCCACCACGCTATCCCTAACCAAGGATTCTGCTTTTACTGGGCAAGACCTTAAGGAACTAGTTGTATTAACAGGTATCTTTGCAAAGTAGTTATTAAATGTTTCAGCTACTTGCAAGTTATTTGAAATTATCTTATTATTTACATTAAGTTTAATAGTATTATCACTCTGCTTGGTGCGTCCAGTTTCATTATTAATAATGTTCCAAGTAGCTTTAATTTTATCGTCGGCATTTCGAATTTTGGTTTTTAAATAAAGGGACTTGGCTGTAGCACAAGTCTTTTTAAATAATTTTGAATAATTTCTAACATATTTAATAAAATTTGGATCAAAATTATATTTTTATTGTTATGTAGATTCGGAAAGCATTGACCCTCATCGACCGGGAGACCAAAGGCAGGATTTGCATACACCGATACCAATGCGCACCGTGATATTGTTGCTAGGCATATGAGCGAGCCCTTCCTCACTACTCGTTCTACGGCGACTAAACATGACGTGACATTACAAACTGTACGGAAGCACCTGCGTGCAGCTGATGTGAAATGTCGTAGGCCAGCCGAGAAAATTTTGCTGTCGGATATTCACAGGCAAAACCAGGTAAGCTTCGCAAGGGAATATATAGATTTTGATTGGTGTAATAATATCGTTATATTTAGTGATGAAAAATGTTTTAAGTCTGACAAGGACGGTCGCAAAGTATTGTGGCGCAAAGATGGCGAGCGCTATAATAAAAAAAATATTCTTCCATGCAGGTCTAGTGGCCGCATTACTTTGGGATATTGGGGATGGATGTCATCAATGGGTCTAGGTGAATTAGTGCAGGTAGGGGGTCGCAATACCAGTCAAGGTTACTTGAACGTTTTAAAAAACGTGATGACCAACTGTGCACGTTGTATACCCACAAGAACACATTTACTTCGTGCATGATAACTGCGCTGTGCATCGCGCGCAACTTGTGCAAAGTTGGTTAAACGTCCAAGAAAATTTTACTGTTATTGAATGGCCATCAAAAAGTCCTGATCTGAACCCCATTGAAAATCTATGGGGTCATATGGTTCTAAACTGGGACTCATCCGAAGTCAGGTCTAAATCGAATTTAGATAATATCGTTACCTCGACATGGGAATCATTTCGTGGCACTGATTTGTGTGGGAACATGGTTGCTAGCATGAGGACACGATTGTAACAAGTAATAGATAGCGAAAGCGCACCAATCGGCTACTAATAACAATAATACGGGTAATTAAATTTGTTTTATGTGAGTGATGTTATTGTTAGTGAGATTATAATTTAGGATACCTGTGTCTTAATATTTAACTTACTAACATGTTTATTTATATCACTAATAAATAAATTACCCACTTGAATATAGAAAATAACATTAATTCTCGTCAGACTCCGAATATTTGTCATGCACAAAACTTTATAACATGTAAATATAATTTAAAAAAAACACCTTGTCAATAAATATTGTTGATTTCTTATTACAAATTGTTTAATTTTTATATCCATATATTTTTCTCGAATATCTATGATCAATTTATATACTTATTATATTTAAATACATATAATATCAGGTAAATTACAAAAATGAAAATTAAGTTATATTATTTATTATTTATATATAATATATTATATATAAATATATATTTGTTTAAAATATTGTGCAACTTGTGCAATTATATTATTATTGTAATGTGAAGAGCGGGATCTCCTAACACAGGTAATGTTTACTTAAAAGGAGTACCCCAACTACTGATTATAAAATAGCTTATAAGAAAACGATAATAAACAATGTTTAATTTAATTTAATATAATATATTATATATAAATATATATAATAATATAATCAGGTAAATTGCATAAATAAAATCAACACAATGAAAAAATTATTTAAAAATACAAAAAAGGTTGACGCCGGCTGTGAGATTCGACCCAGAGTCATTCGGTTTGCCAGCCGAATGCTTATACACCTATGCCACGGGCCCGATTAGAAAAGTGGTAACATTTATGCTTCATGTTCCCTGCAACATTAATGTGAGCAGAAATTGCAAGTGTGTGCGTTGACAACGGGCTATTAACATAACACTAACAAAATATAGGCGAAGTAATACACACGTTGATTTCACGCACACCAATATCTATGTTGGTGTGCCCTGCAAACCGATCTATTTTGCTGTGTGTACATATGAGGGCTTTTAATTGGCAAATTTTTTACAGATAAACAAGTACAACAGCGGTGGAAAACTGCGCGAGACGCCTATGTAAGATGCAAAGCCACATTGAAAAATACAAAGCCTGGGTCCGAGGGAGCCAGCAAAAAAAAAAATGTCTATTTTGAGTTTATGCAATTCCTAGATAAGAAACGAGTTGTAGCTACAGAAGATTATATTTTTGGAAGTTAAAACATAATTAACGAATCTCAAAATAACGGGACAATAAAATCAACTAATGACACAGAAGAAGATCCTCACGAACCAGTAGCTTCAACATCCAAAAACGTGAACGCTTTATTTAAGGGGAATACTTATGCAATACGATGATATGTCGTCTTTTGTTCACTATTACCAATCACTAATCACATATTCGTGGCTTCATTTAGTACGGACGTGTCGAACTGTTATTAAAATAAACAAATAATAAATTATTGAATCGTGACCTCGTTTTGACAATAACGCAAACCGTGTCATATGTTCGGTATAATAGCTACGACAGCGAACTTGTGGAAATGTTAAGTACATAACAAGTAAACCAGTTTTAAAATGGAAAATAGCCCATTTAACCGAAGTGGCAGGACAGCACGCACCCTGCCGCCGACGCCAGCGCCCGCACCTGCATCCACACCGCACCCTAAAGCCCCGACCCAACGAGACGATGTTCTTGAAGTCATCTCAACGCCGGAGATACAATCCTGGATGTCTTCCATTGAGCAGTGCCTCAATGAGGTGTGCTCTGTTGCAGCCGAAAAAAAACTGAACTCTGAACAGAAATTGCGCATAAATGGCTTATGTCGTAAAATTGGCAGCGGTACATCGCATATGGCAGTGCAATACCAGTCCCTTAAGTATAAAGCCGTACAAGCCTACTCCTCTAACCAGACTTTACAAGACCAACTTGATCTGTCACAGCGACTGCAGGACATTAAGCGGAGTGTTGAAGAATCTTCGAAACCTGCCACGAGAACTTCCTTTGCTGATAAAGTTAAACAAGGTAGTAATAATTTTATTCAGCCGCTTAATTTGAGCTCAGTGGCTATTTACCCTAATGACAAATTAAAATCAAGCGATGAAACAATATCACTTGTCCAAAAAATTATTTGTCCAACAAAAATGAAACTACAAGTGAGAGAAGTACGCATAACAAGGAATGGCGGTGTTATAATCAGCACAGATACGAAAGATGACATCGAGAAGATTAAACAATCCGTGCAGATAACCAACTCAGACCTAGAAATCGAGAATGCTTATAAACTGAAAACCTAGAGTGGTTGTTATCGGGGTGCCTACATCTATGGAAGAAGAAGAAGTTTTTCATTGTTTTTTCCATCAGAATCTAGCTGATAAACTCGAAAATACGAATCTTGAGTCTTTTATGAGTACGATAAGATTAAGCCATTAGTCGGGCAAGAAGGAAACTGATGCCTGTAACTATAAAATAGAAGTAACTGCAGACATTCGAAAAGCACTAATAACAAAGCAAAGAGTATTTATGAATTGGTCATCTTGCCCTGTGAGAGACTTTACCTTAGTCACTAGATGTTATAAGTGTCAACAGTATGGGCATGCGGCAAAGACATGTCGGGAAACTACCTATACCTGTGGCCACTGTGGCAACCAAGGTCACTCAATAAAGGACTGCATGAAGAAGGCCGATGAACCAAAATGTGCTACTTGCTTGCACTTCAAAAAGCCAAGCACACATACCACAGGCGCTACTGACTGCCCAGCAAAAATAATGGCTGAAAAGAGATATATAAATTCGGTTGATTATGGAGGCACCCAATAACTTGTGCTACTTATTTTTGATAATAGCACTTCTTATCATTTAACTAATATATAAAATATAAAAATTAGTACGCAATAATGAATTTCACACTCATTGCAATTTTTGCTGACTACTAGTTTTGTTGTTAGGTACCTATATTTAATATGTTAAGCAATGTACAGCTGTGTTGTTAGCAACTGAGTATTGTTTACATTACAGAGTTAGTTAGCTTTAGTTTATTATATTGTATTTGATAATTATTATTTTGTTTAGGTAAACAATAGATTTTGTTTCGTTTAGATTAATATTTAATGCCTTTCTTGCTTATAATTGTATTATGAATATCTTAGCTACATTGATAAATTTTTGTAACTGAAGACCCTGCCTACCTGTGATACAGTTTGTAACTAGTACAGAAGACAGGTGATCTTTTACACAATTTTTCAGAATCCTTACTCTTAAGTTTTATGTGTGCAATTATGTATAATCATGTATGTCTGTATTTTGTGGAATAAATTATTATTATTATTCTCTTTATTTAAATATTTTCAATATATTTTTCATTTTTAAATATACATATATCTATAAAAATACATTTAAAAATATAAAATATATGGTACCCCACCGGCATCGGGAACAGGGTCCAAGCTGCCGGTGGTTAGGATTCCAGAGATAGGAACCTCCTCACAATGCGTGCTGTATCTAAAAGCACTGCCTTCTGCATCAAACCCTTGATCCAAGCACCCAACGCGAGCCTCTTTAGATGGTGATCGAGGCTCTTGGCTATTAGACCATTGACAGATATGACTATCGGCACAATGATTGCCGAATCAACATTCCACATGTCGACAACCTCGCGAGCCAAATCGAGATATTTAATTTGCTTATCTTTTTCAGCTTTCGCGAGATTGCCGTCATGCGGAATGGTGACATCGATAATCAATGCGCGGCGCTCTGATCGATCTATCACCACAATGTCAGGTTTGTTGGCCACAACAGTCCTGTCTGTGATGATAGTTCGATCCCGGTACAACGTGACATGACCATTTTCGAGAACTGATTCAGCTACATTTATTTATTTATTTATTTATTTTCAATTGCTCGCTGCACTTACAGTCACCCAATACGTGCAGTGAGCCACTTACATTTATTTATAACTTAAAAATAACACACATAATCTCACAAATACGCTTAATTTATTAAAAAATATGTCAACTTCTGGATATTGAGCGACCAGAGAGTTGAGCAGTCGCACAGCTTGGCTTGTTGGGGCAAACTGAGCAGCGTTGGTACGTACCCTGGGAGTCGACAGTAAAGGACACGAGCGTAGGCGCGTGTATCGGTCTGGCACGTACAGGCCCATGCGACACAGCGCAGACGTGTTGTCAACATAACATATAATAATGTACCATGAGGGCACACTTTCGTCGTAGTTCGAGTGTATCAATACTTACCATGCCCGATACGAAGAGTGATGGGTACAAATATGGGTAATAACCGTACAACTTATAATATAAGTACCTAGCGAATTTGCGCTGCACTCGTTCTAACATCAGGGTATATTTTCTTTCATGCGGATCCCAGACAATAGAATTAAATTCTAAAATGCTACGAACGAAAGAAGAGTACAGCACAATGATAGCGCTCCTGTCCTGAAAACGGGCAGATTGTCTCATTACGAAGCCGAGGGACTTAAATCCTCTACTGCATATATCGGTGATGTGCGTGTTAAATGTCAGGCCAGTATCCACGATTAAACCTAAGTCACGTATCTGTACCACCCTCTCTAACGGCTCGCCAGCTAAAGTATAGCTATACACGTAAGGTGACCGCGAGCGAGTAAGAGTACATATCTTGCATTTAGATACATTAAAATCTAAATGGTTACGCTCACCCCATGCGACAACATTGTTGATGTCCAGTTGTAGCTCTTCGCTATCTTTGTTGCATCCTATACCCAAAAACAGCTTCAAATCATCAGCAAACATAAGACACTGAGCCGTCCTGATGACGTCTGGCAGGTCATTCACCATAATCAGGAACAGAGTCGGTCCAATGACACTGCCTTGACTCACACCAGAGCGAGTGGCATACGAGTCAGATCGATATTCAGACAGTTGTACGTACTGTGAACGATTAGTCAAATAGCTGGATATTAATTTTAAAAGCCTAGGCGTGAATCCTATGCTCGAACACTTATCCAGTAGCACATCATTGCGGACGCGATCAAAAGCTTTTTGAAAATCAAAATATGCTACGTCCACTTGTTTGTTCTTTTCTAATTCAGCCACAGAATAATCCACAAAGTTTATTAGGTTAGTGGCCGTAGATCTGCCAGCTCTGAACCCATGTTGACACTCGCTCAATTGTGATTTTATCTGGCTGACAATATGACGATTCAACATCGACTCGAATAGCTTAGCAAAAACCGACAGTACGGCAATGGGTCTGTAGTTGGTAACCCGAGACCTGGAACCATTCTTGGGTATAGGCACAACCCGAGAGACTTTCCATGCATCGGGATAGGAGGAAGTTTTCAGAGCCAAATTAAATATATGCAGAAGAGGTACCTGCAAAACCGAAATACAGTCCTTCAATATATACGCTGGTATATCGTCAGGGCCAATTGATGTTTCAGCCTTCAGACGTTTAGTCGCTCGCGTCAGATCAGCTAAGCTGATATAATCGACCGCTACTCGATGTGAATGTAACGAGCCATTTAGTTCACAATTATTAATGTTGGTAGATACGGAAGGCTGATCCGATAAAAAAACTGACTCAAAATATGATGCAAATGCATTTGCAGCATCCATCCCTGACACTACCCTGTTATCGTACTCGAATTCAGTACAGGAGCTCCGCGATGCACGCTGGTGCCTAACAAAGTCCCAAAAGGATTTCGGGTCCTTTTTTATATCCATCTCAGTTCGCCTGATATAGTCTATGTAAGCTAATTTGATAAGTTCTTTCACATGTTGTCTATAATATTTATACATTTCCTTATTATATTCTAAATTAAAGGCCCTAAATTTTTTCAGATGGTAGTGCTTATTTTTTATGTTTGTTATTATATCTGCGTTGTACCACACAGGATAAATATATTTGTTATATTTCGTAGTGCATTTAATAGGAACGTTACCATCAAAACAACACCACATTTTTTCATAAAATAATCCTACCGCTTCGTTCACACTAGTACTAGACATTACCTCTGACCAGTTCATTAATTGCATCGAACAATAAAGCGACCAAAAATTAGCTTTTTTATAGTTCCATCGTGGTACGCCACAATGCTGTCGAACCGTCTGTGATGGACACGACAAGCGCGCTCGCGCCGCTAAAGGTCTCATAATACTCAATCTAATTCCGGTGGCGGATGGTGAGCATCCACAGGCACAAGAGGCTCAGCGCCACCTAACACACGTACACGCTCATCTCCCAAATCGCTCAATACCAAGTCTAACAAATTACCGTACGAATTTTTTATATTATTGTGTTGTTTGAGTTTGCAAAACGATAACAAATATTCGAAATGCAATTTTACATTGTGACTACACGAGTTCAAATTAAAGTCTCCTAATATAAGAACGTTTAAATTGGAATACTTGCTGATTACATTTTCTAAAACAGAAAAAATATTAACATATTTCTCATCGGAAGAGTTTGGAGGTATGTACACAACGCATAACAATACACGCTTGTAGTTAAAATTAATTATAGCTACGACTAATTCCATATCTCTCGAATAGTTTACAATGTCTACTATTTGCTGGACGGGATACTGTGTACGCACGGCCAGCAACACTCCCCCCCAACCAGTGTCATTGGAACGATCCCGTCGTATCACATTATACCCGTCGGGAAACAATTCACCGCTTTGCACACTACTTAATAGGAACGTCTCGGTTATAGCAAATATATCAGCGGATTCGCTTAACACAGCTAGTCTAAACGTATCTAATTTAGATCTCAAACCTCTGACGTTCTGGTAAAATATTGAATAACACTTAACCTTGGGTGGTTTGTAAGGTTTGTTTACGAAATCCATTCCGCCACTGTTTTACGTAAATTCCCTCCGGCCAATTGTCACACAATAGATACCTTTCTAGGTGCTTATTTGGAACACATAATTTAAATGACGCATAATCACCGCGTGATTTTAACATCTCCGCTGTACACAAATCATTCGGACATATGTTTCGTAGATGAGATAACACTTGCTCAACTGTCGTTCCGATTTTAACATAATATAAATGTAGGTAAGTCTTTCGCTCGGCAGCCAATAGCGAGTTGGGAGTGGGTATAGCAGTACCACGAGTCGCGTTCTCACTCGCACGCTTACTACGTCGCCGCTGCACTTCGATCCATTCGCTGTCCGCTGTAGTTGCGCCAGCGCCATACTCGCCAGTCACGTGTTTCTCGCTCGACGCCGATTCCTCTGCAGTCGTTATCGTTGAGATGACACTTGTAGTAGGGGCGTTGTCGTTTACTGGTGACGTAGTTGTCGCCACGGGCTTCGTTGCTGGCTTCGTTTGTTTCCGCGCGCCAGCGGAGATAGCCGATGCGGCTCGAACCCGAGCTTCGCGGATTGGTCGCACGTTCGAATCCGATGATGGTCCACCCTCATTTCTAGGTTTTGTTGAAATCTCCACCTCGCCGACTAGCTTTTTTATTAGCTTATTTTGCTCCAATAAAAGCTTTTCTAGAGCCGATACTTTATTTTCCAGCGAGATCACTGATTTGTTCAACTCGGCAATGGTAATTTCAGCACTTTTGGAAGACATTTCTAATTAAAAACTTATATTTTAGCGTGTTGACGCACAAACACTTATAGCAGTGGACACACTAAGAAGCACTATGATATGATATATATATACCTGTAGTACGGCACTTCAACATCTACAAGTTTGTATTTCAGAGCAAGTTGCTGGTGAATAATCCTGGCTACTTGGTTATGTCTGTGCAAGTACTCGCCGTTAGCAAGACGAGAACAACCGGAAGCTATATGCCTGAGGGACTCACCAGGTAGGTGGCACGCCCGACAAATGTCAACCGTACCATCCCTCAAGATATATCTCCGGTAGTTATTCGTCTTGATAACTTCGTCCGCAATAGCACAGACAAACCCTTCGGATTCCCCAAAGAGGTCACCGAAACGTAGCCAGTTCACGGAGGCTAACAGGTCTACATCAGCTCCATATAGAGCCTTGTAGAATCTACCGTGAAGCTCCTTGCTCTGCCATACATCCCTGCGATCGTTAGTGCTAAGTACTACAGGCTTGCGCCAGTTCTCTTTAGCCAAACTGAGCGGGGTGAGTCCGATGTCTACAGCAACTACATCCCGATGCATACCCACTCTGCCTGAAGATAGTATTCTCTGAGGTTGCATACCTCGCGGTTATGAAGGGCTTTGGCATTCAGAAAGCCTCGGCCTCCACATTTCCACGGGATATACAGTCTCATCACAGACGAACGTGGGTGATGCATACGGTATGCCGTCAAGAGTGTACGGACCCGCCGGTCCAGGGCATCCAGTTCAGTTTGAGTCCACTTAAGTATGCCAAAGGAGTACATGAGCACCGGCATGACCCAACCGTTACAAGCGCGCACCTTGTTGCCACCTGATAAAAGACTATTTAAAACTTTTTTCAGGCGACCAAAGAAACGCTCCTGCAACGATTGCTTCATGTCAGCCTCATTGATACTTAACGCCTGTGCCATACCCAAGTACTTGTAAGTATCGGTTACAAGAAGTGATCGTAGGTTAATGGAATCCGAAAGTTGTGTTCCTTCGGATTCCACTATCCTGCCTTGCTTTACATGGATGACAGCACATTTGTCCACACCAAAATCCATACTGATAGACTTACTAAAAGTTTCAGTTACTTTAAGTAAATCCATCAACTGTAATTTAGTGTGGGCAAACAACTTTAAGTCATCCATATACAACAAGTGGGATATCACTCCACCACCTCTATGTAACCTGTAACCTAGCCCTGAACCCTCTAGTAATGTACTAAGAGGATTCAATGCTAGGCAGAACCAAAGAGGACTCAGGCTGTGGCTCTGAAATATACCCCGCTCAATTTTTATCAATTCGCCATTCCTAGGGATCTGTCGACATCCTGGATAGCTAAGAACCGTTTTCCATTGCTCCATGCATGACTTCAAAAAGGTGCGCAGAGTTGCATTTACTTTATACAACTCTAACACCCTCAAAAGCCATGCATGAGGCACCGAATCATACGCTTTCTTATAATCTATCCAACATGCCGCCATATCCCTTTGTTTACGGCGAACCTGTTGGCTAATGGCCATATCAATGAGGAGGAGCTCCTTAGTACCACGAGCCCTCCTCTTACATCCATTCTGAGAAACTGACATTATTGAATTTGTATCAATATGTTTAGATACCTTGGCTCTCAAAATAGATGTAAGAAGCTTATAGATCGATGGCAAACATGTTATCGGTCTATAATTGCCGGGCTCGTTGGTACTACCTGTTTTATGGAGTAGGTGGGTTATTCCCGTGGTCATAAAATCTGGTAACGATCCAGATTCTAGGGCAGATTGAAATTGAGCAGCCAAACAAGCATGTGAGCTACGCAGCCATTTCAGCCAGAAATTGTGCAGTCCGTCCGGTCCTGGCGATTTCCAATTTGATAAGGATCGGACCGCACTAATTACATCCTGGCTATCGATGACCACGTTTTCCATTTCTGGAATTAGCTCACTTGCTCGCTTGACCTCCCGCATCCATTCCCCCTCAGTGTGGCCGACGGGTACCGACCAGATGATCCTCCAAAACGTATTTGTAGCATCAGCATCTGGTAGCCCCACATCGGCCACACATTGATCTGGTCGTTCCCAGGTTCTATAAACCCATCTTTGGTCACTTTGAAACGTGCGGTTGATGACATACCGGTGCACGCGTTTTTTGTATCTGCCCAGTCGATTTGCCCATGCATAGACTTTCTGCTTCAGGAAGTCAATGCGCTCTGTGGCCCGAGATACATATTCATGAGGACTGACACCAGTCCCCAGAAAAGCCCGGCCCACATAGCGCATTACCCTGGGCCGTGTGTTCCCTGCCTTGAAGCAGATCAGCTTACCGATGAGTGTCCTTGCCTCAGCAATACGCCGTTCAGTCCTGCACTGCCAGACCGGGGTGACAGATGTTTGTCGTATAGCAGGGACATGTGTGGGTAACTTGATGCCCGCTATACGACTTGCCGCCACAGCAGCACAGTACTGGATCGAATGAGTATCGGCGAGATTCTCGCTATTATCTAAATAACTAGATAATAGCGAGTCCAGGACACTCACCAATGCTATATTTTTTCTATGCATAGGTAACCGAGGCAGACGGGGCCGAATCGTAAATTGCATGTACCGGTATTCCTGAATCGCACTTTCCAAAGCATCCTTTACCTCCTCCTTGTACTGAATACTTACATCATTTGTCATGTCATCCACCTCCATGCTGGCACTATTGCCCGTCCGCGTCGCACCAGGTGATAGTTGCGTAACTGCGGGTTGGATGCGAATGGCATGGCTCGTAGGCAAGTATTCTGAGCGTAGCCTATCGAGCACGGTATCATCCAACTGTCGACTGCGTTGGATAACCCGCACTTGATCCGATAATCGCTGTGCTGAAACGTTGACGCTTGGTTAAAAGGCCTGAAACAGAACAAGCATGCGGCTGCGATACGCAGTGAGGTTAGTTCCTCCCTCTGTAGCCCCAAAATATGCCCGCATGACGTTTTCATTAATGGATTGAGTCCATCGCATGCGGCGCACATCACCACCGGCAGCGGGGGCCCGGTTCGAGGTCGGTGGGCCTCGGGGTCCCAAGCGGGTCGGTGGCCGGCCTCTTCCCCGCCGACGTGCAGGTGACGGTGACGAAGGCGGAGAGAAATATTCGTCGCTCGAGCTCGACGCAACTGCAGCGGCCGGTGATTCTGATCGATGTACCGACGGCTGCGAGGCGGAGCTAAGCGACGAACCCGGAGGTGGTAGCGGTGCGGCTCTAGATCTGGCTCTTGTTAACATCTTGTATTTTAATAAACTTAAATTCAGTCTCGGTGAAAATTTTCATTTCTGACGTTGTCATTTTATTTGTAATACTTTAAAAAAAATTATATTTATTATTATTATTATTACTAAAATTTTTAGTACACAACAAAAACTACTTTTTCGGTCGGAAGTGCTGAAAATAGTTACGGAAATTTCAAACGGTAATACAACATGCAGCTCTAGTGAGCGACCCGGAGCATCTCATTCTTCAACAACAACACTGGATTCGCAATATTCAGACACGGCTCATACATTCCTTGTAAATCAATCCATATCTCAAGAAGAAAATCTACCTGAACAATATTCTTATCTGGAAGAAAACTTACCTCAACCATTTATGGCACCAGCTCACTCACAAAACCAAACAAGCAATTTAGAAGAATATCTTACTTTCCGAAAAATGTGAATGTAATATTTTTAAAATACTTATAATAATATTAAAATACTGATTTAAAATCTGCTTTTATGATTTTTTATACCATACAACCCTTAAAATATTGTAACTGTTTTACACCCTATTTATCTGAGAAATATTCCGATTAAACAGATTTGAAACACCTATAAAATGAAATAAAAATCAGTTCAACCGTAAAAGCCTGTTTTTCATGTCTTAGTTTCCCCGAAAATGGTGCCGTCAGCTGTCATTGGTATTCTTGCTCTGTTATCCATATAGGTTCATTTAGCTCTCATCACAGACAGGAGTGAGATAAACCTATACAAAAGAGTAAGAACATCGATTACTGCGGAGGGCACCGTTTTCGGGGAAACCAATGTATTAGGTAGGAGACGATTAGGAGCAATGATGCTATAGTCATAGAGAATATAGTATCGTTACTCCAAAACGGTGGAACATCTAACGTGCTAATCTATCACGGCATCGACTCATATATTCAATCGACGTGTGCGCACCCCAATTGTAGTGCATAGATTTTTGTCAATCGACTAAACTATTGGGTTAGGTAGCTATCGTCCGTGTAGCTAGGCCCTAAGAAGTCTGATAAACATAATATTTTCTTCTGTTTACGCGAATGTTATTCATTGAAATTAAACTACTATATACGGACTTTACCGCGTTGTTTATTTATCACTGTATTACAAAATTTTGAAAATATTACAAATTATTAAACAACGCGATAAAATCCGTATATAGTAGTTTAATATCAAAGTCTGATAAAAATAGAAAAGTACTTACCTTAAAGTCACAGCCAATCTTTCTGCTGGTGACACTGGAAGACGGTACATGTTGTGATCTATCTTGAAATTTTGCTAGCAGCTCATCAAAACAGATAATTGACATACGGAAGTAATCAAAAAAAATTTCCTCGTATATAATAAATTCTCCTTCAATTAGCCAATCTATGATTATTGGGTGAACATGGTATCTTCTCTTTCTTTTACATAAATAGTACGCACATATTATGGAGTTAACAAATAGATTCATTTTCTTTTTAATTCTACACGTTCGCGTACGTCCGTCGGCAGTCGAGCACTAAATCTAAAGTAAATGAACGACGGTGAGCGCATACAAGCGCACCATACGCGCTCACTATCGGTCATGCACTAAATCCATAAGAAACGCAATGAGCACTCAAAGTACTTAGTGCTCACTGCATACTTAACATAGGCTAAGTAACTTAATACGTTTTAACAAAGTTAATATTTAAAAATGGTTGCATATTGTGATCTCATGAGTATTTTTAATTTACTGTCATAGTTATAAGATAACATATTTTAAAAGTTATTGTTCATTCTAAATTTGTTTTGATTTTTTAACATTTTTTCCATAATGTATTATTTTGAGTTTTAAAAAGCTTATGTTAGTTTTGCTAATTAGCTTGTCCAATTTAATAAACAATGATGATTATTTAAAGTTTCTCACATTTTTAGCATGTATATATAAACAAATACATATTGCTACATATTTACAAATGGTTGTGATCTCATAACTGTTTCTAACTGCATTTATAACATTTTAATAGGTATTATTAATTTAAAAGTTAACGGTCTTATTCATAAAAAGTTATCACGCGTTTAAAGGCTCGCTATAGCGAGATCGACGAAAAGTGTTATTCATAAAAGCATTTTAGCACTAAAGCGCTCCTTATGCTTACTATAAATTTATAGAGGCCAGACCCCTACTATAACAGTGCTATAACGCCAAGATGGCCGACTCTCTACAGCTGATTAGAGAATGACATTTGACGTTCGTTGTTACGAATTGAAATGTTCTGTATATTATCAGTTCTGTAAACAGCAAACTTTCGGTTCTAATATAGGTACTTCATAATTGCCATAAATACAAAGTTAAAGTTGAACTTTATAATATCTTTTAACTTCGTTTATAATTGCAAGCCTAACAAAGTTTAGATGCTATAGAAAGAACTGAAGGAATTGAAAAAAGTCCGCTTCGAAGAAAGTTGAATAGAAGTAGCAGTGATCCATTTTCTTTGGATGACGAAGACTTTCGGTAGCCTTATCGCTTCAATAAAGCTACTGCTACCTTTATCATCAATCTTGTACGTGATGATCTCAAATTAAATCGTAGAGGTTCTGGTACCCCACCCGAAATCCAAGTTTTAACAGCTATAAGATGCTGGGGTCGTCGAGAGGTAAGTATTTTGAATTCTATATTGCTGTAAATACATACTTATATATTTCTATTATACGTCATTAAACTCATTTCTATTTAATATATTTTATTACAGGTTCAAGAGGATGCTGGAGATCATCACGTTTTATCTCAAGCAACTACCAGTCGGATTTGTGCCCGAGTCGCATATGCACTTTCTCGACACTCGGCTTCTTTTATCAAGATGCCTAGCACCTTTGCTGAAGAACAAGTAATGATGAGGGAATTCTATAACATACGGCATATTTACCTACTGTTATTGGCTGCATTGACTGCACTCACATAAGAATCCGCAAATGTGAAGGTGATGCAGCCCAATATTATATGAATAGAAAGGGATTCTACTCGCTAAATGTTCAGGTACTTTATACATACTACTATTGTGAAATAAAACAATGCATATTACATTTTCCTTTCCAATATTTAATCATTTACATGTTCATTGCAGGTAGGTAACTTGTGATGCACATCTTCGCATCCGGGATATTGTTGCAAGATGGAGAGCATGGGTTGGAATCTTCCCGACAGTCATGAAAATCTTCACCACTAGCTCCCTCTGTAAAGTGTGCGCGAACTAAATTCATCTATGTTGCAAGTATAAAATATATTATGAATTTCCGTAGAATTTGTATTAATACTTAGTGACCTTTGAATTCTACTAAAAATCGGCAAAAATGATATTAATTCTACAATTAACTGAGATAGATAATCCTGTTATTTTTTTCGTTAGAAAAGTGTGAAAGTAAGCTTCAGACTTAATTTAAGTTTATTTTTGTAAAGAAATGGTACAGGCAGTGGCGTGCGGTTCATAAAGACAAAAAGACATTGCCTTTTTTTTTTTTTTTTTTTTTTTTACGTGGGTGAATGCAATGACGCATATCCCTCCGCGGGGGCGGGCGGAGGGATTATGTCGGACTCGCCGGGGTAAAATAAAGATATTAAAAAAAGATAATGTACCTCCCGGAATACCGACTAAACCTACCACGGTGTTCCTCGACACAACCACTACCGACGGGGCCACGCGAATCGCTTTCGCATGCGGTCGCGACCCCGCCGAGGTTACGGCCCGCCGTATGAAATAAAAAAGACACTGCCTACCCTAACTCCTTCTACTCCTTTCTAACTCAGATAAATATTTATTATATTATATCATTTTATTTTGAAGTCCAATATTTATATTTATCGACGAATAATTAATTTCCATAAACAAAATTTCTTAAAACCTATATCATAATATCAGCGCCAACTGTCGCGTACCGGCTGCACTAGCGCTGCGTTGGAATGCTCCTAATTCGACGGAATAGACATGAACTAAAATTGTCTAATTCTTTGCATGTGTGCATCGAGACGGACACAAAAATATCTATGTGCGTTCCTATAACTATTTGTCACATAATGTTTTAAATTTACGCACACAAACGCAAAAAAAGACAGAGTCTTTATTAGGTATATGACGTGTTCAGTGGCCTTCGCACATGACGAAAGTTCACGAGAATTGCCGAAGTATGACGAATGTTATGCAACCGATTTAAAAAGTAGCATGATTTATTTGATTAGCATTATTTATTTAATTTATTAATATTATTTTTTATCGTAGTTATTTTGTTTAATTTCATGTGAGTTCTAAGAAGTCGCCATTGTTAATATTTGTTCTGTTTGTTTTGTGGTAACGCAGTTCATTTAACATTTTAACGTTTTTATAGAGTGAAAATGGAAATTCTTCACTGTGAAAGTTGTTCAGATGGTGTGTGTATACAGGAAATAAAAAGTGACGCGTTTTTAAAACTATCTTTCAGTTATAAAAAGCAAGTTATTGCCAAAGGCCGTAGTACACCAGATTTGCAATTAATACAAACGAAAGGTAAAGTCAATCGTAAATTTAATATAAAACAATATGATTCATTTAATTGGCTGACGGGTTACATACATAGTAATCGGTTATTCTGCTTTCATTGTTTATTATTTTCAAACAATAAAACCGTCTGGAACGAAGCCGGTTATAACGATATACATAATTTCCTTACTGTAATGTATGTGTAATTTCCTTTCAATCGAAAGGTCCTTTTCGTCGCTAAAACGTATACATAGTTATTTAAGGAATACACAAGGCCAGGAACGACTTACAGATCTTTCCATGATATCAATAGAAAAGAACCTTCTTACTACAATAAAACACGTTCCTAACTTTTACGATTCCGTATTGCAAAAATTCTTACTGAAAGAGAGATGTGTAGATTTAATTTATAAATAAAATTAAAAAGTATAATCTTTATACTTCCGTACACGCACAACATACGACCGACTTTTTTTTATTAGATATTATTTATTTTGCAAATAAAGAACATCAGACAAATGCGCCGAAAGGCCACTTCGAATATCCGCAAATTGACATGTTCATAAATTCAGTCAATTTATGTATATTTGAGGTGGTAAATTACACACATCATAATTTATTCGATACGACAACTAACCTAAACCAAAATGCAGTGAATATTTTTGGTAAGTGACCTTTTAAAATTTTCTGCCTACCCTGTCTTAAAATCCTGTGCACGCCACTGGGTACAGGTGTGGTAGAAATACGTTTTATAGGTCTGGTGTCAGTTGACATTTCAAAAAGTTAATGGCGGCCGGCTTGTTTACATGCTCGTGCGCATTTACTTTTGTTTTCCGGTGAATTTGATTTGTTTTCCGTGATATTAGCGTTGAGTTGAGCTTTAGTTCCTCCGCGTATTTCAAGAATCCAAATACTTTCATCGGTCTTTCCACGTCGAGCTTAGTTCTCCGTACAAAGATATTTAAGCCCTACTGTCGGAGTTTGGACTTTATTATTTATAAATCTTAAACTTTATCGGTGCATAAACTATGTCTAAGAACAAGTGCTGTGTACCTATGTGCTCCATCACCATAGAGGATAGTAAGTTACGCTTACACTTCACTTTTATAATCCAAATTCAGATTGTATTTGGGATCTCTGTTTGAAAAAACTTTGTAAAAACTTTATCACAAACATTGCTAAATTGTAACCCGTTGGACCGTATCTGATGGCAATTATAGAAAAGGATTTTAGCTTATTTTTAGTCATTCTGAACAATATTCTTATCTGGAAATGCAATAAAAACGTATTGAAAAAGCAATGACTTACGAAAATAGAAAAAATATCATAAAAACTTCTCTAAGGCATAAAAAGTTGCACTCTTTGCTGCATCCTAACTGAATTCTATTGTGGGTGCTTTGAATGCGTTTTTATCAATTTTATAAGCATTAAAATAATGTGTATGAAGTACCTTAATATTTTTCTCGCTCAACTGATTAACATTGGAGTCCTGGTAAGTTTTGGAAGACTGTTAACTTTTTTAAAGGTGTAGATTATCTCTATTAGCAATGGAATCTGGATTTGTAGGGATGCAAAAGTAAATACAAGATAGAAAGAAACAGTAACTTTGTTTTCTTTTATTTAGTTTGGTTGGGTTTAGGATAAGTGGTAAAATGCTTTTATGTGAAACATATATATTCTGTTTTTCTAGATGTGCATCTACACAGATTCCCTAATCCTGTGACTGACGCTGAACGCTTTGGAGCTTGGGTGTCAAGGATAGGTGGTGAAATTGCAGGGATGAACAATAAGTCTATATTTACAAATCGAAGAGTATGCCACAAGCATTTTCCTGAGAATGTTATTTTCTTTAGTAACCGTCTCAGCAAAATTGCTGTTCCCCAACTACATCTTCTAGGTAATGACTGATCTAAAGGTGTAAATGACACATTCACTTTTCAAATTTATGTGCTTTGCTCCGCAATGGGTCACATACTCTAATGTCACAGGTATGTCTAATGCCTTTTTCAATAAATAGGTTATGTCATTAATAACAACTTTGCCTAATCTGACTGACAATTTGTAACATTATGCAATCAAACAAACTTAAGTTTAAATATTAGTATAGAATAGATAAATTCAAAATTTTCATAAATTTTGTCACAATTTCCACCAAATATATTTTTTTTATTATAGGCACCCATAATTATACCACTTTTGTAAATCAGGACACTTCTTGCAACCTTGACGCAGTGCCCTCAAAATCTCAGACATTAACTTTACCACGGAAACAAAATAGTATTAAAACAGGTAACTTTATTTAAATAATTTTAATCTATCCAGATTTTACTGAAGCGAGCAACTGCTGTCTGACCTTTGCAACCCAAAGGGTTAAGAAGGGATAAATAGATGTTTACATGATATTTTAGGGCACTGGCTTAAAGACCATGATTGACTCATATGTTCGTGCCAGCGCATTATGGGCCAGAACCGTGCGTACCGTCTCAAAAATTGGTTTTTATAATGTTCGATATTGAATATTTCGTTAATGCACACGTCTAACTAAATGTCCAATGTATATTATGTAGTAGTTTAAATCCATTCTTTCTAATTTTTTACTATAAGACTAAAGCTTGCAAGTTGACGCTTAAAATTATGAGAATTATGTAGAACACAATTCCTCCAGTTCGCATGGTCATATTTTTATTAATTCCACAGCAAATGTGTATGTGTGATATATGGTTAGAATCGTTAGGAAGTACTCTAACCCTTTATAAGGCAACGGGAATATTTTTCCCACCATATATTACTCAACATAATTCAAAAAGTTTTTAACTTGTGATTATTTTCGTATGGCAATATTTATTATTGATGTCAAATCGATATTTATAGGTGGTGGTGATGACAGGTCGCCATATTTTTTTTTCTTCGTATGACGTTGTCAAAGGTGAAAACAGGTGTAGTTTTGTGCAGCAAGATAAATCTTTATAAATCTTCGATTTTTGTGAATAAAAAACGGTGAGTTGCTATTATTTCTAAAGAATAATGTTCATTCAATTACAATATAAACATATTTTCAACATATAAATATGCAGAACTTTATTATAAAGGTTAGTTGTGGTGGGAAATATATTCCCTTTACCTTACGGCCTCAAAATGTAACTTTGTTTTTTGTTATAGATTTTTTTTGAAAATGAATCGAAAAATTCTTAATGATTTGGATATTATCAATCAATTAAACGAGCTTTATGGCTTACCTGAAGATCCTGAAGTGTCAGATGATGATTTAGAATCTGATGAAGAGACTATACAAATAAGTACCGCAAAGCTTCAAAGAATCTTAGAAAACTTAGATGAGCCTAATGAACCTTTCCCATCTACACCCAATCCACCTAGCAGCCCATTATCCCAGCAACCTTCTGTTGTAAGCTTACGCCATGCATCAGTCGAAAGTCTTCGTCCAAGATGCGTATCAGCAGCCCAAGATTTACCCAGTTGCTCTGGTACACAGCAGACCTCAAGAACTAGACCAGAATCACCAGTAAATTATACTCATTCAGACTCAGAAACAGAAGATTCAGATGACGAAGAGATACATGGAAAAAGACAAAGTGGACCACTTTTCGACCGGATCCTACCGTTTACGATGAAATTCCAATGGCACCAGAGAATATGTTTAGCAGCCGTATTAGACCCGTGACTTTGTTTGAAAAATATTTTACTGATGAAGTCTATGATTTGATAATATATCAAACAAACTTATATGCTGAACAGAGTAGTGATGAAAAATGGACACAGTTAGATAAAAAAGAGCTGAAGGCTTTCTTAGGAATTCTCATAATAATGGGGTATCATAGGCTGCCTTCGATTGACCTTTATTGGTCATCCGACCCTGGATTCCGAGTTGACGAAATTGCAGACATTATGACTATAAAACGGTTCAAAAAAATATTACAGTGTATCCATCTAAATGATAACACCCAGCAGCCACAAAAGTCAGATGAAAATTACGATAAACTTTACAAAGTACGCCCTTTGTTGGACCTTATAAATCACGCATGTCAAAATAATGCTAAAGACTCCTCTTCCCAAAGTATTGACGAATCGATGATTTTGTTCAAGGGACGGTCTGCCATGAAGCAGTACATGCCACTGAAACCAATCAAAAGGGGTTACAAAGTGTGGTGCCGGTGCGACAGTAATACTGGCTTCTTGTATGAATTTTATATTTATACAGGTAAATCGGAAACGGGCGTTGAAGAAGGTCTGGGATACAAAGTTGTAAAGATGTTGACAGAGAAGCTGGTAAACAAGGCATTGGAGGAATTTCACATAATTGTGACTTTTGATAATTTTTTCTGTGACTACAGCATAATGCAATATCTCTATGAGAATGGAATTTATGCCACAGGAACCGTAAGGAGACACAGAAAAGATCTTCCCAGATTTATAAAATCCAAACCCAAGCTGCAAAAAGGGCAGTACAAATGGAGAGTCAAGGGTAACGTATCTTGCCTGATGTGGAAAGACACTAAAGATGTTCTCTTGATGAGCAATGCATTTCATCCAAAAACTGGCAAAACTACTGTTTTACGAACTCAAAAAGATGGTACTAAGAAAGCTATTGACTGCCCTTTAGCCATAAAGGAGTACACAAAAAGAATGGGAGGAGTAGATCGTTTCGACCAAATGAAGAGTATCTACTCAGTTGGCAGGCGGAGTAAGAAATGGTGGCTCCGCATCTTCTACTTTCTTTTAGATACAAGTATAACAAATGCATACTTGTTGTATTGCCAAAATAAAAATGTTATTAAACTCAGCAATCTTGAATTCAGAGTATCTGTTGCTAGAGGCCTGATAAGTGGATTCTCAAATAGAAAACGCCGTTCTGGTCCGGTAAACTACGTAAACAAAAAAAAGTGTCTATCAGAAACCCGCCAAAAGTCTTTGCATGTTATTTCCGAAGAAATTCGCTATACCAACGTCGGAGAGCATATGCCTGTGGAATTGACAAGCTATAAATGCTGTAGAATGTGCAGCACTAAAGAAAAGGATAAACGGTCTAAAATAATGTGCTCAAAGTGTGCAGTTCCTCTTTGCATAGCAAGCATGGTAATAACCATGCTTTACTGCGTTTCACCAGCAATAGTAATACCACATCAATCTGTCTTAATCAAACTTAGTACCCATAACACCGACGGGCAGAGGGAACATACTTACCACCATGTTTTTTTTATTATTTTAATTTTTTTTTATCCTTTTCTGAAAAACTATAATAAAAGTAACGTAAAACCATAATTACTTTTATTTTATCGTCCTTAGATCCTTATGCCTTATAAAGGGCTAATTAAAAATAATTTAAGTGAAGCTTTTTGTGAAAACTGGAAAGGCATAGAATTTTTTTTTTTTGGGGCCTTATATTTTAACCTTATTAGAAACTTCAAATAGACTTTTGACAGTTAGCAGTGTCTACCCATGACGTAATTTTGGTAGTGTTATATAGAGCAACTTATACAGAAGTCAGGGCAAAAAAAAAATTCTGCCCGAATATGCCCTTGAAATGAATCGAAAAATCCCAGATGGGGGGAAAATACAAAATATTTCAAAAAATATTTTAATTTGTGAATGACGAGATTTTTGAACAATTAGATTATTTCTGACCTCTAATTCCTATAATATTGTAGGGACACATGTAAGTATGTAAGGCTGAGTGCAAGGCAAGCAAAAATGTATGTGTGCGTGAACGAATGTGTGGCCGATCAGTTACTGCGCACTGGTCGGATTGAAAGGTTCTCACGGGGATTTCGGAGAATAAACAGTCAGTTGTGTACCAGAGAACATTATTTTAATTAGTTATCCCCAGAGTTACCTTACGATCAGTGCCATAACTCAATTAACGCTTCATCGACAAACGTAGTAAATACCAGCGTTAAAATATTATCTATTTACTAAAATTTTAGGTAAGGTTACTGGGTATAATATCTTTTTTTTTATCTTCAAGACAGATGTGGTTAATGTTTTATTATCACTGTGTGAATTACAAGTTTCTCATGTAGGGAGGAAATGGTGGTTAAAGTTGATATTGTACATTATATCAGCACTACTAACCAACTTAATTGATAGCGGTTAAGAACGTGAAAATGAAAAAAAAATATGCAACGATATTTAGTATAAAAGTTATAGATTTACATTGTCATTTACCAGTACTTTAGTGTGCTTTAGTGGTCGTATGACATAATAATTATTATAGTCTTCACCATCCTCATTAAAGAAAAGTTAGAAGTGTACGTATACAACAAAATGAGTGAATTTGTTTTGCCTCTACGAGTATTATGCGAATTTTTCATTGACCATGGAACGAAATCAGAAGATATTCAAAAATACTTGGAAGAACAACACCATTTGTCGTCTGAAAAAAGTGAGTTGGTTCTAAGACGTATTCAAAAAGCACTTATAACAGCTTTTAAAGTTCGGTGAGCCAAATCTAACCAAACTAAAGAACGTTTTTATAGTAAAAATACAACGTGTATGGACGGTGAATTAAGGGTCAAATTCTAAGAAACACCGATGAATACACCTACAATATCTGGAGAACGTGGATGACCACTAAAGTCTTATGAAGATCTATCAGAGAAATCGAAAAAAAGGAAGAATATGGAATTAGTACAAGAATATGGACTCGAGTATATACATAATGCATACGTTCAAGGATTGCGGTGTGAAGGAGAATTCGAAGAAGCTACTGTTGTTTCAATGATAAGGAATGATGATAGAAATGAAAAAAGGATCATGAAGGAACAATTGTTGCATGAAAGTCGCAATGCAATATATTTTACGGCAGATGAAGCTTTAAGTATTTTTGCAAATTTAGATCTTTCGAAATCACAATACAGATTACTTCGAGCAAGTCTGATTAACAAAAACTTCGATATATTGCCATCATACAATATATTGACGAATGCTAAAAAACTGTGTTATCCTCCACCATCCAGCATTGAAATTACCGATACATAATCTAAAGTAAATCTACAAGATTTACTGGATCACACTACTGCTCGCATCTTGAAGATTAAAAATGTGTACGTCCCAACAAGAATGTCTCTTATACTGTTTACCAAGTGGGCATGTGATGGTTCATCGGGACAAAGTGAGTATAAACAAGTTTTAACAGATGAGAGTGACTTAGTCTCAGATGCAAATTTATTTATAGCGTCTTTGGTACCGATAAAGCTGACTGACGCAAAAACGAATGAAGTTATTTGGAAAAACCCGGCTTGTTCTTCTATTCGTTATTGCCGACCAATCCTGATGGAATTTGCTAAAGAAACCCCCGAGAAAACCCAATCAGTGGTTGGTGGTATTAGAGGTCAAATTGAAAATTTGCGACCTTTAAAGATACACAAGGATGAACAGGTCATTGAAATAAGGCACGAGCTATTCCTAACTATGGCGGATGGAAAAGTTACACAAGTTTTAACTGACACAAGTTCTGGAGCTGTGTGTACAGTGTGTGGGGCTAAACCAAGCGAAATGAATAATTTGGAGAAGATTGAATCAAAGCCAGATAATATAAACGCATACGAATACGGTTTGTCTACCTTGCATGCGTGGATCAGGTGCACGGAGTTAATTTTACATATTTCATATAACCTTTCATTTAAAAAATGGACTACGAGAACTCCGGAAGATAAAAAAAAGCAAAGAAGACAAGAAAAAACTTGTACAAAGTTTATTTAGAAGCCGAATGGGATTGCACGTTGATAAACCCCGACAAGAAAGTGGAAACAGCAATGACGGCAATACAGCTCGGCGTTTTTTTGTGAACTATTCTTGCGCATCAGAAATTACAGGAGTTGACGAGGAACTTATTAAAAGGTTCTATGTTATTCTCCAGACTTTGGCATCCGCTATTGCTGTGAATCCAGAAAAATTTGGTGAATATACTCGCACAACCGCACAACTGTACGTAACAAAGTATATGTGGTATAACATGCCTTCTTCAGTACATAAAATCTTAATACATGGAGAAAGTATAATTAGACATTATGCTGTTCTGCCTATTGGTAATTTATCTGAAGATACCCAAGAATCTCGAAATTAAGATTAGGTACAAAAAATTCAGATTGTATCACGCAAGAAAATGCTCTAGATCAGCAACGAATCAAGACGTATTTCATGGTCTCCTATTTACATCAGATCCTTATATTTTTAATTCAACATTTGACAAAACATGTTTAATAATTGGATTGTATATACATTCGAGATACTACGTGCCAAATTTGAGCTATTTATTTCAATTAACATAAAGTTACAGATTTCTGAGACGGTACGCACGGATCTGGCCCATAGTGCAGCGGGGAGTGTGATAACTTCAAAAAGTCATTATAACATTCTGAAAAGTCAGAGGTGTGCGGCGTGGGTTCAAATAAATTGGTTAATCATAAATTGTGTCACAAATTCCACCAAATATTTTTTTTTATTACAGGCACCCATAATTTTGCCGCTTTTGTAAATCAGGACACTTCTTGCAACCTTGACACAGTGCCCTTTACGTCTCAGGCGCCACCCTATATTGACCCAATGCCATCAACATCTCAGACATTAACTTTACCACGGAAACAAAATAGTATTGAAACAGGTAACTTTATTTAAATAATTTTAATCTATCCAGATTTTGCTGAAGCGAGCAACTGCTGTCTGACCTTTGCAACCCAAAGGGTTAAGAAAGGATAGATAGATGTTTACATGATAGATATTTTAGGACACTGGCTTAAAGATAATGATTGACCCATATGTTCGTGCCAGCGGGGAGGGTGATAACTTCGAAAAGTCATTATAACATTCTGAAAAGTCAGAGGTGTGCGGCGTTGATTCGAATCTGAGACCCTCTGCGTTGCAGTCTGTTGGTCTCCCCACTAAACTATTGCTGCTCTGATAATATTAATGATCGATAATTCATTAATTATAACTTCAAAAGGTCTTTTATAACATTCCAAAAAGTCAGAAGTGCGCATCATAGGTTAGGTGGGTTTTTACTAAGTCATTATAACTCCATTTCATTTCATAATTATAATAGAATGTGTTTATGATACTTTTCAGTTTCACACAAAATATCCCAAGCCGATCGAGCAGAAGTAAAAAATATTTTAAAGAAAATCAACATTAAGTTGGGAAAGAAAAGCGGCACAAAAGGAGTTTCACACAAAATATCCCAAGCCGATCAAGCAGAAGTAAAAAATATTTTGAAGAAAATCAACATGAAATTGAGAAAGAAAAGCGGCTCGAAAGGAGTAAATTTTGCAAGAAATATATCTAAATCAAGGACTTTTAACATTTTGACAAACAAAATGTAAAAAAAGAAAACATTTTGGCTCTATAAACCTTCTCCCAAGGCATACAGAGTGTTTAGAAGAATGTGTGTATTACCCTCGAGGCGTTCTCTACAAAAATTGCTACATAACATAAACCTGTCAACTGGCTATAATGAAAGAATATTTAAACACAAAAAGAATTGCCAAGATGCCCGAGAAACATACATTTTGTACATTGGTGTTTGACGAAATGGCAATAGGTACATCATGTACGTACAATGCAGCCAAAGATGAAATAGAAGGTTTTGTAGATGATGGTGAAGATAGACACCCTAACTTATGTGACCATGTGTTGGTCTTCATGATAAGGCCGTGAATAAATACAAGCAGCCAGTGTGGATTTCGTATTCAGCTGGTGCTACAAATACGTCAGCTCTGAAGAGGCAAATATTATTGGTTCTCAGACAATTGTTTGAAGCAGATTTAAAAGTGATTGCAACAGTTTACGATCAAGCAACCACGAATTTAGCTGCAATCAACAGCTTAATGGATGACACTAAACGACACATGCTAAAAAGCAACAAAGAATACACTAGCGGTTATTTCATAGCTGGAAAGCAAAGGATATTTGCAATATATGACCCCCCACACTTAACCCTTAAATGCATCGTGATGGATATTTCCATCAACCAATTTGTTTGCAATTTTTTCGTTACACAGAGCTCGGTGATCACATTATTTTTACATGGCAACTTATAAGGAATATTTACGACGTTTCTGAACGAAAAGAAAAAGTTTATCTGTCAGTGTCTGCTGTCAAATGTCATTCGAAAGTGTCAATAGGCGGTATGGTAATTTCAGTAAATGTAAATGTGAAAAAAATATTGAAATACTCAATGTTTATATACAATTTTATTTCTGAATGATATATTTGAGGTAAGTTTAGCGATTTATTACTTTATTTTTGTTCATCACAAGAATAATGCTGAAATAAAACACAAAATAGTATTGATGTAAATTTACATCATCATGTCATGACGGTTATTTAGGTTGTATGAAAACCCAGTGAATAATATTTTTTGATAAGTTTGGTCTTTTTTCTGTTCTAGGCGTCGATATTTTACAAAATGAATGACAGGTATATAGAACGATATTTAGCATCGTTAGAAGGTGGATGGCTGTCGGAAGATGACATGGAAACATCCGACCAAGAAGAGGAACAAATACCTGAATGTTATGACAGAGAGCAGGTGCTAAATATGCTAGAAAGTGATGAAGAGGACACAGAAGACCCAAATGATCCTGGAGGTGACCCTCCCTTGATTGAAAATGAGGTGAGAGACATTCCAGACGAAAACATCAGCATTCCTACTGGACATACATTTACAGGATTGCTGGATAAAAGAAAATTGATTTGGAAAAAAAGAACCATGGAATTTGATGAATCTAAAATTAAATTTCAAGGCAGTTCTGATTTAGGACCTGAATTATCAGAATTAGATACTCCATATGCTTGTTTCTAGTACTTTTTTACTGAAGACTTTATGAAAATCATCTTGGAACAAACAAACCTCTATGCCACTCAAAAAAATCCTGCAATCTCTAGTGCATACAATTTGACAGACTTGAGGAAGTTTTTTGGTGTACTATTATATATGTCTGTCCAGAATTATCCAAGCACAAGGTCATATTGGTCTCCAAAATTTGGTTATGAACCAATATATTCAGTACTAACTAATAACAGGTTTGAACAGATAAAACAATCATTACATTTCAATAACAATGAATACCACAAGCCCATTGGTGAGCCAGGCCATGATCGTCTATTCAAAATACGTCCTCTTATTGATGAATTAAATAATAGATTTTCATCAGTTGCTATGGAACAAAGACTTTCCATAGACGAGCAAATGTGTGCAACTAAAGTTGCACACTTTCTCAAGCAGTATTTGCCTAATAAGCCCCATAAGTGGGGCTTCAAACTTTATGTTTTGTGTAGTCTCCAAGGCTTTGCATATAAGTTTGAGGTGTATGCTGGCCAGGATTTGACTGAAAAACCTGAGAATGAACCAGATTTGGGCCCCACCAGTAATATTGTTCTTCGTTTAGCTCGAGGTATACCTAGATTTGTCAATCATATTGTCTATTTTGACAATTTTTATACATCTGTGCCATTGGTGTACTATTTGGCCACTCAAGGAATCCTGTCAGTAGGTACAGTTCAACAAAATAGAATACCAAATTCAAAATTACCTGATAAAAAGCAAATTATGAGTAAATCTACTCCAAGAGGCTCATATGAAGAAAGAGTGACTACTTTTCAAAATGTGGATATGAGTGTTGTTGCATGGAAGGACAATAAAGTTGTCACATTACTTTCATCCTATGTTGGAGCTTTGCCTTTGGATAATGTATCTAGGTATGACAAAAAAAATAAGGAAAAAATACAGATCCCATGCCCTAAAATTATAAGAGAATACAATGCCCATATGGGTGGGGTTGACTTGATGGACAGTTTTCTTGGGAGATACAGAATAAAGATCAAGTCAAGAAAATGGTATATTCGTATTTTTTTCATCTTTTAGACCTAGCAGTAATAAATGCCTGGATAATATATAAAAAGAATTTGATTGCCAAGAATGTGCCCAAGAAAGATATCCTCAATTTGGGCACATTTAGAAATGAATTGGCCTTTACTCTCTGTAACTTAGGAGTAGTACAAGAAAATAAAAGGGGTCGTCCAAGTTCTAGTGCTTTAGAGCGTGAAATACAAGCAAAGAAAAAAAGAAGTGCTGTTGCAGTTGCTCCACCAAAGGAAGTTAGAAGAGATGGACAGGGTCATTGGCCTCTGGTTGGGGGATCCCTACGATGTAAATACCCTAACTGTAAGGGATATTCAACTATACATTGTTCAAAATGCAAAGTAAATCTGTGTCGCAATAAAAACAATAATTGCTTCAATAATTATCATAATGAGTAATTTGTACTTGTCAGTTCACTACTGACAACATAGTGATGGAAATTTCCATCAACCCATTTTCATTGAAAATATAATATTTTCCTGATCTTTTTATTTTTTATTTTATTTTTCCCTTATTATCAGAGGTCGGAGTAGGTAGATTGATTTTATGTACTTGCGTCAAGATATCATAATATGGACATGCCATTTTATCCACAATGTGCGGGAAGTACCGGAAAAAGTTCCGGGATTGGAATTATGGAATAAAATAAAATAAAAAATACAGATAGGCTAACAAAATCGTTTATTATATGAATGATTGGTTGAATTCAATGAACAATTATTTTTAATTAAACAAAAACATAAATAAATTATTTTTAATCCTCATCGGATACAATTTCCATATTTTGGCTTTCATCGTTAATACAATTAAAATAAATAATCATATTTTTTTCAATATTTTCCAATTTAAAAGTATTTTTTTTGACGTCTAGTATCCATTATATGTGGAAAATTATCGTTCAACATCTGCAGACGTCAATGGAGCAAATTTAAAATATGTTATCAGATTATTTGCTACGTTTTTTTCAATACTTTCGCTGTATTCTCTAATTGTGTCTAAATCCGGATTTCGTTCCATGACATATTCCAATTTATTTTTAATATTGTCACTGTTGCACTCGTTAATGGTAGCTCTCACTTGGTCAAACATTAAAAGTGAATCAACTATGGATAATTTTTGATTTTGTAACTCTTTTAGAACTTCTTGAATAATACGGTAATTTTCTTCGATATATTTTAATTCTTCCTGTAAAATTGGTTTTTCTAAAATATTTTTTGCATTGCGAATGGCTATTGAACCAGTACTGTTGAAGTTGTTTAGATCATGTTTTATTTTTTCGAAGTGTTGAGCGTAGTAAAATGCTGCTTCCAACCAAGTATCCACCAACCATCTTGTAATTACTGGTTGCGGAGGCAGTGGTAGGTCAGGATATTTTTCTTTTAAACTCTTTGCTCTATTCGGGGCTTTTAGAAATATTTTTTAACATTTGATACTAAAATATCGACATCGTTATATTCTGATCTTATCTTCTCTGATATACGATGAAGAGCATGCGCCAAACATGTTACATGTTTCATTTCAGGTAAATATTCTTTTAATTTTCGCCCTGCAGACAGCATGTACGCTACACTGTCAGTGCAGAGCAATAAGACATTGTCAACTTTTGATTCAAAAGAGTCTTGCCATAAATTTTCTAGACATTGCAATACAAATTGCGCGATTGTTTGACCATTTACTACCGTTAACATTTTACAAGCAATCAAATAAGGCCGGCTTGAATTATTATTAGGATGCAGTGGCTTTATTAAGAAGTGGACTATATGTCTACCTAAAAAATGTGATCTCATCCAACGATATCCATAGCTTCTCATTTTTATTATTTTCATAAATAGTATTAATTTTGTTCTTATAAAACTTATCTAAAGAAACTTTACGTAACTGTGATTCATCGGGCACTTTTCTATCACTACAAACACAACAACAAGTACAGCACATATATTTTTGAAAAAACTCCTTGTACGCCGGGTTTTTCATTTGCATCCAGGGAATGTTGCACAGGATCAGGAACTTAATAAGGTCGAAGTAAAACTCCTCATTCGGACGCTTATGTTTTCCTTGATGTACTGCGCCTTCGATGTGTCTTGTGATATTGCCTTTATTTATAATTTTCAAGTGGCTCTCACACTTCGAGCAATATAGAGATCGGCTAGCGTGATCGTAAATTAGCTCGGGATGACCGATTATCCACTTTTGTACTGTTTCAGCCTTGACGTTTGCGCCAGCCATGTTTGAGTGAAAGATTCTCCTAAAACAATTAAAATGTTGCTAAAGTGATATTTGTTGAAACTAGCAGTTAACTAACCTGAACAGTTTTCAGTTTATATTTTTATTTAGAAGAACAATTATGCGTATGCATAACCCGGGTTCCGAGAGAACGATACATAAACGTCTAGTAAATCAACTTTTACATATTACAATTAGCTACAATATGTATTAAAAACAAATTATGATTTATCGCGTGAATAGGAAGATTATCAATCAGATATGAGACTAAAATGTTAACATTATTCTTTAAAAAACCTAAAACATACTTAATAAGAAAATTATTAAAGCTTACCTCAAGTGAAATAACTTGAAGTAGAGATACAATTTAAAAACAAATCGATGTCCGTAGATACAAGCCAAATTCGTCGTTTTAAGAAGGTGCCAGAAATCAGTAAACAAGCTAGGGTGAGATTATTATTTACACAACACAGGAATTTCACAAATTAGGAGCGCACTCTACGAACCGAGGTAAGCGAGTGAGATACCTGGAACACAGCGCGCGCGCATTGTTCTAACAAACACCCAATGAGTCATACAGGATACTTGCTTCTGATTGGTCGTCGCGTGCGATCAATGCGTTGTGAACATAGATGAACATGAGATAAAGAAACAAAAGGCCCTGTCTAAGTTTTGTCTCATACTGTCAAGCGTCATTTCTAATTCAACAGTAAGGGATAAAATACGGTGTAACTATTCCAAGATATTTTTGTATAAAATAAAATACTGATTTCTTTCACCATTAGCTAACACTGGCAGCGTAAATTGATATTATTAATACGTTTTTCACCTTAAACACAAATTCGTGCTAATTTCAAAATTCCGGAACAAATATCACAATAAATATGAAGTTCCGGTATTTTAGAGGTATATCCATATTATCCTCTACGTTTGACGTCAACGACCTTAAATCAATCTACCTACTCCGATCTCTGCTTATTATAGAGCTAACCCTGCATCCAAAAAAAATTTGTTTGCTTAGCAAGCAAAATTCATGCATTTAAGGGTTAATCAAGGGTATAAGAAATAATCTTCTAAATAAAGACCTTCAATATACAATGAGTGGTAAAGAGAGTCTTGCAAAATGGGAACACATTCAACAACTGTATGAACGTTCACCTAATTATAAGGCCTTCAAAATTATGCCGAAATTGACTGCATTTCATGTTGTACCACATCTGATCCCAAAAATAAAAGTGAAATATGCCACACAAGTGATGAGCAAATCTGTTGGTGCAGCTTTGGGATATATGGCAGGTATGTGCAAATGTATTTTGATGTAGATATTGAATAAATGGTTAAGAAAAATGTATATGTTAATGGAATATGAATATGGAATGGTGCTAGTATATTATTGTAAATATAGTTACTATTACTTATTTATTGTGTTGATGGCAAAATATATAGTTGATAGTACTAAAATGAGCAGTATTACATATACAAACTCCGTGACTACTTAATTGTAATTAATAACATATATAATATATTAATATTTATATTTGTTTTATGGAACCTATAGACAGGCATGCCTAAATAATGCCTATAGTTTTCCATAAAGACACAGTGTTGGACATCTTAAACATTGTTAATTAATGTTTATTAATGATTAGCATACTGCATTATTGGTGGCTTTATATATTTAAATGTTAGTAGTAGTGCTTTGGCTTTTAGTAAAAGCTATTAGTATAAATATTATTTCCTTAGGTTACAGAATCTGGTTGTATGCCCGAGGACAGTATTTAAACTGCGGACTTATTAATATTTTATGATGAGTTGTTCGACAGTGTGAATGGAAGTTTTCACCAAGCTGTTGGAGGGAAAATTTACAGAACCGCAGTATCGCCAAAATCACCACATAGGAATTTATGGAATAGAAGTTTGCGTGTATAAAAATCTATGAAATTTGTTACTCACTTAAAAGGTGGACTGGTGCCTTCTTAAACGAGCTGGGTTAAAACTATAGAGGCCTTTAAAAATATTACTTTATTTTTGCATAAGAAGGGGATTAATTCACTTTTGCTGCGCAATTAAGACGTATTAGAAAAAAAAACGGTTCTATACGTGCACATGGTCATAGCAATATAATGCCAAGTGCCTCCCATTTTGTTGCAGCGTATAAAACATTAATGTTAAATAATTTAACTATAACTCGCACTGTGGGCTCCAATTGTGAAGCAGACGACTGCATTGCTTTGGAGTCATTCAAAGAATTTATTAATGAAGAGGAAGCACCATTAATTAGTGACTCCCAAATAAATATAGATTTTGACCATGTTGACGTTGCAGATATAGATACCGAAATATTAATAAATAATAAAGAAAAAGAAAATATTGAAAAATGCGCAGCAATCTGTTATTGCAGAGAGTGGATAGCAGAAAAGCCAAAAAGGCAATTTATAAAAACTGCCAAGTGTGCAAAAATGAGATGGGAACTGAAGATATAAAAAGTTTCCACAGGTATATAAAAATTAAATAATTCGAAAATAAAAGATGGCTCTGCTATCCAACGAGGTGTTTGTTCGACTTCTTTGCACAAGTTGAAAACATTACTTATATCATCTTAAAAACTACCGCTAGTAGGCCAAAAATAGCCGAATATATTAAATTTGCTGTGAGCATTAATGTTATTATACATTTTCTTAGCTGTAAAGAGCATGAAACAATCATGAAAAATTTTAATGCATAGAAGTGTAATTTTTTGTAGCAGTGGGGTACGCGTTGGTGATCTATCTATTTCACACGTTGTTTTGGCTTCGTACTGTGCGCACTTGTGTTAATTTGTTGGTTTAATTGGCGACTTGGATTTTGTTTTGTGGACTTTTGCCTATTTTGCCTATTGATTGCCTAATGATTAAATACATACGTGATTTACTTTAAATTGACAACTACTGCTACTCTTACGGACTTCGATACCTACTTCTTTTTTAATAACGGAAATTTACCGGTAAGTTTGAGCTTTAATAATTGTTATATGAGACTATAAAAGTTTTAGGTACTATATTTGTGGATTCCTTGCAAACCTTGTACTTTTATTCATTGAAATCGATATATTTTGATTTTCTAAGTTTATTTACTGTAGGAAATAGTTATTTTACAAAAGATGAAATGAGTCATGTATAGAGATGGCCAAACGCTCGGGCGTTTTAGGCAAATTGGGCAAAGTATAAATTCCTTCTTTTGGCCATTTATACTTATTTCATATTAGTTTCGTAGGTTTACCTACTCTGTTAATATACAATACTTTAGAACAACTCTATGCATTTCTACTGTTTTTACATTTGTTTTTTTTTTCCCTTAGATCACATCATGCCCAGAAAGAAAAATACTGCTGTATGGGAAAACTATTTTCATTCGGCAACCAGTAAAACAGTAAAATGCAAACACTGTGAAAAAGTTTACCTATTTGGCAATGTCAGCAAGATGACCAGCCATCTGTTGAAATGTTATAGATGTCCAACTGTCATCAAGAACAAACTACAGAATATACCTGTTACTGGCACAACTGCCACAAATCTGCCCTTGCAAGATGAATCAAAACATGAAATGTCACAGGATAACAGTTTGACGGATACAACTTCTATTATTACGACTTCATCAGAAATTTCAACAGAAAAGAAACTTTATCTAGATCAGCTCTTATCGAAGGCAATATTTGTTACCGGTTCTCCTTTATCAATCGTTGAACATCCGCTGTGGGCACGATTTTTTGACGATTTTCAACCACTTTATAAGTTACCATCCAGCATCTCCACAACACATTTGGAAACTATTTATAATGAAATGGTCAAAAAAATTACAGACGAACTGAAGTCTATAAATAATTTGCATTTGCAGTGTGATGGCTGGAGCCATCAGCGCAATGAAGGTATCATCAACTTGATTATTGCAAAACCCGAGCCTGTTTTTGTTAAAAGCCTTATTACTCTTACACACAGACATACAAGCCAATATGTATCTCAAGAGATAATAAAAGTAATAAACGTGTACGAAGGCCTCAAATTTGTAACTCTTATCGGAGATAACGCAAATAATATTCAAAGAGCAATTCAGATAGTTAAAGATTCGTATACATATAATACCGCTGAGATGTGTAGCACATACATTGAATTTGCTATGCGAAGATTGCTTAATACTAGAACCTATTAATGCGTTTATATCGATTGCCACAGATACGATAAAAGCAATAAAAAGAAACCAAAGTATGAGCGCTTTATAAGCTCAGATTATAAAATAAAAAGGTTCAGGCGAAACATTAAAATTGCCAAGGAAAATCCGCTGGGGCAGTTACTGCACTGCGTTAAAAAGTTTAAAAAAATCCAAAGTAGCATTACAGACTAGTTGTTCACGAAGCTGCCATCATTTCAGAAGAAATAAAATCAAATTTATTGGATTTAAATTTCTGGACCATGGTAGAATATTGTATAAATCTACTGGAACGTATAACAGATAAAATTTTCAAACTTGAAGGCAATGGAATACTTATAAATGAAGTTTATGTGGCTTTCAAAGATATTAAAGTCTACATTAATTTTGCATTTCCGGATATATCATTTCTAAATGAGCATCACAAATAAGATATTACAAATGCTGTAATGAGCCGAACAAATAATTGTTAGAAACCCATTCATTATGCTGCATATTTATTAGATCCAAGATCGCAAGGCATTGAATTAGAAGAAGAACACGAAGTGATGCCATGGAGTTAATACACGACCTGAGCCAATCGCTCGATATTGACGTTGGTGTTGATTTAACCTATTATAGAGCTAAACAGGGTTTATTGAGCAGACCATTTTTATGAAAGCATGTCGCCGAAATGGATCCGTTAGTTTGGTGGAGAGGACTCTGCAGCTCCAAATTGCTGAGTAGGGTTTCAGTACGTATTCTAACTGCTCCCTGTACTTTAGCAGCCACTGAACGATCTTTTAGCACGCATGCGCATATACATAGTCACAAACGAAATAGATTGACTACAGGGCAGCAAAAATAGCTTTCATATCGTATAATTGGAAACTGTTACACAAATATAAAGATGATGACAATGACGAAGATGACGAGCACCTCTACACCTAGACAATTGTCAAGTCCGTTGGGTAGCCTAATAAATGAAGAACGACCCTCAACATCTCGTGGAAATACACAAGAAATAGAATTTTGCAATATTAATAATATATTTAATGATCATGACAGTAGCGACAGTGGCTAAAAATTTTCAATTGCAAAAAACTTTTGTAAAGTGTAATAAATAATTGTTAGTAAGTATCTCTCTTTGGTTTTTTCTTTGGTCAAATATTCTTAAAATTTTCAATAGACGTTCTTTCTGCAATTAAGTAACATTCCATCACAATGCGCAGAAAAAATCTTATGATAAAACAATAAGACGTCTTTTTGTTGTTATAATAAACTGCTGGTTTTATTTTAGTTCCTGAATCCTGCTACACATTTTAACGTTTCGATCAACAGGCAACAGCTAGTACCAAAAATGCGCTAGCGCAAAGTACCTATTTTTCGCTGCAGTTATTCTAAATATCTCAGATCGTGATAATTACGTTAAGTAATGAAAATACCTGTCTATTGGTTTTTCCCAAATAAATACCCGGTTTTTCCCCAAATGGGAAAAAACCTGGGTATATTCCCGTTGGTTTTTTCCCACTGCCCATCTCTAGACACAAGTGACCCCTTTAAGGACTCATCTCGTAACATGTTTTTAAAAAGCAGAGGCTTGAAAAGGCGTAGATAACCAAATTAATAAACATATAAATAAAATAAAACATATATTTATATGAATATAATACAGTTCATTAGGCAGTTATGACAAATCATAAAAGCAATATGAAATAAATACCTATTTTGTGATTTTGGCCATTTTTTATTCTGTAATGTATTGTAAATGTGAGAAAATGATGATAAATAAAGATTACTTGTTACTTTACAATATAGTTTATATATTTTAATATATGTATTTTTAGGTTAGAAGTGAAAATAACTTTAAAAAAAATACAAGTCAAGAACACAATGCTTTTATATTTTTCACCAATTAACAAATAACTTAAGCTATAGGTTTATTAGTTCTAATTACACACAATAGTGATTGATACCGCACTGAATTTAAGAAAATAACCATAAAATGACTCACGCCGCCGAACGTACAGAACTCCAACCGTTATGACTGCTCACAAGCAAATGGGCTCGATATAAAAATACACTTCCTTTTATAGTCACTAGTAGGTAGTTTAACAAAATAAGTGGGAGTTTTGCTTATACGGCTTCTCCTGACAGGGCTTCGTCCTCGATGCCGATGTTTACAGGGACTCCACTGTGACTTGAGTCGTCTGCTGTTAAGGGTCCGGCTTCTGCCGCCGTGTGAGATGGGACCATGGATGGTCCGGCGACGCCATCTGACACCGCTGCAGTCTCGACATTATCTGGGCTTTCATCTAAAAATAACATGTTTGTGAGAAATAGGATTAACTGTAGTTAGCCTTTCATTACTGTTTCATTCACTTAATTCAGACTTCCACACTCAAACATCGTCTTACAACCAGCACATATAAACCCTTACATTCATCATTCTTAAGATAATAGAGACGTCTCTCTTTTTTAAAATCACACCATACCTAGGCCTTAAGTATCGATACTCAGTGTCCTCTCTTGGCTGGAGGGGTGGCTGAGCTAACTGCAATCGATACTGCATCTGAAACACGACCCGACGGACAGGTCTGACCCGACGAACAGGTCTTGCCCGACGAACAGGCTATAGACTAATCATCATTGATCGGTCTATTTGTTGCAACTTGGGGCCCTCCAAGTGCCAACATGGTGACGAACACCAGGCGACGTTTCGCCAGAGTGGTTAGTAAGTGAAACTTACTTCACTCAAATAAATATGACGAACGCAAAGGCGACGTTTCGCCACTTACTTTCGAAAAAGGCAGCACACGTCTCAGGGCACCACTCACCCCGCCACGGCACCATATACTGTGCCGCTGCCTGTGTTGTCTTGCCATAGCCACCACTCAAAAGGCGGAGAGCATAACGCCCACCTGGCAGCACCTCGACCACTTTGTATGGACCGCGCATGCCGGGATCAAGTTTTCCAGTGACCTGAGAAAACTTTATAACAAAAACACAATCATTTACATTAAATTGATGTGGTAGACGCCTTTGTTTATTGACGCGCTCATCTTGTTTAGCCTGGTTGTCCCTCAGCAGCTGACGAGTTCTATTTCTGGTGATTTCTCGTAGGGCCTCTCGATTGGGTGATGACGATTCGATAGCCACATCACGTACTAGCCCTCGAATGACAGGGGTGGTGGCTTCGGTACCGATTAAAAGGTTCAATGGTGAAGCCTGTGTAGTTTTCTGTTTCGTCACGTTCAGCACTAGTTGAAGCTTCCATACGGTGTCAGACCATAATGTGTTCTTGTGGTTAACTTGAATGCGTAACATGTTGAGAACTGTTCTGACATACCTCTCCACTTGTCCGTTTGCATGATGCATTTCCGGAGTTATGGTGTGCAGGTCACAACCTAGCTCGTTAATCCACGTCGTGAATTCTTTTGACTCGAACATGCGACCCTTGTCAGCAATTATTAGCTTGGGCACACCGAACAGTGATATAGCTTGCGTAATAACTCGTCTAAGCTCTGAAACGTCTTGGCGTTGAATGGGGTATAAAAAGGTGAATTTACTAAAAGCATCTACTATGAGGAACACAAATTTGTATCCTTCCGACTGTGGCAGAGGACCTAAAGCATCGACATGAATAGTGTGAAATGGAGTGTCAGGTTTTTTCCACGAAGTAATATTCTGCAAGGGTGCACGCGGAACCCTTTTCTTAGAAATACATGTGATGCAGTGCGCTATATATTTGATCATGAATTGTTTTAGCCCTGGGAACCAGAAATATCTTAAAATAAGATCGTAAGTCTTTTCAGCTCCTATGTGTTCGTGTTCGTCATGGAACACTCTGAGAAGACTAAGTCGATGCCCTTTGGGGATGTAACAAAGAAGGCGTTGTTGTTCACCCACTGGAGAGTACTTGTAATACAAAAGATCATTTTGTACGAAATAACGGCTAGAATCAAGGTCACCATTAAGAAGTTTCTGAACGAGCTCTTGGGTCTCATTATCAGCTCCCTGAGCTATTTGAGCCCAATTACGAGGTTTAGAAATTTGGTTTACGCTGATAACGGGGTTGCGGCTCAAGTAATCCGCGTGTGGCATTAATGCACCTTTTCTGTATTCAACCGAGAACTCGAAATCTTGCAAGTAAGTCCACCAACGAGCTACACGGGGCAGTAAGTCTTTCTTTCGTGCTGTTGACTTGAGCGCATTACAGTCAGTCACCACAGTGAACTTCAGCCCAACAAGATAATGCCGAAAGGTCTGAAGGGCTTTGACTACCGCCAAGGTTTCGAGCTCGTAGGAGTGATATTTACTCTCAGCCCCCTGAGTTACTTTACTAAAATAAGAAACGACGTGTTTCTTGCCATCAGGGTGTATTTGTAAAAGTACAGCCCCGTAGCCTACACTACTTGCATCTGTATGAACTTCCGTAGGAAGGAGTGGGTCGAAGATGGCGAGGACAGGTTCGTTTGTTAGTCGCGTAACCAAATTTTGGCGAATGGTTTCACACTCAGCAGTCCAACTAAATTTAACGCCTTTACGAGTCAAATAAGTGAGTGGGGTAGTCAAAGTGGCATAGTTCTTTATATACCGGCGAAAATATCCAGCAAGGCCAAGTAACTGACGTACTTGCTTTACATTCTCTGGCGGTGTCGTATTAACTAGAGCCTCAACTTTTCGTGGGCTCGGCCTAACCTGACCCCGACTAATAAGCCTACCCAAGTATTCCACCTCGGTAACTAAAAAAGAGCATTTCCGAAGGTTAACAGAGAAACCGGCCCGGGTGAGTGTATTTAGTGTTTTGCGTAATAGTTGGATACCTTCTGTAACTGTACTACTCATGAGAAGAACATCATCGATGTAAACTAGCACGTTACCCTCGTTAATAAGCTCATGCAAAGTATCGTTTATGATACGCTGGTACACAATAGGAGAGTTTGCCAAACCATATGGCATTTTGACATACTCAAAATGCTCTTCTGGCGTAACGAATCCAGTAAGAGATATGCTCTCCTCTTTAAGGCGAATCTGATGGAACCCTGTGGCCATATCTAGACTAGAGAAGTATGTATAACTGCCTAGCCGGTCAATATGATCGTCAATCAGGGGAAGGGGATAGCGATCCTTTATAGTGATACGATTGAGGGCTCTAAAATCAACGCAGAGCCTATCAGAGCCGTCTCGTTTCTTGACTAGAATTATAGGGCTCGCATAAGCTGATTTAGAGCGCCTTATTATACCCTTGTCCAGAAGATCTCTAGTTATTTCCCTTACCTTGAGTTTTTCCTGATGAGAAAGCTTGTAAGGTCTGTATACTACTGGTATCGAACTAGTGAGCTTGATTTCCATCTCGCCCGTCTTAACAGTAGTATTGGCAGTGCCAGAAATCAAAAAATCAGTGAAGTCTTTTATAACTGACCTAAGAGCTTCTAACTCTTCACCCTGAAGAGGCGTATTTATCTTAAGTTGGTCAATTGATTGCAGGGTATTAACAATTCGAGCGTTATTGGAGTGCGTAAGGTTTTGCCTATCTTTTGTTCGCACAAAAGTTATACCGTCACGGTTAAGAACGTCCGTACCTATAATTATTGGAGTGTTCATATAAGATGAAGGAACCACTACTAAATCGACTTCAACCGATATATCGCTAAACTCTACTGTAGTGGTCACATAAGATGTACAGACTAACTCTTTATCACTTATGCCTTTTAATATGCAACGTTTAGGTTTTGGTTGGCATGGAATATATTTTAAGACATCCGAAGAAATGAGAGATACATCGAGGGCCCCGCTATCAATGAGTACATCTACTGGTACACCATCTACGACAGCGCTGACTACGTCGTTACCTTGAGTGGGCTTCACTTGACTAGAGCAAAGGTTAACATTACGCGGGTTACGAGTTTCTGAACGCGCCTTCGCGAAACAGGTATCCTCGGTGTGTCCTCGCTTTCTACAGAACGTGCACGAGTCGCTAGCTACTGTTTGCTTGTTGGGAGTCGCATCTGCCTTTGACCGTTTGCAGTTACGACTTATATGTCCGCGTTGGTTACAATTAAAACATTTAGGACCTATACGAATGGTAGGTTTGTGTGACGTTGAGTTCTTAGAAACAACAGAGGTGTCACTCTTTCCTTTATTAGGTTTCTTATAAATCGATAGAAACGAGACAATGCTTTCAGGCGATAAATCTGCATTGGCTGCGGTCGCACGAATTTGAGGGTTATCTATACCACGAATGACAATGAGTGTTCTCAAGTCGTCACTTAGTCCCTGAACTATCCTCAAACGTAACAAGGTGCGACGTGCATATTCTGCGTATGTGGGATATTTATCTGACGTCGCATTCATAGCGTCAAACAAAATGTTTGCATAGTCCAACTTAGTAGGGCATAAAGATTTAAATTCTCGTTTAAAGTTAGACCACGTCCGGTCATTGGTAACCCACTCACTTAGCCATACCTTGGCATCACCCTTTAGACAGGAACCTACACGTGACAGACACTCCTGATCGCCCCACCCGTTGGCGTCTTTGGCGCGATCTACTTCCTCGCACCATACTTCGATGTTGTTTAAAGATGGGTCGAAATGAGAAACGAAGTAGTGCTGTGATCTCACAGGTTGTATGGTTTTAATAGCTTGCATTAAAGCATGTGCGAGGGTAGATGCCTCAGAGGTCGCCGAACAGTCTACCTGTAACGTGCCTGACCGAACAGGGCTTGGCGTTCTTGTGACAGGCGACCGGGCCTTATGCACATAATGCTTCGCGTTACGAGAGCGAGAACATGACCTTACACGAGTGTGACTCCGAGAACGACCCCGCGATGAAACGTTGGAATCACTACGCGACCTATGTCTATTTTTATTACGCGGACGACGCCTAGTCTTATCGCGAGAACCGTGCCTATCATCATCACTTGAGTCGGACCGCGTCAAGCAACGTGAGCCATTACACAGATCACGACGCCGTTCCTGGCTGCTAGGACTACGTCTACGAGACTTACCACGCGAGGCGTGCCTACCGCGATGTCTATGTTGTTGCCTATCACGCGATCTACGTCTAGATAACTCTCGTACACGGCTACGTGATCTGGATCGTCCCATTTTTATTTTTATTTAAACACTTACACTTATACAGCACTTGAACACAATAAAGAAAACAATCAAGTGGGTAGATCAATCACCATTTGATTAACAACAAAATTCTAGACTGTTTTCACTGCATGTGGGTGGAAGAAGTCCTTTATCCCACTTCTGATTTTAGGTTAGAAGTGAAAATAACTTTAAAAAAAATACAAGTCAAGAACACAATGCTTTTATATTTTTCACCAATTAACAAATAACTTAAGCTATAGGTTTATTAGTTCTAATTACACACAATAGTGATTGATACCGCACTGAATTTAAGAAAATAACCATAAAATGACTCACGCCGCCGAACGTACAGAACTCCAACCGTTATGACTGCTCACAAGCAAATGGGCTCGATATAAAAATACACTTCCTTTTATAGTCACTAGTAGGTAGTTTAACAAAATAAGTGGGAGTTTTGCTTATAGTATATATTTTAATAACCAGTTATTTAAATAAAATTAAATTCGGGAGCACAATAATAAACATAAATGAAGTTGCCACTCTATTACCCAATATAAATATTTCTTATAACTTCTCTAAATATAACTTCTCTATGATGGAGAGGTAGCACTCATGGTGCTCGAATTTTTAATGAGTCATCACTCAAAGAGTGGTTCGAGAGAGGGTTATTTAGAGGGCGACTTTTAGGTGACTCTGTATACAAATTAGAGCCATATTTATTCACTCCTCTTTTAAGACCTCAAAACCGTAGTGAGGAAAAGTATAATGAGGCACATATTGCTACCCGTAACACTGTAGAACGCTGCTTTGGAGTCTGGAAGCAAAGATTTCAGTCTCTTCTACATGGCATGAAAATGTGAAGACTACTATAGTTGCTCTTGCAGTGCTTCACAACATTGCAGTTGATCATGGAGACATGCAGTTAGAGGATAGCAGTGACTGTGATGTGTCAAATGAAACAATCCAACCAGCTTCAAGGGCAAGTGCAAATGCTAATGCAGTTCTACAAACTTTTATTAGAACCCACTTCAGTGAATAGTACATATAAATACTCTAGTATATAATACTGTGTCCTAAAAATAAGGTAACATTTGAATTTAAACTGCGCGCGTCGAAGGATATGGAGATTTTTTTTAGGTTGGTAGTACTGTCAGTAACATTTATGTCAAATTTACATGTCAAAATATTCATTAGTGTTTGAGATACGCGTCGTTTTGTGAGCTGCTAAAAGTGAGATATTCGTTTTTTGCGATGTCGAAATTTGTTGAGCAAAGAATTTGCATTAAATTTTGTTTGCGGAATCAATTTTCTGCTGCGGATACGTTGAGGATGGTGCAAAAAGCCTTTGGTGATGAGGCTATGTCTAAAAAAAATGTTTACAAGTGGTATAGTGAGTTCCAAGCCGGCCGTGAACGTGTCGAAGACGAAGAGCGTCCTGGGCGACCACCAACCTCAACCGACGAAGCTCACGTCCAACAAATCAAAGATTTGGTGTTGAAAACGGTCGATTAACGATTAGAAACCTTGCTGATGAGGTTGGCATATCGAAAGGCTCGGTCAATATCATTTTAAAGGATGTTTTGGGCCTTGTATTCTTGGTTTTTACACCACTATAATGCACCATCCCATACTGTACTCGTAATTCGTGATCATTTCGCCAAAAACTCAACCCATATCGTTCCGCAACCACCGTATTCACCTGATCTGGCGCCGTGCGACTTCTGGCTGTTCAGCAAGCTCAAAAGACCGCTCCGGGGACACCATTTTGATACGATAGAGGAGATTCAAGCCGCAGCGAAGACGGAACTGAAGGCCATCCCGGAAAGTGACTACACTGATTGTAGTCACTTTATTCTTTAGAAAATTCTGACAGAAGAAATTAATATAACGTACCTCAATATAACGACTTCCTCGATTTTAACAAATTCTTCGTAATCCCCTTGAATTGTCCATAAGAGTCAATGTAAAACATATCTTTACATTGCGAACATTTTTTGCGAACAACCTCTTCATAACGAATTTTCAACTATCAAGAAAAAGTATAAATACCTCTAATTAACGAACATTGTCAATCCAAAACTTTTATATAAGGTTCCCACCAATGTATGACTCTTAATCTCATAGTATGTGATTGATGTCGCGACAGGTTTCGACACGCTTTTGTTCGTAAAACAATCATTGTTGTTTGATGGAAAGTAATGTAAACACTGCTGCTCGTCACTATTGTTAAAGATTCAAGTTGAAATGGCTCAGAAACGTAAAAGATGTTCCTTATCGGTCGCAGAAAAGCGAAACATCATTAATTATGTTGACAAAAATCCTATGACGAAAAAATTAGACATAGCTAATAAGTTCGGGATTCCCGCAAGTACATTGGCTACAATTTTAAAATTTATAGATAAGTTTTCAGAAGAAAGTGGTTTGCCTGTAAACAGTAGAAGATTAAAATCATGCGAGTTCAAAGACGTAGATGAATGTGTGTTGAAGTGGTTAAAACAGTGCCGAGACAAAAAGATTACAATAAGAGGCCCTATCCTTCAGGAAGAAGCTCAGCAGTTTACAGTAGAATTGGGACATGCAAAGTTCCGTGCTAGCAACAGGCGGCTTCAAAATTTCAAAAAACGAAACGAGATTGTTTTCCTAAAAATTTGTGGTAAAAGTGGTAGTGTAGATAAAAAAGTATGTGATGATTGGAAATACAAACTGGCAGATCTGACCGCCGGATACGATCCCGAAGACATCTTCAATGGCGATGAAACTGGACTTTTCTATAAATGTTTACCCGACAAAACCTTATCATAGTTTTTAAATTATAGTTTAGTTACATCATAATTGTAATTCAAATCATGCTATATAGAAAGGTCATTGGGCATATCTGACCCGCTTTGCGAAAAGTGGCGGACATTAACCAAAATAGTTTTAAACTAAGGGGAATAATATGACCTTTCACTGCATATAATTATTTTATTTAAAATCGATGGAGAAAAATGTACAGGACCGTTTAAAAAAAAAATAAACAGTTTCAGAGGATTTTTTTTCATCTTATAACCATACAGCATTTTGCACGGATGAGCCAATGTTCAGAAGCATGTATACGCTGTCTCTTTCGCACATTAGACAAGTAGAAAAGGTTTCGTTGCGCTCGCGCACTGACTCACCAACCCCCCACGCAGTCCTTCGTTAGCCACCGTTGCGATCTGTACGTTTACCTGGTTTGTTTTATCTATTGTTTTAACGACTACTATTAGCGTGTTTCATGGACTCTGGTTATTTGCTTTTGGATTGGATTTTCATTGATATGGAAAGACAAAACAGTTCTGTGTCGTGCAATCGATCTGTGTTACGTCGAAGAAAACACAGTCTTAATGCAATGTTTCTCGAAAGGTACCGGGATCTCGTAGTGTTGTTATTACAAGAAATCATACCACGCGAGGTAAGTACTCCGTCTGTACACCATCTATCTATCTATTTACTAAGAAAACAAAGCGCAAGAAGCGAGTCTTTGTTGACCAATCTATTGTTTTTATTTATGTTTTATTTTACACAATCTTAACTATTATTGTACAAAAGCAACCGTAATGCTAAGCATTTTACCTGTACCAGTTAATCTTAGAGATGTGAGAACTTATTGTTTATGCATAAAGAACACCCATAAAGGATTTTAGTGAAATAAAAGATTATTTTTCGTTTATGTTTTTATACAAATGTACAGAATGTTATATCTTGTTTCAGATTTCTTTTGACGGCACATGATCTATATGCCACCCTTGCTGGCAAAGATATGATCGAGCATTGCATAACCAGCAATCAGATGATATGCCACCCCAGCCAGTACAAGAAGGTGCAAATCAAGAAGAAGTTGGAGAGGCGGTGGCGGTCCAACAAATAGAAGTCGGGGATCAACAAGGTCCTGGTTTTATTTCTGTTACTGGATATAGACGTGTATCAAATACAGCGAGACGCTGTATATTTCTAAACTGCAGAGGTATGACTACTCATCGTGTGCCAACCTACGCCAAGTTCTACCTGTTGCACAATCACAATTTGTATATACCAGAACTTGCTAGAGTTTGCCACCCTCATTTAGTTCAAAATGATTGGGAAGAACTTGTGAATGCCCCGGCAACACATGAAAGCTTTAATAATGCTCACGTACTTGACATAATCAAATTGTATAAATGGGGATTAGAAAGCAGGTCTGAAATGGATTTTGAAAATATTGAAGCAATTGATGACAACCACTTCCATTTTTGGACAGCTTTAACTAAAAATCAGTTTATGACTATTTTAGAACAAACACCGTCTCTTCGTAACAGGTTTGATCGTCCTGCTACCACTTTAGGAATTTATTTGACTAAAGTAAGAACTGGTCAATCTGATGAGCGCTTAGCTACGAAATTCCAAATATCTAGAAGAACATTAGAGAGGAAGTTAAAAATAGCGAGAGAATGCTTAACTGAAGATTTTGTTCCACGTTACCTGGGCTTAAATCATATAACCAGAGAAGAAGTGGTGGCAAGAAATCTTCGTATCCCAACCCATATTTTTAGTGGTAGCGAAAATGAACCGGCAGCCATTCTTGTATTCGACGGAACATATATTTACCTTCAGAAGAGTGCGAATTTCCTATTCCAAAGAAAAACCTACAGTCTTCACAAATTCCGCAACCTGGTAAAACCTTTTCTAATCGTATGTACAGACGGCTATATAATAGAGGTCGTAGGACCGTATTCAGCAACTACTTCGGATGCAACTATTATGCGCAGCCTGATGCAAGAAAGCTCAGCTTGGCATTGGTATCTTAGACCTAACGACGTGTTTCTACTGGACCGTGGCTTTCGGGATTCTATCCCTGCCATTGAAGAACGTGGATATAATCCCTACATGCCGCCAACTAGAGGAAGAGGAGAACAGTTATCTACACCTGACGCTAATAAATCTCGGTTAATTACAATGTGCCGCTGGGTGATTGAAACAATTAATGGACGATTTAAGAAAGATTTTAAAATATTTCGACATACATATTTTAATGTTGCAATGCGAAATATGATGACTGATTTTAAAATAACCGCGGCAATTACCAACGCTACTCGGCGGCCATACGAAGACAATATATACGCCGAGCAGTTTATGGATATTATAAATCAAAATATAAACAGAGAAAATGAGTTGGCAGAATACGTATCAACAAATAACTTGAACAGACAAAGAATAGCATTTGTGCCTCTAGATGGAAACAGCCCAGACTTTGAGGATTTTCCACAGTTGAGCTTTGAAGATTTAATCTTATTCACGTTGGGCTCATACCATTTGAGAATCGCAAGGTCTTATTGTCACGAGCACATACGACCAAACGGGGATTATATCATAGAAATGTATCGACACCAACATTTAATTGATAATAAAATATTGATTAGAGGGCGAATCCAGTCACGTCATATTCGAATGAAACAGTATTATACATATATTTTGTTAAACCCAACACAACACGGAAGACAAAGAATAGAAGAATACTACTGCTCATGTATACACGGCCGCCGCACTGTCGGGAGCTGCGCCCATATCGCTAGCATAGTTTATTATCTGGCTTGGGCCAGACATCAGGAAGCAACAGACAACTGCTGCTTTTTTAAATGATTTGATGCTTGATTTGGATCAAATTGAATAAAAAATACATGAATGAATTAGTGTTTTATTCATCTTCCCTATATCAGTTTCTAACACTTGAATCCCGTGGCTCACATTAATGCGACTAATGCCATAGTAAATCAGAGCCATATATCAATAAACTCTGCTATATTTCGTTTGTGTCCGCCATGGGTATGGTTTCCATACTAAGGTGCCCAATGACCTTACTTAGTGGCCGCCATATTAGAGTTATTATTTAGGACTACGCATAGATACTACGTCTCTATCGCGCGTAGGGTCGGATGCTTGGCAATATCGAATATCAATAAAATTATCGATAAAACTGCAGTTATTACTGAAGTAGCAAAGAAGCTCACAACACACTTGATGACTGATTTTTATCATATTTAAATGCTAGAATGCTAGACAAAGTACCTTTTAACCGACTTAAAAAAAAAGGAAGGTAGAAAGAAGTTCGTCACAAGTTTTACAGACAAAGAAGGGGTACTAATGTTCTTAGTTACAAATGTAAAATATTTTTTAGCCTCGCCCGTCTTCGATCTACTAGCTCAGGGAGTAATCGGTCGCGCTCGGTCACTCCATCAAACCACCAGGGGCAATTCAGCCAGCCAGCAGCTCGGAGGGCCATTTTGCTCGGTGCTCTTGCCGGGTGCGAGATAAGGGAGCCGGAACTCTCGCCTCCCCGGTAAAAGAAATCATAAATTTTTACTTTTCTTTTTCCAATGTATTTTACGATTTAGTAATTTTATTTGTTAAAAGGAAGATCCGAGCAATAATGGTTGACTGTACATCAGGGGGCTCTATCAATATGGGCCAAGATGTCATGTTGTACAAGAGCCCTGGTGGCAGTCTTCGAAAATCACCCGAGCCGATTCGGTAAGTTGTTTTTTTATATTTCTAGCTGTCGATGCAGGTTCAAAAGTTGTTTGCAATTTATAATATTATAATTGTTTTCTGTCTTGCTTGCTACGGTGGTCTAGTGGTTGTGTATGGTGACTGTACAACATAATGAACAGTCTCCATACAGAGTATGTAGAACAAACATTTATGTGATGTTTCTAATTTTTAACAAATCATTTGCAATCAAATGTATGTAGTTTGGAACTAGACGGCGCTGTGTGTAAATGGCTCGAAAGTTATTGTTTTTATTTCATATTATTTATATTTGTTCTAGTGATAACGTGGTGGAGAGGATCGAGTCACTGGACATCCCTGAGTGCGAGATCGAAGACGTCCTGCAGAGGGACATGCGCCACAATACCCGCTGGGTGCCGGAGATCCCTGACGCGAGTTAGCAGCGGTCGTCAACGTCGGGAGCGATGCCTACGCCGCTAGTAGACTACGTTAGTGATGGCAGTGGCTTCGATAATGACTGGGACGACGAGTTAGAACCGTCACCTATTGAAGCTGCTGCGCCTAGGGATATACATGACGACGCAGCCCTGGACGCGCCGGTCAGGGATGTCGTAGAAGCTGTTGGAAGAGGTATAGACGACGAAGCCGATCGACTTTTGGGCATGTCGCCAAATTTTACATGGCGCGAAGACTTTGAGTCGTTCAGAGGGTTTCCTGAACAATTTTCAGGACCTACTCCTGGACCACACAGAGACTACGATTCGGTGGATTATGATGCCTTTGTCGGCATTTGGGACAAAGACATCATAGACTGTATCGTCTGTGAAACTAATCGATATGTCCAAAAGACGATCGAAGAATTAAATGCAAAGGGAACCTTGGCAGGAGCATCTCGTTTGCATAGGTGGGAGCCCACTAACGCAGATGAGATCATGGTTCTCTTTGCAATTTTTTAATTTATTGCCATCGATCCGCATACATCACAGGACGAATATTGGAAAAAAGGTATGTCAGTATTTAGGACCCTTATGACCTATAATCGTTACATTTTGTTGACAATTCTGACTCTGGTCGGGATTTGACTCAGAATGGGGCAATAGGTTCAACAAAAGTGCTGTCGCGGAGACTTTTAAAACTGGCCCCTACAATTGCGCATTTAGGATACAAATTTGATTCGTTATATCAGTTAAAGCCTCATATTTCCATTGACGAGTCTTTGACCTTATTCAAGGGCCGCCTGTCTTGGGTCCAGACAATAAGGTCAAAGGCTGCGCGATTTGGAATCAATCAGAAAGCCGAGTAAAGAAATATAAGAATAGCAATGATGCTCAAGGTCAAGCAACCGTACATTTGACTCTAAATATACAAGTTTCCAAGTCTTTTCTACGGAAGAAGAAAAACTGCTAAATGATTATATACTATTCAAAACAAAATAAGGGCCACTAGTTTATTTACATTTAAGTGCACTTTAGTAAACTGAAAGTAACTGATAAGTAGCATTATATTGATATTACGAACTCTTTAATGTTTGATCTCTTTTATGCTGGTGTTCGTGTTCCTAATTTGAAAAGTATTGGCCATCATTTTAAGAAGAAAAATAATTGGATGTTAATCTTATGTTTTTCTTCGATTGTCTTCTTTTCAATTTTAATTGATTTATTTATCATCTCGCGTTAATCATGCCACCAGTACGAAGGCACATGAATACAATTACAGCAACCAGAGCCATAACTATGATTCAAGAAGGACGTTTTCAGCGTTACGTGGGTTTGCCGACAGCTCGTCCAAAATGTATGGAATCGTTTCCAAGAGACCGGCAGTGTTTCCAGGAGACCCGATTCAGGTAGAGTTCGTGTAACAACGGTGCACGAGGATCGGTACGTCCAACTAAGTGTAGAGATAGAGTATGCATACGAGGCTTCAGGAGTGTATTGCTAAGAGATATATGTATGTCCTCCATACTCGTTACTAAAAAGAAGAAACAAAAGTGACAAGAATAGTATTTTGTCTTTTCCCGGTGATTTCTTTTGTTCATGTTTTTCATTCAAAATGGCCAATTTCATTATGAACTTAAAAAAACAAGTCATGATCATTATTTTAAACAATTGTTAGCCTATATTATAACCAAGAACATTATTTTGTAGTTACATAAGTTAAACAATTTAATGTCTTTATTGTTTTCATGGTACAGCAAAAAATCTTAGTGGCCCTTATTTTGTTTTGAGTAGTATATTATCAAATGTTGTAAGATGCATTATGGACTTACGACGCACATACGTCAATTATTAAATACTAGTCATAAGTCAATTTTTTAAAAGAAAAGGTTATCAACCGGTAGTAGCTAAAATAGAGAGAGAAATACTCCAGTAACAAGAATTGACACTTCACTCCTTTGTCTTAATGTGACAAGACAACCCAGCTACAGACCTGGTTTCTGCCTGCCGGCTGAGAAAGATAGTTGCCTAAATTCTTTGACTCTCAAAAAATATTTTAAGTGTTTATTCTTACCGTTACGCGCTTGAAAACCGACATCAATACAACAAAAATGTAAGTAAGTGCTATCTAAATAATTAAGGATCTTTGTGGTTCAGTGGATATATTATGTATTGTTCACTTTTAAGTCTATTTGGTCTAAACTTCCTTTAATAATAACAATCGCAGGTTCAAATCCTAGTCGTTAACTAATGAGTTATTATCAATTGTGATTGTGAGGCGCTCATAGCCAGTTGCACTCACTGATCGGTAAACGATTAGCGAGGTTACGCAACGTTGGGTGCGGTCAGTCTATAGATGGGTGACCGCTTAGTGGTATTTCATCTGAGCGTCTCCGTGAGAGAGCACGTAAAAAGTCGGTCCCGGCTGTTGTCAAATTGATAACAGTCATTAAGCCATGTCAGAGGCCTATGGGCGGCTTGAACAACTCTTGACAACAGGTTGGCCACTAACCACACGAAAAGAAAAAGGAACAGTGATTGTAACAAGAAATACTAATCTTTGTGTATTATTTGCAGGTCTGCCTCCGAAAGTGAATACTCGCATTCCATAGTGGATAGAGCACCGCAAGCTAAGAAGCTAAAGAAAAAGGTGACGAAGCGCAAAGCTTTCCCCAAAAAAAGCCTTCCGAGTCGAAATCGAGGTAATATTTTAATACTGCCTGTATATCTAGTTTTATAGTGCTGTGTGTTATAGATATTTAAGTGTTATATACATATAAGTCCTCTACTTAGATTTGAAACAGATACCTAACACACCTATAAGATACTCTTTTTGTATAGTACGTTTAGTGAGTAACAACTTTAGATAAAATATACCTTACCTAGGTATATACAGGCTGTCCCGTAAATAATGGATCAAACGAAAATGGTAGATAGCTAGCTTGATTACCTACAACTAATTTGAACAGTTTTTTTGAAATACCTTAGGATTGTCGAGAAATAATATGCCATGGTTGCAAATAATGACATTTTTTAGATCTTTTTTCTTATAAACATTGCTAGATAGATTTCCAACATATAATCATATCATTTCTGCAAATGACATTCCATACCTTTAAAAAAACAATTCAGAAAGTGAATATTTATTTTATTTGATCTGGATGACTAAACTTCAAAAAAATCTCCTGTAAGAAAAATTTATGGCTCCGAAGTGTACCATGATTTTAAAAACATGTACAGTTAATGAGGTTTCTAAATTTGTATAAAACATACGGTTAACTACTTTAATTGCAAAATTGTTGCTATGAATCTGAAGTAAGGGGCAAAATCATAAAAATCGAAATTAATGAAATTTGTGTGAAGATCCTTCTTTTCTCACTTTCGGAATGATTTAAAGACAGTCTACGCGCTTGTAATACTAATAATAGCATTATTTCTCAATTTGGCATCGTTACCTGCCTCAAGGTCAAGTATTAACAAAGGCAAAAAAAGGGACAAGACGCCATGAGTGAAAGTGATAGATTTTTCTTTTGGATGCTATTGTTGTCACTCCGGTTTTTTCGTCCTTCGAAAAAACCGGATTAAAAAAACTGTTCAAATTAGTTGTAGGTAATCAACAGTGATCGGAGTAGGTAGATTGAAATGGGGTCATTGATCCGAAACGTATATATTAATATGGACATTCCTCCGGAATTCGTGGATTATTAAAAAAAAACCGGAACTTATGTAGGAATTTTATTCTGCCAGAGTGAAAGGAGTCATTTGATGATTTGCCATCCTCAAAAAAAGGTAGGAGTTGTAATAAAATGAGCAATATTATTCTTTATTATTCTTCATATTTTTTTTAACGGCACACAGTCACGATTTGACAAAACCCAACGACCAATCAGAACAAAGGATCATGGGTGGTACAATAACCGGTTATCAGAACAATGCGTACGCCCGCCGACGACATGCCAGGTAGCTCACTCGTTTACTTCGGTTCGTAGAGTGCGCATCTTTGTTTGTTACTGTGTTGTGAAAACGTTACTTGACCCTGGCTTGTGTACATACTGACTTCTGGAATCTGCTCTAAACCACAATTTGGCTCGAATATACGGACTCAGATTTTTCACTATTGAATTGGATCTACATATTTAAACCAAGCTTTGGTAAGTAATATTTTACTAGTTACAAGGAGTATAAAGCATGTTTGGATGTACTATAAGAATATTTTTAGTATTGTGTTTGTTCGCTTAACCTGCTGAACATACCATGAGTCTTAATATTGTTAAATCTTTAATAGAGTATGAACCAGTGAGCTTAGTGCGAAACAAAATTATGATATTCTAGTAATGTAGTCGCAATTCAGCTAACTCCACTATTAACCGACATTTTACTGGAATCCGTATATAATTTGAATGCCCTGTGTCCTCTTGCAATGTATTGGTAAAATAAATTACTATAGGCCTTATCTACTTCTCTACAAAATATTCTACGTAACAAGCCCTTTCATTTGATATATACAGGGTGATTTTGAAATCGTGTAATTCCTTTTAACCACGCATTCTACTGGTGATATAGAATAACCCTGACCATATTTTTATTTAATTAGATTTATTTTTTTTGAAAAATTATTTTTCCGTTTTTTTCGTGAAATGGTGTCAGATAGTCATATGTTAACCAACCGAGGCAATTTTAATCAAAAAATCAAAAAAAAAAACATATTAATAATTAATGTCGTAACTAATAACGGGCGGTCCTTTTTATTGCCCCTTATTATTTACGACGTTAGTTATTGTTATGTTATCATTTTTAAATTAAAAAAATATTAAGATTGTGTCAGGTGGTTAAAATATGACTATATGAAATCATTTCATGAAAAAAATCTGTACTCTAATTTTGCCGAAACCATTATTCTAATTAAGAAAAAATATGGTCAGGGTTATTCTATATCACCAGTAGAATGCGTGGTTAAAAGGAATTACACGATTTCAAAATCACCCTGTATATATATTGATGGAATTGTAAAAAAAAAAAAATTGTCCGCCATCTTGTAGCGGCAGCCATTTTGGATTGACAGGAAGAGGGTGAAATTTCAATGACTAAATTTGATCCACGAAAAATAAAACAAACGGAGTAAGCTAAATAAACTAAATGAAATGTAATTTTTTCATGTCTTTGTTTTAGGTGATATATACGAGGTTCCATCTCTAAAACAAAGTTCAGATATGGCAAACGTCAAGGCTGAAACTGTAGAAAAATGGATATCCGGTCATCCCGAACTACTTTACGATCACGCTAGTGGTACAATATACTGTTCAAAATGTGAAAGCCATTTGAAAACCATAAATAAAGGAAACGTTAAAAGACATATCGAAGGAGCAGTACACCAGGGAAAGTTTAAGCGGCCCGAAGAGGAATTTTATTTCGATCTTATAAAATTTCTCATTTTGTGCAATATTCCGTGGTCTCAGATGAAAAATACTACTTTTCAAGATTTCTTTAAAAGATATATGTGTAGTACCTGTTGTTGTACGTGTACTAATCGTACTCTGCCAGATGAATCACAGTTACGGAAAGTTTACTTGGACAAGTTTTTTAAGAATAAAATCAATTCGATTCGGCAAAATTATAAAAATGAGAAACTATGGATATCATTAGATGAAACGACAGACTTTTTAGGTCGCTATATAGTCCATTTTTTAATAAAACCATTACATCCTAGCAATTTGACTAGACCTTATTTGGTAGCATGTAAAATGCTAACTGTAGTTAATGGACAAACAATCACGCAATTTGTGTTAGAATGTTTGGAAAGCTTTTGGGAAGATTCTTTTGAATCGAAGGTAGGTAACATTCTTGTCCTCTGCACTGATAGCGTTGCATATATGCTGTCTGCAGGACGAAATTTAAAACAATACTTACCTGAAATGAAGCACGTAACATGTTTGGCGCACTCTCTTCATCGCGTATCTGAGCAAATTAGGTTAGAATATCACGATGTTAACATTTTAATAGCAAATGTTAAAAAGGTATTTTTGAAAGCCCCAAGTAGAGTCAAAATTTTAAAAGAAAAATATCCAGATTTGCCGCTACCTCCCCAACCAGTTGTTACAAGATGGGGCACTTGGTTAGAGGCAGCATTTTATTACGCTCAAAACTTTGAAAAAATAAAAGAAGTATTATCTTGTTTAAGCAGCTCTGATGCGGTATCTATTCGAGAGGCAAAAAATATTATAGAAAAAGAAAATTTAAAGGAAGATTTAAATTACATTAAAGACAATTATTTTATAATTCATTTGTCTTTAAAAGAATTGCAAAAGCATAATTTATCGTTGACAGATTCACTTTTAGCATTTGACAACGTCAGAGATGCTATAAATCAGTGCAATTCAGAAAATATAAAAAATAAAATAGAACGTGTTATGGAACGAAACCCAGATTTAGACACACTTAGAGAATATAGTGAGGCCATTGAAAAAAATGAAGCACATAATTTAATACTTTTTTTAAAATTTGCTCCTTTGACATCGTCAGATGTAGAACGGTCTTTTTCCATTTATAAATGGACTTTAGATGTTAAAAGAAATAGGTTGAAAATAGAAAATATAGAGAAACTCATAGTTATATATTTTAATTGTAAGGATCAGGATTACCAGGATGCTGACATTGTAATCGATGAAGATTAAAAATGTGAATAAATGTAAAATGTACATATTTAACAATAAACAATCTTGATTTTTATCTTTTTTCTTTATTCTACCCCTTTTTTTTTGGTCCTAAAATCTGACTAAAATCAACCTTTTCCTTCGTATGCCCTTTACGTTTCAGAGTCGTGGTGCATCCTTAGAACAGTCTCACGACCCCAGCAGGCATTGGCCCTCTATGGGGCCCCGTCATTTATTCTACCCTTAATGCAAATTACCATGACCCCTATGAAAATATTTAAATTTAAGTGCAACAATTTATGTCTATCTATAAAAGTTCTAGCCATAAAAGGCTAAAAATAAAAATTAAAGCTTCGATCGGAATTCGATTGTTTTTATTATTCAACAGATAAATAATGAATTAATTTAGTTTTGATACCTTCCTTTAAATTTTGAATTGAGTAGGAATAATATCACTACCAACATTAACAATATTTAATTGAATCCGGAAATACCGGAGTTACTTTCCGGGAAAATGGCTTATCCATGTTATTCTTTCTGTGTGCATTTATGATACAAGTACCAAAAATCAATCTACCTACTCCGATCACTGGTAATCAAGCTAGCTATCTACCATTTTCGTTTCATCCATTATTTACGGGACAACCTGTATAAATATATCTACTGTCAATCAACTTAGTCTATTGCAATCTACTGTTGAACGACCTCAGCCTAAGCCTTCCGCATCCAGCGTAAACAGCCTCTTTCGTTATAGTAATTTATTATTTTTATATTTACAGTAAAAATAACAACGAAAAGAAACGCAGCTCAGATCTCTTCGGCTTAGAAGAGGATGTGGAGCGACCACTAACTTCGTGCTCTGATCTCGGTTCGTCCCTCATGAGCCGTGTCGACAACGGGAAGGTGAGAAGGAAAGTGGACTTGTCAGGGGAATTTTACGTAGACATTAAGGTTTACGCTAAGGGTGACGTGGTCTCCATCCCTCGTGAGGATCGGTGGAGAAAGGCGTTGGTCGCGCTTAAATTACAATTAGACCGAGGCTCTCTGCAGTGGAATGCGCTGCAAAAATTCATGCAAACGAGCGCATGAATTATTTAATGACGCAGAGCCCACGTATTACAGTGACAATATTCATTTTAAATAGGTACTATAATTTTACGATTAATTTGTTCTTTTTACGATTATATCATTAGGTACGTCATTCTTTTTCATTGATGCACTTATATTTTTATTGAGATATTTAGAATTATTTATAATAATGTAGGATGAATTTTATGTAGACATCAAAGCCCATGCCAGAACTATATAGCATTGGTCACACTGAAATTACAGTTACACTGAGGCTTTCTGCAGTGAAATGCGCTGCAAAAATTCATGCAGCGAGCGCATGAATTACTTAGTAAGGACCTGTTTAGTATAGTGACGACATTCGTATAAATATATGTAATTATTTTTTGTTTAATTTGTTCTTTTTGCAGTATTATTAGATCATTTTTTTTCATTAAAACACATATTTTATTGAAACACTTAAATAATTTTTATTCTGATCTCATTTTCGTACCTCTAAAATGCCTTTCTGTACTGTCTGTAATATATCTGTTGAGCGCAAGCACTGGATAGGTCACATACGCAGCACCAATCACAAAAACAAAAATATTTCTAATTTTTGCGATGATGTTGAATTAATAAATTCTGCATTTCGAAATCGCATTGCTTCCTATAGAATTGTTAATCAATATGAGAACTGTTCCTTGACTTCATTTTTAATTAGCATTCATGAAAAAATTAAGTCATTAATAGACTTGTCCCTTAAACAACATACTTGCGTGAAAATTAACTTAGAGTATTTTGCTTTGTTTTTTATGTTTAAAAATGACTCTCAAGAGATGAAATCATTTTGTACAAAAAATTATACACTTCATCAAAACTATGAATATAATATCTCAAATTAAATGCATTCTAACAAAAAAGGTTGAAGAATTCCAGGATCGTGATAGTGGCTGGACATTCTTGAGTAGCTCTCACTTAGAAGTGAATATTAACAAATATCAACCTTTGCGCGGTTCAGGCTTTATTGAGTTGCCGGCTACTATAAAGCTAAAAAAGCTTCTAATAATATTATCAAGAAATAAAAAGGTGACAATCATAACCAGATAAATTATGAAAAAATACTGGCAAAAATGTTGGTAATTTATATTGTAAGTTACAATAACTATGAGCTGCGCAGCGATATTTACCCGTCAAATGACAATGGTCTCGGACCCTATCACCAAACAATAAATGCTCACAAATATGACAAGTTACCGCGTTATCAAAGTCGTGCGCATTGATATCGGTGTAAATCATAGGAACTTGTTTTTTAAAAATATTGTAAATTTTATTTGCATCGTTGTAAATAGAATTTACGAAATTTGATACACAATCCAAACCACGATAAGAAACGTAACGATTATAATTTTTGTCTAGCGCGCACGTAATATGATAAGCGAAAGCAACAGGCACATGTCGCTGACGGTGACTAATCGATATGCCCAAAAGACGATGTAAATATTCGAAATAATGATGAGTATTGCTTTTTATGGTCAATTGTTGCTGCTTTATACCCAGCCAACAGTCACCCTGAAAGAGTATCATCTTACCCTGATTTCCGGAATGTGTTAAATATAGAAGGCATAGAATTTCCATTGACTTTCTCAGATATTGCCAAGTTTGAAGTAAATAATCCAAAAATTTGTGTTTACATTTATGGGCTAAAAAATAGTACTGTGGTAGGACCTCTATATAAATCAAATAATTTAAAGAAAAAAGTAATTCATTTACTTTATCTAGAAAGCGATAATTTGTCACATTACTATCTAATCTACTATCAAAGATTTAGTTCCTAAAAACTTGAATGAATCTACAAAGCGGACCTGGATACTTTCCTCCCTTGAAATATCCGTCGCTTCTTTCAAGGGAGGAAAGTATCCAGGTCCGCTTTGTAGATTCATTTAAGTTTTTAGAAACTAGTTTAGAAAAGTTGGTTAATACTATGAAAAAACAAGAGTTTAAATGACTAAAATCTTATTTGCCTGAGAAAAGACAATTTGAGCTCCTTACTCGTAAAGGAGTGTATCCGTATGACTATATGTCCCAATGGACTCGTTATGAAGACGTGTTTGCCTAATAAAACCAATTTTTATAACTCCTTGTCAAACGAGCTAATTACTGATGATGACTATAAACACGCGCAATCCATTTGGTCAGTGTTTAATATTAAAAACATGGGTATGTACACAGATTTATATCTTAAAACCGACGTTTTATTGCTAGCAGACGTGTTTGAAAGTTTCAGAAAAACTTGTAAACGGTACTATAATCTCGATCCAGCGTTTTACTTAACAGCACCAAGTCTATCATTCGATGCAATGCTTTTGAAAACAAGCGTTAAATTATAATTGATTAGCGATGTAGAAATTTTTAGAATGATACAATAAGGTATTCGTGGAGGTGTTTGTATGTGTTTCAAACGACATGTCAAAGCCAATCATAAATATTTAGATTCTTACGATCCAACTCGTCCAAATGCATTCATCGTTTATTTAGACTGTAACAATTTATATGGTTATAGCATGTGTCAATCCTTGCCCTATTCAGATTTTAGATTTATGTCAAGTAATGAAATAAATAATTTACATTTGAACTGCTAAAGCTCTCGATGGCACAGAATATCTTATTTTATTTATAATATTTGTGCAATCATACTTATTATTACAGATATCACAAAGCAATATAGCTTCCAGTTGCAGTCGTCTAGATTTCAAGTCAAGCAGTTTGTAATTATTTAAAAGTGACTTGTAAGGTAAACGTTTACGATAGCATTTATAATTAATATGACGTAAGAACTTTTTCTGTACCCTTTCTAAGCTTTCCTCATATTTATTATATAATGGGTTCCATATAGAAACAGCGTATTCAAGTTGTGGCCGTATTAACGATTTAAAGAGATAAATGAGAGTGGATGGATTCCTAAATTGATCAGAAGACCGCATGACAAAGCTATACATTTGAAAGGCTTTACTGGTGATATTATCTATGTGTATGTCAAAGTGTAACTTGCTATCTATTTTTATACCCAGGTCTCTTATATTTTGTACTTTATCCAGAAGAGTGCCACAAAGTGAGTATGTGAAAGGGCTTATCGTTTTTCTTTTAAAGAAGCTAATACTTTTACATTTATTGAGGCTAAGTTCTAATTTATTTTCACAACAGTATGAACTGAATCTATCAAGATCTTCTTGTAGTAATATATGATCATGGTAATTCCTTATCCTTAAGTATATTTTTAAGTCATCAGCGTAAAGGAGATAAATAAATGAGCTGCTATGTAGAAAACATTTATTTATGTCGTTAATGAAGATGACAAACAATAATGGACCCAAAATAGACCCTTGTGGGACGCCCGAACTTATATTTGAGGTGAATGACTCGCAACCCCCAATTGCCACCTGTGTTCTGTGTTCTATTAGAAATATAAGATTTGAACCACCTCTAAAGATTTCCCCTTATACCATTGTACGCAATTTTTTCTAGCAGCTTAAGATGGTCTACTCGATCAAATGCTTTGCGGAAATCTGTATAAATACTATCAATTTGAACATTTGCGTCCAGTCCCTCAAATAAATCAGTTGTATACGTTAAAAGATTCGTTATAGTTGAACGCCTTTTTACAAAACCGTGCTGCTGCTGTATAATATTATTATGCAAAAAAGGATAGATAGTATTATGGACTAGCCTTTCAAAGACCTTTGAGAGAACTGGCAATATCGATATAGGCCGATAATTTTCTATGTCGCTTCTTGATCCACCCTTGTGTACAGGGACTATACGTGCACTTTTCCATATTCTGGGGAAAACGCCATCAGAAAGACATTTATTATATAGATATTGGAGAGGCTCATCAATAACTGTTGCAGTTTCCCTAAAGAAAATGGCGGGTATGTTGTCAACACCAGCACCTTTAGAGACGTCAAGAGATTTTAAAGACTTACAAATTTCTGTTCTAGCTAAATTGATATTGTTAATTATACAATTGGACGCATTATCTGACATACCAAGATCATTACAATCTAGATTATCAGGTACAGAAGACGGCTGGAAGACCGATAGAAAGAATTCACTAAATAAATTACATGCCTCATCGAGGTTACTGGCCTTTGACGTTTTATAATGCAAATTACTAGGAATATCTGTTGATCGCTTTCGACGAGATATATAGCTCCAAAAATATTTTATATTATCCCTGATACCAATTTCTAATGAACTCATATATTTCTTGTAACGGTTTTCTGAGGCAATCTTAAACTCCCTCCTATATATAGAAAAAATATTATAGTTCGATTCGTTATTATTTTTTTTCATTTTAATCCATGCTTTATTCTTTTTCTTAAACAACTGTATCAATTTAGGGGTGAACCAGATTGGGTAAGAATGCGATTTAATATTTTGTAAAGGCGTATGTTTTTTAATTATGAAATACAATGTCTCGTAAAAACAAGAGACAGCTGCTTCTATTTCTTTATTCTTAAAGAGTTCCATCCAATTTATTTTTGACAATGCCTGTTTAATTTCATCATAATTAGCTTTTTTAAAACAATATTTATAACATGGCTTCCGTTGCATGTAACTATTATTATTTGTAAACGGAACCGAAACCCAAAAAGGTGGATGGTGTTCATCCGGAGATACTAATGAGTTAGGCACTGGTAATAAAATACAGTCCAATATGTTGGTGAAAAATAAATCGAGTGTAGTACTATTATGATTCTTCAATGTATTTATTTGATAGCAATTTGATACCGTCATAAAATTATTTATGCACCTATGTATTGGGCTTAAGTCACTATTATTAAGACATTGTTTATACGGCTCAGTATTTATCCAATTTAAATTAGGTAAATTAAAGTCCCCAATAATAAATATATTCTCTACGCTATTTCTGTCATCTAAAATTTTATTTTGCAATGCATCAAAATATTCGTAATAAATCTGATGGTTTTGTTTCGGTGGAATGTAAACAGCGCCGATATAATATTGTGTTTTAGCTAGCTGTAGTTCGATAAAAACCTGATCTATGATGGGAGGGGCGGGGCCGATCGGTGCGAGTGCGCAGGCCGCGCAGAGCGCCCGCCGCACCGCAACCAGTACACCACCGCCGTCGCGCCGGCCGCTCGCTACTCGATCGCGGTCGGCGCGATACACTAGATATCTGTTATCAATGTACTCGTTATCTGAGATGTCTGTATGCAACCAAGTTTCAGTTAGTATGATAATATCGTATGAATGTGCTAGTGTATTCATGAACAGTGTGTGTAATTTGGTCCTGAGTCCCCGGCAGTTCTGGTAATAAATGGAAATATTATGTGTGTTAGCCATTTTTAATTACGTATACAATAAATGATTTAGTTCTCAGACATGCATTCATGTTACAATTATATTTGAGTGTTATTATTGCTTTACTCCAGAACCGCCGTGTTAAAAGGATTGAGTGATAACAGATAGACAAAATATAACTATATTTTATAATAAATATATACGATAGTTCGTAGACATAGTACAAATAAAATATATATGTTTTAGGATATATATATAAAATATACATATCAATGCTTATACATACACTTAATATGTAATACCAGAAGACTTTTAATGTTAAATTGGTGAATGAATACATCTTTACAAATAAGTACCCGCTATAAGTAATAATAAGTAGATTATTTGATTTTCTTAATATCATGCTCATTCCGCACCGCAAAAATCGTTGATGAGTCTGTTTGACGAACCAATATAGTTCCATTTTTGATCCACACATATTTGTAGCTGTGCTTAGATGCTGCCTCACGACACATACGAAACAATTGCTTATTCTTGGCGGTGAGGTGTTCGTTTATGAATATATTCTGTACAGTTCCAGATATAGTGGAGCAAGTATATGGAGGTGTAAATTTTATAAGAAAAATAAATGTGCTGGATCTGTAACGATTTCCGCAGTAAGTATTCGGTTAATCTATAGGTATTATTTAATCACGAACCTAAAGAAGTATCACAAGTCCCGTTTTAAATCGTAATACTTAATGGTGCATCCGCGGCACCATTTTTCAGATCTGGACGCACCCTTTGACGGTGGTCTACTGTTTGAGTTTAAGTTTCTTGGTTCGAATCCCAGCACTGGCATAAATGCCAAAAAAAAATTTGTATGATAAATAGAACTATGTTTACTATAATGTAATTTACTATGTTCATTACGTCCATTTAAATAAATGCATACAGCACGGTTTAATACTAAAATAGATCCATCGCGCTATCGTATTTAAGCAAAGTAATTTTAAAGAAATATATTGATCTTAACACTCAGTTACGTCAAAAAGCCGAATCGAAGTTTGAACAAGATTTTTTCAAATTAACAGTATTTTTGGAAAACTCTGGAGAATAATGAGCATAGAATTGATTTAAACCTTTAAAACGATATGCCCAAAAGACGATCGAAGAATTAAATGCAAAGGAAACCTTGGCAGGAGCATCTCGTTTGCATAGGTGGGAGCCCACTAACGCAGATGAGATCATGGTTCTCTTTGCAATTTTTCAATTTATTGCCATCGATCCGCATACATCACAGGACGAATATTGGAAAAAAGGTATGTCAGTATTTAGGACCCTTATGACCTATAATCATTACATTTTGTTGACAATTCTGACTCTGGTCGGGATTTGCCTCAGAATGGGGCAATAGTTTCAACAAAAGTGCTGTCGCGGAGACTTTTAAAACTGGACCCTATAATTGAGGCCGTCAGCGCAAAAGTGGCCTAACCCACAATTTTTCATATTCGTACTTATCTATTGCAATTTATTTAAAATATAATAAATTTTCATGCAAAACCGGCCTATCCCTAGTTTCATCCATGGATAGCAGATGGCGTTGTAAACATTCTTTTTGCGCCTAATTTTTTTGCCTGCGACGCAGTGTAAAAGTGGCCTAACCGAGCTTAGGCCACTTTTGCCTTCTGGCAACATTTGGTGTTTTGGCGGGTTAGGCTGACAGCTGTCGTCGAACGAAATGTCATATTTTATTTTTCCTGCTCAAACCGCTAAAACTTTGTTGAAAAGTTTTAGAAAACTTATTTCTGAATACTTTGAAAACATAAAAAAACTATTTAAGTACTATGAACGACTTAGAAATTACAGAAGATGTGGAAGAAAATATGCGATGTAAGTACCTACATCAAATAAAGAATTACTCAGTTAATTTTGGCGTGAAAATGTTTACTTCAATGAAAGTTTTGTTTCAGCGCTCTTTGGTTCTGATTACCAAGATTCAGGGTCAGAATATTGTCCGTCAGAACAGCACTCTTCATCCGATTTGGAAGATGTTTTGCAAGAGGGACTTGAAAGTTCAAGATTAGAAGAAGACAGAATCGCAAGAAAACCAAAGAAGAGAATCAGAAAAACTGAGAATTGGGCCAGGAATGTGAAGAAATCAAAACGTAATAAAGGAGAGGAATATGTCAACTACAAGGGGGTAACTGTACCAGCTAAGACACCTAAGGTAGGATTGTGCTCATGTCAAACAAATGTAACGTAAAAATAAATTGTGACCAACAAAGTAAGATATTCAAAGAATTCTATACTTTGGCGAATTTCGACTTGCAAACATCTTATTTGTTTTCGCTTATCAAAGTGGTTTCAAAGTCTCGTACTTACACCAGTAATGAAAACTCAAGAAGACAAATGACAAGACATTACTACTTGAGTGACTCTAAAGGAATAGAAGTTTTAGTATGCAAAAAGTTCTTTAAAGATACATTATGTGTCTCAGATGGTCGTATTACTAGACTACTTAAAAACAAAAGTTCTGTGTCAACTCCACCTCTGGATCGCCGAGGTCATTCAGTATCAGCCAATAAAACACCCAGTGATAAGATCACTGAAATCAAAGATTTCATTAACTCAATTCCTTCATATGAGTCTCATTATTCATTGCATAAATCAATAAACCGCAAATTTTTAGCACCAGATTTAAACATGAATATTTTATATGGTCTTTATAAAGCCAAAGTTTGTAACCCTACTTCAAAATTTATTTTTAGTAAAATTTTTAATGAAGAGTTTAACTTGAGTTTTCATGCCCCTATTACTGACTCTTGTAAGCGCTGTGATTCATTAGATATCAAAATAAAAGTTTGTGACAATTCTAATGATGAACTGAGATTGAAAAATGAAAAAAAGTTACATCTACTCAAAGCAAGTTCAGCAAGAGAGGGCATAAAAAAGGATGTAGAAATGTATAAGAATGATGAAAATGTATGTATAATTTCATTTGATCTAATGAAGACCCTACCAACCCCGGTAATAAGTACAGGAATATGCTATTACAAACGGCAACTGTGGACATACTGTCTTGGTATACATAATATGAAAACAAATGATGTGTATATGTTTATGTGGGATGAAAGCATAGCTTCTCGTGGCCCACAAGAAATAGGTTCTTGCATAATGTATTTCCTTAAAAACATTGCAAAGTGTGAGCATTTGATTATGTACTCTGACCAATGTGGCGGCCAGAACCGCAACATTAAAATGGCAGTTCTATGCCAATACATTGTTTCCAATCCTGAGTTCACAACAAAGAAAATTGACCACAAATTTTTAGTAAGTGGACATTCGTACATGACTTGCGATCAGGATTTCGGTCTAGTAGAAAAACAAAAACGTTTTTTTAAAAACATTTATGTTCCTCAAGATTGGAACCAAGTGATTTTGGCTGCCCGGAAAACAAGACCATTCATAATCATTAATATGACAAAAGATCTTTTTTTTTCCACTCAGTCACTTGAAAGAAACATAACAAACAGAAAAGTTTCTGTAAGCAAGGGTAAAGTTGAGTGGCTAAAAATGCAATGGTTAATGTTTCATGAAATGCATCCATTCAAGTTTTTTTATAAGTACTCCAATAATATTGATGTTCTCTTTGAAGAGGTTGATTTGAAGAAACGCAATTCTGTTTTCATCCAGAACCTAAATATTTTATATCCTGATGGTCATATCGTAAGTGATAAGAAAAAGAAAGATTTAATGGACTTATAACATTTTATACCACCTGTAAATCATTGTTTTTACAATGAGTTAAAGACATCAGCAGCTGAAATTGATATTATTTTCAATGATGAACCTATCGATGACTAGTATAAATTCGATTTAAGTACTGTTTAAATTAAAATGTAATTTTCTATTAATTTGAAAAATAAAAAGGTGATTTCATTTACATATTCATTTTATTTTTGGCCTAACCTTCTAGATATTAGTGAAAATATATAGTTACTTTAAATGCAAAGGTGCCACAAAAAAAAAAAAATAAGTTGTGATTATTTTCCAAAATAATCTTCTTCATCACAAAGAATGTACCATAGTAACTAAATAAAACACACCTGGAAACTAAATTCAAATATAATATAATTACTATGTATTCAATTTAAATTCATGAAAATTCAAACCTCATTTTCTCCATACTAACTATGTTGAGCTTAGGCCACTTTTGCGCTGACGGCCTCAATTGCGCATTTAGGATACAAATTTGATTCGCTATATCAGTTAAAGCCTCATATTTCCATCGACGAGTCTTTGTCCTTATTCAAGGGCCGCCTGTCTTGGTTCCAGACAATAATTAAAACAGACGAAAATATTGGCCATCATTTTAAGAAGAAAAATAATTGGATGTTAATCTTATGTTTTTCTTCGATTGTCTTCTTTTCAATTTTAATTGATTCATTTATCATCTCGCGTTAATCATGCCACCAGTACGAAGGCACATGAATACAATTACAGCAACCAGAGCCATAACTATGATTCAAGAAGGACGTTTGCAGCGTTACGTGGATTTGCCGACAGCTCGTCCAAAATGTATGGAATCGTTTCCAAGAGACCGGCAGTGTTTCCAGGAGACCCCGATTCAGGTAGAGTTCGTGTAACAACGGTGCACGAGGATCGGTACGTCCAACTAAGTGTAGAGATAGAGTATGCATACGAGGCTTCAGGAGTGTATTGCTAAGAGATATATGTATGTCCTCCATACTCGTTACTAAAAAGAAGAAACAAAAGTGACAAGAATAGTATTTTGTCTTTTCCCGGTGATTTCTTTTGTTCATGTTTTTCATTCAAAATGGCCAATTTCATTATGAACTTAAAAAAACAAGTCATGATCATTATTTTAAACAATTGTTAGCCTATATTATAACCAAGAACATTATTTTGTAGTTACATAAGTTAAACAATTTAATGTCTTTATTGTTTTCATGGTACAGCAAAAAATCTTAGTGGCCCTTATTTTGTTTTGAGTAGTATATTATCAAATGTTGTAAGATGCATTATGGACTTACGACGCACATACGTCAATTATTAAATACTAGTCATAAGTAAATTTTTTAAAAGAAAAGGTTATCAACCGGTAGTAGCTAAAATGGAGAGAGAAATACTCCAGTAACAAGAATTTACCCCTCCCACCTACCAAATATGCACTGTGTGCTTGCGCCCGCATCTTGAACTTGATCTTCGCGCTACTTGTATGTTATTGTTTTTAGCGATCTCAGTTGACGAAATTAAAGAAAATTAATTTTCGTGATTTCTACTTGATATTTCGCAAGGATTGTGATGGATTCAAGTAATTCAGGTGGGAGTTGTTATATTCTAATGTATTTCTAGTGTGTTAACTTAATTTTATAAAATCGGTTCAATTTTATAAGAGGGTATGTAACCAACATATTTTTTTGTTAATTTTCTTGTTCAAACATTTGTCTTCTCTCGCCTAATATTTTTTTTAGTTTTAAATATTTTACCTATAAGGCTAGCTTACGATCGTGGCGGTAAGTCCCGTGTTTCAGGAGTGGCTGGAGAGGCGGCATTGCGCCCTCACCTTCCGGCTGACACAGGTTTTGACTGGCCACGGTTGTTTTGGTCGATTCCTGTGTCGTATACGCCGGCAAGAGACGCCCGGTTGTCACCACTGCGGCGACTGCCGCGACGTTGTAGAGGACACGGCGCTGCACACTTTGGCGGTTTGCCCCGCATGGGCATCGCAGCGCCGTGAGTTGATCGCGGCAGTCGGATCGGTTGCCCTCGTTCCCGGCCATAGTTCAGTCTATGGTCCAGAGTGAGAGGTCGTGGAACGCCGTCGCCTCCTTCTGCGAGGAAGTAATGTCCATCAAGGAGGCGGCGGAGCGGGAGAGGGAGCGTCTAAACCCTCTCCCCAACCGCAGAGCCGGGCGCCGGAGGGCGCGCGATGACCTGCAGCCACCCTGAGGTTTGACCTGGGGGTGGCGGGCTTTGTGGGCCTGCCCGCCATCCGTTCAGCACCAGGTCCGAGAGACGGCGTGCGTGTTCTCACGCGCGCATCTGTGTCAAGTCCATCTCCCCCCTAGGGCAGAGACAGTAGGGTTTTCTTATAATGTGAAGAAGTGCCTATTTTGGGCAGGTCTCTTTGTGTAGTGGCCTGCCGTTTTATACGGCGGGCCGTTACCTCGGCGGGGTCGCGACCGCATGCGATAGCGATTTGCGCGGCCCCGTCGATAGTGGTTGTGTCGAGGAACACCGTGGTAGGTTTAGTCGGTATTCCGGGAGGTACTTTACTATTATTTCATCTTTCTTTTACCCCGGCGAGTCCGACATAATCCCTTCGCCCGCCCCCGCGGAGGGATATGCGTCATTGCATTCCAGCAAAAAAAAAAAAAAAAGAACAATAAAAAAACGACATATTTTAAGTGGATGTCCGCGGATGTCCGACTTAAAGGTTTTTTAAGATTGGATCAGATTGGAAGTAAAATAGTGACCCGACGTTGTCTTTACGATAAAATGCAACTGCATAATTTGCCTTATTTGGATGAAAAACTAAATTATTTAGAAAACTACCTTTTGGACTGTTATGGTTACACACCTGATAATATAAGCAGTTTGAAACAAAGATTTTTGTTGAATTATTAGCGTTTTTGTTCAGTGAAACATGCTAATTATACAAAGAACAATGCTAAATAAAAATATCAAAATAAACTGTTAAATATATTTGACCAACTAAATTCCTAAAATCGACTTATATGCGACGATTCAAGCAAGAAAGCTAGCATATGAGTATGCCAAATCTTTGAGTTTGAAATATCCAGCAAAGTGGGAAGAAAATAAGATGGCTGGGAAAAAATGGATGTATGGTTTTCGCAGAAGAAACCCGGAACTCAGTTTACGCAAACCCGAAAACACAAGCGCTGCCAGATCTTTTGCGTTTTACGAAACTTCGGTTACCGAGTTTTATACCGACTTGAAGACAGTGTTGGAGCGACATCCAGTAACTGCTGACAGAATCTTTAATTACGACGAATCAGGTGTATCTACCATTCTAGCTACTCCCAAAGTCTTGGCTCCAAGATGTCAAAAACAAGCAGGACAAATTTTATCAGCTGATAGAGGCGAGCTCGTAACTTTTGGCTATGATGGAACATAGTCCATCATAGCCAAAAGTTACGAGCACACAAGTTGTAAAATATGTAAAATAATATATAGCACCACCACTAACGCACATTATTAATTTATGCATAACAAATGGTGTTTTTCCTAATAGTCTTAAAAAAGTAATTATTAAGCCTTTATTTACAAGAGATGATAAATCTGATGTCAAAAATTATAGGCCTATTGCCAAAATTTCTATATTTTCAAAAATTATCGAAAAAGTAATCTTCAATTCCATTTATAATTGTTTTGAAAAATATGAGTTATTTTGCAATGAACAAAAAGGGTTTCGAAAAAATATTAATATCAATATGGCATTATTCGACCTCCTTTCTCAAATTATGATGTCTGTTGATGATAGAGATCCGGTATGTGCTATATTTACCGATATGACGAAAGCGTTTGACTATGTGAACCATAAACTTTTGCTAAATAAACTTTATGACTATGGAATAGTCATATTTGTCTAATAGATTCCAATGCACAGAAATATCACAACTATGTCCAAAAAGCAATTTAGTAACTATTTACACATCTCAATCAAGAGTTTTAAATTACGGGGTACCTCAAGGTAGCGTACTAAGGCCGCTACTTTTTTTAATATACATAAATGATCTCCCTAAAGTCATATCTCAAAAGATGGTTCTTTTTGCCGATGACAGTACAGCTGTTGTGAAGTGTACGAGTCCTGTTTGTTATGAGAATGATATTAATGATTGTCTAAATTAAATAATTAAGTGGCTAAATAGCAATAACCTAGTAATTAACTTAAACAAAACAAAAGTAATGCATTTCCAACAAAAGTTTAAAAAAACTACAGTTAATGTTACATATCAAAAGTGCAAAATAGCAGATACAATAAAGGTAAAATTTTTAGGTATAACAATTGATAGCAAGCTAACGTGGAAGCCCCATATCGATGAAATTTGCATGAAATTAAAAAAAATCCGCATATGCACTCTTTCAGCTGTCAAAAAAAGTTAGTAAACAAACACTTTTGATAGCATATCACGGTTTAGTTGCATCGGTTCTGAGGTGTTTTTGGGGACAATCTACTGAAAGGAAACTGTTTTTAAAGCGCAAAAACGATGTATTCGATCCATGTGTGGCTTAAAAATAACTGATACATGTGTACCACATTTTAAATCTTTAAAGATATTGACTATGCCAGCTATGTATATTTATGACACGGCTGCCCTTTGTTTGTTAAAATTAATTTACATCTTTTTCAAAAAGTATCTGATGTAAAGAAAAATCCAATGCGTTCGCAATACATTAATCAATTGTGCAACAAAAAATGTAAAACCGCTTTGCTGAAAAAGAGTTTTTTTGGAATAGCTCCAATAATCTATAGTAAAACACCTGATACCATAAAAAATATGCCGCTTTCACAATTTAAGAAGAATCTCTATTCTCTGTTAATTGAAAAATTTTATTATTCTGTCCAAGATTTTATAAATGATAGTTTTTAAGATTTGTTGCTTTTTTTTGTATTCTTATTGTTTGATTTTGTTTAGTTTTTAAGTTATTATATTTGTACGCCTTCACGGCAAAACATAGCGCCCAGATATATGTATCTAACACCTATTTGTAAATTTTACCTATGTTTCACAAATAAACATTCTGATTCTGATTCTGATTCTATTATATCTGTCAGTGGAAATACCATTCCTCCACTTTTCGTGTTTCCACGCGTTCATTATAAAGATAATTATCTCGAAGGAGCACCCGAAAGAAGACTCGGCGCTGCAAATAAAAGTGGCTGGATAAATAGCGATATATTCGTCTCTGTTTTAAAACATATCTAGAAGCACACACTCTGCACAAAAGATAACCCCATATTATTGTTGTGTGACAATCATGAAAGCCATGTTTCTCTCGAAGCCATCAACTACGCCAAAGAAAATGGCATTGTAGGTATTGACAACCGGACCCTAATTTACCTATCTTTTCCACCACGTACATCTCACCGCCTACAACCACTTGATCTTGATGAGTCTTTGGTCCATTTAAATCAAAGTTGAAAATTGCTTTCAATAATTGAATCGGTTAATTAAGAAAGGGAACAAGTCAGCTTTTTTTACAGTTTGCAATTTCGATGGATTTCGGTTCTTAAAGGCAAGGCCAATGAAACAGTTAAGAAACGGAACATGTCGAAACATTCGTTTGAAACTTAGGGCTATTACGCACTGTCGACTAGTCGCCGGCGACTCAGTTGTCGACGACTGTAATATTGTATAGTTTAAATAGGTGTTTACGCACTAGTCACCGGTTGCCCGGGCGACTCGGCGACTCGCCGCGCAGTGGCGACGCACAGGCAACTGCCGGTCGCCGGCGACCAATAGGAGCACGGTTTCAAATGAAAGCATTCACACTGCGAGCAACTGTCGTAACGACCGGACGGCCGCGCACAATGAGTTTTGACACGGATAAATTTATATCGGAAATACAATCCCGAAAAGCTATTTGGGATTTACAAAGTGAGGAATATGCTAATCGGGATTTGAAGAAAAAACAGTGGGAAGAAATAGTGGAGTTATTTGGAGGTGAAGAATTATCAGACGAAGAAAAAAAAAACTCAGGTAAGTAAGAAATGCCATTTATTTTTTATTAATTAATACTGCTCATCTGCCAAGATAATTGACCCTCAGTTGTAAAGTAATCAGCAAATACATCTCTGTATGATGCACCACGTCGCGTAGCTCTTTGGAAACCGTTTGGGACTTCTTGAAAGCCAGGAATGCTCAGGGTATCTTCAAATTTATATCCGTCTCTTTCTCGGACATAGTTGTGAAGAGCGCAACATGTTTTGATGATGCATGATACTAGATCTAAATTCACGTTGATAGGTCTGTGAAAAATCTGCCACTTGTTTGCTAATATGCCGAATGAACATTCAATATGGCGTCGTGCACGAGAAAGCCTATAATTAAATATTTTTTTCTTTGTTGTTAAATTTGATCCACCGAACGGTCGCATAATTTTGTCAGTTTGTCCAAATGCTTCGTCACCCACAATAACAAACGGTACTGGTATAGGGTTTGTCGATGAAATGGGCTTAGGTTCGGGTATTTGCAAATCATTGTTCATTAGCTTTTGATAAAACGTTGAATTTGTAAATATAGTTGAATCGCAATCCTTTCCATAGGAACCAACGTCTATGTATATGAACTTATAGTCAGTCACAAATGGCAAGCAAAATTACAGAAAAGAAGTGTTTGTAATTATAACACAATGATCCACTGTTGTATGGTTTTATAATTCTTACATGCTTACCATCTACGGCACCTATGCAATTTGGAAAATTGGCCCGTAAATGAAAATCTTTTGCGATTTTTAACCAATTTTCTTTTGTCGGTTGCGGTAAACACATGTCTTTTAGTACAACCCATATAAAATGACAAACTTCTCTTATTATTTCAGCTATAGTTGAAATCCCAAGTCTGTATGAGTAATGTAAATCTACAAATTTACAACCGCTTCCAAGATATCTGGAATTAAAAAATAATTTAAATATATACATTATTTACAGGTCATTCACTTAAAAAAAAATGGAAAAATATAAGAAGCTGCTTTTCGCGAGAAGTACGAAGATTAAAAAATAATACTAAAAGCGGATCTGCTGCTTCCCATAAAACTCCCTATATTTATTATAATCAGCTGTTATTTTTGAAGAATACCGTTGGTAATTTGAACACAGAGAGTAACATTGCTGAACAAGAACATTTGACAAATGATCAAGAACCTTTAGGACCTTACTCGAGAGAAAATATAGTCGGAAGAAAAAAGAAAAAAACGTCAGATGATGGCACAAGCGAACTGTTAACCACATTAAACAAGTGTATTGAAACTCGCAAAAATAAGGAGGATATTTTGGAACAAGATGAGGACAGAATGTTCCTGATGTCCCTATTATCATCATTTAGGGCAATTCCGGAGCACAAAAAGTCAGCTGCGAAAATTCAATTAATCAGTGTAATCGAATCATTCCGATCCTCTACTCAAAATAATATACAGGGTGTGGCGTAAATAGTGGTCCAACGTAAAGGAGTCGATACACCGTGTTCCTATCTAACATATACCGGGATATTAATCATTTTAAATAAAAGGTCTCAAAAAAAAACATTTTTTTTATTTTTTTAGAAAATCGTTACCTTGCATTACAAATTTGGCTGTATTTTCGACAAATATTATTATATTTTCATTCTGTTTTTTTATTATTACTGCTAATTACATAAACCAACTTATCCAAATGTTTTTTTTATTATCAAGTTCACAAGTAATAAAAAAAATGAGTTTATTTCCAATTTTCATTACTCACTCTAGCAAATCATGTGACTTTAGGTGCGTGTGGTGTAAAAAAATTGTACTACACCGTCAGTGCCCATTATTTAAAAAAATAGATCACTAAATGCAGATTCTAAAATAGTACAATACTAAGTGGTGGAAGTAAAAACAAGAAAGTTATTGGCATTTAAACAAAAAGGAGCTGAATTAAGGTAAGATTTTTTTTATTAGTAAGGTAAGTTACAAGTATTGTGAAATGTTTTAGATTTAGCAGTAAGTTTTATTTTAACTTTTTAGTTGTTTTAATGGATTTTAAAAATAAAAACTGCAATTTAAAATCAACAAATAAGCATTTATTAATAAAACCATTGATTTTTTAAACTAAATGTTCAAAGTGGCCACCATTAGCGGCGATGCATGCTCTGCACCGCCGAATAAAAGATCGCTTCAGCCTGCGTGCAAATCCGCTGGCATTTATTTCCTCAGCTGCATACTGAATTTTTTGGCGTAAGTCATCGATAGAAGTTATCTCAGTTTTGTAGACTTTTTCTTTCAAACACCCCCAGTAAAAGAAGTCCAGGGGGTTGAGATCCGGTGAACGAGGTGGCCACGACATTGGACCTAGCCGCCCAATCCATCTTTCTGGGTATGTCGCATGCAAATGATCCCGTACAATAACAGCATAGTGAGCTGGACAGCCATCATTCTGCAGCCACATTGTTTCTCGCAGTTGTGGGTCAACGTCTCTCATTAATTCAGGGAGGTCATTTACTAAGAAATTCAAATACCTCTCACCATTAAGAGTTTCAGGTAACTCGAAAGGCCCAATTATTTGCCCACCAATGATCGCCGTCCACAAATTTATCTTAAATTGATATTGGGATCTGGCTGTCCGTATTAAATTAGGATTTTCTAGCTGCCAGCTATGAAGGTTATGCATGTTAAAATAACCATCTTTTTTACACGACGATTCGTCACTCCACAGTATTTTATCGTAAAATTGTGGGTCTTCCCTCATTCTACGAAGCATTTCTCGGCAAAATTGAACTCTTAATGGCCTATCTCGTGGCAACAAACTTTGTACCCTTTGAAAATGATAAGGGTAGAGTTCATGTCGTAGTAGAACTCGATGTACCGTCCTCGTTGATATACCTGTCCTCCGTGCTATGGTACGAACCGACGTTGTTGGGTCTTCCTCGACGAATTCCAATATTTCTTCATCATTGTACACCCTTGGTCGTCCCTCACTAGCGCCGCCTACGCCCGTGCCGGGTATCCTCCCCTCGGTATAGGCGTTATGCACTCTCGCAAACACACGATGATCCGGATGTCGACGATTAGGATATCTCTCGCGATACACTCGGGCTGCTTCTCTTCCGACGCATCCACATTCGCCGTAAATAAGATGCATGTCGGCATACTCTCGCGGTGTGTATTCAGACATTGCTAATTCTCCACTACACTGCACGTGTGTCCAAATCGTCAAGAATTTCAAAGTCCAAATAACGTAAGCAAAGTCGCAGGGATCACCAAAACAACGAGTCCATATCACAAGCAAAACAGAGTCCAGAAAGAAAAAACAAATCGACGGCAGAGATAACACAGATAAAAACGAGGAGCGCATGCGACGTACGGTATTGCACTGGCTAGCTGGGCTATGTTTGTTTCCTGTTTGAGTTGCTATTTTGGTTGTCTCTTTCTCTCTTTAGGAAGACACCGGATTCCTTCCTTTTCACTCCCCATAACGTAATACGCCGATACATTCCAATGGGCTTTTGTTTTCTGCTCTGCTACCCATTTCCTAGAAAAAACTTAACCTTTTTTTACCTGCGGTACGTTTAAGGGTGAGCTAATGTTACACTCTGTTGATGTCAAATGTTTAAAATGTTACAATGAATGATTTCATACAAAATTGCAATACTTTTAAAGCCTAACTAAAAAAATGGTGTTAAACTAATTCAGCTCCTTTTTGTTTTAAATGCCAATAACTTTCTTGTTTTTACTTCCACCACTTAGTATTGTACTATTTTAGAATCTGCATTTAGTGATCTATTTTTTTAAATAATGGGCACTGACGGTGTAGTACAATTTTTTTATACCACACGCACCTAAAGTCACATGATTTGCTAGAGTGAGTAATGAAAATTGGAAATAAACTCATTTTTTTTATTACTTGTGAACTTGATAATAAAAAAAACATTTGGATAAGTTGGTTTATGTAATTAGCAGTAATAATAAAAAAACAGAATGAAAAAATAATAATATTTGTCGAAAATACAGCCAAATTTGTAATGCAAGGTAACGATTTTCTAAAAAAATAAAAAAAATGTTTTTTTTTGAGACCTTTTATTTAAAATGATTAATATCCCGGTATATGTTAGATAGGAACACGGTGTATCGACTCCTTTACGTTGGACCACTATTTACGCCACACCCTGTATATCCAAACACAATGTGGCGAAATTTTAATGAGTACGAGTATGAGCGTGGTTACTTCACACCGGAGGCCGGGCGTTCAACAGCACCAAGTCAACAATCACGCCCTGAAGCACAACATTATTATACGCTACCAACTTCAACTCCTTCAGAACGTGAACGCCCAGAGTCGCGATTTTCTACTGTCACTTCAAATACCTCGCAAGATTCTGACATTTTGGATCTATTTTGAATATTTCCTTTTGTTGTGCGTTCGTTTATAATATTGATTTCATTAAGTACTTTAAAAAAATACATGTTTTATAATTATTTACCGTATATTTTTAAATTATGTCATCGAAGAGTAGACTTACAGATAGTGCCATCCACAAAGACGCGCCCCACTCTTTGTTCAAATGCATGTGTGCTATCTTCCGCATGTGTTAAACATCTGTCGATACACGCTAATTATCGATGAATGCAAACGCACACTAATAGAAATTGACTAATCAGGAAAGAGTATTATGAACAGCACGAAAGATGCTCTATTTAAATTTAATCGCGCGTCTTCGTGGATGGCATTATCTGTAAGTCTACTCTACTAACTCTAAACACACTCCCGGACACATCTATCGGCCCACCTTGAGTTTTAAGTTTTGACTGGAGACCAGCTAAAAATAAATGTTAGGAGGAGCAATAAGTTTTTGCAGGTGTGAAGCTGATTTACTGGCCATCGTTTTCGTAAAAAACTGCATAAAAACTTATTGCACCACTTAACATTTATTTTTAGCTAGGGATTGTCAACACTTTAAACACTAGGTTTGGCCGATAGATGTGTCCGGGAATGTAATGTAAATTGTGTTAAAATCCCGTAAAAATAAATGTTAGGAATGAATTTTATTTGAATTGTCACTTACCTTAGTGTTATAAAAAGTTTTTCTTCCGGAGAAATACATGGTCGCATATTTGTATCTATGCCAGTTATATGTGGTTTTAGAAGACACAATAAGTCATCAAACGAACTCACAGACATTCTTGCATAATTAAAAAATTTACGAGGATATTTTCTAACGTCTTCATAAAATATTTTAAACATTCCCTTTGACCTCCGTTCTTCTAACAAAGGATGCACCCAATACTCTTTTGATTTTTTTTTATTTTTCTTTCTTTTTATAATTAGTAGCGCCGCTACTATTGCAAGTTCTTCAACGTCCATTCTGCACGAATGTACTTGGAATACTGTCGCTCGGCTCGGTCTCCGGCCCTAGTTTCCCATGTTTCGGTCGCCGAGGGACTGAGTCGCCGGCGACTAGTCGACAGTGCGTAATAGCCCTTATAGGACGCGAAAAAATTACCTTCACTGAAGAAACAGAACATGTCAGTGACTTGTTCCGTTCCTTAACTAACCATTTTTTTATTATTTGGCAACGGTGATTTAAAACGTTAGCGGACGCGACGGTTATAGCAGGCATCAGTGATTTACTCAGGGTGACGCGCCGGCTATAGCCGTTCCTTTTTTTCGCACTCCAGGGGCACAACGGCTTTAGCAGACGATTTTCTTTGCTGCTACCGTATATTTCATTATTAAGTGCCGCTAAACCGAAATTTTCAAATCGCTAGGTGCCATATAGCATCTCTTTTTACACCTTAAAACATGTCACTACTTGTTCCTATTTGTGTGCGCACGCACACCGACGTACCTGTCATAGCCGCGACAATTGTATGGCGATTTATTCAGTCAGCCGACGAGTGCCCCGTGGAGTGGAGGTGTCATGTTCGTGGTTATTGTTCTGTTGTAGCAGTAAGTTTATTTGATTTTTCTGACTAAATATGTATAATTTGTCAATAATATTTAAATGAAAATATAGTAATGTCGATATCAACAAGCATTAAATACAATAATTTTGCTACAAATTCGTACGTATTTCTGTATTATGGGATGCGTATTTGTGGCCAGTTTTGACTTTCTACAACGTGGCTAATCAAGTTTATTTAACGATAATATATTATCTGAAGGTTGTGAGATAGCTCTGTTGACTCTCCAATTACATTAAAAGACTTAGGAATTCATATTTGTGTTCCGGCTTCAGTTGAGTCAGCAGATTCAATTGCTATTTCGCCCCCAGTTAGTATGGCAAATGTACATCATTTAATTCAGTCAGAAACAGATACTATATTGCGTTCGTTTGATCCCGATACCACTCCACCAAGATCAGTAGAATCACGAACGCTTTTACGGGACTGGGTGGACTAGATGAACAGTGAAAATTCAGTATCTTCTAAAAATATTGATACAACAGTACAAACTTCGAGTTCGCAGATGGTTGACAATCAACAACTACCTATGATGCCACTAGATTATCAACAACCTAGTACATCATCATTTGCAGACCTGCCTAGGGCCAATCGTCAACGTCTTAGGTCACCACATATCATAGACGAAGAATGGCAAACATCCACTGCTCCTATACCAGAGTATGAGTTCGATGAGAGCACTGTTGCGCCTCAGTTTTTCGTGGATGCAAATACGTCTCCAATAGAAATATTTAACCGTTTCTTTCCTCTTTCGACAATGGAACAACTTGTAGATCGCACTAATAAGTACGGTGCTGCATTATGCAATACAAATAGACCTCATACTAGAGGCAGTAGAAAAAAATCCTTTAATCCTACTTCCATAAAAGAAATGAAGCGATTTCTGGGCTTATGCATTTTGCAATCTCATGTCGAAACACCGAATATTCGAAAACTATTTACATTCAGTGATCCGTTATATTACCATCCCATATTTACTTACTGTATGTCAGGAAGAAGATTTGAACAGTTATTAAGATGCTTGTGTATGTACGAAGGGAACGCCAAAGGCATAAACTAAGTCTTAGGTTTCGCTAATCAAATGATTACCAGTTTTCAGAATCTATACAAGCCGCATAAGCAACTTTCTCTAGATGAATCAATGTTATTATTTCGCGGTCGATTGTCTTTCAGACAATATATCAAAACAAAGAAAGCCAAATATGGAGTAAAATTTTATATTCTGACTACTAGTGATGGCTACGTTTTAAATTTTAGAATTTACCAGGCAAGAATGAAACAAGTAATGACTTAGACATTGAAACCAATTCAAAATCGAAGACAAAAGCTTGTTATGAGTCTGATGCAGCCATATTTATACAAGGGTCACGAGGTTTACATGGATAATTACTATAACAGTGTGGTCTTATCTAATTGACTTTTAAGTTGCATGACGCATACTACAGGAACTTTAAGGAAAGACAGAAAAGACAATCAGAACAATGTTGTGAGCAAAGTATTAAAAAAAGGTGGGCACGTATGGATGAGGAAATGAAAGGTGTATGTTTCATCCTGGAAAGATAAACGAAATGTGACCATGATCACAACACAACACCATCCTCGCATGGTCATAACACGGAATAGATTTGGCAAGCAATTGACAAAGCCTAAAGAGGTCCAGGTGTACAATAAATATATGTCTGGGATAGACATTTCAGACCAGATGCTATCCTATTATTCAACTCCGAAAAAGACAGTGCGGTGGTATAAGAAAGTCTTTTCCACATTTTTGACATGGCCATATGGAATGCGTATTATACTTTCCGTAAACATTGCAACAACAAAGAAACGATGTTGGGGTTCAGAGAACATATCATTAGGTATTTACTGGGCTTCGACAACTTGAATTGCTCCAACATCGTTACTTCTAAAAAACCGACAAACTCGAGAACGTCCGTAAACCCTAGAATGTCTCTATCTGATAGTAATCAGGCTATTTGCCAAGAAAGGGCGTCTTTGCAAACGTAAAACATACACTAGCTCGAACCGATACCAAAATCAGTAAAGTGCAAACGTAACAAAGCTTTTTTAAAATGCCGCCTATGCGCAAAAAACATAATTAAAAAGGAACCTAGCTATAGGTGCAAGGGATGCACCAGTAAACCACCGTTATGTCCTGGATGATATGAGCAATGGCATTACTAAGCAGAAAATATCGACTGATAATATTATGTAGGTAGGTATAGATTTTTATGTCTTTTGTATTTAATTATTGTGCTGTAATTAAAATTTAAATTACACTGCTTGGCAATCCAGCATATAAAGTCCGCTTAGTTCATTGACAATATTTTCGCTTGCTGACAATACTATGTGGATTAATTTACCAAAATCTGATTTAGATTTTAAAGTAATTTAGTTATAATAATTAAAATAAGGAGAAATTACTTTGTTGTGTTTAGTACTGGGTGGCGCAAAAGTATTGGCACTATAGAAATTCCTTATATTTTTTTTATGACATCTCCTGTCATTTTGATATTGAAAATTTTGTAGTAATCGAATGTAAAATTCACTAAAAATAATCATGGACCGCTTTACTTCCCAAGAACGTGGAATATTTGTGTCAATGTTTTTACGAAATAATTCATCAGTGATAAAAACACAACGTGAATTTCGTCGACGATTTCCCCACCGTCCAGCACTGGTTGGTCGCACTATTCGACGCTTTGCCACACGCCTTAAAGCAACTGGGTCAACATTGACGATTGATAGACGTAAGTCTGGCAGACCAAGAACAGGCCGTTCAGCCGAAAATATTGAGGCTGTGCGCGAAAATGTGGAAGAGTGTCCAGAAACATCAACGAGGCGACGTGCCACGCAATTGGGGATCTCCAGGCGGACTCTTCAGCGTATTTTGCTCAAAGAATTGAAGATGTTTCCGTATAAAACTCAGATGACTCATCAGCTGCTGCCTACTTATCACCGAGATCGTCTAGAGTACAGCCAGCGCGTCATAAACCTCAACCTTGAAGAGGATAATTTTTCTTCAAAATTGATTATGAGTGACGAAGCGCATTTCCATCTCTCGGGATATGTCAATTAGCAAAATACTCGCTTCTGGGGCACTGAAAATCCGCGCATTATTCAACAAACACCTTTACATCCACTAAAAGTTACTGTATGGTGTGGCGTCTGTGCAGAAAGAGTGCTCGGACCCTATTTTTTTGAAAACGCTGCAAGCAATGCGGTAACTGTCACTGTTGAGCGCTACAGAACCATGTTACGTGAGTTTTTGATACCCAATTTGAATGAAATGGGGCTGGAGCACACCTGGTTCTAACAAGACGGCGCCACGGCACACACAGCGCGCGATACTATGGACTTAATTAGGGATGCTTTTCCAGGCCGTGTTATCTCTCGTTTTGGCAATTTGCCTTGGCCTGCTAGATCACCCGATCTCACCTGTCCAGACTTCTTTCTTTGGGGTTATTTGAAATCTCGGAAACAAACCACAGACTCTCGCAGCTTTAAAAGAAAACATACACCAAGAAATATGAAACATATCGCAGGAAGTGTTACGGCTAGTTATGGAAAATGTCATACATAGGACTCAAATGTGCTTCAACTCTGGAGGTCAACATTTAATAGACATCATATTTAAATCATAATGCAACTAAATTTTATGGCTCAAATATATATCGTCGGTGATATTCTGGTACCGCGTAACCAACAGTAGTAAAAACCGCGTAAGGTAGGTGCAGTGAATTTTACAGGAATGAGGAAATACGTAATATTTACTAAACTACTTGACTTTCTATTGTTTAAACTTTTAAATTGTTAAATTATAATATTCCTCTTAATATTGTAGGCATAAGTTATGAAAAATTTATAATAATTAATCAGAAAATCGACTTTCGCGGATTTATCATCACGAATAAAATCAAAATAAGTTTTTTTATGTCACTTACGTACGAATTTTCCGCCGAAATAAAACAAAAGTAAACAATCAAAATCTTATTACTATTTATTCAGTCAACATCTCAGTTTAATTTTTGGCACACAGTTCTTCATTTCTATCATCGCTACTACTGGAGGCATATCAATTTATTTTTCCCATCTGTCACCGCTGGTGGCAACTGGAAATAAAATGAGTGGCCACTCCCAATTGCCACCCCTGGTGGCAAATGGGAATTTTATTGGAAAAAATCCCATTTGTCACCAGTGGCGTCGACGGTGGGGGCAACTGGGAATAACCCTGTTGTAAGGTACTTACTAATTAAAAGTTAAAACTAAAAATGAATAAACAAAATGTATAAAAATATTACTTCTGAATAGAATAAAAATTGCACATGTCTGTGTTAAAAAATGAGATCAATAAAACTTTACTTCTTCTTAAATGGCAAATTATCGTAAAATAAGTGACAATCTGCAGGTATCACACTCTTTAATTGCTGTAAGTGCTGATACATACTGTCTAATATAGGCAGTCTAGATGAATACAGGGGAGGTACATTATTTACTACAGCTGAAATAGGTTTCGGTCTCCGAGGAAGTGGGCTGAAATCATCTTTAAAGTGTTTTTAAATTCTATTGTGCCGTTAGGATTATACTTTAAAACCCTTAGATCCACTACGCAATCATCTCCAGCAGAACGCCCAGGACGAATGGAATCATAGATTTGGTATTATTTTAGGCTGTAGTCTTTAAAAAAGGTGTAATCTAGTTGAAACACTTGGTATGGAGAAGGATGCTTGCTGGCTTCTTTTGTAACTGAGGTATACTGAGATGGAAGAAAAATTTCAACATTTTTCAGCTTTCTTTCCACCACTGAGTGTACGGAGTCAACCTCCACTTGAGTGTGACCCTTTTTCCAGATACTTTTGTGTAATTGTTGTATTTTTCTCTATTGCTAATCTTAGAAGGGCATTAGAAACTATTGAGTTTCTGTTCTGTGCGGTGCAGCCATCCATCCAGATGACAACACCCCTGCAATCTTCTTCTAATAACTTAGTCAAATAATTAATGAAAAAAGACGCGTAAGTGGTAGCTCTCAAATCACAGGCGGTTTCGTCGAACCAGTAGCAAGTTACATGACCCGTTGCAATATCGTATTAAGTAAAGTTGTGCACAGCTAATTTAGTCTTAAAGTATAAAGCACTGGCTGCTAGCGAAGGGCACAGCTTAACAGCCTGCAAATCGGCGGTCACAGCATGAAGAAGTCCTCTTTGAGCGCTTTGCTTGTCGCTAAGTTTTTCAGCTTGAGCCAATTCTTTCAGTTGGATGTGGTATTGGTAGTCTTCTTCAGAAACGTTGTCGGCTTTATATGAACAAAAATAATCACAAGCATCTTTCTTGGGTTGAAATAGTGCAATGTTTTGTTCGTCTAAGATGTCACAAAATAACTTTCTTGAAGCTACTGGCTTAGACATTGATGATGCAAATTCTACGTACGTATTATATAGCTGAGATTTTGATTGAAATAAAGGTTCCAGGTATTGTTTAGTAGTTGTTTTACGGCAGTAATGAGATGGTAACTTCGGTAATAAATTCAGGTAATCCTTAACAGACGATGTTTTGCTTGTCCTGTAATCATGAGTAACGTTAGTATTTAAATTTGTTGTAAGTTCTATATTATAGCGATCATCACCTCTTCCTTTGCCTAACCAATAGCGTACAGTCCATTCCTTTATACCCAAAGTAGCTAAAAACGTTTTCAAGCAAACTCTCTCTTTCCTCCCATTGACTTGTAGATAGTAAAATTTAGTATTAGAACGTCTAGAGTTATGTCCTTTCTTCCCTCTTCAAACAGGTACTTTGTCAATCATTAAAATCACAAATATTTTATTTTCTTGCCACGACTTACTCCAAAAATCTTCAAAAATAGGTGTTTGTAAATCATCCGTTAATTGTGAGCAAAACATTACTTTGCTTTTATTACAAAACGCTGAATTACATTTAGTACCTATTGCTCTTTTAGGTCTTTTTTGTTTCTGAATAAGCCACACACATCTGCCCACGAACTTCGATCAGCCTTTCTTTTTCTTGTACGTGACTCTTTGGCCACTTCAGGCTCAATTTCTCTCTCCACATACCATTCGACGTTTTCATTAGAAATAGACTCAGATGGAGTTGCAATAGGCTGTAAATTTGTTATTTTGGATAATGGAACATAATCGGGATCATTATCTACATCATCCGAAGAAAAATCTAAAGCTTCTGAAATATTTGAAATCATCATAGATGATGCGCTAGGGCCAGAAGAAGGCTCAATAACTGTTCTCAGAGTTTTACAGTATGCAATGCTATCATGAACATTTTCGGATGTAGAGGCACTTGGGAAACATGGCAGTTGCGTCGCTGGAGACGGTTCAATTAATGTTTGAGGGATGTGTAAGTTAGTATTATTAAGTTTATCCAAGATGAGCTGCTTTTACGCACAAATTTGGCGCGACGTTTTGTTAGATGTGTTTTCTTAAAGTGGCAACAGACACATCCGCACATTCAGTTTCTTGCTCCATGATGTAAACTAAAAAAAAACAATGGTAGGGTCAGTTACCAAAACTATAATTAAATAGTTGTTGAATTCTCAAAGATAGGTTCAAAAGTTCCAGAGATAACTTTCTACAAACAGAAAAACTTTACCTCCTACCTATTATTATTACCTACTAGTAGGTATTAATTAGTACAGACACATCCAGTCGCAGTATACTTTTATGATAATAAATACGACAAAATATTAACTTGACGTACGAGTAGGTACATAAATTTTGCATCCGCGTATGTAACAGAAAACGAAAAACGTTACGAGTTTTAAAACCGCGTATCTAACATCAAAATAATTAAAGACGTTTTCTTAGGGTAAATATTAATAATTCAAATAACAAACTATTCTAAAAAGTAACTTAACCAATATAATATGTAGTTATTGTGTTCACTTACCAGTTATTGCAGCATTTATAATTAAATCCACACTATTTCATGCACGTTACGTTAAACAAACACACCTTTCATGTTATGATGTGCAGATTCGCGGTTTGGGCACAATACACAATCATCTGACGTTACGCTGTTTAAAAGACATTTAATTTCACGGCTTCCTATTGGATAATCGGCCCGGCCAACATCACAGAACTCAGCCAATCACTAAAACGAAGCTAAGCCCGCGAAATCTCGATATTGCTACTTTTGTAATTACGCGGTTTTAAACACTGTTAGTTCCGCGGTTTCAGAATATCACCGACGATATATTTATTAAAACAAATTCTAGTTTTCTAATTTAGAAACGAAGTTGTAGCTGAACCAAATAGGGTCATTACTTTTGCGCCACCCTGTAGTACCATTTTGTTAATTTATTTTTAATGTCAAGCACGATTTGCGACCAAAGTGCAATTTTAAAATAAGGAAGTAGATATATGAATAATTTGTAATGTGTGATAATACTGTCTCATTAAAAGATATTATAATGTACTGTGATTTACCATGATGGTATTTGATAAGCATTTAAGTATTACTTAGGTAATCGAAACAATTAAAATAAGGAGAAAATTGTTACGTTTTTTTAGTAGTAGCATCTTTTTGAAGATGCCTATGTTAGTTTTCTTACCATTAAAATAAATAATGAGTGTGATTTTATATTTTCATTGTTAGGACTTTCCAGTACCAAACCAACATCTAAAGTGTATTTTAGTTGTATTTGCAATTTCTGGACTCGTTAGATAAAGTTGAATAAAGGCTACAACATTTGCGACCCATTTGTATAATAATAAGTATTCACCAGTGACGCACCGGTTATAACAGGCAAAGGCTGCAGCCGTTGTGGCCGATTGATAAAGTAATAACTGTTCACCAGTGCCACACCTGCCATAGCAGTTGACGGCTATAGCCAGTGCGTCCTGTTTGAGTAGATAGCCACTTGACAGTCCACGGCCACAGCCGTAGCCATTATAATACTAATCTCTGCAGTCCCTGGCAACAATAGTTGCCGTTTTCAAATTTAACGCTACGGTCCCTCATTTCTGTGATTTGTCGAAGCTATGAGAATAAATCTATGTCATTCTAACAAGCCACAAAATGCCTGTGTGAGCAGTACCACTGCACAAATGCTGTATTAGCTGTCGTTGTAATGCTCATAGGTTCTTTATGTGGAATTGAATATTTTTGCCGTTGGCACTTATCACAACGTTTCACAAAATCCTTTACATCTTTGTCAATTCCAGGCCAATAATAATATTTTTAATATTATTTGACATTCGTCTCATACCAGCATGGCCACTTTAGGTAAGAGATGAAAGTCGTTTAAAATTACACGTCTGTCATCTTTATCATTTATTCGCTCTATATCTTTTATAATACATATTCGTGGTCCGGACCTATCTGTCATATTCTTTATTGCTTCTAACAATTTACAAATAAATTCTGTATTATCTTTATTTTTTACTATACAAACTTCTTCAACATTTATATCTTTACATATTTTATCTAGCTCTCTCACAAAGTCACCTCGTGAACTTCGCGATTGAGATTCTAAATATTTAATAAAAATTGTTCGCTTACTACTTGCGTAACAAAATAAGTCAGTTTCATAATTTATTATATTCTCTTTCTTGATTTTTTCATAACTTTTCAAGTCTATAAACACTAATTCTACTGATTCCTTTGGTTTAATATGAGTCCCTACGATATTTGGTTGATCAGGCCAATTATCTGAGGGCGCTATATCAACCGAAGAATCTTGAAGCTTCTTGGCTTGTCTACGCGTTAAAATATTAACATTATGCTCATGCATTTCTTTTAGTTCATTTAAGGAAATTCTAGATAAAGCATCTGCAACACTATTATTACAACCTTTTACATATTCTACATTAAAATTATATTCTTCCAGAGCAAGTCTGAATTTCATTAGTCGACTTGATGGATCTTTCATATTGAAAAGGTAAATCAAGGGTCTATGATCTGTACGAATCGTAAAATGTCTACCATACAAATATGGACGAAAATATTTGACCGCCCACACTATTGCCAATAATTATTTCTCTATTACAGGATAGTTCTTTTCGGCTTTGTTTAGTGTTCTGCTTGCAAAAGCAACAGGACGTTCATCTTTATTCGCTAAAACGGATCCTATGGCATAATTAGATGCGTCTGTCCCTAGAATAAATTCATTTTGTTCCGAAAAATCGGGATATTGTAGAATGGGAGGAGAAATAATTTTCTCTCTAAGTGTTTCAAATGCATGCTGACACTTTTGATCCCAATGAAATGGTACATTTTTTTTACAAAGTGCATTTAAAGGCTGTGCGATTTCTGCGAACTTTTCTATAAACTTTCGGTAATAATTTATAAAAGCTACAAATCTCTTAACTTCATCACAATTTGTTGGACATGGGTAATTTTTACTGTATCAGTTTTTGCCGGATCAGGTTGTATGCCTTGATTAGATATTTTATGACCTAAGTATAAAATTTCCTTTTTCAAGAAATCACATTTAGAAGGGTTCAGTTTTAAATTGACTTTACGTAACCTTTCAAAAATATCCTGTAAATTTTTGTTATGAATATTTAATGATCTCCCGAAACAGACTAAATCGTCCAAATATATTAAGCATTTTTCGTAGTTAAGACCTGCTAAAGCTATGTTCATCATGCGAGAGAAGGAACTAGGACTTGTCTTTAAACCCATTGGCATTCTGGTCATTTGATATTGAGCAGAACCAAATGCTGTTAATTTTCGGCTGTTTTCATCTAAATTTACATTATAGTAAATCCCTATTATATATATACTATCCCTACACCCTTGGTGTAAATCTAAATGACTGAAATAAACACTCCCAGACAAAGACTCTAATATCTCAGTAATATCCGGTAAAGGGTACTTGTCATCGACTATACAATTGTTCAACTTTCGATAGTCAACAACTAATCGCCATTTTTTAGCGCCTGTTGAGTCCGCTTTTTTCGGAACTAACAACACAGGACTAGACCAATCGATTTGACTTGGTTCTGCTATGCCTTCTTCAATCATTTTATCTATCTGTTGTTTAATTTCATGTTTCTGAGCTTGAGGTAACCTATACTGCTTAGAAAATATTGGAGTGGTATCTGGTTTTAAAGTTATAGTATGTGTATAAATATTAGTTGTCTTTAATTTATCACCCGGTAAATAAAAAATATCAGCATACTTGGCGCATAAATTTTCGATAGAAGTCTGTTCCTCATTATTCATATGTGAAAAATTCATACAAGAAAATAGATGTTTTACTCTCTCTTCTTTATTTTCTACTTTATTAAAAGAACAAATATTATAATCACTTAATTTATGTATATCAAAATAAATTTTTGGCAAAGTTACACAATCTGCCGTTGTATTCAGTATTTTAATAGGTATAACGCTATTTAAAGGAGTAGCAATTGAACTAGCTAAATAAATACCATCTTGTATCTCAGTTGAAAAAAGCACACAATCTTCCTGACAGTTTGTCTGAATATAATGAACAGACTCGCACCTAGGAGATATTTCCAATTGACTATTAAATGTATTTCTAATGGGTAAATTAATTATTTTATTTAATTGAAATTAAACTACTATATACGGATACTTTTACAATATTACCAACAGATAGTGTTAGTGTATTCCTAGAACATCTTAATTCCATTAATAACAACATCCAATTTACTATGGAATTAGAGGCAAATAATTCATTAGCATTCTTAGATGTACTTGTCATCAGGAATCCTGATCATACTTTGAGCCACACTGTGTATAGGAAAAAGACCCATACAAATAGGTACTTAAACGGTGAATCTCACCACCATCCTAAACAGTTAGCTACCGTGGGAATGTCTTTGTTTCAGAGAGCCCACGGGATCTGTGACAAGAAACACCTGGACGCCGAGCTTCAACATGTCAAGCAAGTACTGCAAGACAACAAGCTCCAACAGCCGCGCCGTTGTCACAGATCCCGAGAAAAGCCAGCCACAGTCAAGCGCCAGCCTGCTATACTGCCTTATGTAAGGGGTGTCACTGACAAGATTGGCTACATCTTGAAGCGAGCTTCAATCAACACATACTTCAAGCCGCCAACGAAGATAAGTCAATTTTTACCATCCGTCAAGTGCCAATTACCTTTACAAGATGCAGGGGTCTATAAAATAGATTGTGACTGCGGACTCTCATACATTGGGCAAACCAAGAGAAGCATAGGCACCCGCATTAAAGAACACATAGCTGACGTAAAACACAAACGCTCGTTGAAGTCTGCTGTGTGTGAACATGTACAACAGGGGACCAACCACTACCTGAGATTTGACAAACCACAGATTCTCGCTAAAGAACACCGATTCCTGCCAAGGATGCTTCGCGAGGCTATTGAAATCAAAAAACATCCCAATTTCAATAGAGAAGATGGTTGGAATGTACCACCAGCTTGGGATCCAGTACTTCAAATAGTCAAACCCAAGAAGAAACAAACCACAGCTAGACTTCATGATACTTTGAGCTCATTCTGCGTAAATAGAAACACCAATAATTAAATTATATTCGGGTACTTTGAAATAACTACACTGGAACATTGAGACAACTACCATCTTAGTCTCCCCGTGACCATGGCTGCTGAAAAGCAACCGAAACGTCGGGGAAAGTGCAAACTTAAAAACAAATAGATTTGATAGTTTTAATAATTTAATTAGCTTAAAATTAGTAAAGTTTAATAGTATAGTATAGTAGTGTAACAGTTAAATTATGTAATAGAGTGTTAAATAAACAACGCGATAAAATCCGTATATAGTAGTTTAATTTCAATGAATAACATTCGCGTAAACAGAAGACAATATTATTTTATTTAAACTATCACGCATTGTCAAAATATTTTTATTTAAATCTAAAACGGAATTGAACCTGCTTAAAAAATCTCTACCGATTATACCACTACACTTAATTGGCAATGTATCAATTACATAAAACTTATGACTAACAATTAAATCATCGCACCTCAATTGTATAAACACATATCCAATTGCTTGGACTTTGCCCCCGAGACCATTGATAATTATATCTTCACTGTATATCGTAAGATTCAAATCTAAAACATGTTTATATTTAATTACACACAAGGATGCGCCAGTATCTAATAAAAAAGGAAATGTTACGCCATTTACTGAAAAATTTATGTAAAAATCACTATGGCAAGATAAAATTGTATGATTAATTTCATTAGTCACGAAAAAATTTTTCTGTATTTATAGAATTTACAGGCTGGTTTTCAGTCATAATGTGAACATTTGGCTGTTGGCTTATCCTTTGGTTTCCTCTAGATATACCTGCATTCTGCTGACCTCGAAACTGGTGACCTCGCATTGAAGTACCCCTGAAGGCGAACTGATGATTCTGCCCTCGCTGGTTGCCTCGAAAACCTCGACCTTGACCCCTATAAGAACTATAAGAGGGAGACTGGTTGTTGTATCTTCCTCGCTGACCTCTAAAATGATGACCTCTATAATTGGAATTAAAATAATTATTTTTATTCATACCCAACATTTCCCCAGAAGCGGATGTACTGGTGCCTTCCTCATCGAGAGCCCCTTGGATTGCGTCCTTTAGGGTGGTGAAATTCCTAGCGGCTATGATCGTACTGAGCCTACGATTTCGCAAACCTTCAGCGAATTTTTTAATAGCTATATTTTCATTTAAAAAATAAAAATAAAATGTTTTTACTTTGGAAACAAGTCCATAGAGTGTTAGTGACAATATATTCTTACAAGCTATATTAGTACTACAGATAGGGATAGTGATTATAATTAATATTAGTGTCTTTGACGAGCTGGAAGCGAGTCCAGTGTTGCATAATACCACTGTCCGCTTCCAGCCTCGCCGAGACCACCTTCAGGATGCTGTTGGTGCTACTCCGTACCCGCCCAATCAGAGATGCTATGCGCTTTCTAATAATGGCCGAGAGGCTATCCACCTCAGCCGCAGCCAGCATCCCCGATGCACTGCAATGACGAGGCAGCCCCACCAGCACCCTGAAGGCGTTGTTGTACTGAGTGCGTAGGGCCCTGTACGCTCCCTGGGTATACTTTGTCCACAGGCTGCACGTGTATAAGGAGTGACAATATGCTTTGAACAAAATTATTTTTACACTATTAGTGCAACGAGCAAACCTGCGGGACAGCATATTAGCCCTAACACACAGTGCCCTACGCTCTCTTTCTAAATCTAGATCATCATTAAATGTCTCCGTGACCCAATGCCCCAGGTATTTAAAGCTATGAACCTATTTCAAAAGCGTGCCATTCAGCAAAATGGGTGGCATTTTATAAGACTTATTTTTAGCTTTAAAAACCAACAACTCACTTTTAGTACTATTGTACCTGAGGCCATGAGTCAGCACATATCTCTCACAGATTCCAATAAGTTTATTCAAAGCACTTATTGATGGGCACAGCAGCACCATATCGTCAGCATAACTTATGTTATTGACAAGGGTACCGTCTACAGAACAGCCAACTCCAGCACTATTGAGCTCATCAATCAACTTATTTATATACAGGTTAAAAAGCGTTGGTGAACTTACCCCTCCTTGTCTCACCCCACTTTTCAACCTGTACTTGCTTGAAAGGATCCCAGACCATTTGACATAATTCTCCTGGTTAGCGTACCAGTACTTCAGTATGGTGATGTACTCACAAGGGACATCAGTGTCCTCTAAGAGCTTATCCCACAGGAGCTCATATTGAACCAAGTCAAATGCTTTTGACAGGTCCAAGAACACCGCATATACCGGTGTCTCCCTAGCAGTGTAGTACTGAACAGTCTGCTTGAGGCACAGTACAGCAGTTTCCGTGGAGAGGCCAGATCTAAAGCCGAACTGTGCATCAGAAAGTTTGACACACTTCCCCAACTGTAGCTCAATCACCCTGTCCAGCACCTTAGCCACAATGGTAGCCAAAGATATAGGTCTGTAATTGGACCTGTCACTAGCATTACACGTCTTATTTTTAATAATAGGTACAACAATGGTCTTCAGCATATTATCAGGTAAGTATCCATGATTCAAACAGAGAGAGAAGAACATTGCTAAAACACGTGGTAAATGTACACCTGCATACTGCAGATGCTCTATACTTATGTGATCATGACCAGGTGATTTACCCCTAGTCATTTTTTGTAATATTGATCTAATGTCACTAGCCTTGATTAAAACAGGTTTTGACCCAGTACCTCTACAAAGATTTCCACATGTTTCAACAACCTGCCTCTCAGAAAAATCAGCAGTAGGTGTAACCCTAAAGTGCTCTTTGAACATTTCAGCAATATCACAGGACTCTTTTAACCCTTCAACACTAACTGGAACACCAGATTTAGGACTTAGTTTTTTAGTGTGTTTCCAGAAACTAGTGAAATTCTTTTTATGATGTTCTGTACCTAAAATATCCATTTGTATCTGTAGTTCATTTTTCTGGCACCACTTTAATTTAGCTTTAAAAATATTTCTAGAAACACGCATCTTATCATAAACAAACCCTTGTTGTGGCCTGTTATGAAGAACCCACTGGTAAAACCATAAGCGAGCTTCACTGTGAGCATCTTTCACATGTTTGTTCCAGCCACATACATATTTCTTTTTACAATTTTTCTTTTTATTTTTATTTCTATTACTATATAGTGAAGCTTCTGTTAAAATATTTATAATTTGCTCATACAAATTAGCCAGTATTGCGCAGTGGTTAGGCTCTTTACACCTTGTATCTGCACACTTCATGAATACAGAAGGAAAATGTAGCTGTTTCAACCTTTCATTACAATAGTTAGTATACTCTAAGATCTGGGAGTCATCCCGTTCACCCCATAGAATACTGTTCATCTCATAACTGTGTCCTGAATGTCTCGGTATTAAAATATTGAGATTGCACTGTATTTCCAGGGGTAAATGATCTGACCAAAATACACCATGATTAATTGACACATTGTTCACTGTACATCTAGCCGCCTCTGTCACAACACAGTGATCCAGCCAGCTAGTGGTACCGTGACTGTCACTAACATAAGTAAATGTACCTGAATCACATCCTAACACCTCCAAGTCTACACAGATCCACTTCTGGTCTGTGCAGAACCTCTGCAGTTCTACATCAAAGCGCCTACCTGGATGAGCATTAAGGTCGCCCAGAATATAACTATACTCAGTGTCACAACTTTCTATAATGGCACTTATTTCACTAAGACAGTGTGTAAATGTCACTAAGTTCGTAGCCTCGTCAGTAGGCATGTACACCGAAAACACTAGGAAAGAACATTCCGCACTGGAAACCTTTATAGCTACAATCCGATTATTATAGCACGGCACTACCGAAACGGAACTAAACACATTTTTACGCCATAGTATGGCTACTCCACCGTAGGGCCGCCCCCGTAGGACACCCACAGAAGTGTCAACCGCCGACTTCCCGGTGTACTCGAAGTCTTGATGTACAGTACCCAACAGTGGGATGTCATGCGGTAACAGACATGTTTCTTGCAGTGCAATCAAGTGCGATGTTTGACACAATGTTCTAATACATTCCATTGACCTAGTCAAGGACTTACAATTGAATGTGACAAACTTAGCTTTGTTATTCATAAAGTATTTTTATTTTTCTCAAAGTCAATCTTCTGCTGTTCATAATTTCCTTTGTATTTTACAAAACGTCTAAAAGACACCCCCTTAGGCCAAAGACTATCACTCAAGAATAAAGATAACTTTTTCTTTGGCACGTAAACAATGTAGGCGTTGTACTGTTTTTGTTCGTTCGTGTTTATCTTTTTCAAGTTTACAATAACCTGCGTTCTGTTGCTAATATATTCAATAATATCCGCCTCCTTTGTGTTTTTGTCAACGTTGTTAATAAATAATGGTATATTAATATCAGCTGCTTTAAATTTTTCTTGACAACTCAAAGACGCTTTCCCCAAAACAGCCATAGAGCGATTTCTATGTCTTTTTCTTTGATACTGTATGAAACCATCATCGTTCTTCTCTCTTTCCAAGTTTATTTCGCAATTACTATCAATTACGGTCTCAACATATGTTTTAGTCATCATGGCTGGCGTAGAAAATTGCACCTTATTACTTCTATTGGATAACTCTTTCTCCTCCGACCGATTTTGACAGCCTTCAGTGTCGGTAGTGCGCAGTGACGATGTCGTTAGCACATTCGGTAGCGGCGGCGATGACATAGAGGGTGATGCCATTACATTTCCGCCTGAGTGCGAGCGAGAAAGCGCAGGCGACAACGGCGAGGGTGATACAAGATCCTTTTCGCGCGAGTGTGAGCGAGAGCGCGTCGTTGTCGGTATGTGCGGTAATCCTATCGGACCGCTGTCCAAACACAAACTATTTTTATGATCACCGCCACGTTTAAAATTAACAAACTGATCTTGCGGCGCAGATATTATCGATGCATATTTAGCACTCATCAAGTCGTTCTTGACCTCTTGCAGCTGTTCATGCGTAACATATGTGTCCATAACATTCTTTAGACTGTGTTTTAGCAGGATAATATCCTTGAGCAACCTCGATGCGTCGATGTGATCAAACGTAAGCGGGGGTAATTTCTGTAATTCCTTGGCTACAAAAATGGGCAACTCATCAGGATTAGTTTGCTTAAAAATGGCTATAACATCGTGCAGGTTCTTAAACGATTTCCTTGACTTTTTTCTTACTATTTTTCTCTGGGACACCGCCTCAAATAGTAAGCTTTTGGCTTCCTCGATGTCCTCTTCAGAGAAACTAGATGTGCAAAGATTCACCAGGTACTGCTCATCCATAACATCCTGTTTATTTTGTATAAAGGCTAGAAGTTCGCAAATCACTATATTACACGACGAACACTTTAAAAAAGATGTCATCATGACACACAGATTACTCAATATCGCACACGCACAAAGTGCGACCGCTCGCTAGCGCCTCAACGCGTGACTGATTTAAAGGTTGCAATATTTTATAATTTTCTGAATTTCCATTCGCTTGCGATATCGTAAGGTCCACAAACAATTCTGATATTTGCTGGCCATAATCTGAAATAGGTAAATTATTTTGTTTAATGTTCTCCAATTTACTTGAAATTGCAGTTGCCGCCTTACGTGGTAAAAGTTCTCTTTTCATATCCAAAATCAAATCATTCACATTTGCATAACTAGTATTTAATCTTAAATTCGCAGCTTGAGACAATCTACTTTTTAAAATAAAATTGATTAAATTTTGTTTACACGCTTCTCTCTCTAATAAAGAATTATAATATTCGATGTTATCTATTAATTGCTTAGTGTTGGCCACAGTATCTGTCATACAGGGCAATAACTGCAGAGCAATTTTCAAATCAAAAGTATTCATTGTTAAAATAGTTTCAGAGCTCGATGTTTCACTTTGACATAAATCAGTTATCTCGTTATATAATGCTAAAATCTGTTTGCAAAAACTATGCACTAGTTCATCATCATGTTTGCTTAATTTTAAATTATACTCATTAAGCCACTCTTTATATCGCTCATATATTTTATTAGCTTCAATTAATTTATTTACTAAAATATTACCTTGCCTCCTTTTAGGGCCTATTTTTATTAAATATGATCGAATTTCTTTTAATTCATTATATAAAGACTGTAAATAGATTTCCATAACTTACCACCAAAATTTGATCAAACATTATTCAAGTACAATATATGTATGTACGTCACATTATTATACTATAGTGCATTATATTAATAACAACTAAAGTCCACTAAATAGTCCATTAAATACAGTTATAGTTTCCGTTGTATACCGTGTTACGCGAGCCGTACCGTACGCACAATCTGCACGCTTTTTATAGATTTAACCGAACTTTTGTCAACACACGCACTTTATTTAACCAGGCACATATCGATATCGAACCACGCACTTCAAACCTATTTTATAGAACACCTCCATACAGTTTATTCGGAGCCTGTGCCTGAGCTTTGCTCTCAAGACACCCGGAGATTTCTGGTGGTCGCCGAAAGAAAGACGCTCTCAATGCAGCTCTATTGATCTGCCGCGATATCCATTGCATATGGCATTTTTTGTATGCAAAAAAGCACATATGCGAAATATAGCACACCCAGAAGCATGCCTATACACATGACCATGAGCAGTAAATTTGTAGTGGACATATGTTGTTGTATTTCATCTGCCCTGGCCACATTCTTCCCATCCGCTGCGTTCTGAGCGATAACAACTTCCTGGGATTTTTGGTTACCCATCACGATGATTTGAAGATTCACGGAACACACGAATCGCAACGTCCGAATCGACAGATCGATGTCTTTGTTCTAATCGCGCCATAATTATTGCTTCAATTATTTTCCACTACGTTATGCACAAAGTCTAATAAAAGTTCCACTCTTTTTTAGGCAAAGTCGTATCAAATAACCGAGTCGCGCGGCTGCTCGGCTACTGGCAGGGTCGCCATGTACGGAGTGTATTAGGAGACGAATTAAAACACCGAAATCATAATTAAGACTGAACATTTATTCATATTAAACATTGCTTAAATATAATTAGGATAATGGGGTTACACGTGTACATTATAAATGATGAAATAATTAACATGGATTACATGGGTTATGCACTTACACACTACACCACCATCAAGACAATCCATTAGTCCTGCTGGATTAGCACGAACGCCTAATTCTTCCAGACGATGCATATTTGAAAACTGCAACAATCTTCAACTCCGTCAAGTACCTAACACATTAAAGATTTATCTTCTTAGTTATTATAACTTATATATATCTCCACTCTCTCGAATCTGCCAAAAACATTTGGGCAACACCACTTTGGAAGATTTTGCGACAAACGTATCCCGCCACTTAAACGACTTTAACGCTGAGTATATGCAAGATATATGCCTTTCCCCCCGGACCGCCGTAAGGTGATAACGTGTCCTCAGTATTATAAGTCTGTTTATTATAAATACTTTATTAAATTTAATTGAGTTAAATTCAGTATAAAAAATAGGAGTGCATAAAACCGAGGAGCTGCAATACTGACGTTGACTCACGGCGTTGATAACTCCACCGTCCGTTGTGCGCCTGGTATCTAACTTGGCCTCCTACTACGAAGGACTTCCTTACAGATAAGTGAAAATCCAATCACAATAATTATTCCTGCGCGGGCGCTCCACTCCTTCGCATTTACCGCGCCCACTGCGCCCCAATTGGAGAAACAGGTCAAAGGTGGCCCCACCCACTAGCCAATCGGACACCTTAGTTCCTCCTTCACCGCTTGCGCAGATCCCGCCATCTTAATTAGTTGCACATCGTACTAATTACTTCGTTATACTTCTGGTAACCTAGTGATTATGGACTCAGCACTGAATAAATCCATCTCGGATACAGATATTAACTTAACGGGAAGCACCAAAACATCGCCCAACTTTGTATTCCGACGCGCCAAACGAAGCAGGGAAGAGGTGCCAATTTATATGCAGTTGGATGAATTTAAGGAAGAGATGAGGAAAATGATGTCACTTTTCACGGAAAAGCGAGAAAGTGAGATACACGAAATTAATATAACATTAAAAGAAATTCAACAGTCTAACATAAATATAGAAAACTCAATTACTTTTTTAACTGCTCAAAATGAAGAGTTAAAGACGAAAATTCAACAATTAGAGAAGCAAACAAGAGAAGATAAGCAGTACATCACAGTTTTGGAGAATAAACTCGAGGATCTGCAGATGGGCTGTCGTAAGTCAAATTTTGTAATAAAAAATGTACCAAAAAAATCCAATGAGTCCAAAGAAGATCTTATAGAAATGCTTATGTGTCTCTCCAACAACATAGACTGTAAAATAGTTAAATATGATATCAAGGATATCTACAGAGTGCGTGGGCAAAATAAAGATAATCCTAATACACCAATTGTTGTGGAGACTGGTTCTACCCTACTGAAGACAGAAATCCTGAAAATGGGAAAGGCTTTCAACTTGAAACATAAAAGTAAACTTTGCTGCAAACACCTTGGATTCAAAACCCAAGAAGATACTCCTATTTTTATAACAGAGCATCTGACCCCGAAGGCGTCCCGCTTACACTTCCTTGCCCGGGACTTGACCAAGTCTGGGACCTACAAGTTTTGCTGGACCGCTTATGGCAAAGTATATATTAAAAAGGATGAGCAATCACCGACAATAATTATCAGAACAGAGGATCAGGTACATCAACTCTTACTTAAAAAATGACTCACTCTAACAATCTTATTTAGCTTAAGTCGTATAGTGAACAGTGTATCGCGAATTTATGTTTTAAGTGTAATGTCTATTGTTTATTTGTTAGGATCTTTCTTACTCGATAACTATTGTACTAAAACTATAGGCAACTTGATATTTTATATTGATAAATACACACTTAAAAAACCTCAAACACACTTTTCAAGCACACACACACATATACAATTCCACATAATTGTTTTAAGTGTAATGTCTATTGTTTATTTGTTAAGATCTTTCTTACTCTATAACTATTGTACTAAAACTATAGGCAACTTGATATTTTATATTGATAAATACACACTTAAAAAACCTCAAACACACTTTTCAAGCACACACACACATATACAATTCCACATAATAGGAAAATCACATACACTACGTTATCTAAAATCATGCATATTCCACAGTAATACAACTCAAACTTTGGTGAACAACACTTGTAGTTCTACTTCTATAGTAAATAATGGTATACAACTATCTGCCTACTGCCATTATTACACCTTTTGCTGTATTGCCATACTTCCTTTAAACGTACCTAGAAAATACAGCTATTCTTCTTACAAACTATATATTAATGGGTGACAATCTGCAAATCCTAACTGAAATAGACAATCTTGAAATTGCCCATACATTTGTATGTGACTCATCTGAGCTTACTAAACATATTCAAGTAAATAAAAATGACTTGACAATATTTTCTCAAAATATAAGGAGCATATATTGTAATTTAGACAATTTTATAACAACTCTGTCTACTTTTAGATTCGAAACTGACATCATAATCCTAACGGAATGTAGACTAAGTGTCTATAAACAGATACCCCAACTTAATAGCTACCACTCCTACTCTACAACACAACACATAAATCAAAATGATGGAGTAGTTGTTTATATAAAAAACACACTTAAGGCAAAAGTCAAGGAAGTAAAGCTGGCTCAGGCGTCTTGTCTTCAACTAGACGTCCTTAATAATATAATTTTCTGTATCTACCGCTCACCATCAAACGCAAACACAGATAGCTTTCTGGACTCGCTAAGTACACAGCTTGATACCATAACCTCAAAAAAAAGCATTATTATAGCGGGAGACATAAATATTAATATTAAGCTTAAAGACTCAGAGCCAACCTACGAACGTAATAATAGGGTTAACTACCTAAATATGCTGTCAGCATATGGCATACTTCCTGGACATACTAAACCCACGAGGGAAAGAAACTGCCTCGATCATTTCATGTTAAAAATTAATAAAAATAAGAAGTCGGCATCTATTGGAATTTTACATACTGCAATCACTGACCATTGTACAACATTTTTGTGTTTATCTAAAATGAAAACAAAACATATTGCACCCAAAACAAAAACAACTTTAAATTTCGAACAAGCTTTAAAATATATTCAAGAAAACAAAATAGCAGACCTATTATTTTGTAATGACCCGTTGGAGTTAACGAACCTTTTTATTCAAAAACTATCTGACTCAATAAAAATTAACACCCTGACTGTAAAAATTTCATGTAATAAACGCATAATTAAGCCGTGGATTACTCCTGGTATTCTACGATGTATAAATAATCGAAATAAAATGCAAAAAGGCGTTAAAAATGATCCACATAACGAAATTCTAAAAATCACATTCTGTCGGTACAGGAATTACTGCAATAAACTTATTAAAAAAGTAAAACGAAAATATCAAAGGGAGTTACTTGCTGAATCTGTCACAAACAATAAATTACTATGGAAAAACATAAAAAATATAACTTATTCTAACAAATCTAAAAGTGAAAACATTGAATTACTAAACCTAAAGTCTACCCCTATCGAATCGGTAAATTTTATTAATGACTATTTTGTGAATACTGGAAAGCAACTAGCTCAAAAAATGCAATCTAGTTTAAATTCTAACCACCCAACTCAATCACATAAACAATCTCTCCAAGCAAACTCGTTCGTACTTTACGACACCGATCATACCGAAGTAGATCAAATTCTAACGAGCCTTAACACTGATAGTGCGCCTGGCTGGGACAACATTCCGACAAGATTTCTAAAGTACATTAGAAAGGAAGCTGTTCCTATTATATCTCATCTTGCAAATCTGTGTTTCAGTTTAGGCATTTTTCCAGAACCATTAAAAAAATCAATCATTACGCCGATACACAAGGGCGGGGACAGAGACGATGTCAATAACTACAGACCCATATCAGTTTTACCATCAATATCTAAAGTAATAGAAAAGCTAATAAATATTAGACTATTAAAATATCTAAATAAATATGACTTACTTTCATCGACTCAATTTGGATTCAGACAGGGTATTTCTACTGAGGATGCAGTAACCGCCCTAACTTCACTAGTAACTGATGAGCTTGATAATGGAAATAAATGTGTTACAGTATTCCTAGACTTAAAAAAAGCATTTGACACCGTCTCTGTCCCAACCCTGGTAAACAAATTGGAAAATATGGGAATTAGAGGAATGCAACTTAATCTCTTAAAAAGTTATCTTTCAAAAAGGACACAGAAGATTAGAATAGGAGATTTCACCAGTGAAGACGCAGAGGTATCATACGGCGTACCGCAAGGAAGCGTATTAGGCCCTACACTATTCTTAACGTATATTAATGATCTTTCTAGTTTGAAAATCAAAAATGCAAAAATTTTCTCCTACGCCGATGATACCGCTGTTGTCTTCTCGGGGGAATCCTGGCAAGATGTTGAATATGCTGCTGAGAGGGGCATGGCTAAAATAGCCAAATGGCTAAAAAGTAACCTACTCACATTGAATACTTCCAAAACTAATTTTATATGCTTCAGTATCAGTAGTCGAACACAGCCTTGTGAGAATTTTAAAATTAAAATCCATCAATGTAATGACATAAAAAGTCGAAATTGTGACTGTCCAAATATAGCCAAAGTAAAACAAGTCAAATACTTAGGTGTACTGGTAGATCAAAGATTATCGTGGTACCCCCACCTTGAACACGTTACGTGCAGGGTCAGAAAACTAAGCTGGTTATTCAGTGCACTAAGACATGTTGTACCAAAAAATGTGACTAGTCGCCATAACTCATTTAGAAACGTCCTAAATGAGATATATGTCTCTTTGGTGCAATCTGTCTTGGTGTACTGCATTCCTATTTGGGGCGGGTCTGCAAAAACGAAATTCATTGAGGTGGAGCGAGCTCAACGCGCTCTTATAAAGACAATGTATTTTAAAAAACGAAGATACCCTACAGAAAGTCTCTATCAGATTAGTGATCTACTCTCGGTAAGAAAATTATATATTATACGATGCATATTAAAAACACATAAGACCCTACCTTATGATGCATCCAAATTAAATAAAAGAAGAAAAGATATGATTACACAAATCCCTAAAACAAACACCCGCTTTGCCTGTATTCAGTATAACAAACGTTCGGCTAAATTATACAACAAGATAAATAAAGAATTATCCATATACTCTAAACAATATCGTGAATGTAAAAAAGCTATAACTAAATGGATAAAAGAACTTACTTATGAGGAGACGGAAGCACTCTTAAAATAAGCTATTTAATACACACTCATAATAATTCATAATAACACACGTATACACGTAAACATTCGCACTCTCACTCACTAACACACACACACACTCACACCCAAACACACACACACACACACACACACACACACACATACACATACACACACACACACACACACACACACACACACACACACCACACACACACACACACACACATACACACAAACGCTTAGGCAAAAACTTAATACATACTTAAATGTAACAAATAGTTGTCCACTTAAAATTATTTATTTTTGTTTTCTTTCATTGTTATATCTAGTACATATTTCTTGTGTTCTTTTTATTATCTATAACGATTTTTTGATATGGAAGAGTGGAGTCTACTAATACAAGCATTATTTGCTTAAAAGTAGGCTCCAATCACAAACTGATTGTAAACCACCAATTGAAGAAATTAATAATTATTATTATTATTATTATTATTAAGATATCATTAAAATCTATACAAAAGCTCTTGAACAGAAATGTTCACTTAACTTCGAGAATTTGGATGAAATTGATGAAAACATCCTTCATTTTTGGACTGGAGTAAACCATATGCAATTTAACAGTATTCTCAACGAGGTTCCATCTCTTCATGAAATGTCTAAAACACCCAACACCGACCTAGCAGCATATTTAAGTAAAATACGGACAGGCGAGCCCGGTGTGCGACTAGCAACAGTTTTCGGTATGTCAAGACAGAATCTTGAGAGAAAAATACATTTGGCAAGGGAATGCTGGGATCGAGATTTTGTATCTGTTCATTTGGGGTTTGACCACATAACGCAGGAAGAGGTTGTGAGAAGAAACAGACGCATTCCAAACCATATTTTTGGTACGGACCCAAGGACCAAAGCGATAATTATATGTGATGGCACATATTTATATTTACAGAAGAGTACTAACTTCTTGTTCCAAAGGGAGAGTTATAGTTTGCACAAATACAAAAACTTGATTAAACCTTTCCTTATGGTATGTGCAGATGGCTATATCATTGAAGTCTCTGGACCATATGCGGCCACGAAGTCAGACGCTACAATAATGCAGAATATATTAAATAACCATAATGGCCCATTAGAAGAGGCACCTATTTGATGGTTTTTAAACGCAGATGACGCACTGATTTTAGACCGAGGATTCCGCGACGTAATTCCGGATTTAGAAGAATGTGGTTTTGAACCGCACATGCCGCCATCTAAGAGGCGGCATGAAACACAACTCAGCACAGAGGATGCAAACAAATCCAAACTTATAACAATGGTCCGATGGGTTGTTGAGACAATTAACGGTCGCTTCAAAAGAGACTTCAAAATATTCCGCAACACTCATTTCAATAAATCAGCGCCATTTGCCATGACCGATTTCAGAATTGCTGCAGCTCTTATAAACGCATTCCAAGAACCTTATGCTGACAGCCAATATTCTGACGCGTTCATCAATATAATTAATACCAACATGCAAAAACCGAACCTGCTAGCAGATTATGTGAAACAACAAAATATGAATCGGCAAAGAGTAGCGTTTGAGAGATTACAAGCAAACCCCCCAAACCTACAAGATTTTCCAAGATTATCATACCACGAATTGATTTTGTTCGCTGCAGGCACCTACCATTTAAAGATAGCACGGTCGTACTGTTGGGAGCATGTAAGAGAGAACGGTACTTACGAAATAGAAGTGTACCGACATCCTCACCATATTAATATTGGTGGCTTAGGTGAGAAAACTTTATTAAGAGGACGCATACAGTCGCGGCATGTTCGATCCAGAACGTATTATACATACATCATGTATACACCGGGTCACAACAGCAAAGACGCAATTGTTGAATACGTTTGTTCATGCATTCATGGTCGTCGAACTTTAGGCAATTGTGCTCATATAATAAGCATGTTATACTACCTTGCATTTGCAAGACACGAAGGGCTTCAACAGCCAGCGGCTTTTTTTTAAAGCGTTCTCCTAGATTTAGAAAATATGTAACTTTTTTAAAATCAATAAAAGATCGTAGCATATATTCGGTTGTTTTCATTTATTAAGTTAAGTTTCTTCTCCCTATCCTTTATTATTCCCAAGTCACTTGGGGTCGGCTTTTCTGGACTAACCAGATTTGACTGGATATCAGTATTTACACGGAGCGGCTGCCACCTGACCTCCGCAACCCGAAGGCTAACGATACCCTAAGGCTAGATCAGTGTCAGGATATTATAGGGTACTGACTTCCCAATAACGACTGCCATAGATGTTCATGGCAGCCGAGACCGACGGCTTAACGTGCTCTCCGAGGCACGGAGCAGGCGATTATCGCCTGCTCCGTGCCTCGGAGAGCACGTGTCAATCAATACGCACATAATTTCGAAAAGTCATATAACTTCCGAAAGTCAGTGGTGCGCGACGTGGGTTCGAACCCGAGACCTTCTGCATTGCAGTCTGTTGGTCTCCCGACTGAGCTATCGCTGCTCATTTATTAAGTTAAGTTAATAGCCATATAATAATCCGCAATCACTTTTATATGTATATGTTACGGCTAAAGCCCGAAGTGCGGCTACACGTAGTTTTTTATAATTTCTATCATAATTCTTCTATCTGATTGTGAGTAGAAATTTATTCTATGAATAACTAAGAGCAAGCGGCTACACCTAGTTCTAACTGGCTAAAACTAGGTGTAGCCGCACTTCGGGCTTTAGCCGTAACATATATAAATAATATTTTATATTTATATACATATATATAATCAGTAGATACGTATAATGTTCTTTACTCTCAATATTACGCATAATACGTCACAATATCGTTTGTAAAACCGCTTTAAATATCATCGATTTTAAAAGTTCAGTCAATTAGTTACGAGTTTTTTATTACTTGGTGATGGTTTAATCGAAAACTATTATTGGATTTGGAATATAGTATGTATACTCTACCTTGCCACACATAAATCGTTTTAATCGATTCTGGGTTCTTGCTCCATATATTTTTGGGCATTATCCTTTGTATAAAACATACGGTTAACTACTTTAATTGCAAAATTGTTGCTATGAATCTGAAGTAAGGGGCAAAATCGTAAAAATCGAAATTAATGAAATTAGTGTGAAGATCCTTCTTTTCTCACTTTCGGAATGATTTAAAGACAGTCTACGCGCTTGTAATACTAATAATAGCATTATTTCTCAATTTGGCATCGTTACCTGCCTCAAGGTCAAGTATTAACAAAGGCAAAAAAAGGGACAAGACGCCATGAGTGAAAGTGATAGATTTTCTTTTTGATGCTATTGTTGTCACTCCGGTTTTTTCATCCTTCGAAAAAACCGGATTAAAAAACTGTTCAAATTAGTTGTAGGTAATCAAGCTAGCTATCTACCATTTTCGTTTGATCCATTATTTACGGGACAACCTGTATAAACATATCTACTGTCAATCAACTTAGTCTATTGCAATCTACTGTTGAACGACCTCAACCTAAGCCTTCCGCATCCAGCGTAAACAGCCTCTTTCGTTATAGTAATTTATTATTTTTATATTTACAGTAAAAATAACAACGAAAAGAAACGCAGCTCAGATCTCTTCGGCTTAGAAGAGGTTGTGGAGCGACCACTAGCTTCGTGCTCTGATCTCGGTTCGCCCTCGTGAGCCGTGTCGACAACGGGAAGGTGAGAAGGAAAGTGGACTTGTCAGGGGAATTTTACGTAGACATTAAGGTTTACGCTAAGGGTGATGTGGTAAGGGTGACGTGGGCTCCATCCCTCGTGAGGACAGGTGGAGAAAGGCGTTGGTCGCGCTTAAATTACAATTAGACCGAGGCTCTCTGCAGTGGAATGCGCTGCAAAAATTCATGCAACGAGCGCATGAATTATTTAATGACGCAGAACCCACGTATTACAGTGACAATATTCATTTTAAATAGGTACTATAATTTTACGATTAATTTGTTCTTTTTATGATTATATCATTAGGTACGTCATTCTTTTTCATTGATGCACTTATATTTTTATTGAGATATTTAAATAATGTAGGATGAATTTTATGTAGACATCAAAGCCCATGTGCCAGAACTATAGCATTGGTCACACTGAAATTACAGTTACACTGAGGCTTTCTGCAGTGGAATACGCTGCAAAAATTCATGCAGCGAGCGCATGAATTACTTAGTAAGGACCTGTTTAGTATAGTGACGACATTCGTATAAATATATGTAATTATTTTTTGTTTAATTTGTTATTTTTGCAGTATTATTAGATCATTCTTTTTCATTAAAATATTTATATTTTATTGAAACACTTAAATAATTTTTATTCTGATCTCATTTTCGTACCTCTTAAATGCTTTTCTTTACTGTCTGTAATACATCTGTTGAGCGCAAGCACTGGATAGGTTACTTACGCAGCACCAATCACAAAAACAAAAATATTTCTAATTTCTGCGATGGTGTTGAATTAATAAATTCTGCATTTTGAAATCGCATTGCTTCCTATAGAATTGTTAATCAATATGAGAACTGTTCCTTGACTTCATTTTTAATTAGCATTCATGAAAAAATTAAGTCATTAATAGACTTGTCCCTTAAACAACATACTTGCGTGAAAATTAACTTTGAGTATTTTGCTTTGTTTTTTATGTTTAAAAATGACTCTCAAGAGATGAAATCATTTTGTACAAAAAATTATACACTTCATCAAAACTATGAATATGAGCCCTTAATATCTCAAATTAAATGCATTCTAACAAAAAAGGTTGAAGAATTCCAGGATCGTGATAGTGGCTGGACATTCTTGAGTAGCTCTCACTTAGAAGTGAATATTAACAAATATCAACCTTTGCGCGGTTCAGGCTTTATTGAGTTGCCGGCTACTATAAAATCTAAAAAAGCTTGTGTAAATAATCGAAATAATGATGAGTATTGCTTTTTATGGTCAATTGTTGCTGCTTTATACCCAGCTAACAGTCACCCTGAAAGAGTATCATCTTACCCTGATTTCCGGGATGTGTTAAATATAGAATGCATAGAATTTCCATTGACTTTCTCAGATATTGCCAAGTTTGAAGTACATAATCCAAAAATTTGTGTTTATATTTATGGGCTAAAAAATAGTACTGAGGTAGGACCTCTCTATAAATCAAATAATTTAAAGAAAAAGGTAATTCATTTACTTTATCTAGAAAGTGATAATTTGTCACATTACTGTCTAATCAAAGATTTACCGCGACTTGTTAAAAATCAAATTACAAAACATCACGGTAAATTGCACTTTGTGACGTTTGTTTAATATTTTTTAATACATACGACGATCTTGATTCGCATAGTTGTGGAGGTGTTGCTACGGCACTACCACCGCAGGGTTCTTTTATAAAATTTAAAAATTTTAACAGAAAGCAAATTGTACCAGTTGTTATATACGCAGACTTTGAAACAATGCTAGAACGGTTTGAGTCTTGTGACCCTGATCCAACTATAGCGAGCACTGTAACACGTCAGCGACATGTGCCTGTTGCTTTCGCTTATCATATTACGTGCGCGCTAGACAAAAATTATTATTGTTATGTTTCTTATCGTGGTTTGGATTGTGTATCAAATTTTGTAAATTCTATTTACAATGATGCAAATAAAATTTACAATATTTTAAAAAACAAGTTCCTATGATTTACACCAATATTAATGCGCACGACTTTGATAACGTGGTAACTTGTCATATTTGTGAGCATTTATTGTTTGGTGATAGGGTTCGAGACCATTGTCATTTGACGGGCAAATGTCGCGGCGCAGCTCATAGTTATTGTAACTTACAATATAAATTACCAAAGTTTTTGCCAGTATTTTTTCATAATTTATCTGGTTATGATTGTCACCTTTTTATAAAAGAAATGGGTGAAGCTCCTGGATCTTTAAAAGTAATCCCTAAAACAAAAGAAAACTATATTTCTTTCACAAAGTTCATTCCTATTTCAAGGGAGGAAAGTATCCAGGTCCGATTTGTAGATTCATTTAAGTTTTTAGGAACTAGTTTAGAAAAGTTGGTTAATACTATGAAAAACAAGAGTTTAAATTACTAAAATCTTATTTTCCTGAGAAAAGACAATTTGAGCTCCTTACTCGTAAAGGAGTGTATCCGTATGGCTATATGTCACAATGGAATCGTTATGAAGATACGTGTTTGCCTAATAAAACCAATTTTTATAACTCCTTGTCAAACGAGCTAATTACTGATGATGACTATAAACACGCGCAATCCATTTGGTCAGTGTTTAATATTAAAAATATAGGTATGTATACTGATTTATATCTTAAAACCGACGTATTATTGCTAGAAGACGCGTTTGAAAGTTTCAGAAAAGCTTGTAAACGGTACTATAATCTCGATCCAGCGTTTTACTTAACAGCACCAAGTCTATCATTCGATGCAATGCTTTTGAAAACAAGCGTTAAATTATAATTGATTAGCGATGTAGAAATTTTTAGAATAATACAAAAAGGTATTCGTGGAGGTGTTTGTATGTGTTTCAAACGACATGTCAAAGCCAATCATAAATATTTAGATTCTTACGATCCAACTCGTCCAAATGCATTCATCGTTTATTTAGACTGTAACAATTTATATGGTTATAGCATGTGTCAATCCTTGCCCTATTCAGATTTTTGATTTATGTCAAGCAATGAAATAAATAATTTACATTTTAACTTGACAGATATTAGTGATAACGCGGAATATGGTTATATTCTTGAAGTTGATTTAATATACCCTGAGAGTTTACACACTGAACGAACACAACGACTTTCCATTTTGTCCAGAAAAATGCTTGCCACCTGGTGTTAAGAAAAAAAACTAATACCAAATTTGTATGATAAATACAACTAGGTTTATTCATTACGTCCATTTAAAAAAATGCATACAGCACGGTTTAATACTAAAAAAGATCCATCGCGCTATCGTATTTAAGCAAAGTAATTTTTTAAAGAAATATATTGATCTTAACACTCAGTTACGTCAAAAAGCCGAATCGGAGTTTGAACAAGATTTTTTTAAATTATTAAACAAAAGTATTTTTGGAAAAACTCTGGAGAATAATGAGCATAGAATTGATTTAAAGTTAGTAAACAAATGGTGTGACTCAAATAATAAAACAAAAAAATCAGCTTGTGCTGAAAAGTTAATCGCTAGCCCATATTTTCATAGCGCTTCAGTATTTTCAGATGATTTGATAGCAATACAAATGAAACCTTCGCGTGTTATTCTTAATAAATCAATATACATAGGGTTCGCTGTGTTAGAATTATCTAAGAGTCATATGTACGATTTCCACTATTCTACAATAAAACCATTTTATGGCAATAATGTTGAATTATGCTATACTGACACTGATAGTCTAGTTTATAATGTAAAGACGAATGACTTTTACAAAGATATTAAACAACATTTTCTTCAATATTTTGATACTAGCAATTACGATTCTGATAACGAGTTTAGCTTACCAATTATTAATAAAAAAGTTCCAGGGCTTTTTAAGGATGAAATGGGAGGCAAAATAATTAAAGAATTTGTAGGGCTGCGTTCAAAGCTTTATTGTATAAAAACTTTAGACAAAACAATAAAGAAAGCAAAAGGAACAAAAAAATGTGTAATGAAAAATTTACATATGATATATTATAAAAATGTTTTGTATAATTGTAATGTCATCCGCAAAAAGAATTTACTCTTTAGGTCAATAAAGCATAATATTGTCCTATGTTTACGCGAATGTTATACATTGAAATTAAACACTTTATACGGATTTTATCGCGTTGTTTATTTTACTTTAAACACTGTTATTACATAATTTTGAAAACTCTAACACTACTATTATTTAATTTTACTACTATTTAAGCTATATATTTTTTCTAATTAAAACTATTTGTATTTAAGTTTACACTTTGCCCCGACGTTTCGGTTGCTTTACAGCAGCCATGTTTACGGGGAACATTTTCACCAATATCTATTACGTCACAGTCCGCACATAAATCTTTGATCCACTTAATTTTTTCTAAACCCTTTGTAATGATCTTTTTATTCTTTAAGTGAGGTACGATAACACGGTGAAACTCTCTATAGTCTATGTAACCCTCGCACCAGGTAATTCCTCGATTTCTTTCTATCCACTTGACTTGTTTCTTTTCTATTTCTGTAAGATGATGAAATGAGTATGGTGGCTTCACCAAAAACGTTTGTGTATGCTCCTGACTTGCAATTGCTACTTCTTTGACGATAAAATTGTTATTTATATCTTTAAACCCTTGGACATCTACTATAAGTGTATCCGCGTTCATGATATCTTCTTTACGATGTTACTTAGCAGTTTATATTCAACAATGCAATCGTTGAGAATAAGACAGAATGCTGATGTTTTATCTGGTATAACTGATTCACTTTCAATTTCCACTCTCACATCCACAGCAGGACCTATCTTCAGATTATCCACTTGTCTAGAACAGTCAACTACAAACAGAGGTGCAATATCTTTGAATTCTTTCTGACTGAAAAACGATCCTCTGCGGTGTCCGTAATACGACTATTGAAATCGAACGTATTGCTCATATAATAAAGCAATTCTGTTATTAGCAAAACTAACGTTTAGTTTTTCATACGGGAAATAATTTGAATTGAGATACACTCTGACGTCACGAATATAGCAATGATCGAACTGAGACATGTCAGAACTTGCATTATTTTTCCTATCTGTCTGTAGACCAATAATTATATATCGAGGTTTTTCTACTTGAGAAGATGTTTTGATAGACCAGGTATGCTTTGTAGTTTTTGGTAAAGTTGGTATTCGTACAGATCCCAATTTCTAAATATCATCTGAAGCGGTTGATCTTTTTCTAAAAGTTTTAGTAAATTTATTTTTCTCTGTCTGATACTTTAACATGTGGTACGCGCCATATGAATTTATTAATTTGAACATCTTCCACTACTTCACCAGTGTTCAGTTTTACAGCGTTTAAATTAGTGTTACTTCTTAACAATATAAGTTCATGTTTACTATTAATCACGACTTTTTTAAAATCTTCAGCAAATCCGAGAATATTACAAAGGGGAATAGAAGCAGAAAAACTTCCCCCATTAATATTTTTTATACCATCAATATTCCAGCCCCAGGCATAAGACATTTTGGAGTCACTTTCATTCATGGACACTAATGATTTCATAGTTGTAGTTATACCTGCATTTTTTATTTTATCAATCTCTACACCATTTAGTTCGTACCTAATATTTTGAAACAAGTAGAGCAGAGCATTGTTCGTAAAATGGACAGTAGTAGCTTTATCTTTCGTTTCTTTTTTGCTTACTATAACAGTTCCTTCCAAATACAGGGTGCTAGCTGAAGGCAGTATATATAAGTCTTGTTGGTTGATAGGTATTCGAATTTCATCATTTCTATTGAAACTTGTGACATAAGGCTTGTAAGAATGAAACTCAATGCCTTCTATTGAATTGTCGTAACTCGGAGTTGATAAGACGTCTAATATATTCATTTTAACAGCCCAGTTACTCTGAGGAATGTCTTATTGTCTTTAGTTAATTTAATGTTTTTTTTGGAGCAATGTCCTTCTTGGTAGATTGCTCTAATGGAACTAATATTCTTTATATGCTGTCTCTCATATTTATTAAAGTCAATCATTTTTTCTTCTAAAGTGTAAATATAGATGTACTTCTTCACCACGCAAATTGATTAAACGATTGTTAATATCTAATAACCTGATATGTATGCAGCTTATGTTGTTTTGGTTTACTGGAAAATATAGAGCGTTCTTCGGGATTTCAATGATTCTGTATCCAGGTGGCACGTTTAGAGCAAATTCATGAATAATGTGACTTGGATCACCGTTTATGTAAGAGCCGCTCACAATATCACATTCAATCCTGACCACGGTCGTCGGTAAAATGTTGACTGGAAACTTTGATATTTATTTGCTTTCAAAATCTGTTCATTAAAACCTAACAGTTTTCCGAAGGAGTCCTGTTTGGTAAAATGTACGTCTTTTGTACAGTATATAGTAGTTTTTAGGGTATTGTTATTACACAGTATTTTTATTGATGCATCCTTTATTCCAGATTTTAAAAAGTCATTGATATCTTGCAATTCATACATACCTTCACGTATTTCAATAACGTCTTTCATGCCATAATATAACTTGTTATTAGTTTTATCGATATTTGAGATAGAATTAAATGTTGAAAAATGCATTAAAGCCCATTCATACTGTCCATCTAATTGTAAAGGATTCGGAAAATATGTAGATAAACTTGACGTATTTCCAGTTATTGACAAAGTTAATGACATTTTGTAAATGAGTGAAATAAAAGAAATACAATATATTTTATATATTTTTATTCCAAAAAGTCCACAGATATTTCAAACATAAGTGCCCACAGTTTACTGTATTAAAATTTTGATATCTCGTGTAGTTATAAAATACAGTACAATTTTTAAAATACCGCATCAATTCTACTGGAGGTTTTAGGTCTCCATAGCTATCAAAGTATTCACAATAGTTGTTTATTTTAACATAAGCTACCCAATGAGTTCCTTCATTTTTGGAGTTATCCAAGTTAATGACAATCACATTCAACTTGCTTCGGCTTCCCTGGTAACTGATCCTTCATGTACACTCCTCGAAAATATGGGATGTCCTTTGCATGCTTTTGAATATCTATATTAGTTAGAGGGCGATTGGGTAGCTTATTTTTCAGTTTTTTGAACTTGTTATAAATAACCCTTTGCCATTTTTATACGGTCTAATATATAAGCCCTTCCCTAAAGCTAAAGCTTCCATTGCTTTATTATGTCGTTCCGTCTCTGCTAAATTTTTTTGAGCTGCTTTTTTAATCATTAACAGTTTTTGCAATACCAGCCGCTCCGCCAGCTAAAGTTCCTAGAGCTGACAATCCAGCAAATATTGGAATTAAAGGCAGAATCCCTCCAGTTTTTGGAATAGGTATTACGCGTGGTACCCGAATTTTCATATTGCTTGGAAATACTTTCTTAGCCACTAAATAAGCAGCGTTAATTAAGGATTTACTATCTTTGTGTTTCAATTTCTTGATTTTAGATTTAATTTTAGATACAAAATGTTTAAATGTCTTAACACCAGCACCGGATTTAAGCTTGGCTTTCATAACTTTATTTACTAGCCATGAACTAAGTTTTTCGCCTTTGCCTGCATCTTTTGACTTAAGTCTTTGTTTGGCCATGTTTAGAAGTTGTAAATCAGCTTTATGACGATTTGATAGGTCTGTATGTTTTGCATATGCTATGTCGTGTTGCATACAGGCTTCGTCAAGTTTATTAACACCTTTGTCACCTCGCAGTAAACGTTTTTCCAGTTTTGTACCAGGTCCGCAATAATTATAACCAGGCAAATGTAGTTCAACAGGCAAATTATCAATGATACTGTTCAATAGTCCACCACCTTGCATCGCTTAAATTATAATGACAGAAATTTGGCTTAAACTTTATATTTAACACGTACAACGCCATGTCGGACAATGCTGGGCGACACCTAACTATCCATATAAAACATACAAAACATTTTGAAATGTCCAAATATTTAATTTTTTTTTTATTGATTATATGATAAACTAAGGTATTTTGGATTACTAAAACAATAATTAAATCACAGAAATCACAGCATGTTGTTGTATAAACAGCGTCGCACAGCATTGTCCAACACGGCCCTGCGCGAACAATAAATCTTAATTCCTCCGTTCAAGCCACGCGGGTCTAGCTGCGGGTCGGTCGGTTGCTGCCGCGTTTGGGTCTATCCCGTATTTTGGCGCGCAAATCAACGGCTCACGCGCTCCCCACCCGAGCCCCTCGCTTGTCGAGGTCGTCGCGATAGTGCCAGTATTTCTCAGAACCGCGTGAACGTAATACATTTTTATTCGCAAATAACGAAAACAGTGAAGTTATTTGAAGATGGATGATTTCGACGAATTTGAAATTACAAAAGAGAATTTGACACAGCTTGATAACATAGAGATATCGTTATTAAACAATAGTTTTCGCATTAGCTCTGACGAAGAATATGAGTACTCAGTAGTACCTAGTAAACGAAAGTTGCGTCGTGTAATTGTGTCCGATTCTGAGAATAGTGATTCAGAAACTTACCAGCTAAATGATACCTCGAGGGATATCTCCTCAACAAATACATGGACCCAACCTAAAGGTAACCAAAGAAAAATAATAGCTTTTACCGAACCTTCTGGCCTTCCGCTTCATGTCATATCTACAATGCTTGATAAATCACCCGCTGAATTTTATTCTCTTTTGGTGACGGATATGTTACTTGAAAAAATTGTGAATTCCACTAACCAATTTGCTATGGCTAAAATAACCTCCATGCATGAAGCTACGAGTGGTGCACGTATTAGACAATGGAGTCCTACAAATTTGGACGAAATTAAAAAGTTTTTTGGGCTGATATTATTCATGGGTTTGGTGAAACTTCCTAAACTTGCAGATTATTGGTCAAAAGATAATATTACTAGCCATTTATTTCCAAAAACGATCATGTCCCGAAATCGTTTTGAATTAATTTTGCAAATGCTTCATTTTTCTGTCAACGACGATCAAAACAAAGATGACCGTCTGCATCGAGTACGCGACTTGTTGGATACCCTAAACGAGTCTTTTAAGAATAATTACACTCCACCTGAAGATATTTGTATAGACGAGAGTATGGTTCCCTTCCGTGGCCGAATCATTTTCCGCCATATAACAAACAGAAACGCCATAAATATGGCGTAAAAGAGTTTAACACATTCAGTGCCACTAACACGCCTAGCGTGTCGACACTAATTCTTATCTCCATGCCACGGGCACGCTGGGCGTGCTCTTCGTTTTTCATCAATACCTCAAAGATTAGAGAATATTATTCACCGAAACGCTCAGAGTAGAAACCTTATGTCGTAAGCTAAAGAATATTGAAGTGGTTCCATGATCTAACATTTTTTTTATGTTATCGCAAATAGTTTATTATGTAATGCCGCGAACATGCCAGGTGTGTTCATCCACATGAGTTATCAACCTTTTTTATTGTCAAGTCAATTAACTAAATTTATAATGCCAATAATTAAATAATACCTAGTGTATTTGAAGTTATCATTTATTTATTTACTCTGTACTTTGGTTAAATAAAAAAGACTAGATATATCTTTTTGATCTATAGTAAAATTTTAGTAGGTATACCATTTACTTGGCAATTACTTGTTTAATAATAATAGGTGACAGGCGCAACTGCGTCTGCGTTAATAGCCGCGTACCTGCCGTTTGCCGCTACCTACACGTTTAAACAATAAACAAATTATTGGGCGGCGCCGTATGTTTGTTTGCCACGATTTGGGAATTTGAAATAAAATAAACGGATAATAGAATTTAAAATTTTCCATAAAATATACTGGTGGGTTAGCTCAAAATTAGTGTTATAGTTAACACCATTAGGTTCATTTTCTCTTGCACTTACGTTCGTCTTATTTACTAGCGTTCATTGTTTCCGGGTCGGCAAGTAAACAATGAGTTTACTAGCCGCGTACCTGCCGTTTGCCGCTACCTACACGTTTAAACAATAAACAAATTATTGGGCGGCGCCGTATGTTTGTTTGCCACGATTTGGGAATTTAAAATAAAATAAACGGATAATAGAATTTAAAATTTTCCATAAAATGTACTGGGTATGTAGCTCAAAATTAGTGTTATAGTTAACACCATTAGGTTCATTTTCTCTTGCACTTACGTTCGTCTTATTTACTAGCGTTCATTGTTTCCGGGCCGGCAAGTAAACAATGAGTTTACTAGCCGTGTACCTGCCTGTAAGTGCGAAAGAGAGCGCAACAGGAGGCGTCCTGTCCCACGTTTTATTGCACCTCGGGTTGCAAGTCTTCTTTTAAAAAGAACAACATTAGTGGCACTTTGGATGCGTCGCAGAAGAAGTGCTAAAATAATATTTTCGTGCAGATTATTATTATAATTGTGACCCGGCTTGTGTTATTGGACCTTGTGATTGCCCTTACGAAGATCCCGGCTTGTGGTATTGGACCTTGTGATTTGCTTTTACGACGACCCCGGCTCGTGTCAATTACACTTTCGCTATAGATCGTACGAAGAATTTGCTATCCTTACCGGCTTCGCTTCGATTAAATCTGTGGTAAGTAATATTAATTATTCCTTACTAAAGTGTAACCTGAATATAACGAATTTCTAGATTATTTTTTAACGCTATTTTTCAAAATCTCATCTAGAACTGTCCATAAGAGCTGATGCAAAACATGCCTTTACATTACGAATATATTTAACAAATCCTTTTTATAACGAATTTTGAATAATTGCAGAATATAATAAGTGTTATAAGTATAGAAAGCGTTACCCTACCTCTATTACAACCTTTATATCTTATCTTATTAATAATTCCCACTTAATAATAAATTCATGTTTCGACAGGTTCAGACATGTTCAATTGAAATTTTGTATGACAGTTATTGTTGTAAGATGCTTAGTAAAGTAAACATTAAGTAGGTACCTACTTACATTGTTGATTTCCTATGTTCATATGCTAATATTGACCTGAGATTGTGCTTTTTTGGCACAAAAATGTGTTAACTTTATATAAATTAAAAATCAGTACTTTCTTTTCATTAGTTCTCATTCATTCTTTGGTTATAAGTGGAAACCATTTGCTTAAGGATGAGGTTAATATAGAAATTAGAATTGAAACTATAATTTGTTTATCTATTTTTGACATCTATGACGCGTTTATCTACTTATGAAACAGTTGTGTTAAGCTTATCACGAAGAACATTTGGAAGTTGAATTAATTTTTCTTACTTGTCACGTCAAACACTTATGGTTTTTTGAGAGTTCAGTTGTTTTACATTTTTTATTCTGTTATGCTACTTTTGCTGCCGACTGTACCTAACCCGTGCAACAAACATCATTGTACGAACTACTTAATATATTATATTAAATATTTAAAAATGGAATATTATAAATATTCAAGATTTTTAAATTTCCTTGAGTTTCGTTATATCGAGGTTGCATTGTTAGATACTTAGTTCGTTTCATCAACTTGAAAAATAACTGTGGCAACATAATAAGAACAAATATTAGAAATACAATTAGTCCATTGAAATGGTACATTTTTAGGCCTTACCGTGCATTTGTTAAAGGACGCAATTTTATTTTTAGATGTGTAGGGAGGGTCAATAAAAGGTTAACGCCAAAAGTGTGGAGTTGCCAGCCTTCTCCCACGGCCGGTATCTTGGACAAAGGGGTTGCAATGGTTTTTACGGTTTATCTCGTAAACTATTTGTCTTATAAATAATCAATGTTCACGTTTTTTGTTGCTTATTAAATTATCTACAACTCTTGTCCAGTAACTTTTGTCGTAGAACCATAAACAAAAAAGTTATAAGCGAAGATGTACAGAAATTCGAGAAGAGAAATTCTATTCCATATAACCTTTTTCTAATTATTTTAAGGATATAAAAACCATTTCAACTCCTTTGTCCAAGACAGCGGCCGTGGTACAAGTCTGGCAACCCCACACATTTGGCGTTAACCTTATATTGACCCCCACTACACATCTAAAAAATAAAATTGCATGCTTTAAGAAATGCAAGGTCAATTTAACATTTCAATGGACTAAATAGAGAATTTGTTTTTCTTTGGTAACACTTTGATCGGTAACCAAATCATATCGACTTTTAGGTACAGGCTTGTACCAAATCCCAATAAAAATTAAGACCATTATCCTTAGTACTAAGGATCTCGTACGAGTTTGATAGGTTTCATTGGCCACGATAGGAATATAATTATTTATCGCTTCGCCCGCCTTCCCATGCATTCACATTATTTATGATAGTCAGCCCCTTGGGGCACTGGTGTGAAATGTATGAGAACTGGGTAAAGCGATGAATCCTATTTCGTGGCGATCAAACTTCTTAAACTCATACTAAGGGTACTAGCACAGCACACAGCTAATATGTTGTCAATTACCTATACGCATTGTAGTGATTTTCTGTCATTGAGTTTTGTATAATTTCGATATTTAAAGAAATTATTTTACGTTTTAGGTCATGGATCCCTTCGACAATTCAATGCCATCATGCTCTTGGAAAGACCCAAATTGGGCATTCCATGGGATAGAAGAAACTTTAGGAGCTATGGTAACTCTGGAATCAACTCCTCCAAGAGATGAACCAACTTCGCATTTGACTGATGCTGAGCTCTATGGCATACTCTGCGAAAATATTATTGACGAAATGGAAACTGACGACTCCGAACCGGAACCAGAACCAGAGCTGGAACTGGAGAACATAGAAGAAGTACCTACCATTAATTTACCCGATCGTGAGTGGAACGTAGGGAATCCTGGTGACTATCCGCTACTACCATTCACGCAAACTCCAGGCCTTAAAGAAGCTATCGTGAATACACCCATTGGTTATTTTGAAGCTATATGCAATGAGGAGTTACTTCAGTTGCTAACAGATTGCACTAACAATTACGGGGAACGCGAGAAGTCATTAGCTACTGCGGAGAAAAGTAGAAGCAGATCATGGAAGCCAATAACTTGTGATGAGTTGAAACTGTTCCTTGGCTTACTTTTCCATATGGGTTTTATAAAACTCAACAGATTTGGTGATTATTGGAAAAAAGACGTATTTTTTAATCAGCCTGTATTTTCCATGACGATGGCAAGAAATAGGTTTTTACTTATTTTAAGAATGTTATGTGCTAGTGTAGGGGAAACAGCATCAAGTTACGGTAAAGTTAAAAATGTAATAGATTTTTTTAACAAAAGAATATCAGATTTGTATTATCCAACGAAAAATATTGTAATTGATGAATCAATGATGCTATGGAGAGGTAGATTACGCTTTAGGCAATATATGAAAGGCAAAAAAAATAAGTATGGTCTGAAGTTCTATGCACTAGCTGATCAGTCAGGGGTTGTATTAAAACTGCACTTGTACGGTGGTGCATCCGATAACATTGTAGGAGGTACTAACCACGTGAATAAAGTCGTAATGCATTTGATGAGTAACTATTTGAATATAGGACACCATTTATTTTTGGATAATTTTTATACAAGTATTAATTTGATAGAAGATCTATACAATAAAAATACTTATTGTACAGGAACACTAAGAAAATTTAGAAAAAATAATCCTAAATTAGTCTTAAACACCAAGTTAAAAAAAGGTGAATTGTGTATACAGCACAAAAATAATGTGTGCATCATTAAATGGTTGGATCAAAGAGAGGTGATAGCTATCTCTAGCAAATATAATGGAAATTTCAACATTATTACCAATCGTAGGGGGCAAATTAAAGCAAAACCACAAATTATAACAAAATATAATGAAAATATGAATGCAATTGATAAACATGACCAAATGCTGTCTTATTATTCTTGCGAACATAAGTCTCTTAGATGGTATAAGAAAGTAATCATTCATATCATGCAGATCATTATGATCAACTCGCATTTCCTGTACAATAAGTATTCAACACGAAAATTAAGCTTGTATGATTTCCGATTAAGCGTCATAAAATCCATAATAGAACCTTATATCGGACGGGAACAACCAATTCCGAGACAGGTACATTGCATAATGAAATTGGAAAAAAATAATCAGGGCAAAACAAAAAGACAAAGATGCGTGCGATACTTGTCCGCAACAACCAGCCTTGTGCATAGAATGTTTCAGAGCGTATCACAAATATTAACATTCATATAATAGGTATATTGGACAGCAAACTGGAAAATAATCTTTGATAAGTTGTTGTTAAGTGATTAAATTTGCCAAAAGTTATGACAATGCTCAGCGATTTTACTAGCTAGCAAGCTAGAAAAAAAAAACTGTTGATTTTTTTACATTTGGTTTTAATATAAGTAAGTACATTACAATCATATTGTACATACAATAAGTGTTTTAATAAAGGCGTTGATTTCTTAAATCAGTCTTATTATTTCAATTAAAATCAGTACCCGTAGGAACTTAATTTCTTTTCACAAGAGAATCACAAAAAGCTTTTAATAAGTCAAGCTAACAATTTTACTTTTCTTGAAACATCTCAATTATAGCTTTCATTTTGTTGTATCGAGCGTGACCGTGATAATTTGCTAGCTCGCATGCTACAACACTTCCGAAATATTCATTACATCGGATTTCCATGTTTTTATTGTTAGTACATGTCAACCCCGGATCAGTCATGGTACCAATTTCTTTATATTTAAATGCTGGCCTGCCGTCAGTCATGGTGCCTACATCTTTTGTATAATATTCATCTGATTGTTCTAAGTATGACCATTTTTGGGAGTTACGTGCATCTTGTAGCTCTGTAAACATATCTTGAGGTGAGCTCGGTGAGCACGATGTATTCGCGATGTATTCTGAAAGCAATAATGAACAACAATTATTTCAAGTCGTATAAAATGGCTATCATCTGTACAAATAAATAAAGATTGACATTCGAAACAAACGACGACCGCAATATGTGAGGTGCCCGCGCGGCAAATGTGATATGTATTATTTATCTACCTACTTGTATTGAATTGTATAATATCACTGAGTATTCAGCTTTGCGATTACCCATAAGACACATTCAATATCCTGCTCTAAGATTTGCACATGTTTTAATAAATTCAATAGGTTGGTGGCAAATCTTAAGAATAATATGATCCTTTTTGTCAGATTATCGATTTACTAATCTGTTTTAACATCTATCTGCGACTTATCAGAGATCTGCTCATGTACGAAATCGAATTTAATTGACCTGTAATCGCGTCTATGTATTTATATAAAATACTTTGGGGCACGCGAGATTAATATAATGAATGCGATTTAGCTGTGAAAGAGTTAATAAACAATAAATACAAAACATTTACTGCCTCTAAACTAAACTCTAAACCCCTTAGAATTGTAGGTATATGGATTCCTTTTACGTTTTGGAGATCCGGAGTGAAACGATATATTACACGTACAACAATAGATATATAGTCAAAGGTAAAAATATTTTTGTTAGTTAATTGACCACTACCACGTCACAATATGTGCACTACAAGTTTTATAACTAATTGAGATTAAGATATAAGTTATTGGCTGACCTTCTTTATTTGGGCGTTTATTTGATGGAGGGCTATCTGCTTGCGTCGCATCATCATCATCATATTGCTCTGTGTCAGGCACATATTTTGCTTTCCCTAAAAAAAAAATCGTGTATAAGTAACAAAAGGTTGATAATTTCTGGTAAAATTACGATAATTACTTACCTCGATATCTATTTACTGCCATAATTCAATTTTCACAACCACAAACACAGCTAAAAACAAAAGTCTCTGCAGTAACACAAGAAAAACGAATCAATAAGCACGGACAAAGGCGAAATGACGCTTTTTGTGATTTTACCTTTATACAGTGCCAGTGAACACGCCTAGCGTGCTACCTAATTTATCTTGCAGTGCCGAAAGCACGCTTAGCGTGTTCGCGTTCTTTATAGGACGGCATCGCTGGGAACTACTGGAAAATCGTGGTGGCATTGAATGTGTTAAGTTGTGTACGATTCCGGGATACACATATAGAATAAGCATTTATGCAGGCAAAAACGATGAGCAGAATACATCACCTACGAATGTTGTTATGGCTTTATTTAGTGATTTATTAAACAAAGGACACACGCTATATACTGATAATTGGTACACTAATGTGGATTTAGCACGAAAACTAATGGAAAACGAGACACATCTAGTAGGCACGATTCGAAAAAATAGGAAACAGCTTCCGAAAGATGTAGTATTTACCTTTTTATCACCCAACGGCTGACCTCTACTCAAAATGGAAGATACTTACTGTGAGACAGCTCTTCATCTTAAAAACGGTCATGAAACAACATTCCCTTACCACTTATGAACCTGAAACAATAAAAAACAAACGTCGCAAACACAAAGTCTGCTCTGCACCGACTTTCAAAACTAAAATGCCACATCGGTTTTTCTGCTACCAGAGTACGAACTTATACAATAAGTTAAATCGGGTATTAACAATATATCCATTACCCAAAACCAAATGCAAGTCTTTGGTCTCGGGCTGGTTACAAAATTTGGATTATAATTTCGCAGAAAGTCTACTACATTCTAATCAAATATAAATGCATACGACATAAATTCATAACTTACACCACACACCACACTTAGTGACTTACACATCAACTCACTACACCTGACATCCAACACTACAAAATGATACCACACATTTACACTAACGTCATACACTATCATAGACACCTTAACACACACACACACACACACACTCGCAACAGGCGCTCTGTTTAAATGTCTGTTTATAGTTCGTTTTTACTTCTACCTTCATAATTATAATTATGTTTTTAAATTTTTTTTTGTATTGAATCTCCTTACTTGTAACATTAGAGTTTAATATAATATAATAACAGGTTCATAAATTCTATCAGTTCTTCCGTGGGGGACCTGGTGATCTGTATCACAGTCATTTTATGTCTAACACAGACACCAGCTCCTCGCATTATACCTAGCCTACCTACCAAATAATATGTTATACCTAGAATTAAGCTTTTAATTGTGAGGAGAAATAAAGTATCCGCCAAACTCAAGAGGGGACAATATTCTGCTGCGGAAAGCTCCGATGGCATTACTTTTATGAAATGGAAAGACAAACGCGATGTTTATGTGCTTTCAACGAAACACTCCGTACAGTTTCATAATATTACCAAGCGCGGAAAAACTATATCAAAACCCAGGATTGTCGTGGATTATAATCAAGTTAAAGGTGCAGTGGATTTAGCAGATCAACTCGCTGCATATTCTTCACCTTTGAGAAAAAGTATAAAGTGGTATAAAAAACTAGCCATAAATCTACTGCTCAATACGTCTTTAGTAAATGCTTTGATTCTGTACCAAAAAGTGACAAATAATAAAGTTTCTATGGTAGATTTTAGAAAAGAAATTGTCAAACAATTTTGTTCAGAACCAAAAGCACTGGACACTGTCAAAACAAGATCGAAGAGGTTGAAGCATAAATTGTTACAGAAAGAAGGAAAGAGTAATGTAAGAAGGGCGTGTTCCAACTGCTACAAAGAAAAAGTAAAGGTCTTAGGAAGAATTGAAGCAAAAAATAAAGTGAAAAAAGTTAAAACATTCTGTGACGATTGCCCTAACAAACCATTTTTATGCTTAGAATGTTTTAATATTGCTCATAAAATTTAATATTCCTACTTAACATTAACTTTGTACTTTTTTAAATAAATAGATATGTAAAATAACTGTCTAATTCATTTAATAAACTTGCATATATCTCATTTTCTTTTCCCTATTTTGTGTTGAGTACGTCACCAATAAGTTCCTCAAGATTAATTCCATAAAAACTTCAATTTTTTAATGCTGACGTGGTTACGTTAGACTAGGGGGCCATGCGGGTCTAATAGGAAGTAAAAACGCCTTGTTCGGTTGACCGACGCGGAGAACTAGACGTTCAAATATAAGTCCGAGTGTCGGACAGCATTGTCTGACATGGCCTAAATGGAACAAGTTAGTGTCGCCCATATTGTCCGACGTGGCCTGAACGAGAGCATATGACTTTTCACTCTGGCGTTTTACGTGTTAATACAAATTAGCATACAATCGCTGCTTTTTTAATCCAACTATTTTCATCATTTCTTAAACCTAACCACTTCAGAAAAAAATTACTTCCTTTCTTTTTTAAATTTTTTCTATCAAGTATACACCAGGGTATTTGGTTTTTTGTAGTTCATGTTCATAAAACGTTCCTAATATAGTTTGTTTTCGTTGATCATCTAAGTGATACGTAACTGGCGCGGTATTATTGATACTTTTTATCGTAAATAGCTCAGTTGACCAATTCGGAGTATAACCTTTCTCAAAAAGCTGTTTGTATTTGCTTATTCGAACGTAGTCTCCAACTTTAAACTTGGGCTTCCGCAGAATTGATGTATGTTTATATGAATCTATTACATTTTCTTTTATTTGTAGCTCATTTGATTTATTGACATCTATAGGTTTACATTTAATAGTGCGATGCTTTGTACTGTTGTACGTTTTTACAACATCTTCCAGTAATCCTAGCCAGTTATAGCTTCCATTTAAACTAAAACATTTGTATAGTTTATTTTTGATAGTTTTGATCAATCGTTCTACTATTGAAGCTTTTTTATAGAAAATGTTGAGTAATGATTAATATTGTTAGTTTTCATTACAGCTTGAAAAGTTTTATTATAAAATTCTGTTCCTAAATCAGTTTGTAGATGAATTGGTTTACGATGGCTGATGAATAGTATATTCTCAAATGCATTAGCAACATCAAGCTTATTTTTTGATTTTATTGGTACTGTCCAAGCATACTTTGAAAAGCAGTCAATTACCACTAAAATGTAGTTAAAACCTTTGTTCATTTTTTTGAGACTGCATATCCATCAGATCTGCTTGCCATAAATCATCTATCCCTTTTACTATAACTGAACGTCGACAAAAATTTCTTCGTGCCTGTTTGTGAATTTCGTTGACTATTTCTTGTTTCGTCATTGCGAAGATTTTATAAGAAATTTATCAATCTCTGATTTTGTGTAGAACTTCTCTTCTAAATGAATCAAAGAATCTGATATCTTTGCTTTTATAGTAGCTTGAACAATATTTTGCACATCTGTCATGATATGTGAACGCAGGGCTGCATTCAGTTTATATGATTCTTTTATTACATTTTCTTTAAAACGGTCTACATAATCTTTATTTACAGCTTCATCTGCGTCCACAGGGGATATAATACCTTTGAGTCTAGAGGATTTTAAATCAAATTCCCCGCTTGCGGTTTTGTACAGTGCGTTTTCATTAAACTCAAACAATTCTGATAAACGCATTCTTTTATGAATATAATGACCGAATTTATCTACATTCATGTTTAAAGTCTACTGTATAGTATATAGAGGTTGAAAGTGAAATGAACTTTATAAGAATGAAATTTGATTATTTATAATCCCACTTTCTTGTAATTCTTCAACAATAGATATTATTTCATTGTCTAATCCAGTGTTACCAGCTTCTCGAGATGCGACTAGTAATTTCAACCTTTCTACTAATTCATTTGGATCATCCCAGTACACATAATCGACATCTTTTTTCCATTTCTTTATCAATGGTAGACCTTTTCCCTTTGATTGGTTATCTTGAAGTTTGAAGAGAGGTTTAATAACTTGTAAATATTTTTGACCCTTATTACTTTTTATAGGTTAATTTGGTTCGTAGTCTCGACGATGTACATTTGTATGAATCAACATCGATTTATAATGTTGCATATCACTATCTGTAACTAAGCTTAAATCTATGTCTTTCTTTAGCAACAATTGTTTTAAACCAGGCGTACTTCGATATTTACGTCCAGCGACGGTGATATATTGATATTTTATTGTTATGTGAGCAGAACCTAGCATAAGTTTACCGCACTCTACTCTTACGCCATAAGGAACATCTCTCAAAGCTTCTGAGGGTACTGACCGAGATGGTGTATCACAAACTTCTTTGGTATCAACAACGGATTCATAAGACGAGTTGCTATTAAGAGAAACAGATTCATTTTCACCGTCATCACTTTCACATTTATCTGTCTGCAAATTGGTGCCAACATTATCTTCATCTTCAGTAGCACTCAAAAGAAGAACTTGCTTACTGGTACTAGCAATCAAACGGAGGGGTTCTGTTACAGGTTTGAAAACAGATTCCAATGCTTGTTTATTATCCATCTCAACATCTTTCATTTCTCGTACCTTTTTCTTTACAGCTTATGCTGCATTTACAATTTGTCTTTTCAATGATTTTTCCATATTAATATAGTAACCCTTCCTGATTAAGTGATCGCTCTGAATTATTAATATTGAGCAGGTGACTGCCTTATATATCGAGTTGCGTTCTTAATCAAAGACAACAAAAGTGTCAAACGTATCTCTGTAACATCCTTTGTTTTTGGGACAATCCTTATTAATTACAACGTAACTGAAAGGTTTCCACCATATTTTTGAACACATTTCACGAAATTCAGACCACGTCATGTCAGTGTTAACATGTTCTTCATAAACATGTCTCAAATTAATTTCATCTTGTTTGAAAAGCACGATTAGGTTCGCGTTATCTCTTACTAACTGTTTAGGAATTTTACTATATGTTTGATTTAAATAAAAACAATCGATGTTTTTGTGTCTTCCCATTGCAAAATAATCACGCATATTATTCTGATTTTCACAAGCAACATCATCAAATATAATAATTAAATTTGGTTTGGCATTTTGAACAGTCAGTACTTCCTCATTTTCATGGTATTTTTGAAATGAAATGCCAGGTACTCGTTGCAACACTTTTTGTACAAAAATATACTTTGGTTGCTGTAAAGTTTTTGAATAAATATAAACATTTTGAAATCTCAACCCGTTCTCATGAATGAGAAGACCGATTATTAAATTAGTTTTTCCACAATTTGATGGTCCACATACGATGCATCGCAACGAGGTGGGTAATAATTTTCCATGACATGGACCAGTCTTGCTAGACTCCACACAGATTTTGTTTACATGTAATGAATGCGGTTGTTTCACAAATTTCATTGTTACTACTTAAAAAAGTTTGTTAATAATGATTCAGTTTCGTTGGTGCATTGAAATAAATAATAAAATAGAACCCTTTAATCGATAAGTGCCGATTTTATAGAATATCTAGAAATATTATTGGGCATTCTACTCCACCTTCCGTTCACTCCTGAAGTATTATTGGGCATTTTACTCCACCGGGAGAGACAGAGGCGAACGAAGTGAGCCGTAGGAACGGAAGGTGGAGTAGAATGCCCAATAATACCCTACTGGCTTCCTGTTGGATAATCGGCCCGGCCAACATCACAGAACTCAGCCAATCACTAAAACGAAGCTAAGCCCGCGAAATCTCGATATTGCTACTTTTGTAATTACGCGGTTTTAAACACTGTTAGTTCCGCGGTTTCAGAATATCACCGACGATATATTTAATAAAACTAATTCTAGTTTTCTAATTTAGAAACGAAGTTGTAGCTGAAATAGGGTCATTACTTTTGCGCCACCCTGTAGTACCATTTTGTTAATTTATTTTTAATGTCAAGCACCATTTGCGTACAAAGTGCAATTTTAAAATAAGGAAGTAGATATATAAATAATTTGTAATGTGTGATAATACTGTCTCATTAAAAGATATTATAATGTACTGTGATTTACCATGATGGTATTTGATAAGCATTTAAGTATTACTTAGGTAATCGAAACAATAAAATAAGGAGAAAATTGTTACGTTTTTTTAGTAGTAGCATCTTTTTGAAGATGCCTATGTTTGTTTTCTTACCATTAAAATAAATAATGAGTGTGATTTTGTATTTTCATTGTTAGAACTTTCCAGTACCAAACCAACATCTTAATTGTATTTTAGTTGTATTTGCAATTTCTGGACTCGTTAGATAAAGTTGAATAAAGGCTACAACATTTGCGACCCATTTGTATAATAATAAGTATTCACCAGTGACGCACCGGTTATAACAGGCAAAGGCTGCAGCCGTTGTGGCCGATTGATAAAGTAATAACTGTTCACCAGTGCCACACCTGCCATAGCAGTTGACGGCTATAGCCAGTGCGTCCTGTTTGTGTAGATAGCCACTTGACAGTCCACGGCCACAGCTGTTGCCATTATAATACTAATCTCTGCAGTCCCTGGCAACAATAGATGCCGTTTTCAAATTTCGCGCTACGGTCCCTTATTTCTGTGATTTGTCGAAGCTATGAGAATAAATTAAACAAAGCGTCTAGTTCTATGTCATTCTAACAAGCCACAAAATGCCTGTGTGAGCAGTACCACTCTTTTTGCTACAGTTGTAGCGAAAAAATAGTTTATAAGTCACTCTTGGCACGCGCCTGTTGTGTTGTTGTTGAAAGTGAAGTGCTTCGTTGGTTTTTTAGATATAGGTATATCATGTCGTAAGTACTTAAATTTAAGATGTTATATACCAAAATGATCTTAAAGACCTCAGCTTTGTCTTAATATTTAAAGACCTGAGCTTTGTCTTAGTATTGTAAGATTATAACTACAAAAAAGTTACTATTGATAAAAGTTGCTTGAAAATTATAAACAAACTGATGTTACCAATGGCCGACATTCTTGTCTATATTACTTCAAAAGTCCCAAAATAAGATTATTTGAAGTGTTATTTACTTATTACAATGCAGTTTCTAAACAAATAATTTACATTCATAACAGATTACATCATTTTTGTACGCGTCTGTTAGATTTTGTGCACTGGCACACATGGGTCATGAACAGTTGACCGTATGATGGAAAATAAGACATTTTACAAACTGGAATTCAAGCAGTCGACAGGTACATAGATTAGATGGTTGGCGATTGTGTTTCGTTTGGTGTATATTTATTTTTGGCTTAGATACTATTCTTATGGCTATTCTACTTTTTTATTGTTGAGTTAAATGGTGTTGGTATTAAGATATTTTGTTTTTTTATTTTCTAGCCTTACTTATTTATTTATTATGCTTAAAGGTGTGTATTATTTTTGAATAACAAAATAATGTATTTTGCATTTTGTGGCATAAGCTATGTTTTTTTACAATTTTAACACATTTTTTTGTAGTACGAATGAAATTAATGCAATCCGTGGAGGTGGTAGAGGTGGTGGTCATGGACGAGGTCGCGCACGAGGTAGAGGACGAGGAAGGGGGAGACAGCTTAGGTCCACTGAGCCTGAAACATCGTATGAATGATTTTGTTAACAAATTCATACCTACTGAGAGCATTACAAGACTTGATCGCCAATGTAATTTCACTTGTTTTTTTTAGCAATGATATTCTTCAAGTGATTCAATCACAGCGGCAAGTGACTAAAAGTCAAGTCGCTAGTCTGTCCTGTACTGCTCGTCAAGAGCTAATGGAAAGGAAGCGGACAGCACAACTGCATCGGTTCCTGCTTCCCGATGCACCTCCACGAAAACGGCGTGGCCAGTAAGTAATAACACTGTCTCCTTTTCATGTATGCTTTTTTATTGTTATAAATTAGTCATTTATATTTTGTTTTATATTTATTTTGTAATTATTTTTAGATGCCCGTCGTCTAATAGAGAGCCCTGTGAACTCCTTAACATAGATGAAGAGGTTTTAATGGGTATGTTTTTTTTTACTAACGTAAGGTACAAGAACATTTTATTGTAAGTATAAGATACGTGATACATCTTTTTTCTTGTAGAATTGGAAGTATCATCAAGCGGCACGGTACAGGTAATGGACCCATGCATAAGCCAAAGTGACATCGGTAATTATACAATTATTTTTGTTTTTATTAAAATTACATTATTAAAATAATACACTATAATTATCTTCAAATGTCTGGTTAATTATGTAATTAACAAGTGGTTTTTTCTATTGCTTACAGAATTGGGAGTACAAGATAGTGGCACGGAGCTACAGGTAGAGGACAAGATATGCATGGCCTCTATAAGCACAAATCGACAAGTGATCAGTAAGGAAATAAATATTGTTCTTTTTTTCTTTATTATACTAACAATTATTTAAATAAATCCAAAATAAAAATTTTTCTTTCAGGTGTAGCGACGAATAATATGGAGTCGACTATTGAGGAATGGTTGAGTAGGGAAAATGCTAGTGTTGATGAAGATTTGAACGTAGACTTAAACATGGAAGTTGACGCTCTACTCCCTACATTGACTCACAGGACTGCGGCATGCCAACCTGCGGATGATGTTGGTCTCTCCTCCGTTGAAGTAGAAATACTTCAATGAGAGGACCAGGCTAGCAACCATCACCTGCGTAGCGTAGTCTCCTCAAAGGATAACTTTGACTTTCAGTGGTCCAGACAACGACAGACATTTACTGGGAAAAGAGAGACGTTTACTGGTATCCCAGGACCCACTTTTGACCGGACTGATGATGTGGGACCTATTGACATTTTTTACAAAATGTTTGACAACTCTTTTATCGACTTGTTGATAACAGAGACTAATAGATACACAAACCAGATGTTAACGCGACTCCGACAAGATTCATCATCAGCCAAATCTTTAAGACTGTTACGATGGAAACCGACAGACCGCGACGAAATTTTGGTGTTTTTGGCAGTGGTAATCCTGCAGGGACTATACCCCAAAGTAAAGGAGGAAGCCTATTTCTCTTACGATGGATTTAGGACTACTCCTTACTTTGCGAGTATAATGTCCTATAACAGATACCATCTGCTAAAGACTTTCCAGCATTTAATTGACAATGAGACAACTAGGGATACGACAAAACTTAACAAGATAAAACCGGTGATCGATTACTTAAACGACAAGTTTAGCAGTTTATACTATCCGGGCCAAGAGGTAGCCATTGATGAATCCTTACTAAAATGGCGTCTTAGTTTTGCCCAAAAAATTAACACTAAAGCTGCACAAGTAGGGGTTAAAACATACAAACTATGTGAGTCATCTAATGGCTACCTCTGGAAGTTTGCGGTATATACTGTAAAAGACGGACCGAACAGATCTAAAGATGGACAACAGACAACTGACAGACTAAACCATTTACGGGGAATGGAATCAGACGGTCATGGTCTTGACATCAGCAAGGCTGTGATGACAGACAAAAACCTGACGACCGACCCGATAACCAACTTAGAATTGACGATAGCGAAGTTCGTCCAAACAACGCTACAGCCAAGATTGTATATGACCTTATGGAGCCACTACTTCACCGGGGAGATACTTTAATTATGGACAATTTTTACAACAGCCCACTTTTAGCGAGATGCCTTAGACGTGACGGACAGACAGACGTTTTCGGAACTTTAAGACTCAACCGGGACTTCGTTCCAGAGTCCATTAAGACTTTGGCAAAGACTACCATGCGCATGAAGCACACAACCAGTGGAGAGCGCATGCGGAGGGTACCGCGGTCGCCAAACATACGCTAAATCAAGCTTATGCGCATTTTGGTCAGTCGAAGTAATTGTAGGTTTACGTACGAACGTCACACGCGCCCGTTCATAAAGCAAATAAAATTAAAAATAATGCCTAGTTGTGCAATTAAGTGGTGTGAAAAGTGTACTTCTACTTCAAGTTACTCAAAAGATATCATTTCACAGGTCAGTGATTTTCTACTCCATTTATCCAATTTCATTATAAATGAAAAATAAAATCAAATATTTTAATTTCTGGAATTGCCGTCTCTTTCTGGTACACTGATTTGCCTATTGCAGTTGTCTCTTTTTTTCTCGATAGCACGTTCGCAAAATCGCGACGATTATATCGATATAATATATATAGTCGGCCTCGATGGCGTAGTGGTTAGTGTAACCGACTGCCACGCCTGAGGTCGCGGGTTCGATTCCCGCACAAGACAAATATTTGTGTGCATGAACATGAATGTTTGTCTTGGTCTGGGTGTTTCTATATATAATATGTATGTATTTACAAAAAAAAAAGTATATATGTATGTTTATCCATTGTCTAGTACCCATAGTACAAGCTCTGCTTAGTTTGGGCTAGATAGTGTTGTGTGTATGTGGTAAAATATTATTATTATTAATTATTATTATTAATAATTTAAAATGTATCGACATAACCTTTTTTATTTTTGTATTTTAATTATAAAACTCTTTTTTTAATGAATAGTGTATATCTCAAAGTTGGTCCCATATAAATGTCATGAAAATGTTCCACCTCTAAGGGCGGAAAATTAAAATCTTTTTGAATATTTGCTATCCTAGACAATTATTTTTCATAGCCCAGTGTATGAACCAGACGTTATCAAGTTTATTTTTCGAGTAAAAATGGCTGAAAGCATGCGTCAGCATGTGAACACCGCAAGCACCCTCATGTATTCGCGCACGTGCTTTAGCTAACGCCAATGTCTTGAAAACGGGGCCTCAGGTTATTAACAAAAAACGTATTTTATATTCATTGAAATTTGCAGATTTCCCAACGATGACATCGAGATGAAAGAAATTTGTATTAAAGCTACACATAAAGACAATTTTTTCCAACAAAGTACAGTGTCGTATGTTCTAGACATTTCACGTCAGACTGTTTTGTAATTTTAAAACATAATAGACGGCGATTATACAGGGTGGCCCAAATATCGTGGATCAAACGAACCAGAGTGATAGAGGAGGCGATTTCCAACAAAAAATCTTTCTACAGCATGGTCATAACTTAATTGGATAAAAAGTGATGATCATTTTTGTTTTTTTTCAAATAAACTACCGATTTATTTACAATTTCATTAATACAGAAAAAAGTTGATAAAAAACAACAAAACAAAAGGTGTTGTATTATGACTAGATAATGTATCATTACAAAAAAAAATGAATTGCAGCTCTGGGTACCAAATTTAAAAAGCGATTCATTTTTTCCCGTCAATTTTGAAGCATTACAAAAACTTACTACTCACTTTGAGCGCATCCTGTGAAAAAAGAAATGTACTACGGAAAAGTGACCCTGTATTTAATAAACTTGCTGATTTAATGCTGATTTAAATGAGGTATAACACTTTAGTGTCAGACTTTTAGTTCAGGTTTTATGCGAGTTTTTTTCATGTCAAGGAGCAAATTTGTTAGAAAGGAAAATTTGATTAAAAATTATGTAGTACATAATTCAAAAACCATCTTGAAATAAAAGAACAACAATTATGAGTTGATAATTTTATTAAATTATTTACAGTAAGTGTTCAAAATGCCTGCCTCTAACCATTCCTGTATTAAAAAAAAGCTTTTTACACTAACCATTTAAATCCTTTGTCGAAAAAGGTCTGGCGATGCGTTATCAGTTCAGTTCAGGTAGAAGAATGCCGGGCGGAGCGAGGCCGGCGGGGTGGGGCCGGGGGAAGCGCGTAAGCGTCTTTCTTTGTTTGTTAGTAACTCGCTTTCTGCCTGTGACTACGCACACGTATTCTGCACTGTGACCTTGCCTACCTGTGACTTACGCATCGTTATTTGACTTGTCTTAGATTGCCTACCTGTGACCTACGCTGTGTAAACCGGACTTTGTGATCGCTACGGATTGGCTAGATAGACGGAAGATGACTGCTGCGAGGAGAGAATACACCCAAAGGGAGTATGCAGAAATGCATTACCTTTATGGCTTCTGCGACGGCAATGCTCGGGCGGCTGCCAGGGAATATCAACAACGGTAACCTAACCGAGACCGTTTCCCGGACTACAAGGTCTTTTTGCGCGTGCATAATGCGTACATGGAGGGAGTCTTACCCGGTACGCATGCTCCGAGAGCAGGTAGACCAGTGGTAAGATTTGACAATGAAGAGCAAATACTGCGAGAGTTAAGATTGGACCCCGGTATTAGCCAACGCCAAATATCACGAAATCTCGGGATCCCACGTTCGGCGGTGCAGCGTATTATAAAAAGAAAACGATATCATGCCTACCACGTGCAACGAGTTCAAGCTTTGCTGCCAGACCTAGAGTGAGATTTTGTAGAGAGATGTTAAGACTACACAGAGAGGATCCGCAGTTTTTCAATAAAGTGTTATGGTCGGATGAGTCAAGTTTTAGAAGAATGGGAATTTTTAACATCCATAACTTACACTACTACTCCAGAGTGAACCCACATACCATCAGAAATGATCGATTCCAGCATCAGTTTGGTATTAATATGTGGGCTGGTATCATTGACCAGAAGCTGGTGCTACACGAAATGCCACCAAGGCTAAACGGTGCTGCGTATTTAAATTTTTTACAAAATGATTTGAACCCAACACTCAACGAAGCTGAAGTTCCGGAAGAAATAAGAGAAGAAATGTGGCTGCAACAGGACGGTGCCCCGCCTCATTACGCTCGATCAGTTCGACAACACTTGAATGAGCGCTTCCCCGACCGGTGGATTGGTAGAGGCAGAGTTATTGCATGGCCACCCCGGTCGCCCGACTTTAATCCATTAGACTTTTTTATTTGGGGCTATTTCAAAGAAGTGGTATATCAAAGAGAGAACAACACTGAACAAGAATTACGACAAAAGCTCGAGTCTGCTAAAGTACAAATTATGAATAACAGACGTGCTTTCCGGCGATTACGTACCAATTTTATTAGGCGGTGCAGATTGTGCATAATGGTTAGAGGCAGGAATTTTGAACATTTACTGTGAAAAATTAATTTAATAAAATTATCAACTCATAATTGTTGTTCTTTTATTTCAAGATGGTTTTTTAATTACTACATATTTTTTATTAAAATTTTCCTTTCTAACAAATTTGCTCCTTGACATGAAAAAAACTCGCATAAAACCTGAACTAAAAGTCTGACATTAAAGTGTTATACCTCATTTAAATCAGCATTAAATCAGCAAGTTTATTAAATACAGGGTCACTTTTCCATAATACTTTTATTTTTCACAGGATGCTCTCAAATTGAGTAGTAATTTTTTGTAATGCTTCAAAATTGACGGGAAAAATTAATTGCTTTTTGAAATTGGTACCCAGAGCTGCAATTCATTTTTTTTTGTAATGATACATTATCTAGTCATAATACAACACCTTTTGTTTTGTTGTTTTTTATCAACTTTTTTCTGTATTAATGAAATTGTAAATAAATCGGTAGTTTATTTGAAAAAAAAAACAAAAATGATCATCACTTTTTATCCAATTAAGTTATGACCATGCTGTAGAAAGATTTTTTGTTGGAAATCGCCTCCTCTATCACTCTGGTTCGTTTGATCCACGATATTTGGGCCAACCTGTATAGGACATCAGTTCCTACGCTTTATTTACTTACTCTGGGTAGGTATTTTTTATAGTTAGTGATTATTTTTTCATGGTTAGTCACTTTTTGTTAAAATATTTCTTTTTTACAGACACTTCCAGATGATTTAAAAAACGCCCAAAATCAGTTGTCTGTATTAGATAAGAGTGAATCTTCTAAAAGCAAGGTAATATTCACAAATAACAACATCAATATTATAGTCTTGAATTTTTCAGTTTTTACCTTCAAAAGATCATAATGAAGAATTTATAATGTTTGCAATTAATAGAATTTAGACCGAAATAATCAGCATTTTAATTTTTAATTATTCAGTGTGCATGTTTTTTTGTAACTATTTACAGGTGGCTACTTTTAAATTTTATAAATAGGATAATTTTGCAGGAGGCCTTAGCAGATTTAACTAATACCCAAGCTCAACATTCTTCATCAGGAGATAATAAAGAGAATAAACCTTCTACAAGCAAGGTAATTTTCGAAAGTTTTAGGAATATCCTGTAATAATTTTAAATGAAGCAATTATAGATTTGTATTTAAATTGAATTTTCAAAATTTTGATGAACAAAATTATAAGAGCCCTAAAGAACAATGCATAGATTTAACACTTACAAAACGAAAAATGAAACGCCAAATTAATCATCTCATATATAGTTTGAATAAAAAGAAAAAGGATGTCAAGAGACTTCAAGATAAAACAAGAAAATTAAAAAAGAAATTCGCTAGTTTACAAGAAATTTTAAATACACTAACTAAAAAATCATTATTAAATGAAGAAAATAAAGATGTTTTAAAAGGTATCGGTGTAGAAAAACCAGGAATTGATCAAAAGACAAAATCAAAATTTTTTGACGACACATACCAAAAACAAAATACTTACCAGAAATTCGAGCTTTTGCAGTAACATTACATTTTTACTCCCCCAAGGCTTATGATTTTGTAAGAAAAACTTTTAGCGCATATTTACCTTGTCCTAGCACTCTTCGAAAATGGTACCGGACCGGTAATGGACGAAATGGCAATTAAAAGCGGCATTGAATACCATCCTCAAGGAAGAGATTTTATGGCCATGTTAACTATGGAGCAACTTTGGAATCAGATTGTCAACTTGAAGCCAAAGAAGCGCTTGTCTTTCTTCTGGTTCCAATAAATGCTTATTTTAAAATCCCCATTGGCTATTTCTTAATCGCAGGGATTAGTAGCAACCAAAAAGCGTCTCTCCTCACTCAAGCTATACATTTGATTGAAGAAATTGGTATCCGAGTAGTAGCCGTAACTTTTGATGGTTGCCCTGCGAATTTATCTATGGCTAGAATACTAGGCTGTACTTTTAATATTAATAATTTAATTACTACATTTAAAAATACGCAAGTAGCTGTTTTTTTAGATCCTGCACACATGATTAAACTTGTAAGGAATACTCTTGAATTTTACGGAAGCTTTTTGAATAAAGATGGTCAAATTATATCGTGGTAACATTTGGTAAATTTACATAATTTACAGACAGAGGAACATTTTCTTTTAGCGAATAAGTTGAGGGCTATTCATATATTTTTTAAATGTAAAATAATGAAAGTAAGTCTAGCAACTCAGATTTTCAGCAAGAGTATCGCAGTTGCTCTTATTTTTTGTAAAAATCAACTTCATTTACCACAATTCCAGGCAACTACGGGTACGATCGATTTTTTGTAAATGATGAATGACCTCTTTGATATTTTAGACTCACATGTTCATGGTTATGACTTCAAGAGGACAGTAAATGTAGAAAATGCAGCTTGCGTAACGCATAAATTAGACATGGTGAAACATGAAAATCTGAAAATGTCTACTGATTTAGTGAAAGGAAATGATAAAGAAACTGTTAAGCTTGTTAATTCGCCACGACACACCGGATTTTGTATCTGCATTCAAAGCGCCAAACATTTGATTCAGGATTTGGTTCTTAACAAGGAATGTCCAATTAAATATTTGCCACTGCACAAAATAAGTCAGGACCACCTTGAGCACTTTTTTGGCAGTGTCAGAAGCCATGGTGGATCGAGCAACAACCCAACCGCTCGAATATTTGAGAGCATCTATAAAAAATTGCTTACTTATGCCCAAATATTAATACGGGAACCGGTAATAGTGGAGCACTTAATCAAATTTCTGTTTTATAAAGTACATCCGCATTAGATCGTATTAATATTACTACAAGGCGCAAGGATCAAGATACTGTATCAGAAACCTGTGATGATTTTGATGCTAAATTGCAAGAAGTTTTGTTTCACAGACTTTAGCACAAAATTAGTTAAATACGTAGCAGATCACGTCGATCACGCTTCGGTAAAAAAAAATGTCAAATTTGTATTGGAGCGTTACTTGGAGGGCCAAAAGAAGATAGTTTACAACATCAGAAAGATATGAGAGACAAACTTATGTATGCTTCATCAACAGTAATAAACCATATGTCGCCGCAGTGAAATTTACATCAAAAGAGGCTTGGCAGAATGTGGCGGAAAAACTTTTACGTCTAAATACAATTCAGATTACTTCACAATGGTTGTCCTTAAATCTTTTGTGGGATACGATTTATTTGCAGATATAAACTTTCACCAATTTAAGGTAGAATCTACGAATCACTTAATTGATTTAGCTTCGTGTGTAGCAAAAAAATATATTGATACACGACTAACATTTATTACCAAAAATAATACAAATCCAAAAGATTATATAAGAAAAACATATTCAAAATTAATCTTAATTAAAATCTTAATATATTCTTAATTAAATCATCAAAATAAACACTTGTTTTATTTCAAAATCGAACCTTAGATCTCTGTGTCAAACAAACCCTTATATATAACGGGTGATTTTTTTGCTGGTATCTTTTTGGCAACACTGTTTTTGACAGATCACGCGTGAATCGTGTCTTGTGTCATTGTAATTTAACCATGAATCGACTTACGAACGAACAACGCTTGCAAATTATTGAATTTTACTATCAAAATGCATGCTCGGTTAAGAGAGTGCATCGCGCACTTCTTCCAATTTATGGGCAGTTTGGTCGGCCTACTGAGACAGCTATTCGGAAGCTTGTGACTAAATTTCGAACCCAGTTTACATTATTGGACATTAAACCACGAACACGCATACGTAGAGTGAGGACCGAAGAAAATATTGCGGCTGTATCCGCCAGTGTTAGTGATGACCGTGAAATGTCGATTCGCCGCCGTTCGCAGCAATTGGGCCTCTGTTACTCCACTACGTGGAAAATTTTGCGAAAGGATTTGGGTGTAAAACCTTAAGATACAGCTGGTGCAAGAATTGAAGCCACACGACCTCCCACAACGTCTAACATTTGGTGAATGGGCATTGGCAAAGTTGGAGGAAGATCCACTTTTTTATCGAAAAATTGTGTTCAGCGACGAAGCTCATTTCTGGTTGAATGGATATGTCAATAAGCATAATTGCCGCATTTGGAGTGAAGACCAGCCAGAAGCATTGCAAGAGCTACCACTGCATCCCGAAAAATGTACTGTTTGGTGTGGATTATGGGCCGGTGGCATCATCGGGCCGTACTTTTTCAAAGACGACAATGGCCGTAACGTTACTGTGAATGGCGAGCGCTACCGTGTGATGATTGGCGATTTTTTTTTGCCCAAAATGGAAGAATTGGACATGCCTGACATGTGGTTTCAACAAGACGGTGCCACATGCCACACGGCACGCGAAACAATGGCCCAATTGAGAGCCGCCTTCGGTGAACAGTTTATCTCACGTTTTGGGCCCGTCAATTGGCTGCCTAGATCGTGTGATCTAACGCCTTTGGACTATTTCTTGTGGGGCCATGTTAAGGCTCATGTCTACAGGGATAAACCAGCAACGATTGACGCACTGGAAGCCAATATTGAAGCATTTATTCGTGATATACCGGCTGATATGTTGGAGAGAGTGTGCCGAAATTGGGCCTTGCGAATGGGCCATCTAAACCGGAGCCGCGGCCAGCATTTGCATGAAATCATCTTCAAACATTAAATTATATTGATCGTTCTATCGATTCCAATAAAGATTTCATCAAATTTTTTGTGTTTTTTTTGAAAATCAAATCCTATACCTCTTAAAAAATCACCCGTTATAAGGGTAAGGGTAGCATATGCTAGGAATAGGTCAAACAATTATCGATATCGATATTTTTCAAGTACATTTTTGGAATCCCTAGATAATCAGTTGTCATTTGGTTGTCAATTTGTCACCCAATCACAGCGGGCGAGGCTTACTTCTCCCCCCGTCGTTAATTAGTGACTTTGATTTAGAACAAAAACTTGCCGATACTATCTCCACTGGTTGTGTGCTTCATGACCATGCGTCAAGGTGAAGTAGTGGTTACTTATTGTGCCGATCTGGCGGTAATGTTGTGGCGTGACGCTAACTTTGTTTCTATGATTTCAACTTACCATCCCCCTACAGATCGGTTCACAAGAAAAGTATAATAAGATATCTTTTGAAACCCAGTATTGTCCTTGACTATAATCAGTCTATGGGAGGAGTGGATAGGAAGGACCAGTACCTTGCCTGCCATCCGCTCGAAAGACAAAAATATAAGATATGGTATAAAAAGCTGTTTCGTCGCTTATACACTGCAACTGTTTTTAATTGCTTTGTTATATTCGCAAGCAACCCTACCAACAAATTAAGTCATCGCCATTTAGGACAATATTGAGTGAGGATATACTTAAAATACACCGACGACTTGATCTAAAGACCGAACCTTGGTAGTTAAACAGCCGAAGGCAGCTGATGAAAGGACAACGACGATGACAATACAACAACAGACAAGACCTATTGTCGAAGCCAACCACTTCCCGATAGCCAGCTCATCGAGGTATACCCGTTGCTGGATATGCATTCGGAGTAACAAGCCATCCAGAACCAAATACAAATGCGAAGAGCGCAACGTAAATCTTTGTATTTTAGGATGTTTCAAAGTTTACCACAAACTTTGATCTCTCTCGTGAATTTTATAGTTATAATATTTAGTTAGACTTAGCCTAGATTATTAATATTAATATAGATTGTTGTAATAACGTGTGTAACAGAGGACCAACCACTACCTGAGATTTCACAAACCACAGGTACTCGCTAAAGAACACCGATTCCTACCAAGGATGCTTCGCGAGGCTATTGAAATCAAAAACATCCTAATTTTAATAGAGAAGATGGTTGGAATGTACGGCCTTCAGTTCTACTATAAGACATTTCAAGGTTATCCATTAATTACCGGACAGCCTGTATAGTAGTTTAATTTCAATAAATAATATTTGCGTGAACAGAAGACAATATTAATGTGTGTAATTTAATAAATGGTTTTTTTTATAAAACTTTTTTATTTCATTTTTTATGACTGATAATTAAGAAATTAACAAAATTATATCTATTAAAGATATATTTTTATAGTATAATTTGACTGTATTAAGTCATATTATATTATAAAATAAACTTACTACATAGTTCTAACTTTCAATCATTTCAATAAAACCCAATATAAAATGCAGTCTGTAAACGCTTCGAGATGCACAGAATTACGATCCGCAATAAAATTAGGGTCGACCGGTGACATATTTTGTTTGAATTTATTTGACTTTAAATGATTACCGAGATAAATGATTTTGGTACCAAAAGATAGAGGAATTACTCTAGTTTTTGTAGATATACTTTAATTACATACTTTATGATATATTTTTCGTATTATCATCATAAATATAAAAAATAGTAAGAGCGGTTAATTCAAATTAGAAATACTATATTATTTTATAGCTCTTGAATTTTATTGATATCATTTCTAATTTGTTTATTAAATCAGCTTTCCGATCATAGTTTTTATTTTAACAAAGTATTATTAGTTTGCGAGATATAAGCATTTCTTTATCGCAAGGACGTCCGACGGGTTGTTTTGCTATCGCATCTTAAGGGCACGGACTGTTGAGAGTAGTAACAGTTTCGGGCCGGACTGTCAAGTGGTTATAAATATTCACCAGTGACACGACGGCTATAACCTTTAACTGTTGTAGCAGTTGCGCCCTATTTTATAGTACCTAATAAACCCTTTGTCTGTGACGGGATGACTATAGCAGGCGAAGGCTATAGCCGTTGCGTCAAATGTATATAGTCATGAACTATTTACCAATGACGGAACGGCTAAAGCAGGCGAACGCTATAGCCGGTGCGTCCTATGTATATAGTTATAAACTATTCACCAGTGATAAAGCGGCTAAAGCAGGCAAAGGCCGTTGTAGTTTTATTTAAGTACTTAGTATAATGTTCACTAGTGACGGCGCGCCTATAGCATTCCATACAAATATAATTGTCAAAGTGGGATTGCAATATCAAGCCGAATGTCCGCGAACGTGTTAAATGTCATGAATGACAGCTGTTTTTGAGGTTACTTGTCTTTATAGAGTTTATAGTTATTTTCTGATGCTCAGTGATTTCCTGTTTAAAATGTCTGATAACGAAAGTGAAACAGTGGAAGTAACGCAAAGAAAAAGGAAAGGTGTAAGAAACGAAACATCAGCAGAGAAAATCAAACGCAGTCGTGTTAAAGGGCTACTTATGAAAATTATAAAGGAATCTTGGTTCCTGGTAAAAAACCTGGTGAGGCGTGTGGCTGTGCGTTAAAATGTTTTGAAAAGATCGATGAAGAGTCTAAACTTCAACCGTTCGCTAGTTAACATAATTTAAATAGTAAAAATGAACAAGATATATTTTTGTATGGCCTTATCGACGTTGCGTCGATCAAGCAAAAGCGGCCACGCACCAATGATGTACATAAAGCGAAACCTAAACAAACATCCTACAAGTTTTCTGTGAAAGTTGAGGATTCCAAAATTCGGGTATTTAAAAAGGCATTTATGAGTATCTACTCCGTAAAAAATCGTGCCTTATTTTGCCTGCAACGATTAAGTCTAGCAGGAATAGTTGCTACCGATCTCAGAGCAAAACAAGGTAATCAGAGAACAGTACCAGGAAATCTCATTCATCAAGTCAAGGAACACATCAGCTCAAGTTTTCCTGTTAAGCAATCTCACTATGCTTCTAAAGCGTACCTTTATCTGTCGGCAGATTGAAATACATATAAGCTATACAAGGAGAAATTCCCAACATCACCAGTAAAACAATCATTTTATTACAAGGTTTTAAAGTTCACTTTGATTTGCATTTTGGTAGACCACAGGTCGATGTCGGTTGTGAATGTGAAAGGCTTAAATTCAAGAACAAGAAAAACCGCAATACAATAATATTTTTGTTAATTTGGGAGCGTTCCACACAAAGATGGCATTTTTTAAAGCCATCGGAAAATATATAGACTGCAGTGGATTAGTGGAAATACTAGTGCAAGCAGAAGTATTAGCCGGTGGCTCCATGAATAGCTTTTTAGACAGCAAGCATTTCAATCGTTGCAAGCGTTTACATGCGCTTACCGCTGCTGCATTACAAAAATTACATTTTGAACAGTATTTATCCACAACTAATATAACTCTTGAGGCGATGACTGAACTGCTGCAAACGCAAATGCAGAACGCATCAAATCAGGATGCGCATGACGTCAACGAAACAATCGAGTTGCCAGATTTATTGAGACGTATTTTGAACGGTTATAAAGAATTCTGCCATCAGACTTTGATGGGAGAACATGGGAAAACTGCTCAATTTTATTACCAATACTGTGAGTTTCTTAATTTATTCCATCGGTTTTCCAGAAGTATCCGCACCAGTAACTTTGAACTGTATATGGACTCAATGTTCAACATGTCTGACATATTTTTTGCGTTAAACCAGCCTAATTATGCCAGATGGTCCTTGTTATATTTGAGCAATTTAATCTATTTGTTTTCTAACAATTCATCTTTGGTAGCTGAATTTCGTCGAGGCGCCTTTGGAATTAGACGAACTGCAGCAAATTTTGCTCGATCACCGGTTGACTTGACGCTAGAGCAGACCATCAATGCTGATGCTAGCAATCAATTGACTGATAATCTTGCCGCAGACTCAATATCTGCACGTCAAAGATGGGCGCTCAGTCACAGCATGAGGACGAAGATATTAACATCTATCAAACAAAATATCGGACTAACGAAAAATGATGATACTTCGCACTCATTGCAAAAAAGTAAAATAAACAAAGAGAAAAATATCTGAACAGTGTCATTGAAGCAATTAAATGTACGATGAATCCATTTGATGACACTATTGACAAAGATACATTATTCAATATTTTAACGGGTAAGGCTGCATCTAAAGAAGTTGCTGATTTTCTGCTTAACGCGAAGACAGACGGCTATCAGCAAAAATTAAATTTTATCTCGGAATGCTCTTCAACTCCTGAAAGATTCGATAAACCTATAAAACGAAACAAAATCTGCAATTTTGCTTCTCAATGCATGACAAAAGTCCTCAGTACCAAGGACAAGAACAAGAAAGTATTATTGAAAATGGAACGAGACGTATTTGGGCGACTTTTGGCAATTAGTCTAAACAAAAAAATTTATCTCGAATATTGCCTGATTTTCTTTTTTTTTTCTTTTTATGTAGTGGGGAGATGTTAAAAACGCCAAAATCACCGTTAGCAAAGACTTTGAAATCCAAAACTGAAATGATTGAGCCAACACATATCGACGTTGAAATAATAGATGGTTTTTACTACTTGCACCTAATCGGATCTTCTCTGCCTCAAACTTTTGATCAAATTGCCGAGTCAATACTTGTAAAAATATGTTCAACTAACGCAACTGAAATACATTTAATTTTTGATCGCTACTTGTCACCATCAATCAAAGATTCTGAACGTGAAAGCCGAAAAGAATTCGATATTCCGTACAACATTTCGGGACCTCAACAAATTAGACCAAAAAATTTTTTGCAAAGCCTTAAAAACTATCGTGTTAAAGAGGCTTTGGTGCTGTTTCTGGCAGATTATTAGGAGAACAACCATTTGGTAACAATAATCCAAAACAAAAAGTTTTTTTAACCGTCGACCATCAGTGCTATTCTTATCAACTTCAGGAAAGTTCTTTAAAAAAACTGAAGAAATTAATTATGAATGTCATCATGAAGAGGCAGATACACGGATTATTAATATTAATTAAAACCTCTGATACTGATGTTTTGATAATTTTGTTAGGAAATATGCACAAAATTATTGAGTCAGAAATTTGGCTAGCCACTACAGCAACAAAAAAGGCTAATAATCAACCTGTAAATTGCATTAATTGCACCAATTTAGCGATGGAATTTATTAAATATAGGAATTAAATTATGCCAGTCTTTCCGCCTTCCACGCGTTTACAGGTTGCGATTACACGGCAGCATTTTATAATAAAGGCAAAGTAAAACCTTTTCAGCTGCTTTCCAAAAATGAAAAATATCAAACAGTTTTTGCATCATTAACAGATCCTGCTGATATTTTCATTGACGAAAAAATGAAGATCGCTCAGGAATTTACTACTAGTATGTATGGCATCAAGAACTGCACCAACGTGAATGATGCTAGATTTCGCATTTTCATGAAAAATTACTCTGCTAAAGAAGACAGCGAGTAGTTTTAAAAAAAAATAAAATGCTTCGACTCCAATTCCATACCACCATGCTGGATATCATTGACTCAAAAAATTCTACGAACTATTTTCGTTAATTCAATGTGGCTTCATGCAACGGATCCAATATGTGTAAAAATTCAACCTGAGAACTGCGGTTGGTTCTTAGATGAATATTTAAAACCAACAGGATTCATTGGGGATCATACACCTTTAAGGATTGAAGACATGGTCGAAGCAACTGAAATAGAAAACGATGATGAAGAAGGTTCAGAAGTTGGAGATCACAGTTATCTGTCTGATGACTCGGAAACTCAGTAACATTCAAAAATTAAAAACTTTTGTATTTATTATTTATTACAATAAAGAGAATAACTTTTTTAATTGTTGTTTTTAATTTTGTCTGCTAACCCTGATTAAAAATATTAATTAAAAAAAGAGATTAGAATTATATATGTATTGCTATAACCTTCTTATTTACTGTGGGGACATGTGCAGTGTATGACGCAACAATAAAATGCGTTGCATCATATTAATTACGAGGTAGCGCGCCTGCATACTTCCCCCAGTCAGTTCCCTCCCGTCTAAACGACAACTTGTATACTTGATTCGATTCCGCGCAAATAAATTCAGAAAGATCATAACATTTACTAAAGATGTATGTGTATATACTTTAATGTAACAAAATATATACACATATACATATAAATAATTAATTTAAAAAAATAAAAACTAATCCTTTATTTTAATATGAAACTACTCCAAAATGATGCTCAGCATGTACGCGTCTATCGCTATCCTTTTTGTTTTCAAGTGCAGAGAGCATGCGCACTCTCTCTCTTTGAAAGGCCGGGCCACAAACAGCTGTTATGTTGTGTCCTCTTCTAGCGCATGGGATGGTTGGTATGGACCTCTCAGTCGCACACATTCACTCGGAGCAAAATTGAATCTTTTAAATTTCGGCAACCGGTATTCAGGACTGATTTTTCGTAGGCAACCCTATATCACCGTGTTTGTAATGAAATAAACTTTATTTTTATTTAAGTTTAATTCATTAACCAGACCGGTGCAAATTACTAGTATCGATTTATCTGTTCATACCTAGCAACCCAAGGGTTGTGACAGGAAAAAAATAGGCAACCTAACTTTTGCTTAACTATGGGCTGCATACTTTTGATTGGTATAAAATGTATCTATTAATACGTTCCGGGACAGTACGTCGAGAGGCGGGCCGCAAATTCCTATATATTACGACACAACGTCTGTCGACGGCTGATTTTGAGCTTCGAAATATGACAGCCCGTCGAACAACGGGCGTCAACCATAGAATATATAGTAGACTGACGTATTAGTGTCGTATTACAAGAACTTAGAACTATCTAGTGTCACATCGTGAAGTTTTATGAGCACACAAGTAAACTACACGCACACATGCAAACTTGTCTCGTGTTGTGACACAACGGCCTGGGCCGGGTGCGCGTATACGCATCCCCCTACTTCAGTCGGAACTGTGTCACTGTACGGGAGCCTCGCGTCTCTCGAGTCAACGCCACGGAACACGATCGCAAAACGTAGGTATTATTTCATAATTACTTGGAATTTACAGTTGTTTTGTTATAAAATGTGTTCACGAATAAGTACAAACGTATAAAATGTAAATATTGTTGTTAAATCTTGTCAAAATCCTTGTATTTCTATAGTGTTAAAGATTATACCTATTATCTGTAGGTAGGTATGTTATTTCTGCAATCTTTGTATTACTGTGGTGTTAGTGGTTATACTTACTATGCTTACCTTTTCATAGATGTCTTCTAGACGAAGAAAACGGTCACCGGTGCCCGAAGAAGTATCAGAGTCTGAAAATCATGATCCTTTTTCCGACGGGGATGGAGAATACGCATCCGACAGAAATTATGAACCCCCAGAAGACGAGTCTGACTCCAGTGATAATATTTTTGACACCCGGCCTCGATTTTCTCAAACTGGAAATCGGATGCGAAGGAGTTTGTCCCAAGGCGACTCGGATGAAGAGGATTCTCAGGCAGCTGATGGTGATGATGCTGAATCTTTGCATTCGCAAGAGGATCATAGTCAAGGTACTCATCCCAATCCTAGTGCTCAAGTAAGTGAATGTAGTGACGATATGGATGTTTCAATAGACGGCGACAATAATATTCAGAATTCTCAAAATACGAACGATGTTGAAGGCGGCGATGCTCAGATTGCTCAGTCTACCCAAAATTCTGATGCTGAAGATGGCGAGGAGACTGAAGCAGCAGATAATAATGAAGCAGGTAATCTACAACAAGACACCGCTAGTAATCATTCGAGGGTAAGTGATCAGTCAGAAAATTTGTTTCAAAACAATGAGACACCAGCATCAGTCCGAGAACCTAGACGACCAGATACCCCTGTAAATGAAGATGAATGGGAAGACGTGGTTGATGATATCCCCGAGTTCTCTTTTGATTCTACTTTTGTGGGTCCCACGTTCGAAATAGATGAGAATTCCACACCGATGCAAATATTTAGCCAGATAGTTAATGAGAATATTATTGAATATTTGGTTGAATGCACAAACACTTACGGCGCTAACTTGTGTAACAAAAACCGGCCTCATACTAGAAACAGTCGTAACAAAAGCTTTAAACCGACTACGATAGAAGAAATGAAAGAGTTTTTGGCACTTTCATTTTTACACGGTCACATACAGATCCCTGTTTCACGAAAATTGTTCACGCATGACGATCCTTTATACTACCACCCCATATTCAGCCATGTCATGTCAGGTCGCCGTTATAACCAAATATTACGATGTTTCTGTGCCGCTGAATCAGGAGCTGAAGGAAAAGATAAAGTTGATCACTTTGCGAATTCTCTTACACAAATATTTCGGCAATCCTTAAACCCAGGAATTGATTTGTCTTTGGATGAATCGTTGTTACTATTTCGAGGACGTCCCCAATTTAGACAATACATCAAGTCTAAGAAAGGCCGGTATGGAATAAAGTTTTACGTACTCACGACTGATGACGGTTATGTGTTAAAGCTTAAAATGTATCATGGAAGCGAGGATGTGACTGATGCCGATGGAGAACCTGGAAAGAAAGTCGATAAGCTGGTGTTACGGCTCATGCGTCCTTATCTCTTGAAAGGACACCACCTGTTTATGGATAACTTCTATAATTCCGTGACATTATCACAGAAACTTCTTGATCTTAAGACGCACACGAATGGCACATTGCGCACAAACAGAAAAGACAACCCCAAAGAATTGATCGCAAAAAACCTTAAAAAGGGTGAGCATTTTTGGTTGAGGAAGAAGAAAGTTTATGTGAGCAAATGGAAGAAGATGCACAAGAGGCCAGTTCTTGTCCTCACCACGCGGGAACATCAAGAGATGGTTGAAGTTCGAAACCGGCATGGAAATCTATTGAGAGATCTATTAAGCCCATAGAGGTCGCCTCATACAACGCACATATGTGTGGAATTGATCGTTGTGATCAGATGATCAGTTATTATTCTTCGCCACGCAAAACCATAAGATGGTACAAAAAGGTTTTGTTCCAGTTATTGGACATTGCTCTCTGGAACTCCTTTTATTTGTTCGGGAAGTATGTGAAGCAAAATAACAAATATGAGTTCGCCACATACAGAGAAGAAATTATAAGAGAGATGTTGAAGCTAGAGAAAGACACTAAGGGAAAAGACTTGATGACAAGAAAAAAGAATGACTCCCGTGACGTTATGGTCCTGGACAAGTTGGCCAAGCAGCTGCATTTCCCATAAATTCAGGGCACTGGCCAGTCCGAATTGAGGCACCCCCAACAGGAAAAAAGAAATTTGCATTCTTGAATTGCAAAGTATGCGCAAAAAAGAAGCTACGAAAGGAAACTAGTTACAGGTGCCCAGGATGTCCTGATTCTCCAGCACTGTGTCCAACTTGTTTCAGAGAATGGCATGAAAATTATGAAAATTTTAACAACTAATGTTTAAATGATTGTATTTGAGGCTGATTCCTAAAATATTTTGTGATTTATTATTAAAACAGAGCTATGTATCTGATCTTTTTGAGAATATATTAGTATTTTTAAGAATCGAACTCTTAACCCTAGAAAGATAACGTGCGCCTAAGAGGCGCCCGCGAAACAGATGTATTGCTGTCTCTTTTTAATCGACGCGCGTATGTCCTTGAGTTCCCGCGCCAACTCAGTCGTTGGTCAACACTATCGAGGGACGACCGCTGCAGTTCGGTAAGTACCACCATTTTGTTACTATAACAAGCATTTGCGCTCGAGAAGCGCATGTTTATCTTCTATGTAACTTTTATAAATTTCTCTATGATTTCGTTTTTGTTATTTTTTACTTATTTCTACTAATGTACTGTAAATTATAGAAGTAATTTATAAAGGTAATTGTTATTAATTCATTTTAATTGTTTTCAGAAGATTTTAACATCATGGCGAGCAGAAGAGTTTTGGAAGACAGAGACATAGTTTCTTTTTGAATGAAGAAGATGAAGGTGCAGATGATGGTAGTGGCAGCGAAATGGCGGACCATATAAGTGAGGACGATGTCCAAAGCGATACTGACGACGAATATATAGATGAAATTATCGACGAAAATGTAGACGACACATCAACAAATCCCGAAAGTTCCAGTCATGACCATCGCATAATCATACCGCCTCATAGAGTAATCCGAGGTAAGAATAATCACGTTTGGGCTACTTATAAAGGTCAAAGTAGTAGAAGAACATCTGCGATCAATATAGTTTGTACCAATAGAGGTCCTAGTCGTATGTGCCGAAATATTTTTGAACCACTTTTGTGCTTTGAGATATTTATCACGGAAGAAATTATTCAAGAACTTGTTGTGTGGACAAATGTGGAAATGTCGAAAAAGCGTACTGATAATATGACTAGTTCAACATTTAGAGACACGAATCATGTTGAAATCAAAGCCTTCATAGGGATACTAACTCTCAGCGCTACAATGAAAGACAATCATTTGTCGACCCTTGAACTATTCGACACTTCATTTACGGGGACAAGATATGTCTCAGTAATGAGCAGAGATCGATTCGATTTTATTGTAAGGTGTCTAAGAATGGATGATAAGACTCTTCGTCCTGCTCATCGTGAGCAAGACCCGTTTATTCCATATTCATATGCCCCTTTAGAATGTACATACCAAATAAACCGAACAAGTATGGTATAAAAATTCCAATGATGTGCGACAGCGGGACCAAGTACATGGTAAATGCTATTCCATACATTGGAAAAGCTACAAATACAAGTGGTTTGCCACAAGAAGAGTATTATTTGAAGGAACTGTCACGGCCCATTCATGGAACCAACCGCAACATAACATGTGACAATTGGTTCACGTCTATCCCTGCCTCAGTCATTGCTTCTGGAACCATACAAACTGACAATGGTAGGCACAGTGAGGTCAAACAAAAGGGAAATACCAGAACAACTGAAAAACTCACGTTCTAGACCAGTAGGTACATCTATGTTCTGCTACGATGGATGTTTGACCCTAGTGTCATACAAGCCGAAGCCGTCAAAGGTAGTGTATTTATTCTCCTCGTGCGATGAAGGCGCTGTAATAAATACTACAACTGGAAAGCCTGAAATCATTATGTTTTACAATCAGACTAAAGGCGGTGTTGACACGTTCGACCAGATGTGTTCATCGATGTCTTGTTCTAGAAAAACTAACAGATGGACAATGGCAATGTTCTATGGAATTTTGAATATAGCATTTGTCAATTCGTACATAATTTACACTCACAATGTTTTGTCAAAACAAGAAAAGCCACTGAGCCGTAGAGAGTACATGAAAACACTGAACACTCAACTGTGTACGCCGTGGATGCAGTCTAGGCTAGAAATACCAACATTGTCCAGACGGTTGAGAACAAATATTGAACAACTTGTGCTTCAATCGAATCCAGAAGTTGCTCAAGATGACTTGGAGGAACCACCACCTAAAATTAGTCGATATTGCAGCTTATGCACTATGAAAAAAAAAAGGATGTCAAAGATGACCTGCGCCAAATGTAAGAAGACTGTACGTGGCGAACACAAAAAAGATGTTTGTCACAATTATTGTATGTAACATTATATGATTTAGAATTTGAGACTGATATATTGTAATTTTTAACTTAGTTAGACAAAATACTATTGAATTTACCTATTTTTTTTAAATTTTTATATAATATAGTTCCTACTACAGATACACATCTCTAATTTTTTACACCTTTTTTAAGGGTTTATAAAATCCTACATATTTTTTTTATATTAAAAAATAATAACAAACAATTTTGTTTTATATACCTATTAATACTAAAAAAAAACATTAGAGTTATTAAAAAAATAGTAAATATATTAATTTTTAAATAAATAACTATTAAAAATTGTGCGCCTCTCAGTCGCCTGTTTATCTTTTCAGTACTATAAATTAACATTATCTTTCTAGGGTTAAGTTAAGTATACCATAAATGAATACCTCAAAATGTTCCTAAACTGATTATTGTGATCTCATATCATATGTGATTTGATTATTTAGTTGTAGGTTATTTTATAAGCTATTTTTAAGTTGACGTTTATTATTCACTTATTTTGTTATATGATTATAACATTTTCTTAGTGAGAGAGTTGTTTTCATAGATACTAATAAGTAACTAAAATTTGATAAGTCCTTTTAGAAATCTTGTTCAAAATGTTAACTGTTACTTATCAGAGCTAATTGTTTTCATACTATTTTCATAGTAATACTAATAAGTAATTAAAAACTATTATTTACTTTTAAATATTTTATTAAAAACGTTAATTGTTACTTATCAGAGCTAGATTGGACATAATATTTGATATTTCATAAATAAAAATAATTAAAAAGTTTAATTTTGTTTTATTTAGAAGAAATTATGAAGTACTTACTCAAAGAAAATCTTAGAAAAACTGTGTGACACGACACTACGTTTAGAGGCGGTCACGCCGACAGACGTAGCGTCATATAACACATTTCATAGGATGTTTGGTATGACACCACGTTCGAAGGCGGTCACGTCGACAGACGTAGTGTCATATAACACCCCACAGAAAACGCGTGATATGACACCACGTTCGAAGGCGGTCACGTCGAGGAACGAAACGTATCACACAATGTAAAAACTATCAAGGTATATCACAACGTCGTCAGGCGGGGGGCGAAATTGTATGGGGAGTTCATGTGTCAATTTGCATAGGAATTTGCGGCCCGCCTCTCGACGTACTGTCCCGAAACGTGTTAAGCAAATCGGAGAAAAATAAATTTTTTTTTTTTTTTTTAAATTAATTTAAAGTATTCTGGACTGAAATTTGCTAGGCAACCCATATACAATATATTTTTTGATATATTAAATTACATAAAAAATGTGTTTGATCCATTAATCAGCTCGGTGAAGGTCGTTGTATATCGGGATCCTATACTATCGTGTTTCTTAGAAATACACATTGTTAGCTACGACAAGTATTATGAATCATCGCATTGACGTGTATACTTTAGTTTATACGCCTGGATAAACTAAGCAGAACTGTACAAATTGTTCGTTATTGAAAATATTTGTTTCTAAAGAAATATAAATGTAATAAGAGATTTCCTAGATAAATACTCTTTATGGGTGATTCTACGATAAGAGGTAACTTACGCGGCAATCAGTTTAAAATCGTTTTTTTATTCTATGTCTTGTTATTTTTTGCAATTAATCACATCATCTTAATGTACTTTATTAAATAACATCACTACGAAATGCCCAATTACAGCACATTTTTCTAAAATTCCTTATAAAGTCTAATAAAGTCTCTACCCTGGCCTGTCCCTTTGCCGGTTTCAGTTTTAACTTGCAGACAAAACATACCTTCTTTGTATCAGTTGCTAAACAAAGTATGTTTAGCACAAATTTAAATAAATATACTTTAGTATTATAAAGGAAAAATACAACAACATTTGTTTATTTTCAAAAAAAATTATCCTTTACTTTTGTCCCGCTTTTTTTGTGTATCTACCCTGGCAAATTTCGTTCCGCCACTACAAACATAAATAAAAGACTAGCATATTCCAAATAGCCCTCAAGGACATCTATCGACCTGAAGTTCGTAATACTAAAGACACGAACAATTAGAGCGCCGCCATTTGTTAGTTGTTGCGATGCGACAGTGCAGTGTACTGGTTTCGCAAGGTGATTGTGTCTCTCCTCTGGTAAGTTGTAAAAGTTATAATATCCACTTAATTTATTTGCAATTACTAATAATAATAATACCTTAATAGTTAAAATGTGATATATAATTAACCCAACAATTTCTTATGTTAATTAAAACAGTTGCATTTTTCATGAAAACGTCTCTCCCCTGCCATATTTCCCCTGGCAAGATAATTACCAGGGGAGAGACTCACTGACCAGGGGAGATAATATGCATCATAAGATGCTTAAATAAACTAACTCAGATATAGCTAACTTCTATCAACGACTGTTTAAATAACTTAAATACCTAATTATGGTGAATTCTTATGATAAAAAAGTTAAGTATGTTCTCAGTTCATATTGTTATTATATTATTGTCTAATATGGTTACAGATATGGCACCGCGCTTTCTGCATGTTCAATTAAAAGATAAAATTTAACAGAAAAGGCAGCTGTGATTAATATGGAGTTCAGTGAGAATGACTTAATTAATTACGCAGAAGATATTCAGGCATAACATTTTGGAGGTTTTCGTCAACAGATAAGTCTGCAATGGTTGTAACTTAAATGAAAGAAGAGGCATCAGATGTAGTAAAGATTAAAAGCTATTGTTCATTGTCATAAAAGTTGTTACATTCGTCTCCAGCTCTATGGGCACACTTTCAGCCAATTTTGAACAGCTTGCCACCCGAAGTAGATCTTAAATCTTTGGAGCCATGGACCCGTAACACAATATCGCAACGAATACATGTTTCACTTCCTTATCACTCATTAAACAGAATTCTACTCAACCCTTATACACTTTACGTAGAATTACCATGAAGCTGGACACGGTAAGGGAGCTTCTGATGATGTGGGTGCTGTTTGCAAGAGATCAACAGACCGATTGAGTGGCAAAGATATAACATCCCTGAGTGATTTGTCAGATGCTCTTCAGAAAACCTGTCCTAGCATCAAAGTTTTTCTTATTGACGACAAAAATATCCTAAAGAAAGACGCTTTCCTTTTGCAAAGAAAATATAAATTATGATCATTTCTAAAATAGGTGTCATGATATACTCGCCTAAAAAACATCTCGTCTCCGAGTCGAGAATGTTTACGAACCGGATTCAGAGTCCGAGAACGAGAAAAAGAATCCATCTGACAGTGAACAAATCATAACACCAAAAGGTGGCAAGCATCAGATAGAGGATGAACACAGCAGTCGACATCCATAAAAACATACACGAATGGCGCCTTTATTCTAGTCATACTACTATTTAAAAAAAGAGTACCTTTAAATGGCTATGTGTACGGGTTTGAAAGATGACGAGATGGGAGGTAGTTTTCTGTAAAAAATTGGACATAACTGGAAAATTATTTATAGGTGACGAACAAGATATTTTAATCATCTCAGAAGATCTGATTGTCCAGACAATCCCTACGCCAAATCTTATTTTGAAAGGACAAAGGATGTTTTACTCCTTCAAAAATTCATAAAGTTTGAGAAAGCTTAAGCATTTTATATTTTATCAATTTATCATGGAGGCGAGAGACTGCCTGTATTTTTAAAGTTATTTTTAAATTTTATGCTTTGAGTAAATCTTGTTCATTTAATTAAACATAGCTAGTATACGTACATATACAGCTAGTATGAAAATTATCCTGATTATCACTTAAAAGGCGTTAGTCTATTTAATTAGTTTTAATAAAGTTGTGAATGTGCGATGTTGAAAATGCGATGGCATTCCAAGTTACATATATTTTTGTGAATGAAACTAATGACACTCTTGTTTTAAATTTAAGAAATGGCTATAATATGATTGTCTGATTATAAGTTAAGTACAATGTTTAATAAAAGTAGACCTTATTAATTGTATTAATTATTTTATTGCGTCAAAGTCTCTCCCCTGGTCAAATATGTATCTACCCTGATGTTGATGTCTCTACCCTGCCCGATGTATTTACCCTGGCCTTCTAAAAAGTAACAAAATATGTATAAAGTGACTTGCCCTTCCGTGGAAAGGTACATAAATGGGACATAGACCGTGATATAAGTGATAAATGAAAAATCTCCAACTTTTCTCCTTGGCCGTATCCTCTATAGACTTGAAACCTCTTATCGTAGAACTACCCTTATAGTAAAATGAAATATTTATATATGGCTGTAAGAAAAAATTAAGATATTGACATTTGAAAGTGGCACTAACGTGCGTGACGAGTACATTTCGAGCGCGGCAGAAGTAAATATTGTTTTTGTTTTTACAAAATATTCGTCGTAACCTTGTGCGTTGTATTCAGATATTTTTATAGAAACAATAATAAATAACACTATTATAGTGATTAAAACCTGAAATACGATATAATACTGTACTAAAAAACAACAAATATCAAAAAGGGCGGGAAAACTGATAAAATTGATAATAGGTTACTTTGGGCTAAGTCTAAGTCAGTATTATTTTTATTGTGTCTAAAAAAAGAAAGAATAAGCTTTCTAATAAAGTATTACACTTATATACTTGCCCTACAAAAAACGACAATAAACAGCGGCACAAATAACATCGACGAACGAACGCTCGGCGCGAAGTCACGTGACATAACAATAACAATATTATCTAAATATTATTCAGTTGGTAAATGGTTCGTTCGAAAAGCTCAGTTCATTCCGAGTACAATGATATATGTACAATACAAGACTTTAAATACAGGCCTCTCAATACAGAAACGGCAAAAAATCGAGCGCGACCCTCTTTTTTTTTGCTTGACGCCTTAAGGCGTCAACGGGGTTTAACGGGTACAAATGTGAGGACGCCTTAAGGCGTCAACGGGGTTTGAGCAGTGTTTGAGTGATGAGTATTATTCACTTGCATAATTATTTGATACAGAACGCCACTAATATTCATACTATTAATTATAATATGTACATAAAATAATCTCTAACTAACTTCACACATCTGTTTCAAATATACAAACATCACAAGCAAGATAGTCCAGACAAAAATCGAAAAAAGAGATAAAATTGCTTCTTATTGTGTAAATGAAGATCGTATTTCATTTCAAGATAAATGTTGTTGATATAATTGGTACGACGACGGCCGCACGATTGCATCCAAATCGGGCGACAGCCAGGGCAGCTTCGATTTGCAGCTGTTTATACTTCGACAGATTCTTTACCAGTTTTACGCTTGTAGCATGTAAGCAATTTATACAATTACGTACAAAAAACGTAGTATAAGACGTAGCTCTTAAGATATTATGTAACTTAGCGAACCTTGAATAGACATGGACAGTCCAATAAACCTCAAATCGAACAAGCATTTTTTGTCGTCCGTTTGATACACCAAATCGGCAAACGCTTATAAAACGGATAGTGTTTACACGGAAAATAAATATCAATCAAACATTCAAAAAAATCATTTTAAAAATATAAAAATGGAAGTATGAATTCACAACAATGAACACACACAAAAAAAAACATTCAAATCGGTCCAGCCGTTTAGGAGGAGTTCACTGTCAACACACATACAGAAGAATTATATATATAAAGATAATGTCATTAAATTTTTTATAATTACAGTATAAGTTAGAGAGGAAATGTTTTTAGAGCATCACATAGATACACTTAGAGAGTGGACATTAGAAGTTACTACATATACGAGGGTGCGTTTTTAAGTTCGCGGAATGGAATAGAAGGGGATGAAATAATATTACAAAATTATTTTTCCTTTTCAATATATTCACATGAAACCCTAATACATTTCTCAGATCTATGAATTAACTTATGAATACCTTCATAAAAAAATGTTTTGTCTTTCTCTGAAAAATACGCCGAAACTGCATCCTTCACTTCTTCATCGGTTGAAAATTTCTTTCCTCGAAGCTCTTTTTTCAGATTTGGAAAGAGATAATAGTCGCTGGGAGCCAAGTCTGGGCTATAAGGTGGGTGATCAATGATATCGAAGCCCACCTTGTGTAAAACATTTAAACAGCCAACTCCTATTACAAAGCAGCTTAATGTTTCAGGTCACTTAGCCTTTTCGGGAGATAACATTACAACTAACAGAGTGTGGAACTACGAAGGACTTGTAAAAATCTGACTAAAAATAAAAACACCAAGTGCAAGGTGTATTTGTACATTACAAGAGGAAATGATTGTCTTTCAACCTTAACTTTTGTATTATAAAGGATTCCTTAACATGCAAATTAACCACTGATTATTAAGAAACACAATACAATTTTAAAATATTTTCCTGTCTGATGGGAATAAGTATCAACAACGAGATTCGAATCAATTGCATCACTCAAATAAAAAGGAACTTTTAAACTTAAAATAAAAATAGAACTGGGCTTTCTCAAAAATTGTGTGTGACGACTTTGCTTTAGTTAAATGCAATAACAACTCCTCCTAACTCTATGGGATATTTTATTCGACTAATAATATTTTTTCTTTTTTAATTATTTTTATTTATGAATTCATTTCAATCAATTAAATTAAATAACCGACTGCCACGCCTGAGGTCGCGGGTTCGATTCCCGCACAAGACAAATATTTGTGTGCATGAACATGGATGTTTGTCTTGGTCTGGGTGTTTCTATGTATAATATGTATGTATTTACAAAAAAAAAAAAAGTATATATGTATGTTTATCCATTGTCTAGTATCCATAGTACAAGCTCTGCTTAGTTTGGGCTAGATAGTGTTGTGTGTATGTGGTAGAATATTATTATTATTAATTTTAATAGATGGGCTAAAATCATTAAACATTAATAACATAAGAATTTTGGGAGGATGAGATGTTTTAGATTAGCAAATAGAATACTACCAGGCATTTATTAGAAACAGACATCAAGTTAATTAATTTATTAAATAAGTTAATTAGTTAATTAATCAAGTTAATTCAGCTTATAATGGAACCTAAGTAAACAATTTCAAAGATTAAGAAACAAAATCCATGTAATAGAATTTTGAATGCTCACTGCATTCTCTTTTGGGTGAGTTTGCAGGTTTACGAACCAAACCTCTATGGACAACAATCCACAGGCTTTAACATAACTCAGTGTGCAAGAAGACATGGTAAAAGAAAAATATGGTATTTTCATTAATAAGGAACATTTTGGTTTGGGCACAATACTCTACGATTTGTGCAGTGAAGAATTAGTTGAAGTGAAATGTCCTAGCTCAATTATGGGCAGTGGAGTGTGCCTGATAAAGCCAAAGAATTTAAAATGATGAATTTGGAATGTCGATGATAAGCCGAAATTAACAATAACATGACTGGTAGGTATAGTAGAAAAGTATATATTGTATGATTAGTTAAGTGTGACACCTTTTTCCTTTTAAAATCTTTAGGGATGAAAAGGGTGACAATTATTGCCAATAAAATGCTTCCAAAATTGTCAAGGTTTAAGCAAAGCTACATATTGCCAGGAATTATAGACCATAGAAACACAGGAAATGTTTCTATAATGACAGATGTCATACAAATCACACAGCCATCAAGTCACCAAAAATATTTGAAGTTAAAACTCCATTAATTGTATGCTTCCAGACAAGCAGTTCAGGGTTTATTTGATTCTAAAATTAAATCTTTTGTACTAGGGATTTCTTCTTTAGACTGCTTAGGTGCTTTTATCTCTATATTCACCATTTCATGTGCATGTGGCTAATATCTTATGTTGGTAGTGCCTTTTTTGGAAAATTTTTATTCAATAAATGAGTGTGGTGGAAAATCTCAGCAGCATCAAGTATTTCAGCAAATGGCTACATCATCTTGTATTCTTTGTAGTTCCCCAGTATTTTCATTTTCCTTATAAAGCACCAACAGTATGCAGACACTTTACGGTCTGTAAAAAAAATAATTATTTGGTTAGTCATAGAAAGCTATATATGTGTAATAAATATACATATAACCAGGTTAAAATAAATAGAAGTATAGAGTTACCACTTCGTATGAACGGAATCGGTAACTTAGTGATTTACATACTATTTCAGAAATATTTTTTGAATTGTCAATACAAATTTATTATATTTTATATAAAATATTATTTCGTATAGTTGCTTGTAATTAGGCCACTATGCTTTGTCTTAAAGTAACAAAGACATCAACTATTATCTGAATGTACCAAATTGAAACAATGTGTAGACACTTGGCTATATAACAATAAATATAAATTGTACAAAAGGTCATTGATATTTATTATTATTAGTATATGTAATTAATATATAAATTTAATATAGAACATAAATGGCAATTCTTAGCTAAAGATATAAGATAATGTTAAATAAATTTTTGTGACCTTTGTCTTGAACTGTATGTTTAATGCATATTTTATGCGTTTGCTGTGTTTAAACCTCTTGATAGGATAGTATTGTATGGTCAGGATTATAATATATCAGTGTATGGCAGTCATTAAAATACCTTTGTATGTGGTAAAAATATCTTGTTAGCCAGCTTACACGGTAGAATCCAAAAAATTATCTTAAATGTTAAGAAATAAATAATCCAAAATGTAGTTACCTGTTGCTTCTTAAGGTCACATAGACTGGTTTGAATCCATTTCTACTTTTTACGCAACACTGTGTTGTTCTAAACATGTAGAATAGAGAATGTAAAGAAGCCACAATAATTTTCCTTACTGTTTCATCTTTATATTAATGTTATATAACTTTTTGTTGTTCATCAGCTGAAAATGAAAAGATATTGATTATTAAAACTACTATCTGAATTGGGGTAGTCTTATATACTTTAAAATAAATAAAAGCTAATTAATTTTAATTAATTAATTAATTTTAATTATGTTAAATTAATTAATTTAATTAATTTTTCTGATGACAATAATATTAGATGGCTTTATTTTGGTTCACTAATTCAAGCAATATTTAAATTGACCAACATGAACCTACATGACACAATAATTCTAGCTCAGTTACGGGGATAACAAGAATGTTAGTAAATGTTAAACATAATAATTATAATTTGCAAAAATAATAAATGAAATTTATTTTCTAAAAAGTATATGAAAAGATCAACTCGCCTCACATCATTACAGCAGTAGCAGTTGAAACTTCCACAGTTGCAAATCATATCTGTCATCACTTACATTCTGCAACTGAAATTAAGTACTTAATTAATCTAGAATCAACCTATATATAATAGTAATAAAATTAAAACCAGCCATTGTTTCATTAACAAAACATATGTACCTAGCTTCTCCAATTAATAACCATAACATTTTAATTGTCTGCATTTTATTGTTTGATGGATCAGACACAAGAGTAAATGAATCATGTTGTTTCTATCAATTTGGAGACTCACTATACTATAGATGACCATTGCCTTAGATGCAAAATACAGTTGCACTGACATTCGATCATGAATACCTTAGTTAGCAGTGACTACATCGTTTGTAATTAGATACAGATGAGAAATGCTTAAAAAAATTAATACCATGTCAACAAATGCTGTCTGTTTTAACTGAGAGAATGTTATAATACTTTGTTAGAGTCAAGTAGATATATTTTTCATGTTTAATTAGTATTTAAATGAATATGAAGTGATAAACTAGTATGGTGTTGGTTGCCCACTAAAGTGCACTTTAGTGCTCAATACCTAGGTGCTGAGGAAAAAGAGAACAAGAAAATTTGGTAATAAAGTTTTTAAAATAGGATTTTATATCATGGCGATCAAACAAATATTGAAATCAACATACCTGAATTCTGGCAGGAAGTTTGTGAAGCATTTGCAGTAACAGAGATAATCGTGTATAGCATGTTTACCCGCGCTGCAATGTCTGTCAAAATGCTCTTGGCTCAGGTATCTGTTCGACATTGTTCCTTCTTTGACGAATCATTGAGCTTGTTATGTACAATAAATGAGTAAGACAACCTCAAATCTCGAATTTTATTTTCCTTAAAAAGGCAATGCGTCGCGTTGGCGTCGAGGCCAGGCCATGACAGTTCCGCCATTTCAGCATATTGCATTGTAGTGTTAGGTTGAATAGAATGACACTCGAGACAAAGTCGTCGAAAGCAGGTAGGACATCGCCTATTCAGGTTCTCGTCTTATACGTAATCAATAAACATAGGACAAATTAATAACTAATTAAATAAAATCTAATCCGTTATTTCGGTGAATATTATAATTATTATAGCACAATGGACAACAGAACACAGACTATAAAAATATAAATGTCTCTGACAGCTCACAGCTAGCCTCATGATCATGCGCTGATAATTATGTAGATAATAGACATTGACAGCAACAGCATTCGTACAAGGCACAAGGCACGCCCGACGGTTTCTAAAATAATATTTATCATCACAAATGTGACTGAAGTGCTTAAGGAAGGAACTGCAGATCTAATCAAAAGATCTTAATAAACTTAAACACAGCGTTGGGAATAACGTGGGGCTACAAATTTTAATCGACTAAAAGGGCTTTCAATTTTACCCTGCCAAGTGTCAATACTAATAGAAACCATTGATATTTAGAAAAGCCCTAGATACACAATCAGCGTCAAAAAACGTCCTCACGAAATGAGCACCCACTTGAACATTTGAGTGTTCTTTTAATTTAGAACCGTTCTTGACTGAGAGTAAACATGCCACAGCGCTTGTTTAAAGATTGTTAAGTCACACTTCCAGGGTGCCTATTACAAACTTTTATAAAACCCATCAAGTTCCAGGCAATTTAAATAACTGCCTGGTTTTGTTTCGTATGACATGTGAATACTTGATCATCTTCATCTTCATGCTACCATAATAGTATTCGTTTAAATTTTATTCTATGTGATCCTTACAGTATCCTTATAGTGGGATATTTATAAAATGTATCTACATACTTATGTTGGATTTCAGCTTTCTTCGAGATCCCGTACGATGTGCAAAATGGATATCCGTCATAGCACAGCAACGATCATAAGCAAGCACAGCAACTACAACACTTACCATAATTTTTGGGAGTCAGCTTATATTCTTCAAAGTGCCTTAAATCAAATAACAATCATGTAAATAATACTATTAAATCTGTTATCGAGAGATATATCAAGATTGTATTTATATAACAAAGAACGAAAAAAATAACATCCGTCAGAAAGAAGATTATACAATAAACTCAATTTATTTCAAGGAAATTAAAATACCTTATTATGTCGTATCTTTTCAAGTTTGAAATCTTCATTTTCTCTTTCATTTTATTGTTTTATGTTACTTTAATTTCTAAGTACAATCAGTCGCGTAATGTTCAAACATGTATAATTTCAAAGTCGGGCAGCCAAGTATACGAACATGTAGCAATTTAACATACTCGTAATATAATTTACGTGCATAACAAAAAATACATTAGTTTAATTTTATTGAACATCATTTATGACACAACCTTGGTACCTATAATACTTAAAAGTGAAAGTAAAAGCAAATATGTGTTTATAACACACATTCACATGCATGTTATAAACTCTACATAATTACGTCAGATTATTAACTTTCATTTGTAAAAACAATATTCGACTCCATCCATTACTTATTCTATCAGCGATCTCTGCTCGTCAAATTTTATTACGTTTTTAAATAGCCTTGTATATTCAACGTTATGATAAGACGGTAAGGTTTAATTTGCATTCATGAAGGTTTATATAGTTAACTAGCTGTCCCGACAGACGGTGTGCTGTACAAACGAAATAAAACAAATCTAAACCATTCCCGAATCCACTTTTACACACACAAAAAATTTCATCAAAATCGGTCCAGCCGTTTAGGAGGAGTTTAATTACAATCACACACACAGAATATTTATATATACAGGGTGTCAGGGAAAGGCTTCCGAAAACGAAGACTGTTGGTAGTGCTGGTAATAGCTGATAGGATACCACAAAAAAATATCGAAATTAAATTCCTTTTTATTACTTTTTTTGCATTTTACGTTTGTATTATTTTCGGACAGCCAAATAAAACGGATATCAAAAAGAAAATAAAGGAGACTGGCGGCTTTCGGCCTTAAATCCTACAAAAAAACAACTTATACGAAAAGAAAGTAGATTTTTACTTAGAACTATTTTGTTAAGTAATATTTTCAAAGAACTTGGCTGAGTCATGGGGTACCAATTAGAACAAAAAGTAAACAGTTCCAAAAATAGATCATAGATGGCATTATGAGTTCCAATGTTAATATTAAGATCAATCAAAATGCTTTATTGGAAGAAAATTAACCATAAAATGTTATTATAAATAAACATTGTACATATTTAATTAACGAGCATCAAGGTAAACGCATTTATTTTATGATTTAAAGATATCGATGTATCAGTATTTTTTACATCACACATAGGTAATCTACCTATCATTTTATTTTACCTATAGGGCTAGATGAGACGCTAGATGGCTCTTTTATATGTTTATACAAGTCTACAAAAACATTGTTTTTATTTCATACCCTTCTTTTGGTTTACTTCAATATTTGTTTATAACCTACTGATACTAATTAATAAGAAATTACATATAATATGAAAAATATGTATGCTTAACAAATGTCAATGTATTAAACAAAACGTTTTCTTGTACTTATATTTTACTTTGTACGTTTTATTGTACTACATGGCATTATATTCAAACACCTGGTCGGTTCTCGAAACTTCTATTGTCAAATTTCACTTGCTTGTGCGGCAGTAGATATAGCACAGTCGTCGGTCTCGTCGGCGTTATAATAATCATTATCTCTGTGCTACCTACTTATTCTGAATTGAATTACAGACTTACGATGGACATGCCGATAGAAATGGAGTTTTAGTAAATAATAGCAACATTTTACTAAAAATTGTTAGGTAAATATTATGTAACCTATCATAATAATTATTCTATAAAATTAAAGACTGTTATTTGTTTATACCGCTCTGTTAGTTTGGATTTTACGCAATTTCTAGTATTATTTGATCACTAGTAGTAGTACTTATTTTACTGTCACAACGCCATCTCTTATGAGCTGTTATCAAATAGGATTCGGAACTTGTGTACTTGTTATGGGTAGATGGCAGCAGTGGCGCTAGTTTTGTGCTGCCATCTAGTATAAAAAGATAAGTACCAAAATAGCAAATAGAATAGCCAGAGTTAGGCGTGTCCAAGATTTTTGTATGGGATTGAGTATCTGTACTAGTATAGTATTATATTATCTGTGGCTGAGTGGAGAAAAATGATCTATAATATTTTGAAAATCATTACTTGTAAATCATCGATACACCATTTTACTTTCATCACATGATTCATAATAAACCTTCTTTGTGTTTTTAATTAAACTGGTTTTCTATGGTATTCAATGAGATATTTTACAGATTTTATTATTTCAATATACAATAGTTTGTTTTCAATCGATTATTCACGTAAATACTTTAATAGTTTTTTAGGATGGCAATTGGCAACATAACTTGTCAGCTGTTATCCTGTCGATCACTGCTTTTCCTCTCGTCGGCCAGGGTCGGTCAACTCTGTTCTACAAAATGTTGATTGTAGGGTTGTTGGACTCGACAGAGATAACGATAGTGGAAAACAAGGATAGCTATATCATTCCTGCTGTAATGAGACCACTGAAACATACATTTAAGTTTATAAATGTTTTTGTTTTAATTTATTACAAATACAATGTAAAAAACTTGGAAATAATTATAAATTATATTTTTGATAATTAAACAATAGAGCAAAGTATCTTAATCGCAGTATAAAAAAGATAATAATTACAATTAATTTCATGTCATTTACTGGCAACACTACAAGAAAAATGTTTGCCACCGCTTGCGCACTGTTATCTTGTAATTTCGATTTATATTCGATATATAAACTAGTTTTGATTTATCCTGCATTAAAAACGTTGAGTCGAGCACCCTGTTCCTCCGTTGTAGTGTTTTGGTGAAATTAAGTGTTATTTTATGAGATAAAGACTCAAGTTGTGAGAAAGTGACTCTTAATGTTGTTTTTGTTTTATCTAAAGAAATTAATGAAATCTCATAATACATACATACTGGCAAACCTGTTGTAACTCAAATAGTGCTAGCAGAATGTGAACAGTCGGATATAGTATTTATGCACATGTACCTATATTCATAGTAAGATTTGTATGTATTTCTCTATTCACAAATAAACCTTTTTTAATAAAGTTTTGTACTGTGGCGTATGTATATACGCACAGGCAACATATAACTTTACGAGAAACCTGGAATCGAACGGAGCATCGTACAACTAGCCGCGCCGAAACTAAGCGACGCGCGAAGGCGATCGAATGAGGCATCATACGTCTAGCCGCGGCGATATCAACTTTAGAACTGGTGACGCGCGAAGCTTCCCTCTGCTTTCATCATCATCAGGGGTTCTTCTCGTAGACCCGTTCGGGGTCTCGGGGTAACCAGACCAGGCCGTGGGCCTGTCTTGGTGGTGGTCGTCGCCACCTGCTATTACAGGCGGGTCACTGGGGTGGGCCCGTGCGGGCCCGTTGGTCAGTCCGGGTCGTCAGAGCCGGTGGGTAGTGCAGCTAGCGAGGTCCAGCCCGCACGGGTCAGTCCCCGCGGGCGACCAGCGTGCCAGCAGCGCTTGGGTCGAGTCCGATGAGTCCCTCTTGCGCTTGGCGAGGTCGAGCTCCTCGGGAAGAGTTTCCCGGGGAGCGCCCGTCAGCCAGCGTCAGAGGGAGCGTTGATGTAGGTCCGGTGGGGGTTGCCACGGAGACGAGGTCTCGCGGCAAGGCCATCCTGTCCGGCGGTCGCCGATGGTAAGGCGCAAGCTCCCGCAGATGGCGGGCGTGCGATCCGTCGGCGCGCACGAACAAGTTGGTGCTCAGGCGTCTCACGAAGTCGTCCAAGCTCTCCATGCACAGGTCCCTGGAGATCGTCCTGTTCCGCACGAAGCGAGGGGCGTCGGCGATGGTGCGGAGCGCGAGCGACTGCTGCGCACGCAACCGGCGGCGGTTCGTCTCAGAGGTGAGCGCGAACCAGGCCGGGGCAGCGTAGGTGAGTCGGCTGCGGATGTACGCCTTGTACACGCCGAGCTTTGCGCGGAGCGGCAATCGGGACGATAGCACGGGTCGCAGGAGGGCGCGCGCGGTGCGCGTTTGGACGACTACGTTGTTGACATGTGGCTTCATGGAGAGGGCGCGGTCGATGGTCACGCCGAGGTATTTCACCGTCGCGGACCACTCGATGTTCTCTCCCATGAGCTTCAACTGTGGTAAGGCTATGCTGCCCATGGAGATCGCCTGAGTCTTCGCCACGTTGACCGTCAGTCTCCAGTCCTTCAGCCAGCTGGGAAGTGCGTCTAGGGTGCGCTGCATCTTAGTCACCGCTCCCTCTGCTTTTTATACGTGGCACTACTTTTATACTCGCGAACAGATTTCCAAGAAATCATTCGTAAATGTTAGATTTTTGTTTACTTGTCGCTGATTGGTGAAAATGTTTATTGTACACATTAGTGTTAGCGTTACTTGCATGACTAATAAATGGGATATAAGATAGGTGAAAAATTGTAAATATATTCTCAGTTGAATCAGTCTGCGTGTTTCATTATAACCCTAACGGTTACCAGCTACGGACCTGGCTTCTGCCCGCCGGCTGGTAATGCGTTAAAGTACATATTTTATTGAACTCTCTAAACTGTGTTTTTCGATTAAGTTTTTCTTTGAATATGTGAAAGCTGATTTTATTAATTAACCAGATTTCTATAGAATAACATAAAAAATCTAAATCGGCATACACATTAACTTCAAGGAACTCTTCGAAAAATACAGTGCTTCCAACTTTGAACCCTAATGACAAGCAAATAGATATATATACCTACCTACCCATATATATACCTACACAACACCAATTTTGAATTTCCCGCGCTAATACAAACATGATATTTACGATAGTTTTGTGCGGGCTGCAAATAGATGGCGCAAGACGCTAAGGAAAAAATTCCTCACAAATTTTATATGAAGTTGTCATTCTTCTCTCTGAGTATAAGTCTTCTGTGTCGTCGGCGCTCCGTAGATTTTTCTCTGTTGTATTGTTTATTTTTGACCTCGGCTTTGTATTTTGGACTGTGTACCTTGCATAAGCGTTGACCTGGCGAATTACCATCGGAGTTTGAAATTCTTAGCAATTTTGGATTGTGTCGATAATGGAACGGTTACGTTGTGCTAACTGCACCATATCTACTCAACGATTGGGGAGGCATGTTTTGATGGGATTAGAAGATCGAGAAATACTGTCTTTACTATGGCAGTGACATCCTAATCGCTCGGTAAGCACTTTGATATTACTTTAGTAGGTACATGAATGCTGCTCAAACCAATCTGAAGTCAAATACCTGTCTGTCAGTACTTTTATGTTGTGAATGTATGTATCTATACTATTTTCATTTCTAATATTTTGATGGTTTGATTGTAAATATTTTAACTTACCACATAATCAAGCATTTGTTTCCATAATGTACCTCCGAAAATAGTATTTTTTTCAGATTCTCAATGCAGACCATATATGTCATGAATGTTGGAGATCTATTAATAATGCCCTATATCGAACGGGAGATGTTCAAACACCAGTTTTGGGACATCAACATGTTTGTGTTTATTGTGGTCGATCTCTTATGAAGGCCCGCTCGCATAGACTACAAAGAAGTTCAGAGAGATATACATGTATACAATGTTATTGCAGAGTGGATTTTACCTAATCAGGTAATTATTTTATTAATTTATTCATAACCTTCAAATACTTTAGCAATGTACACTTTTAACAGGAAAAGGTAAGAAATACAAAGAGCTTAGCTCTAAATTCTGACTGATAACAATTAAATGCTTGTAAGGTTAATAGTTTTTGCTACCAGCAAACCTCAGAAGTATAGTATCACAAAATGTACACATATAATACCTAATGTTTGTGTAGGTAATAGGTAATGTTTTTTTATTTCAGGTACAACCAGGCAACCACATTTGCCATTTTTGTTGGATGCGAGCTGACCAACACCAATATTCTGCCCCGTCATCATCACAAGCATCATCCTCCGTAATGGTTGAAGAGGTTGATGATAATGAAGCTGCTGTGTTGCCACCGCCAGTACCTGAAGAAATTCGAAGACCGGAAACACCAAGTCCTGCAACGCAGCAAATTAACATTATATTGCCAAATTACACTCAGGCTGCTGATACAGGAAACCGATGTATTTTTTAAATTGTGAAGACTAACACAGGTTTATTGTACCTTTATCGGTGAGGAAACGTGTACTTACTGAATTCAATTATTATATACCAAGAAACTGTCGTATTTGTAGCAATCATTTAGTTGGGGATTGGGACACAGCAATCACAACTGGTATTCAGTCATTCACTGTTGAATATATAGAAGATATTATTGAAGTTTTAAAATCAGAAGATGCAAGCCTTGATTTTGCAAATATAGGTGAAATGCCTTATAACATATAGTATTATTGGACAGGGTTTTCTAGAGACCAGTTTATGGAAATTATGTCGGAAGTTCCACAATTGTCTGTTATTAAAAGGGGAAATATTGGGCTAGCTGCATATTTAATAAAATTAAGAACAGGTGATTCGGATGAACGACTTTCGAGTTTGTTACGTATTCCTAGACGTACATTAGAAGATTTGATGGCCAAAGTACGAAATATATTGAGGCAGCATTTTGTGCCTAATCATGTAGGTTTAGGTCATTTAACAAGACAAAATGTTACTAAGCGCAATCTGTTGATTCCTAATGGGCTATTTGGCAATCCTAACAGCAGCTCAGAAGATAGGAAAGCTATTATTATTTAAGATGGGATTATGTCTACATACAAAAAAGTGCAAACTATTTATATCAGAAAAAAACATATTCATTGCATAAGTATAGCAACCTTGTAAAGCCCTTATTAGTTGTGACTACTGATGGATATATTATTGACATTTTAGGCCCCTATCCAGCCACAACTTCTGATGCTGATCTTAATAAAAGAATTACAAAATGCTAACAGTGCACTAAGGGCATTTTTCCGTCCAGGAGATGTGTTCATTCTGGATAGGGGCTTCAGGAATGCAATACCTCTATTAGAGCAATATAATTATTGTCCTTATATTCCGCCCTCTCTGGAATAAAATGAAACTCAGCTTTCCACATTACAAGCCAATAAAAGTAGAGCTGTGACAATTACTCGATGGATGGTTGAAGTAGTGAATGGGAGATACAAAAAAGATTTTAAAATATTCAGACAGGAATATTTTAATGTGGCTTCATACCATCTTATGACAGATTTTTTATGTGCTAGCGCATTAATACATAATTGTCATCGTTTGATAACAGACGGAAAGGATGCAGGAGACATATTAACAATTATTCGCAGGAATATGCACGTAAATAATTCATTAGCAGATGTTGTTTTGGAAAATAATTTATATAGAAGGCGAGCACAATTTAATAGCATAGATGCTAATAACAATAACCTCCAGGATCTACCTCGCCTCTCTTTATCAGAAATATCAGTAATATGTTTAGGCAGTTATCAAATAAAGCACGCTAGATCTTATTATGGTGAGCATGTCAGGACTAACGGTTGCTATACTATTGAAGTATGCCGTGAGGTTGATGACAACATGCTATCAGGCCTTGTAAATGACAATGAATGGTTATTAAGAGGAAGGATACAAAGTAGGCATGTGAGCCAGAAAATATATTTTGTGTATATTAATAATAACTTGTCTGGCAGAGAAGCAATTTCGCAATACTATTGCAATTGTATAGTCAGAAAGCGAACAGTAGGCTGTTGTGCCTATATTATGTCGACTATTTGGTACTTAGGCTGGGCTAGATACCAAAATAACATCCAACCTCCGGCACAATTCCAGGATGAAATATTATTATGCTACGACAGTGAATAAATTAATAAAATACTAAATTAAAAGTCGTTTTTATTTAATTCCTCCCTGATATAAACTAAAAACATAGCCTAAACCCTAATTATAAATGTGATAGAAAACAGCTTGTGATATCTTTTGTATCACCTTTATAATTAGGTATAATACTAATTATTATTTATTCAGAGAAATAGGTCAGTTGCGTATTTGCCTGAACTGTGTCAAACCTGTGATTCAGCCTAGAAAGAAAGACGACGAAAGAAATTAAAAAAAAAAAAAAATTTAAAGGTTTTTACTCATTTTAGATACAGCGTCTTGTATGATATTCAATTTATCTTAGTGAACTAATGTCATAGTTAATGTTTACGAAGTTTTACCTTACGTCAATGTCATAAGTTATTGTCTTATATCTATTTTCAGACAAGTTTTTGGAAAATTATAACCATAAGTGGTTTTCTAAATAATAATGCTATCAGGCTACATTGAAATTATCCGTGTAGGTGACCAGGCTGACCGTTCCTAGGAAACCCGTCTCCTTTAATTCCCTTTGTAGAAGGAACTGCAATGTACATAATTAAATTGCACAGCTGACGCTAGGGGTCAATGATTCGCGCGCTACGTCACCAGTAGGCATTAATGCCTGCCGCTACCGACATGCACACTATGCACAGCCGTCGCTTGCGCCATGCTGACTGCATTGTTGTTATTAGATTCTATCTCTCTTTCTCACTTTCTTATTTCATCTGTTGAAAGATTAATTAACAGCTAGTTCAAATTTAGCTACCTTGAAATAATCCCTGTGACCCATAAAGGACCACCCGATAGTTTTAGTTATTCTAGATTATAAATTTTAATTCGTCGGCCGACTTAATGCAATATTCAGTAAAAGTTATTCTAGTTAGATCCCTAGATAGGAGTCGACCCTGCCGCGGCATACATTTAGGTAGGTTCTGAGAATCAGTTTTGAATTTTGATTATAAACGTAACTAACCCTGACACAGATACATTAAAAACTTATTATCGCGCTTATTATTTTGTACTTCTATTAATTAATTCCAAATAATACCTACTTGATACCGACGAGCGCAAGCCATAACCTAAAATCACACAAGTAACTTTACACGTTTATGTTTAGGTATGTGGCGTATGTATATACGCACAGGCACCATATAACTTTACGAGAAACCTGGAATCGAACGGAGCATCGTACAACTAGCCGCGCTGAAACCAAGCGAAGGCGATCGAACGGAGCATCATACGTCTAGCCGCAACGATATCAACATTCGAACTGGTGACGCGCGAAGCTTCCTTGATCCCTCTGCTTTTTATACGTGGCACTACTTTTATACTCGCGAACAGATTTCCAAGAAATCATTCGTAAATGTTAGATTTTTGTATACTTGTCGCTGATTGGTGAAAATGTTTATTGTACACATTAGTGTTAGCGTTACTTGCATGACTAATAAATGGGATATAAGATAGGTGAAAAATTGAAAATATATTCCCAGTTGAATCAGTCTGCGTGTTTCATTATAACGGTTACCAGCTACGGACCTGGCTTCTGCCCGCCGGCTGGTAACGCATTAAAGGTACTTTGCAGGTTTTACCAGAATTGTGGACTGTTTATGATGACATTAATGACACATTTTAATTTAATTAAACCATCTCTGATTTTAAACATTATTGAAATAGTGTTAATAAACAAAGTTACAATGCCTATCGACTGTTTTTCTACTCGCTCATCGGCGTGGTGTTGCGGCGACGCGGTGACTCACGGTCACACCGCGCATGCGCAAAACGGATTGCGTCTGCGCCCTGCAGTGATTAGATTAAACAGACGCGTCGGTCAAAAAAAAGCAGTATTTTACCTACAATCCATTTTATAGGTACGTAAAATAATGTTATGTATGTTCACATTTTTTATGTAACTTTTCGATACCTCTTATTAATAAGGACACAAATCGTCTTTTTATTCAGACTTCTAAATAATACATTTATTTTATTCTGACTAAGTCTTCTTTCACGAAGAAGGCAAGGCCGAAATTTTAGAGAGTTCGGAGAATATCGGTTCTTAATTAGCCCATAATAATTTGTTGTAAATCTTTTAATAATGTAGTCTTAAAAACCATTTATACTATTACTTTCGAGTAGCCTTTACGGCGTAATTCATATTAATGCCTACATAAAGTTTATAATACATAACATATTGTCTACCTGTCTTAAATTTATCGTACACTGCTAATTATTATTTTAAATTATTAAACTGAGTAAAATATTTTTACAATGTAGGTAACCTAGCGGCTAACCTAACGTATATAATGCTACATGTATTTCGTTGATCTATGGTAACTTAATTTCCGAACTGTTTTCAGTTCTTCGTTGCAGTTTGGCCGCGCGCGCGGGAGTGAAACATTTGTTAGATTACGTTTTTGCTTGTAAAATTGTTATTGTTTGGTTTCTTGTTAAGTTTTTTTATCGTTTGTTACGTTTTTTGTTATTTACTTACTTGTTAGTTTATTACACCTAATCGTTTTAGTTTTGTGGTCGTTGGCTAACAATAATGCCTGAGGCGTATGTGTATAGTACTCGTGAGTATGTTGATGCGTTTGGGAGAAGCTCGAGGAAATGCTTCTCATGCTCTGAGGATTTACCGCTAAAGACATCCGACCGCCCGGCATCCTTCTGATCCGCGTATGATAACGGCAGCGTTTCAACGTGTGTTAGAGAATCGACCGACAGCTTTAGCGGCGGCAGGTGGTGGCAGACAAGTAGATGTGCACACGGAACAACGTGTATTAAATGTCATTCGTCGAAACCCACGCCTCGGCACGCGAAGTGTGTCGCACTCGTATATTCATAAGATGTTGCGGAAAAATAGAATGCACCCATACAAGGTACATAAAGTGCAAGCTTTGGTACGCGGTGACCATGAGCGCCGTCGTGCTTATTGCCGTTGGCTTATAGACCACCAACATCAAGCACCAAATTTCGTCGAGCACGTTATCTGGACGGACGAGGCCACATTCACAAGGAATGGATTGTAGAATAGAAGGAATACTCACGTGTGGTCAGAGACTAACCCACATACCTTCCAAGAGACCGGGCATCAAACACGATGGTCAGTTAACGTGTGGGCTGGTGTTTATAATGATAGAATACTCAGACCAGTATTTCTACCGCAGCGACTCGACGGACCACGTTATCTTGATTTTATTAACGAGCATCTAAATGGCGTACTATATGACTTGCCGCTGGCTCAGTATTGGCTAACGTGGTTCCAGCACGACGGTGCGCCATCACACGTTGTAAGGTCTGTCCGTGAGCGTCTCACTGAATTATTCAGTGACCGATGGATTGGGAGGCTAGGACCGCACGGATGGCCACCTCATTCCCCCGATTTCACCCCTTTAGACTATTTTTTGTGGGGTTACGTAAAAGAAAGAGTGTTTGATCGGGAGTGTGACAGTGCTGACGAGATGCGTCGACGAATAGTGAGCGTCTTCGAAAAATTTCGTGCGGACTGCACTGAAGACCCCACATTAATGCCCCGCCTTCACGAGGAGACGCTGCGACAAGCCCGAATTTGTCTGGAGGTGAATGGGGCGCAGTTTGAGCCGCATCTCATAAGAACACAGCGGATTTAACTAGGTAAGTGGGATTACACCAAAACCTTCACCCTTTTTAGCTACGAACTTGTATCGGCGAGCGCAGCGGCGAGCGGGCTAAGGCGGCCGAGATTAATAATATTTATTATCGTGCGCGCTGATACGCGTGGCATTGAACCCGAGTTATGTTAGATGTACATTGCGGCGTTGCTAATTTCCAAATTCCAAAAAAATTTTGTATTTGGCAAATTATTATCGGTATTCAATAGTATTTAGATAGTATAATATTAGCCTTTCGGCTTCGGAAGCGTTTCCCTTACACCCTGTATAAAGATATAAATACTTATAAGCAACTGGAGACAGTTTTAAGGTCATAACACACACATCAACTCGGAAAGGGATCGTCACCGTATCGCGTTTCGCTTCGCCGTCAACCAATCAACAGCGGATCAACAGCTTCTCGTCCCTGCGGTGTTTGAAACTGGACGTGTGTGTGCTCACAAATTTAATAACTAAATAGTTTTACTAAATTCGGATTGGACAGTCACCCGAAAAGGATAGATACATATCTAGTGTTTCGTACTAAACAGCGCTCACTTGTGTTCTTGTGATACATCGTTTCGGCGAGGACTCGATCTCGGGGCAGCTGTGCCGAAGACCGCCGGCTAAACCACTCGACCGTGGAAACGTAAGCGCACTGAGTAAAATTAACATCTACTACGCACGTGGCGCGCTACGAGCTCCTAACTACGTCATCGCCGCTCACTTGCTCGGCATCAATACTGGTGCCACAAGCTACGCAGCGCGCGTTATTGCGAGCGGTGAGTCATTAACAAGTTACAAGACTACGGCCGATTAACCTGTGCGCTTTTGTTTACGCATTGAATAATAAAAGCGCTGTAATTGTTATATATTTTAAACATAGGAAGCGCTGTTAAAATGCCCCGGCTCACCCACTCACCGACTACAACCGGCAAAGAAAAGCAACGGGTTATGTCTTCACCTGATGTCTCAAATATAGAAAGTGAACATGAAGCATCAAATATAACTTCGCGACCTGACTTCTCACCCGACCAACAAAGTGACTTTAAAGAGTTTGAAAATAAAAAATGCGCATGTTAACATCGTGGAAGGAAGGTCAGGATATCTTACTCCACAAATTAACGGAGGACATAAATAAAGTAAAGCTCCAAAACAAGACCATACAAAAAACAAATACTGATATAGAAAAAGCTATAGAATACATAAACTTGGCATACGAGGACATGAAAAAAACTGTAGAAAGGCTGGAAAAGGAACGACAGGAACAGCGTGCTTTTATAATTGAGTTGGAGAGAAAGATCTTTGATTTGCAGCAAAGTACAAGATCCGCTTGCTTGGAGATAAGGAATATCCCATGGAAGGAAAATGAAAGTACCTCTGACCTTACATCATTTATGTTAAACACATGCAACGCTTTGGAAATCTCTATGAAACCGTCGGATCTGCGAGATATCTATCGCATGCCAGGCAAAAGAGGTACAAATAGGCCAGTCGTTGCCGAGCTGCTAACAGTACCCTTGAAAAAGAATATATTGGATGCCACCCGAAACTTCAATAAAAGTCGTTCACCAACGGAAAAACTTAATACCGGACACCTTGCTATCCCAGGCGAACCGAAACCCGTTTACGTTGCTGAACATCTGCCAACCAGCCAAAGACAATTATTCTTTGAGGCTCGTAAGTTTGCTGGTTCTCACGGTTATAAATTTTGCTGGGCACAAAACAACAAGATATTTCTTCGCAAACATGAGGGTATGGAAGCAATCAATATTACTTCAGTGGCTTGTCTTAACAAACTATCAAAATTACAACAGTTATAAAGGTTACATAACAATACTTCTTATAAGATGCATAATTATAATAACATTTAAAAATAAAATGCCAAGCTTTGTATATGTAAAATACCTTTATAACTCGTTTCAAAACTATTCTAAGATGTATTATCTATTAATATGTAATACAGATGCAACATGTTATAGATCTATTACTAAAATTATAATCTACACACATTACACAATCGTCAGTATAAACAGACACTCTATAATACAGTCTTAATTTTATACTACATAATACAACCTTACTATCCTAGTACTACACAATATCATTACATAACTTACACAACATTAATTAGGATACATCAAATGATGCAGCATGGTCAGCATAATAATTTATATTTAATTTTTATTAACTTCGGAATTAAAACTGGTATATGCCCAATTAAAAAAGGGATGTGTCAAGAACAAATCCATCAAATGTCACCTTTATGCAAGATACTATCCATAACACTATGTTTGACTTAAATTCTATATCAAATGAACTGGATGAAATCGGTACAACAAGATCCTATATTTGTGGCCCAGGCCAGTGTGAGAGTCTCTTGAGTAATATTAGCAACTCAATAAAAGTACTACATATTAATATACGGAGTGTAAACCGAAATTTCGACGAGCTTCTTGCATTCCTTAATACCATACATATCCTACCTGAAATAATAATACTATCAGAGTGCTGGCTAAGTAAAACGACAAATATTCCGCTCATAGAGACACATAAGAGTTATCACACAAAAAACAATATCAACCAAAACGATGGCGTTATTGTTTATGTAGAAGCGACGATATCACATACTATTCATGAAATACTTATTGCAGACACCAATTGCCTAATCTGTAAAATACAATCTATTGACCTAACAGTAGTTGCCTTGTATCGCCTTCCTTGTAACCGAAATATTGATAGATTTTTAAATGATTTAGACAAAACATTAACCTCAATAGCCAACTGTATAAATATTGTCATGATTGGTGATATTAATATAAATATTATACCAAATAACTTAAACTCACAGGCAAATGAATATCTTGATATGACAGCTTCCCACGGCCTCCTGCCTACTCACTCACTACCTACCCGAGATCAAAACTGCTTAGATCATGTATTATTAAAGTCAAACCTAAAAGCTACCACTCTAGTATTCGAAACATATATAACAGATCATACTCCTGTTCTTCTAAACATTGAAACAACATTAAATCCTGCAAACAGAATTAAAAACATTATTAAAGTATACCTCTGTGTTTAGAGAAGTGACAAATGTAGATTTTAGTGACATACTGAATACCTCAAATCCCGATGTTGCGGCTGAAATGTTAGTAACAACGTTAAGCTCAATTATACAGTCACACTCAAAATCATGTAATGTTCCCTCTAAACACAGAATTATTAAGCCATGGATTACCAAGGGCTTACTACGTTGCATCCGAAATAGAGACTCCATGTGCCAACGAATGAAGTGTGAACCTGATAACTATATCCTTAAATTAACGTATACCAAATACCGCAACTTTTGCAATAAATTATTAAAACGACTAAAGCACACATATGAAAAGCATGAATTTCAAAAGGCAGAAAACAATTCGAAAGCTACCTGGAAAGTTGGCTCAGTGCTAGGCCCGACGCTTTTCCTCCTTTATATTAACTCCCTATGTAATCTGTCACTCCCCAACTGCTCAATCTATGCCTACGCCGATGACACTGCATAGCTTATCCATGGTAATAACTGGGCCGATGTATATGCCCGGGCTGAACAAGCTCTACGTGATGTCATGCTATGGCTAACAAGTAACCTATTAACGTTGAATTTAAAGAAAACGACTTATCTTACCTTTTCTATTACAAACTGTACACAGCCTTCTCCTGACACTTTTACACTCAAAGCCCACTCCTGCTTCCCAAACATCCCAGTCTCTTCGTGTAACTGTCCCTGTCTTACTAGATCCACACAGATAAAATATCTTGGTATATATATTGATAATCTCATCTCCTGGAAGTATCACCTCAGTGATCTAACAGTACGCAGTCGAAAAATGATATTTATTTTTAAAAAACTACGCCATTCTGCTGATGAAAAAACTCTAAGAATGATTTACTGTGCTCTATGCCAGTCTATACTAACCTATTGTATATCTGTCTGGGGTGGCGCAGCAAAAACCCACCTATTACCCTTGGAACGTGCGCAAAGAAGTATACTTAAGGTAATGACATTCAAGCCCTTTAGATATCCGACCGCCCAACTGTATAAATAATGTCAGACTCTTACTGTCAGGCAGCTCTTCGTACTTGAGACTGTTACTCGAAAGCATACATCTATAGAATACAATCCAAGCTATAAAAGAAAACGTCTATCATACAAAATTTGCCAGGTTCCGAAATTCAGAACCACACAGGCATCACGGCATTTTAATGTTATTGGCTGCCACCTGTACAATAGTATAAATAAAAGTTGTAACATCTATCCACTCATTCGATCCCAATGTAAGAAAGAAGTTGCAAAATGGCTCATGAACAAAACTTATGCTCAAACTGAGATCATGCTAAAATTATCGTTACTCTAATTGGATCTACACACATAATTATACACACACACCGACACACACAAACACACACAAACACACACACACACACACACACACACACACACACGCACACGCACACACACGCACCTTTGCTTACTTGCACATATTTTCATAGCTGCTCACGAACACCTATGTATGTATGTATTTTGTAACTATTAACTAAATGTAATACTGCGGGAGACCTGGTGCCCAAAACACAAGTTAAATCTTACATTGGGTACCAGAGTTTAACATTCTGTATAACTTGTCTCATTATATATTATGTACTGTGTTCATTTACTTGAAAACAGAAAACATAAATTATAATTATACTGTATAACGTGACGTAATTTGTAAATATAAAAAAAAAAAAAAAAAAAAAAGCTCCGGTACGTCGACTCGGCTACGGCGAGGCGACGCCGCGCTTATGCCGCGCTCACTGAAATCATATTAATATGGATATTTTCTCACTTCTTCAATGATTCCTTTTCATTGTTATTTTTGTTTGGAATCTAACCTGCAAATTCAATAAAATACGCGCGCAACACGACTGTTAGTTATCTTGTGAACAACGAGCCGTAAGCGAGAGGACTGCAAGCTTGTCCCGAGGTGAGGCGATTACGTTACGATTCCGATTATTGTGCGTTGCAGTAAGGAGTTTCATACAAAGAATACTGCACGGTTCGAGTTGATACGGTGCCGACCCGTTTCCGAGTTGATATGTGTGACCTTTAAGTGTTACATTCTTATGGAATTGTGTATCTAGGGTTTTTATACATCAATGATGGAAACCAAATAAAAAGTCTTAGTATAAAGTAAAACAAATCCATCAAATGTCACCTTTATGCAAGATACTATCCATAACACTATGTTTGACTTAAATTCTATATCAAATGAACTGGATGAAATCGGTACAACAAGATCCTATATTTGTGGCCCAGGCCAGTGTGAGAGTCTCTTGAGTAATATTAGCAACTCAATAAAAGTACTACATATTAATATACGGAGTGTAAACCGAAATTTCGACGAGCTTCTTGCATTCCTTAATACCATACATATCCTACCTGAAATAATAATACTATCAGAGTGCTGGCTAAGTAAAACGACAAATATTCCGCTCATAGAGACACATAAGAGTTATCACACAAAAAACAATATCAACCAAAACGATGGCGTTATTGTTTATGTAGAAGCGACGATATCACATACTATTCATGAAATACTTATTGCAGACACCAATTGCCTAATCTGTAAAATACAATCTATTGACCTAACAGTAGTTGCCTTGTATCGCCTTCCTTGTAACCGAAATATTGATAGATTTTTAAATGATTTAGACAAAACATTAACCTCAATAGCCAACTGTATAAATATTGTCATGATTGGTGATATTAATATAAATATTATACCAAATAACTTAAACTCACAGGCAAATGAATATCTTGATATGACAGCTTCCCACGGCCTCCTGCCTACTCACTCACTACCTACCCGAGATCAAAACTGCTTAGATCATGTATTATTAAAGTCAAACCTAAAAGCTACCACTCTAGTATTCGAAACATATATAACAGATCATACTCCTGTTCTTCTAAACATTGAAACATCATTAAATCCTGCAAACAGAATTAAAAACATTATTAAAGTATACCTCTGTGTTTAGAGAAGTGACAAATGTAGATTTTAGTGACATACTGAATACCTCAAATCCCGATGTTGCGGCTGAAATGTTAGTAACAACGTTAAGCTCAATTATACAGTCACACTCAAAATCATGTAATGTTCCCTCTAAACACAGAATTATTAAGCCATGGATTACCAAGGGCTTACTACGTTGCATCCGAAATAGAGACTCCATGTGCCAACGAATGAAGTGTGAACCTGATAACTATATCCTTAAATTAACGTATACCAAATACCGCAACTTTTGCAATAAATTATTAAAACGACTAAAGCACACATATGAAAAGCATGAATTTCAAAAGGCAGAAAACAATTCGAAAGCTACCTGGAAAGTTGGCTCAGTGCTAGGCCCGACGCTTTTCCTCCTTTATATTAACTCCCTATGTAATCTGTCACTCCCCAACTGCTCAATCTATGCCTACGCCGATGACACTGCATTGCTTATCCATGGTAATAACTGGGCCGATGTATATGCCCGGGCTGAACAAGCTCTACGTGATGTCATGCTATGGCTAACAAGTAACCTATTAACGTTGAATTTAAAGAAAACGACTTATCTTACCTTTTCTATTACAAACTGTACACAGCCTTCTCCTGACACTTTTACACTCAAAGCCCACTCCTGCTTCCCAAACATCCCAGTCTCTTCGTGTAACTGTCCCTGTCTTACTAGATCCACACAGATAAAATATCTTGGTATATATATTGATAATCTCATCTCCTGGAAGTATCACCTCAGTGATCTAACAGTACGCAGTCGAAAAATGATATTTATTTTTAAAAAACTACGCCATTCTGCTGATGAAAAAACTCTAAGAATGATTTACTGTGCTCTATGCCAGTCTATACTAACCTATTGTATATCTGTCTGGGGTGGCGCAGCAAAAACCCACCTATTACCCTTGGAACGTGCGCAAAGAAGTATACTTAAGGTAATGACATTCAAGCCCTTTAGATATCCGACCGCCCAACTGTATAAATAATGTCAGACTCTTACTGTCAGGCAGCTCTTCGTACTTGAGACTGTTACTCGAAAGCATACATCTATAGAATACAATCCAAGCTATAAAAGAAAACGTCTATCATACAAAATTTGCCAGGTTCCGAAATTCAGAACCACACAGGCATCACGGCATTTTAATGTTATTGGCTGCCACCTGTACAATAGTATAAATAAAAGTTGTAACATCTATCCACTCATTCGATCCCAATGTAAGAAAGAAGTTGCAAAATGGCTCATGAACAAAACTTATGCTCAAACTGAGATCATGCTAAAATTATCGTTACTCTAATTGGATCCACACACATAATTATACACACACACCGACACACACAAACACACACAAACACACACACACACACACACACACACACACACACACACACACACACGCACACGCACACACACGCACCTTTGCTTACTTGCACATATTTTCATAGCTGCTCACGAACACCTATGTATGTATGTATTTTGTAACTATTAACTAAATGTAATACTGCGGGAGACCTGGTGCCCAAAACACAAGTTAAATCTTACATTGGGTACCAGAGTTTAACATTCTGTATAACTTGTCTCATTATATATTATGTACTGTGTTCATTTACTTGAAAACAGAAAACATAAATTATAATTATACTGTATAACGTGACGTAATTTGTAAATATAAAAAAAAAAAAAAAAAAAAGAAGCTCCGGTACGTCGACTCGGCTACGGCGAGGCGACGCCGCGCTTATGCCGCGCTCACTGAAATCATATTAATATGGATATTTTCTCACTTCTTCAATGATTCCTTTTCATTGTTATTTTTGTTTGGAATCTAACCTGCAAATTCAATAAAATACGCGCGCAACACGACTGTTAGTTATCTTGTGAACAACGAGCCGTAAGCGAGAGGACTGCAAGCTTGTCCCGAGGTGAGGCGATTACGTTACGATTCCGATTATTGTGCGTTGCAGTAAGGAGTTTCATACAAAGAATACTGCACGGTTCGAGTTGATACGGTGCCGACCCGTTTCCGAGTTGATATGTGTGACCTTTAAGTGTTACATTCTTATGGAATTGTGTATCTAGGGTTTTTATACATCAATGATGGAAACCAAATAAAAAGTCTTAGTATAAAGTAAAACGTTTATTAATTTGCTTTACATAATTTATATTAAGAATAAAATTACTTAATAAATACAAGTCAAAATATTTAAAATTAAAATCAAAAAGGCCAATGTCTTTTGCAATCTATAAACATAAATGAAATAAACACTTTCTATGTATTATAATAATAATACAATCTGTATAATTATATAGTAGGTAAAAATAATTATAACTGACGTTTTTTCTCTTTGTATCATGACGGTATCGCAATCAAAATTAACCACAATATTTATTGAATTTACTAAATTTAACATATTACATTGAGCAAGATCAAAAATCGAAGTAGGTATACAGATTCAAAAATATATAATAATAATAATAATATAATATTCTACTACATACACACAACACCATCTAGCCCAAACTAAGCGAACTTGTACTATGGGTACTAGACAATGGATAACATACATATATACTTTTTTTTTTGTAAATACATACATATTATATATAGAAAAACCCAGACCAAGACAAACATCCATGTTCATGCACACAAATGTTTGACTTGTGCGGGAATCGAACCCGCGACCTTAGGCGTGGCAGTCGGTTACACTAACCACTACGCCACCGAGGCCGACAAAAATATATAATAATATAAAAATATATAATGTAATAAAAGTTATCATCATTATAATATTTATCACTATAGTTTAATACCGTAATAAATAATATATCTCATTCGACTATTAAACTTTATTAAATTATTAGGCCACATTAAAATTACCAATTATCGATATTTTTATTTTGTTGATAATTTGTCGTAAGTGATATCAAGCACAAAAGGAAACCGTATCACATTTCTAAATAATAATATGTGAATTCAGAAATAACCTTTAAGTTCTTAAGTAAAAAGAAATACATGTGTCGGTAGATATCAAAAATGGATAAATCCGTAATGTAAAAATAGTGTTTTTAATTGGCAATACATTTCATTTATCACTGTGGATTCATCCACGATTTTCTCGTAGTAATTAATGCTTAAAGTACGACGTTATATCAAACTCGGCAACATGCATGCAGAACATTTTTTCAAAATTAGTAAAATCCACTTTATCCAATCACGACTAAGTTTTTTTTAATGGCCGTTATATTAGTTTGCGTCTAATGGCGGCTGTAACGAGAGTGATTTATTTTATTTTAATTAGTTTTAGTGGGTTTATAGTAGTCTTTAAAATGTGTTCAATACCAAAAGTGACTCCTGACAAAGCAAGGAAACGTAGTAGCTGTACAGCAGCTAAGAAAAAGGATAAATTGAAGGGAAAAATATAAGTTACCAACACGTTATTATGATGTGATGCGAGATAGGGTTCCCAGCAGACTGTTATTATATAGCCTACTTATTATCTAAGTTTAGGATTTTCGGTCCTGTTTAACAGAGATTCATTGAGATATTTGTCCGTCTCTATTATTGCGGCAGCTGAAGAGCTTTTTACTTCCAGATGCTGTTTAACAGTCTCGGCAAAAGATTTTCAAATCATGGACTAGTTGGGGATCATTTGCAACATTTGAAGACAGTGGGCTCTGATAGGGAAACTAGATATGATGATATTTTTTGCCGGTTGGTTTTCAGGGTTCTTTCAAATCTGATGTCGCTACGGAATCCATAGTTTTTAAATCTGGGATCTAGGAATGTCACTCGGATGGTAAGTTCCATAAAGGAAACAGACAGCTATGCAATTTTGCAATTTTAGGAGTAGCTCCTGTATTTCTGGTACTATATTTTCTGCAGTTGCTATGCTCACTCATTACTTTTACGAAAAGCATTATTTTTGACATCGTCACATACTGTTCAGCACTAACTTGTGATTTCATAAAAAAAATTCAATATATCGAGGGCTGATTTTATAACGATCCGGTCATTGGCATCGATAGTATTAATACCCAGGTTCAGTATCGCAAGCGTACTGACTACAGTGTCCTTCACTGCGTCAATTCGTTGCAGCATATCATATGCTGAATTCCACCTGGTGGGGCACTCTTGTTTCAGCTTTAACTCTGGAAGATTTAGACGTCATGCAATTAATTTATAAACAGCGAAATAGATGATGGGGTTTCTTGGGAGCATGACGTAAATTTAGCTGGGACTTCAATTCCCGTAGTGTAGACAGTGCAGAACTACTCTTTTAAAAAAATTCAACGGTAGCCTTCACTTTTTTTATTTGTTTCTTAATGCACTCCAGACTGTCTTGCACTAATGAGCAAAGCAGTGAAAATGGCGCCAGTTGGTGCATTGTCCGTTATGATCGTAGATACTTTATTACTAAGGTTCCATTTAGCGACTTTTTCATTCATGAAAACAGCAATGTTTTGCGCTGTGTGCCTATCATCATACAGAAAACATTCAATAGTAAGGGAGCCCAAGCGGGGATTTCGGCAGAATAACATAAGGGTGCTCCCACCATACCTGAGCTCAAACATCAGCCGATCATTTTCATTTTTTATTGTGTGGTTATTGAAATGCACACTTTTCTGCATGTAAGTAACTTACCTTTATCTGACGCGCTCGAGTTTTTTAAAGTCACGAATTCCATCTGCATTTTCAAAAATCGGCCATGACTTTTGGTCGCTTCCAAATCGTCAGTCTTCTGAATAGGAGCTACTGGAGAGTTCACTTAACATCCCTTATCAATGTCTGTCGCGCTCGAATAACTATTTTTTCCTATTTTCTATCCCTTCGTACGGCCACCCCGACCATGCAAAGCGGCAGATTAATATTTTTCCTCTATCAGAAAAACGTGGGGCGCATACGCTAGTAATATCTGAAGCGCTCGAGTATTTCTTTTTTTATCGATGAAATGTGCCGTTATTGCCATGTAACTTTGTGTAGTTATAGACGCCCAATCGTCAGTCGTTAAGCAAACCGCTGCTGCATTATGGTGACGATTGGGCAGGACTGGATTCGTTGTCATATTTGAGAAATGTTATTAAGAGATCATAATTTACCCCATATAAATAATGATTGTGAATGTGAGGGTAACATTGATGAAGTCACTAATTTTGTTTGGTTTAAAAAACATCGCCCGAGCTTTAATTAAACATTCAAAATCAAAATGTTCAATCCCATCGCAAGTGTTTTATTTCGTTTTTACCTTATATTGATTAGGTGACAAACCTAACAAACGGGTATACAAAGACAGATTAGATCAAAATTGAATACATCCACAAGTGAGTTTTTGCAAAACTTTAACTAGTTTTGCAAAAACTCACTTGTGGATGTATTCAATTCTCAATATCCACATGGTTATATCGATCTTGGTAAAATTCAAAATAGTTTTGCGTTTGCCACTGTTATTGCCTCTTGATTATTTAATAGAATCATACGAAATGTTTTTATTAATAATCTAAAACCTAAATCTGATCTTCTTAAAATACATATCAAACTGCATCAAGTCTTTTATCAGAAATGCAGTTCGTGAAAAACACTATAGTCAGGATTTAACCATTTTTGATGTTTAACGATACACATAAAAAATACCAAAACACATCTGAAACCGCATAGACTGCGACCTATCAACCTGTTAATGATTTAAAGACTTCTTTAACTACATTTTTAAAATTATAGTAAGAACTTACAAGTAACGATTCATAAAATAGAAACCAATCAAATATTTTATATATGTCTATTCTATAGTATCATCGTTACATTGTCATATTTTCAGTACAAAATACAATTTCTGATTTCAGCCGGTGTTTATAATGAAACTCGATCTAAATGATTAGTTTAATCAAATACATAAAACCACGCAATTGTATAGTAAAAATAACCAACTCTTAGCCTCATAGTCAACAACAACTAGAGCTTGCCAAGAAAAATAACATAAGATTTTATTTTTAGTAGCCTAGTATGAACAACGTAACTATAGAGGTATACGAGAAGCAAGAGTTATAAGGAAGCCTTTCTTTTAAATATAATTTTTTAATCCCTGTTTTCTTATTAGTAAAACTAAAAGTGCTTAGATATTCATGGAAATAATAATTTTACCTTGGTTCTTGCTAGTTGTAGCATTGTTTAAAACTATTGTAATATATGATAACATATGTACCTACTTGATAGATGAGCTGTTCTTAATAAAGAAAATGCAGAAAACAACAGTCGAACTGCAAATTACATAACATTTTAATATGCGATTTAAAACTTAGTTTTTGGTTTACAAAATAATGTTTGTTGAGAATAACAATTATTTTTGTTATTAAAAATTGCTTCTAAAACTAATATCTGTAATAAATATAACATACATCTACAAAATATTAAACTAAAGTCAACATCTCAAATTAATATCTGTAATAAATTAAAATATATATCTAACAAATAATAACAAAATGATTAAAATATTATCAAAGTACATACACATGACATGATTCTAAAATTTTATTATATTTTTATTAGAGATGCTAAACTCGTGATAGGTGGTACTGTTGATATAAATGCATGACACTTTATTATAACTATGTATTAAGCTTTAAACTCTCAACTGTTAGGACGCCAGAATCCGTGCGTAAGCCTTGCTATTTTAAACGTAATTATTTTTTATAGTCTTTTTGTTTGAATAGCATTTTTGTATTTTTGATAACGGAATTGTTTGAGAGGTTAATGAAGCAATGAAAATCTACGTTTATAATAATAAAAATAAGTCTAATGCGTATATGCGGAGACACTGCTATTTATACAAGCTGTCTCAATGCAATTTCTTAAATAACCCATTTTGACGTTTTAATAATCCAAAGCGCAGAACAGTGCAACTCCTCTCTTGATCCAGTGCGCTTGCGGCTTATGAGTGGTCAACTCGATAGTCATCACATAATTGGTTGAGTGCCCAGTAGTCGACAACGTGCCTGCTCTCAGCAGCGTCTTATACGTCGGACACTCATACATGTTATTCTGTAACTTGTGATTCTGCTCCGGTTTCATGTAAAGGATCGCCATTTCTGTTGGAGAAAATTTGTATTTGTGTCTTTACTGGTTGAATTTGACGGAACCATTGGCCGTCCATAACCAGTCGAATACTACCACCTTATTATATTATTTATATCTGCCATTTTATTTATATATTGTTCCATTGCTAGGCATGGACCTCCTCTCATTATAAGAAAGGTATAATCCATCACGCTATTGCTCAGCGTGATGGATTATGCATGTGTAAGTTAGGAAACTTCGAGAAAATTTTGTGGAAATCATAGATAAGCAGGTTTTCTTCCAATATTTACCATTGCGTCTGTTTACATTCTTATGGGTTACTTTAAAATCTATATGAATAAATGGATTTTGACTGGACCGTTTAAGCGAGCATTACTGAACTAAAATTAATATACAATAACTTCCAAAAGCCAAGATGCTTGTCGTGGGTACGACCCGGAAACCTCTGCATGGCGGTCGACGGTCACTTCATTGCTATCACTGTTCTTACCGTACTACTTATTACCACCATTTACTTAGCTACCATCTTAGTAATTTAAAACACAATATGCTTTCTTCTAATAATACCTGTATACAGCTCTTTGGGTCTGCTCTCTTCCAATGCTAACTCACCACTGTTCCACCGAGCACCTTCTAAATACAAGCCGCGTACACAGCAGCCGTCCTCGGGTTTCTTTTTTGGAGGACTTGTTAACGCCTGTAATGTTTAATATAACTCATTATTTTATAAGTGCATCAGTGATGATTTAAAAACTAAAAACCGTCCAAAGCTTGTATTTGTAAGAGCCACAGTTTATCGGTTTACGATTGTACACATATTTGAATGTAAAGAGAAACTACACTACGTAATTTCGCCTTCCACATTTTATTATCAGACAACCGTATAGAATAGAGTGTAATAGTTGGTTTGGCTTCATGGTTTGGATGTAATTAAGTAAAACGTCTGTATTGCAGTAAGTCTTGTTTCTTAGTGATTTCATAAGTCACACGGTCTTGTACAATATGTAAGATACAGTAAAGTGCTTAGTTTACACAACGTGACAAGGAATTACGTCAATGCCGTAGTTACAGGAAACGTGAAAGGCATCACCTTCCACCTCCCTTGAAAAGTTCGACCATCACATCCCTCCGTAAGAGTAGAAAAAAATATCATTGTTTTTTTTTTTTCAAATAACTGCACGTATGCTGTACTTATACTTCTAATCCAAAATAACCAATATAATACTAACCATATAAAAACAATACATACATACATACATAAACTCACGCCTGTTTCCCAGAGGGGTAGGCAGAGACTACGGCTTTCCATTTGCTACGATCCTGACACACTTCTCTGGCTTCATTCACTTTCATAACATTCCTCATACACGCTCGCCGGTTTAAGGTGCTCTTAACCTGGCCTTTATCCAGAACGTCTCCGATCTGATCAAGAAACGTTCGCCTAGGTCTTCCCCTTAAAATTACAGTACAAAGAAACATAAAAGAAAATTGAAAATGATTGACAATGAAATAATTTGGTGAGGTTTTTGTGAATAATATATTCTTTTCCATTTTCAATATTTTTTACATTTGGTGAAATTATTATTACTTTGTAAGGACCATTATAAATAGTATCAAGTTTAGTACCAGTTTGATTTTTTATCAGTATTAAATCACCTTCTTTATAGTTAACAGCATGTAGATTTTTATCATAAGTACATTTTCGTAAATATTTGCTATTTAACAAATTTTTCCTGGCATCAGCGTGAGCTTTTTGTAGTCTGTATTTCATTTCTAAGGGATAACTGTCAAAATTAAACAATGGATCAATATGGCATTGTAAATTGCTAGGAAGAATATATAGTTTGCCAAACACTAATTCATACGGAGTATATTTTGTTTCGGTATGTACTGTTGTGTTATAGGAAAAACACCAAAAAGGAATCCAATCACTCCAATTGTCTCTGTTATTACTACATTGTATTCTGAGAAAAGCTGCCAAATGTTTATGTGAATTTTCAATAGAGCCTAATGTTTCATGATGATATGGTGAAGAATTAAATTTTTAATGCCTAATAAATCGCACGTTTCTTTTAAGACTGATGACATAAATTCAGTTCCGTTATCGGTTAAAATCTCTCGGGGAATACCATAACGTAAAATAAAATTGTTTACGAAAGTCCTCGAAACTGTAATCGTATCCTTTAGCTGTATTGGGTAAGCTTCAATAAACTTGGACAGTTCACACTGTAATGTTAAAATATATTTATTATTATAGTTATCTATATCTAAGGGGCCCATTAAATCTAAACTAGGTAATCCTATCAAAAGCTGAGTTAGCTCTATACGTTATAACCATTGGTTCTTTAACGTTCTTATTAGTATGTTTCTGTAATTGGCAACTCTTACATCTTTTTACATATGCCGCTACATCTGTAGACATACCGAGCCAAAAATAGTATTTTTTAATGTTATTTGTCATACTATTCACCCCCGCATGGCCACTGCTGGGTAATAAATGAAAATCATTGAGTATAACTTTTTTGTCATCGTCATTATAGATACTAGTTATTCCCTGAATTATTAGAAAACGAAGTAAATTGATTCGTAACTTTTTACTCTCACTTAATAAAAGTTTTATATTGCTAGCATTTTTCGCTAACACCTCTATGGTTGATATTGATCGGGAGTCTAGATATATCGCAGGATGCGAAGGCACAAATATGCATAGCTTAGCATCTGAAATAATATTACCTTTATTTTTCAAACATTTTTCCTTAAAATTATCAGAAAAAATAAATTCATTTATAGTATCAGGTCTATCAGGTCAGTATTTCCACAGCAACTGGTTGATCAGACCTGTCAACTGGTGGAGTCTCATTAGTCTGATGCGAGTCATTGCCAGATTTTTACGTTAGTTTCTGGTTAAAAAACTGACTACGTTATTTTGCATAGCTTTCAAGTCTTTGCATGTTACAGAAATTCGACTCAATGCGTCTACAACCACATTGTTTCGACCTGGAACATATTCTACCTCAAAATCATATTCCTCAAGGTATAAACGGTATAATCTGCTAGACGGATCCTTTAAATTAAATAAATAAATATGTGGTCTATGGTCAGTATAAATTTTGAATTTTCGACCATACAAATAAGGCTTAAAATGATTTATAGCCCAAACGATAGCAAGTAATTCTAATTCTATTACGGGATATCTCATCTCGGCAGGTTTTAAATTACGGCTGGCATACGCGACAACTTTTCCATTACTGTTTGACAATACTGCACCTAAACCTATTTTTGATGCATCTGTTTGTAACTTATGTAGCGAGTAGGCCAGTTTACTCGCACGACTCAACGCGGCACAGGATCATACGATTCTACGTCAAAGCGGGCCGTGTGCAAAACAACTCCGTAAAGGCCCGCCTACTGCAGCGTGCCGTGTGCAAAATAAGTCGGACTTAACTCCGCCTTCCGTAGCTTGGCGCCAGCGCATTCGATCGACCGCTACCGAGGCAAGATGTCTGCCGACGCGTCTATTGTTTATACTAACATGGGGGCGTCAACACCTGCGCAAAACGGTCAAGCGTAAGCGTTTATTATTATTAATTAGTACGTAGCAATTAGTATAAGTACCTGTGTGTTTTGTATGTTTATTAATTACTGCTTTCTACTCCGAACTGTCAGTAAACTGTCGCTCCTCGCTCTGAGTTTTTATTTAATCGCCTGCTGCCTATATATCTCCGCTATATATATACGTAGCTATACTTACCTGCAGACATTGCAAGTAGTATATTTACTTAGCCTATACTACTTCACTTAAAAATATTATTTTCTGAGAAATTTGGGTACTCTAAAACTGATGGATTCATAAGGGCTATTTTTAAATTTTCAAATGCCGATTCACATTCTGACGACCAAATAAATTTCACACCTTTTTTACATAGCATATTCATAGGATAAACAATATCAGCAAAACGTGGTATAAAGCGTCTATAATAATTTCCAAACGCAACGAAACGTTTTACGTCGTCTGCGCAGGTAGGTGTTGGATACTTGCGCAATGTTTCTACTTTCGATGGATCGGGGAAAATGCTGTCTGATGTTATTTTATGACGACATGTAGACGATTTCATGCCTTAAAAATTCACATTTCATCGGATTTAATTTTAAATGTACTTCTCGTAAGCGGTTTGATATACTAATTAGGTTTTATTATGATGAGATAGCGATTTTCCGATGACAATACAATCGTCTAGATAAATAAAACACTTTTTATAGTTAAGGCCAGCCATTACTATGGTCATAAGCCTTGAAAATACTCTGGGACTTGTTTTGAGACCCATAGGATAACGTTTCATTTGATACTGCTTTCCTCCTGTAAAAGCAGTACATTTACGAGAATTTTTATCTAAAGATAATTTATACATTTTGTCTAAACTGAAAGATGTGTATTTTCGACAGTTTTCACTAAGCGAAAGTTGATAATAACTTTGAGAAAGATCCAGCTTAGAAAAATAAATACTACCTGATAATGAATCTAAAATCTCCATTATGTTAGGCAACGGGAATTTGTCATCTTGAATTTTGGTATTTAAGTGGCGATAATCGATGACAAGCATCCATTTCTTTTCATTAGATTTATCCCCCTTTTTTGGCACTAACAATACTGGACTAGACCATTCAGATGTGGTTTCCTCAATAATATCGTTATCCAACATGTCTTGAATCTGCTTTTGGACTTCATTTTTAAGAGCATGTGGAATTCTGTAAGGCTTTACATAAGCCGGAGTTACGTTATCTTTTAATTTGATTGTATGTTCCATTAAATTGGTGACCGATAACCTATCTCCTGGCAAGTGGAAAACATCAGCGTACTTTGCACATATGTACTCTTTACTTATTTTTTCGTCTTTATTCAAATAATTTAAGTCAAGTAAATCAAAAAGAGTCTTAATCCGGTCCACCGAATTGTATTCTTCGTTAAATGTACGTACATCAAACGCGTTAAGATGATTAATACATAAGTTAGATAAATCGACTTTTACTTCCTCTTTCGTGTTTAAAATTCTTAATGGAATATAATTACTAACTGGTTTCGCTATTAAGCCAGCTACAAAAACTCCTGAACAAATTTCATTCGCTAATACTACAATATCTTCGCGAAAACGACAAGGAATATGCCTAATTACCTCACAACGAGGTGGGATAACGTGTTCGAAATTGTTATCATATTCTAAACTAATATATACGTTGTTACCACTATTTCTTAAGCAAATATTCATTTTACTATAGTCAATGACAGCTTCATACCGCTTCAAAAAATTATGACCTAATATTCCATCACTTACATAACATAAATTCTTAAAAAAGTAAAACTATTTATTAGAAATAAACCCATCATAAACTAAATCTAAGTAAATATAGCCTTCGGACATTAACTGTCCACCTACGCCGTTTATAGTTATACTGTCATAACAAAGCTTATCTAACAAGTACTCATTCAACCATTCATACTTTAAATTGAATATAGTGGCACCGCTATCTATTAAAAAATTGGCGCAGCTGCCTGAAATGACATCAAGAGAAACTATACTACATTTATTATAACCAAAAACATTATTGTTAATTAAAGGAACGAAAAAACTTTTATTTGGTGCACTTAAATCATTTGATTCTTGTGACTGGTGAGAAAAATGCCTGACATGTGAACTTGGATTTTTGTTACTTCGCGGAAAGTTTTGCGCAGCCCCGTTTGCAGGTGCGTGCGGTAACATGAAACTTCGGCCACGCGGCACCCTACCGCGTGAGCTTCCACGCATGTACCTGTTACTATAATTAGACATGGGAATATTTTGTTTGATGTGACTATTATTCGACTGATAGTTATTTCGATTCAGTTGAAAAGTTTTGGTTCTTCTTTTTGACTGTGAAATACCGCGATTGTAAAAATATCTGTTTTGAGGCCCAAAGTTCATGACATGGTCTTCGTTTGGAGACAACGTATGCTCATCAACTGCTGTCCTAATAGCCTCTTGTAAAGAATCAAGTGCCGGGAAGCTACAATTGTACTGAGACGCGTATCACTTAAACCGTCTGAAAAACGCTTAATTGCTAACTTCTCGTTAATCGTACGCAATATAGAGAACTTCGAATCATCTCCATCCGCCTGTGCAATTGTCAAGTTTACAAATAATTTTTCCAATTCATCACCAAATTGCTCAATAGACCTACGACCTTGCTTACTACTCAAAATTTTCAACTGAATTGCTACAGAGCAGATTTTTCCTGGATTAAAAATGTAAATGTTAATTAAATCCTCTATCGTTGTGTAAGTCGATTTTAAACGCAATTTAGCACCATCAGACAATCTCGTTTTTAAAATAAACTCTATTAATTGACATTTAGTGCTATCAGTAATCATAGAACTATATACATAACTGTATACCATCAATTAAACGCAAGGTGTCTTGTTCCTTACCTGTCATAATAGGCAAAAGCGCGATAACTGTTTTTAAATTAAATGATTCGATAGCCATTTTTGTTGACGTATCCAACAATGTTGAGGTCATTGTACATAAAGTAGTTATTTTGTTATATAAAATATGAATATTACTTATAATTGAATGAATCGTTTGTAAACTTTCGGCGCTTATCTCAGAATTTTCAATTTTTCTTTGTACTTCGAGCAAAATATAGTCCAATTTACAATACTCAGCTTGAGCTGACAATACTTTTTGCTGTGCTGTATGGGATGACTGTCTCCGTACAAGGCCGATTTTCACAAGATAATTACTTATATCTTTCAGTTTATTTAAAATAAGTCGTTTAAAGACATAACAAAGTAACATAAAATTTAAACTACAAAACCCTATAACATTACGCTAAATTAAAATAATTAACTGGTGCGATGTGACACGGTGCATTGAGACCACTGCGATGAGGACCAGGAACATGACGTGGCGGCTACTGGGTGGCGTCGCTGCTGCAGGTAGTGGTTTATTTGGCCCGGGCTATACCCTGGACACCGTGGGCCGGGTATTTCCCTGGACTCCGCTGCTACTTTAGGCCGGGATCACCCCTGGACACCTCCTGCTCTAAAGTGATGAAGCCACTTCAGGTCGCGAGACAACGCTAAATGTACTGGCGTTGAGTTCTCGTCGAAGTATTTTTATTGCTCTCCTTTGGCACCTTTTGTATATAAGGTAAAATACTCCAACAAGTATCACAATAAGTATTGTGATCAAAAGTATTTCCACAACACTCATCGGTTTGCCAATGGATTGGTTAGTAGAGGCACTGGCTTCGCCGTTTGCGTTCTGTGCTATCACGACCTCTTCTTTGGAATAACATTTGCCCATCTTCTGAATGACCTCCTTGAATCTTCAAATTTTGCTTCTTCATGTATCTTCTTTCTTCAAATGTTCTTGACTGGCAGGGTCGCCATGTAATAGTTGGTTTGGCTTCATGGTTTGGATGTAATTAAGTAAAACGTCTGTTTTGCAGTAAGTCTTGTTTATTAGTGATTTCATAATTCTCACGGTCTTGTACAATATGTAAGATACAGTAAAGTGCTTAGTTTACACAACGTGACAAGGAATTACGTCAATGCCGTAGTTACAGGAAACGTGAAAGGCATCACCTTACAAGAGCCACAGTTCTTTACTCGGTTTATATTGCATCAATACGTATGAAGTGCATTTTTGCCAATAATGTATACCACCATTGGACTGTATGATACCACTAGAACAGCAACTATATCATTATTATATACCGCAGTTGAGTCGCACATAAATTATATTATATAATTTATGTGCGACTCAACTGCGGTACACAGTTGAAGTGAAGGGCACTTCAACTTGCGACTATAGACTATCTATTGAAGAAGAGTAAGTTAGACAATATTAGAAAATTATTGGAATAGTCATATATGTATAATGGATATAATATTTTATTTAATAAATATTTTTATTTCGCTTGTATATATATTTTTTATGAACGTTTATTTTAGTGACATAATCAAAAAATTAACATAATATAAACACAAATATAATATAATATTTTCTAAAATAAATATCATATTTATTAAAATTAAAATAAAATGTTTGTTTATTTTATTTCTTATCTGTTTGAAGCATTAATTTAATTTTGCTACCATGTGTACTTTACAATTATTGCAAAATCTTTTAAAAATGTCATTACTTAATAAAGCTTGGGGCTTGCTTTACCAATAACTAACTGCCTATCATTTAACTTAAGAACATATAGCATAGTCATATCGCTAGAATAAAAATGTTATATGAGTAGTAATATAATATTATGAAATAACTCTATTATAAATTAAAAAGTATTTAATTTCACATCCAGTAGGTAGAAATGATTGCGGCGTAAGAGTGGCGCATCTGGTTTTTATTTTACAATGACGGAAGAAAAGACTCGCGTCCCGCCCTGCCCGCGCGAACTTATATGTTCTATGTTTCAATTTGCTATTCCACTAGAATAGTAGAAAAAAATGGAAATTATATGGAAATTAAAAATAATAATACAAAATGCACATATGAAGACAGACGACGACTTTTATCGTAGCCAAAATCAATATCAATTAGTAATAAGGCTCCAAAAACTCACCTCGAAAGCATATGCCACAGTATCGATAGCTATGACGTGTTTTCTGGCGTAATTCTGCAGAGCTCCAGTAAGAAAGGCTTGTGGGAAGTAGAACCCTGAGATCCAAAACACTTTCGGTATGCCATTCTCTGCCCAATTCTGCATGAACGCTACACGAAGACAGAGGTCCTTGGTCCAGGCCGCTAAAAATGTTATTACATATAACATTTTAAACTTTTAAATATACACAGGCGATATTTAAGAAAAAAATATGTGAGTGGTCTTTATAAGTGTTATAGAAGACATAACAATTATTTTAGAAATGTTGCTTGTCTGTCTGTCTGTATGTTTGTGCGCGCATCACGCAAACACAATTGAATACGGTCTTCACAGTTGTAGTCTGGAGGTCTAACTTAAAACCTGGCTCATAGTTCATCTTGATATGCCACCTAGAAATCGAGTAATAAGAAAAAAATCTACTTCCAAACACCACGCGTATGAAGTCGTGGGCAGAAAGTTATTTATTATTTAAAAGTGTAAAGGAGCGAGTCAAATCAGCGCTATGAATAGAACAGCGCTAGAACTATGGCGTTTTTGCCTGCATCTGACGTCACATCTCTTATAAAACACTATGTTATTTGATAGTGATTTTCTGTTTGATCGAAATTACCAGAAGGCCACTTTAAGGTCTACTTTAAAGAGGTGTGACATTATACCTAAAAATTAATTGATCGAATTTGATTTTGAATATCTTCGATGTCTCCAAATTATCACCGATCTAGGAAGGAACATTTACCTACCGCGTTAAGTGGCGGAAGCCCAATAGATAAGGCACTAGATTTGTAATCAAAAAGACGTGGGTTAGAATCCCACCTGTTGCATTAGCAACGTAAACTCACTCCTAACTCAGTCAATGATTCTTTATTATACACCATAGAATTACTAGTCACTTTCCAATCCAAAGATACATAAAAGGCTTCGTAGTTATAAGCCTTTTATTTATTGGTATGTTTAAACCTGTAAAACTTCAAAAGAATAGGCAACGATGTATCATCCCACATCTTGCCTATGATGCGTCGGTGCTACGTTAAAAGGAAACGATTTTAGGAAACATAGGCAACAGCGGTTTTGTGATATGTACTGGTTAATTTAGTATGTTCTTGCTGGAACCAATTGGTCCCAGCCGGGCTTCACGGTTGGGAGTGCTGGAAGAAATCGGTTTTAGCCGTCCTTTAGCTGTTACAGCCTGATTAGATTACCTACCGAGAGGTTTCAATGATGGGAAGGCTTTGGCACTCCACATTTCCGGCACAATATTCTTGGAGAGGCTTCCTCCCATATTCTCAAGAGCTTCCGACAATACCACCAGTCCCTTTAGAGCTTTCAAAAGATCCCTGTAAGTAGATAAAAGAAAAGCAGGTAAATGGACTGCACGGGCTTGTGTGTGCTTTACCTTTAACCAATTTAAAGGTGCCTCGGTATTCATGTTGTGCAATCCATCCTTACTTTTACGTTAATCGTATTAAATAGCGTAGTAATATATATAATACTGCCGTCAAAAGGAATAAAGATATAACTATTTTTCTTTCGTGTTAATATTTTGCGTATTTAGAATCAGTAAAAAAGACACATCTGCCAGTATATTTAAATAAAAATAAAGATTTTGGCAGATGTGTCCTTTTTCCTTATGATGGCAGCACAGCTTAGCATATAAAGAAATATGTCTCACTTTAAAGAGCTTTGGATCACGGCGAGCAGTTTATTGTATCTGATCGATTCCTGCATCAGCACTGTGTTCAGAGATTCCTTGTATGACACTGGGTAACTGCAAAATAACATTTCATTTCCAACAGAAAGTACGTCTACCACATAAAATCTTAGGTATATAGCGACGCCACACAGACGAAGAAGATTCGACGACCAATAATAGATGGCGCTGTACGCAATAGGCGCTTATAATCACATTTGCCGTACAATCCTGAATCACGCAAGTGAAGTTTACACGGCTAGTAACTATATATACAAGTCCCGACATCGACAGTCGGGCCGCGGCCCACCAGGCACGATCACCCAGCCTGGTCGGAGGATCCATCCTTTGCGTTGGAGGGACATCAGACCACTTTCCTCCATAGGTACAAAACTTCGGCTCCATACAACGTGCAACCAAATGGCACAGGGATTTATTGATTTGTTAAATAAATAGTAGTTAAGGCGTGAAAGCGTAGCGAACAAACTCACATTCACATTTTTAATATTAATCAGTACATATTAGGATACGCTTAACTTATAACTAACAACACAAGTGTGGCTATCACACGATATATTTATAATTCTATATATTGGCATATATGGGCCCTTCAAATGAAAATGAATTTTGTTAATTCCTCACATACAGTTTGTTTTATTTCATTTAAACATCTACCCACCCTGTTTGGAAAACCCTTTAGAATGGCCTTGATTGCCACAATCACCGCAAGTATAACTGCTCCCGCGACATGTCTTTGCCGCGTGACCATATTGCTGGCGCTTGTAGCAGCGTGTTACTAGAGTAAAATTTCTCACAGGACAGGATGACCAATTTATAAAAACTGTCATTAACGATGAGAGCTTTTCGTATTGCTCCAGAAACTTCAAGGACGTAATTAACGGACGTTCTTTTTGCCTGATTTATGGCTTAATTTAATAGACCTAAGGAATGTCTTGAGATTGGTTCTGAACTTTGCCGGCCATATTTTTATTGTAAAGGCAAGTATAAACCTCAGTATCCTGCATGCATGAAGGAACTCTTATAACTACAATTCTACGTTTAAAGGGGTCATCGATTGTAAGACCCATGTTCGTGGTCTGGACCTGTTGTTTAAGTATCTCCATGTCGTCCTTAGTATCAGTACTGGTAATTATACCGCCGTCTCTTGTCTTGTCGTTCTTTTGTCTTGTCTCCGGACATGCAGATTCATTTGTTCAGAACGGATTATCTTCTAGACAATACATTTTGTCTCCTCACTCGAATTTGATTTATCACTGGGATAGATCGCCACTAACCTAACATTTAACGGTTGTATAAAAGAATTGGTACCAGTCTTCACCATGTCTGCGAACGAAGGGCCTGTGATAGGTTTTGACGATTCTTCTACAGTCTGCTTCAGGTCCTGAAGTCACCATGATACATCAAGCTGGACAGACAAAGGAATATGCATGTGCGGCTTTCATTTTGAGTGATTGGTATTACACTGCCAGCTGCGAAGTCCCGTGTACAACTTTACGGCATAAAATTATGATCCTTAATTTTTGCTCAATGTGCATTTTGCCCTCTGATACAATAGAACACACTTCATTCAGGCACTTTTCAATGGACGTCATTCATGACTGGATTTCAGGCATTGTTATTATTTCAAGGTCGTCTTCTTCTTGACCTGAGGCGCCAGGTGTCGGTGAGGTCACAGGTGCATTTTCAGCCATAGGAGCGTGTGGCGTGCAAACGATCCTGTTACTTCTATTAAAGGGACTGCCCTCCATGTTATTAGTGCCTCTATCTTCATGCAGTAAACATTATCACTAATAAATTGCTTATTATTTATTGAACGGAAGCGTATTACTGGTCAACGTGTGTGTTCTCAATGAAGACAATAAGTCAGTATTTGATTGCTATTTGCTCTTGCATGTAAAATAATTTACAACACCAAATATAGGCAACTAACCTATTACGGTATAGCAAACTAACTGTACTATATAAACACTTTGCTATACCGTATGCTACTTAGGTTACCACATCAATATAGCTGTATAGGTTCTATCTACAGCTCAACTCTATAAAGTAAGGGATATTCTATATACCTTAATAGACAGCTTCACAGTTTATTGCAAAAGACTAAGAGGTGTATTATGCTTAGGTATGATTTTAGATCTCACGTAATAAGATCGAATCAAATAACATCGAGACACGGGTTTAGACTTTGCAACTATTACACGGGCACGAGCATCAAACTGGACTTCAAATGCACACGCGTTGGGCAAATAAGTAAAAGCGACATACGTAGTAGCTATGTATTGTAGGTCTAACGGCTCAGGTAGCACGTCTAGAATTTCATATGTGGCTTTTTCAATTAGTTCTTCAACAGTCATGCCGTCGCCACCAGACAGGTCTTCTTTAGGCTGTAGGTCGAGCAGAATCGCTGTAAAAAACAACAAGAAACATAATATAATACGTGCGCTGGTCTTACGGTAGCTCGCGTGTGGTCGAGGGGCACCAGTACTATGCATAGTGTCATTGTATAACTAGGTGTACATCCACGGAACAGAGAATGTAATGGAAGTAGTAAGTGGGCGAAGCACGTGGTTTCACTAATAAGTACTGCAGTACGCATCTGCCCACATCCGCCTATGTTGCGCTCTTAGTCGTAATCTAGAACACGTCAAAATCAAATATTATTTAAATCATTAAAATGCCTTATTGTGCAACATTAGAGTGCAAAAATCATAGCCGGAGTAAGAATCTCATGCAGGAGTATCGTATGCGCCGGTAATTAAGATTAACAGAATTATTTAATAAATTAAAAAATATATACTTCGTCGGACATTGCACAAGATATACAAATGAAAGTTATATTACATATGTTATATATGTAAAGTATTGATCTGCTTGTGTGCGCCGGCTGCGTTCCCCCACCTGTGTTAACACGTTAATAATGCAGTGTCAGTCGTCGTTGGTTTGACTTCACTCCCGTAAAGTACCTAACAGATATACAGTTTTTCTTTTAGTTTACAGATTTTCTTTTACCAATAATTAGTAATTCTAGAACATTCGGTTACTTATGAAAATTTTTGACGCTAGTCAACTAGTGCGTAAACTTATAGACAAAATCTATCGACATAACACATTACATCGACATATTACATCTTTTTACATTACCATTTTTCAAATAATTGATTAAACAACATAGCTGAGAAATTTCAATTGAATAAGGATATCCTTTAGTTATCTTTACTATTTCGTTTTCTTAATGATCCAACAGCTGAAGAAATATGGATCGACGCTACTGGGAGATTAAATTGGTTCCCCACAAAAACCAATACTAAATTTAAACAAAAACCATATTAAAAAAAACTGGTAAAAGATATTTAAAGACTAAAGCAGAACCACGTAAAAATATTTTGACTCGTCATTCTGTGGTATATGTAAATATAGCATGCTAATGTGTAGCTTACTTTCATTTTAAATTAGGTATAAATAAGGTGTAATAAGGTACGAGAAGGAAAACAAAAAATATCTTATTATTTATGCCTTAGGTTACACAAAATAATATCCAGCCCACGTTAACAGCATCTACATCACAAATGTTCGCTGACACTAATAGTTTCAAGAAACGAAAACTAACAGCCTCTGTCTAGGTTTAAAAATATTAATAACTGTTTGTCATTTCTTCACGCTTGATGATTTTGTTATTTAGCTATTTATTTTTGTTTCAGCTTGATGATTCTCAAAAGGAGAATAAGCCTCCGTTAATTAATAGTAATTTATTACAGTTTGTAGATAATATTGATAATGATTCCCTTAGAATAATGAAAATGGAACAATTACTTGAATTAAAAAACAACAAAATATATTAAAAAAACTTAAAAATTAAAAGTTTACAGGCTAGAAACCACACATACCACGAGTTTTAAAATCCATAGGCGATAAATTTTCTATGGAGAATGTGCACTTGAGAAATTTAGAGAATAAAAATTTGCCAGTAAGTTACTTATCTTGTGTGGGGGCCAGTCAGTACAGACCGGTGACACTTCGACCCAGTGGGATCTTTTGTGTCGACTTCCCCAATAACGACTGCCATAGATATTCATGGCAGCCGGGACCGACGGCTTAACGTGCTCTCCAAGGCACGTAGCAGGCGATAATTGTCAATCAATACGCACATAATTTCGAAAAGTCATATAATTTACTTAAATACCTTACATACTAGTAATCTTTGATGAGGCTATGAACTATACATATTCGACGCAGTGGCAGTACATAAGTACAATATTGTAGTAAAATATGAGTATTGTAGTAAAGTATTGAAAATATACGAATAATCGTTATTTATTTATTTTATTATTTCATATTATATCTATAGACCGCTGAATTAACGATAATATCGTAATAGATAATGTAAGTTTATAAAATAAATTACAAATGTGCATTGGTACTCTGCACACTGAGCTCAATTACGCCTTCGTCTTCGGCTTGGAATGTAATTCAGCCTCGAGTGAAATGATTAAATAATAAATAAATATTCTACCACATACACACAACACCATCTAGCCCAAACTAAGCAGAGCTTGTACTATGGGTACTAGACAATGGATAAACATACATATATACATACTTTTTTTTTGTAAATACATACATATTATACATAGAAACACCCAGACCAAGACAAACATCCATGTTCATGCACGCAAATGTTTGAATTGTGCGGGAATCGAAGCCGCGACCTCAGGCGTAGCAGTCGGTTACACTAACCACTGCACTTACTTGTATAATTTTAGTGTTCCTAGCAAACAATTCACGTATTATTTTTATATCTTGAGAAACACTTAAACTTGTTATTCCGCGTGTTTCTATTGCAAGTTATCGATATAATTAGGTTACATGTTACATCACTATATGAGTAGAAACATACCATGCGCGTATTTTACAAATTTCACCCGTGTTTTTTTTACCTATAGAGTTCAGAAGTTGTAAATTGTGATTGATGTCATCTAGCTTTGAGTCGCTACTCTCGCTACTACTAAAGAGCTCATCATTTTACCACCAAGTACCTCTGTACTTGGTGGTAAAATGATGAGCTCTTTATCAACTTTGGTAATATGAAATATAGTGCATAAAATTCAGGTATAATTTCTTGTGAATAAATTATATGCATTACGTCCTGTCGTATTTTTGTTTTTTGCCCGTCAGAACCCTCGGATCACAGTTTGAGTAATATGTAAATGTGTAAGTTTGGCGACGCTGGTTTTTATTGGTATTCTGTGTTCCGTGTGAACATCTAATGTGCGTTATAGATATCCTTTCGAAGTCAAAGTCAAAATTCTTTATATTCATATACATGTGTAAACATTTCTTGGACAAGTCAATTAACAAAAAAATAATAAAAAAGTAAGAACTTAAAAATTTCTGTTCGACGAGTAAAGCTCTCATGAGCAGAAACATATACAAAAAAATTATGGCCACTATTCAATACAAAATTTAACAATACAATTTAATTTATTTACTTATTTTTCTTATATGAACTCTTGTGTATTGTATCGAAAATCGCAGTCAAAAATTGTTTTTGCGTTTGGTAGTCTCCAAAACTCCTAAAGAAACTAAGTTATTAATAAAGAGCGCGAAGTCAGTTTTCTTTTACTGTCAAGGTGGCGAATAATCATGCAGCCTTGATGGTAAGCATCGTAGCCTGAGGCCTTTTAGAATATTATTGCGATTATCTGAAGAAGTTCTATGTAGCATTTTTTCAAAATAATTATAAAACACTTTGCTCGCGCCTTCGACACGGATCCGAGACCTCATGCGCAACAGTCTCATTCGAGGCAATGATGAATTTAGTTACGTTAAAACTGAAGATTCTGTTAGAACCTTAGTAACTTACCAAGCGTATTATAAGTCTCCGACATGGCGTAGCTGATGTTGGCGTTAGAGTGAAGACCGAAGAGCGAGGGGTCGTCGTTTAGAGGCAAACCTCGAATGTATTTTATGTAATCGTCGATAGTCGCACTTGCGGCTTGCTGTAAAATTTATGAAATTAGCTTTACTAACTTTTTTTTTGCTTTACATATATTATAATGTTTGATCTTGCTCATGGCTTCGCTTGCGTAAATGTTATATTAATTTAAGTTTATGTCAATTTTCAATCCTGCGGCAACAGTACGTTTTTTGGATAAAATGAACCCTATGTCCTTTTTTTAACTATGTGACGTAGGTATCGCGTTATGCACAGCTGTATTTAAGTATCATTCGAATGGTTTCACGTTTACGTACGCTACTTACGATACGTTACGAATATAATTCGATTTAGGCACTGGCAGTGATAAAAAATCTGACCTCTCGGTAAGACAGACGTGTTAGTATTACTCGGCATAACTATCTCTGAATTCCATGTAATGATTGGGATCATGCCAATAATTATTTAAAGACATATTGATTCGTTGTAATTTAATTAACCTTCGATTTGAATCAACTGCAAGGAATCGGTTCCCTATTAAATCGAGCAATGAAAGACAATAAGGCTACTTCTTAAATCACGACCCTTTTTGCAACTGGATTACAAGCCTGATTCGATGCAGATTTTTTATATCGATTAAGTGTTTTGAATAGTTCAAATAATTAGTTGATGGCAAAGAATCGATTAATTGATTATTTGGAATCAATTTATTGATTCTTTGGAATCAATTAATCGATTCTTATTCTCTCTTGATTAATCTTCTTTCTGATATGATTTTAGGTCTTTAGTATTGTCAAATCACTTTGTAGCTCAAGAAGAATTAGAACCCATACAAAGCCATAGATGACGTGACATGACGAAGATAGACGTACCTGTCTGTAGGCTCCAAATTCATCGAAGATGTACCGCTCGCTGAGAACAGCTCCCATGTAGTAGTCAGCAAGTAGAAACAGCAGGCACCGTCGGTCCCAGTCGTCCGTCACTCGTCCGCCATAGTTAATGTGGCCGGCCGTGTATGTCAACATCTATCGTCATCAATCATATGAAAGAAAGAAAAAGATTTATTTGGTACACAAAAGGGCACACTTCTATAATTACAGGAAAAGAAACTGAGAAATAAATAATACCACGTTTTAAATAAAATGTAGCCTATGTTACTCGGCGATATTATAACTTTCTAAAGGTAAAAATAGTTAAAATCTGTTGAGTAGTTTTTGTGGTAAATCCAAACGAAAAATGAAATCTTTCCTCTTCATAATATTAGTTTAGAAGTAAAGATTAAGTTTAAAAGGCAATGTGAAGGCTAAATATGACTTCTACATTGCTTAAAATATCTGTATATATACATATAGTAAGTGAGTGAGTAGCGATAGCTCTGTGGGGAGACCAACAGACTGCAATGCAGTGGGTCTCGGGTTCGAACCCACGTCGCGCACCTCTAACTTTCGGAAGTTATAAGACTTTTCGAAATTATGTGCGTATTGATTGACAATAATTATCGCCTACTGCGTGCCTCGGAGAGCACGTTAAGCCGTAGGTCGCGGCTGCCATGAACATCTATGGCAGATATTATTGAGAAGTCAGTGCCCTATAATATCCTGACACTGGTCTAGCCTTAGAGTATCGTTAGCCTTCGGGATGCGGAGGTCAGGTGGCAGCCGCTCTAGTCGGTCCGTCGCAGTCGACGGTGAATGCTCTAACTCCATGTCTGTAAATGCTGGTGTCCCGCAAGGCTATTTGCTATCGCCTACTCTGTTCCTCCTCCATATCAATGACATGTTGCAAATAAGCAACATTCATTGTTATCCGGACGACAGCACGAGCGATGCTCTCTATACCAGCCGCGCTAACATCTCTCGGGAAAACGTCATTGAGAGCCGAAACAAACTTGTATCTGAAATTGAGACCTCTTTAAAGAGAGTCTCAGATTGGGGCAGACTTAATTTGGTCCGATTTAACCCCACAAAGACACAAGTTTGCGCGTTCACCGCTAAAAAACTTCCGTTGGTCGTATCACCTCGTTTTGAGCACATCCCCATAACTGCCTCAGCCAATATTGGAATACTTAGTGTCGATATATCGAGTTTAGTCCAGTTCCGCGGCTATTTAGAGGGTAAGGCTAAATTAGCTTCGAAAAAGCTCAACAGATCGAGACAGTATTTCACGCCGAGCCACCGCCTACTACTTTACAAGGCGCAGGTTCGGCCTCACATGGAATACTGTTCTCATCTTTGGGCAGGGGCAACCCAGTACCAGCTTCTCCCTCTAGACCGCATTCAACGGAGAGCGACTCGAATCGTCGACTGCTCGGTTGTTTCAAATCGGCTAGACCCCTTGGCACTGCGTAGAGATGTGGCCTCGCTATGCATCTTCTATCGCTTTTACTACGGGGAGTGCTCCGAGGAATTGTTCGTACTGATCCTTGCCGCCTCTTTTCGCCATCGTCCTACGCGACAAAATTTTCATTCCCATCATTTAGATGATTGGCAGTCCACAACTCAGCGCTTTTCTAGAAATTTTCTGCTTTGCACAACTTAACTGTGGAATGAACTGTCGCCTGCGGTATTTCCGGACCAATACGACCTACAAACCTACAAGAAAAGAGCGCACTCCTTTTTAAAAGGCGGGCAACGCATTTGTAACTTCTCTGGTGTTGCGGGTGTCCATGGGCGGGGGTAATCGCTTACCATCAGGTCTGTCTTACCATCCGTCTGCTCGTTTGCCACCGTCATATCATAATAAAACATACAGTAAGTAGCAAGCGTAAGTAAACCGTTAATAATCATTGTGCCGCTCCCGAATCTCGTAGCGTGATGTAATATACATATATTCTATATCCTTCTACAAGAAACGGACAACTGCAAATATACCATTTTCAATACCAGAGATCAGTGCGATCAAACAAACAGAAATACAATTTCAGTTTTATAGTATTTAGTGTTTATACCATATCGGTCTATATCCCCGAAGGTGTAGGCAGTAGTGTATTGCACCTACATGTTACCAGCTATGGTTTATGTCCCATGTGATGGATGGCGGACTTCCAGACTCCATGCTGCTTTTAGGAACTTCTCATATTGAAGCGAAGATGTTACTGTGCGGCAGTCCATTGAAATACACGAACTCGCCACGTACCATCGGATTACCCACCAGCTATTCCAATAGAAAAGGTTGACAATACCGAACTCCTTTGAATAGAAACAGCCACGACCTGAGACTCGGGCTACTCCAACTTGCAGTATTCCGCTTCGAACACAAAATATGCGTCGACACGTGTTTTGCTTCAGCGCGAGGCTTCTTCAAGATCGTTAGGCAACGAATGAGCATCTTCCCAATATGTTTCATGTTTATTTTTGTAAAATTTTCTGCACAGAAAACATCAATAGACGTCAGCCTGGTACACGATAATCAGTTCGCTATTACGTAGGACATGTAATCATAGCCGACGACATGTGTGATCCACCACAGCCTACTTCTTTGAGGACATATAGGTATATATGAAAAATTCGCGGTAGAAATAACTGGGACGCAATACTTTTACAAAAACCGGTCACAGACTCAGACACGAAGGCTTCCGTATCATCGTACAAAATAACTTTGCTATTTTGGTTTTACATTATTTGTTAAAGCGGTAATAAACATTCGGTGAAAATTTCAACACTCCACCTATTACAGTAAATATTATTATTTAATGTATATAATTTATAGAGGGACGGACAGCTGAGGCTAGCGTACCCAAGAGTGCCAACGGGGTCCTATTAACCCCATTGGCACTCTTGGGTACGGCACCCTGAAAATTGAGGGCTACCATTAGCTAGACTGATGAAATTCTGGTAACCCACCTTAAGAGGCACTTCGGTGTACTCATTGAGGAACATGTGCAGCTGAGAGATGCATATGCGGAGGTCTCCGTCCGTGAACCCGTAGGGAATGTTGAAACCCAGAGGGCCGAACTTGCGTCGTTCTAACAATACTCCATGGAACAGGCAGAGGGCGAACAGGAGCCACTGTTAAAGATAGTATAGGTATAAGTTTGCATGTGCCGCAGTAGCCGCGTGCATGAGTCTCGTCTGTTAAAGATAGTATAGGTATAAGTTTGCATCTGCCGCAGTAGCCGCGTGCATGAGTCTCGTCTGTTAAAGATAGTATAGGTATAAGTTTGCATGTGCCGCAGTAGCCGCGTGCATGAGTCTTGTCTGTTAAAGATAGTATAGGTATAAGTTTGCATGTGCCGCAGTAGCCGCGTGCATGAGTCTCGTCTGTTAAAGATAGTATAGGTATAAGTTTGCATGTGCCGCAGTAGCCGCGTGCATGAGTCTCGTCTGTTAAAGATAGTATAGGTATAAGTTTGCATGTGCCGCAGTAGCCGCGTGCATGAGTCTCGTATTCGAGTCCCAAGTCGAACAAAGTATTATTGGTTTTACTGTTTACAAATTTTTAGTAGCCGAAAGAAGGTTAATCAAATAAATAATTTGTCTTAAACATGTTTTTCAGACGAAAATCTCGTCTGGCAATAATATGTTGCATGTTCTGGGCATCAAGTTGAATTCAGGCAAAGTGTAATTTGATTTTTTCTGTTATACATTTTTCAACAGTCCTACAACGAGCGGAATAGAGGGCTTGTCTCATTTATGTGGAACCTAAATATTGCTAGCAAAATATGAATAAAGCATACGTCTGCTTACCCTACCGAACATAAGTATATAAACGTGAATAGACGCATATAGTTTACCTTAAAATTAGGAACTTTGGGGTCTTCAGAAGCCAAGTAATCGGCGAAGTCCGGCACTTGATTCATGAACGCTTTTAACAGATTCGCTTTTACCCCTCTTGGAGGCTCCACAGTCATCTTGTAACCTAAATAAATACGAGATATATATGTGGATAGATCAATCAATCATAATTTTTTATATGTAATGAGGTAATACGATGGAATATCCCTTCAACACAAAGGGGAGGTCCTATTACCAGATTAAGTCATCATGCCTGTTGGTTTACGGGTACTTGTATATAAAGTAATTGCAAACTTCGCTTGCGTGATTCAGCACTTAGTACCTTATGTAGGAAGTAATGTGTAGTTGTGAGCAATGCCATCTCTTGTGGTAAGTCGCAACTTCTTCGCCTGTGTGGAGCAGCTATACCTGTTTTCGTTAACGTCATTGGCTGGCATAAGAGATTTTATGATAGAGAATGCAACCGACCGTTCTGCAGCAAGGCTACAGGGAAGTGAGGCGAGGGTGTGGAGGTAAGCCACAACCTGAAGTCTTTGTGCACCCGCTCCGGTTGTATATGCTCCACTTCCAACTCCAGCGCCGGCATCCATGATGGAGAGAGGTGGCAGTTCTGCAGATGATATTAGATTTGTTTGTATATTGTTTTACTGCTGGTCACTGGCGTTCCAACTCCAATACTCACTTTTTTCATCTCGCCTGCAAGCGGCGCCAATTATATTATTTGATGAAGATTGATGGATATATGAGCTCGCTTACATTGAAAAATACTAGCCCCTCACAAAATCAGCTAAGTTACTGCGTTTTGGCAGATCAGTAAAAGTATCAATGGTAGCAGCCAGTACCCATATATATGTAACTTGGCCATTCCTTTCCATACAGAATGTCCGGTAATTAATGGATAACCTGGAAATGTCTTATAGTGGAACTGACGGCCGTTCAAAAAAATGTTTTTTTTATCCTAACTACTACCTGAGATATGTATTTTTTTTTAATTACCTTGTATAATTTCCTTGTATACTACGACCATAAATGAATGAAATCCATCGGTTTTTTGTTGTTTTATTATTAAACACTAATTATGCTAATAGATAGACAGTCAAAAGTATGCTATGCTTATATAGCTTGCACTTTTTAATATACATATTTTTTTTTTCTGAACCGCCTTCAGTTCTACTATAAGACATTTCAAGGTTATCCTTTAATTACCGGACGCCCTGTATATACCATCTTTAAATCATTTTCCAAGTGTCAGCAACGCCCGTATTATAAACAAGCCTAGGCTACTGTATTCGCTTACCATTAGATGAGTCGTATGCTTGTTAACCATCTAAGTAGTACAAAACATTACTTGTTCTAGCATTTGGCTCTAGCATCATGCTCTCTCATCATATTCTTCTTACACATACTCAATACACCAGCATATTATGTTACCTGCAAAAAGACCCAGTTGCCGAAGTCACAGCCGATCTTCATCATATTCTCAGCTAACGGTCCCTGCCCTTGTCCCAAAGATATGCTCTCAATTCGTTTGCCCATCTTCATCTTGTCCGCAAATTTCATCAGGTCTGTAATGAAATAGTATATATATTTTTATTGCTGTTAAAGGCGGGCTAGTTAGCTATCCTGTAACTGATGTGCATGAGAGTTAACGCTTGACGCAAGCCTGCTCACTCGTTCAAGCTACACAAATTGCTGGACATTTTTCGGACACAAAAATCAAACCTGAGATCCCATGCATACCAGTCGCATTTACTTACTAATTGGTGTGTTTAATGGTTTTCCTTCCTTGAAATAGCAATTATCATCACCAGGATCAACGTGACTTTGGCATAGAGATATTTTATGAACCGACGAGTGATATAGGTTACTCTTCTTCGGGCCTAGTAATTTATAATTATATATTACTAGATTTTGCCTGCGGCTTAGCCCGTGTAAATGTAGGCTATGCCAATTTTCCATACCTCGGACGTAGTACTTTTTCTTGGATGAAACCCTATGTCGTTATCTGTACATCAGACAACGTGTATGCAAAGTTTCATGAAGATCGATCGCGTAGTTAACACGTGAAAGTGTACATACAAATAAACACACATATACGCATTTATATTATTAGTTAGGAAGCTAAGATGTAGCTATTGTATTAATACTGTATTTCCTACATACATACATAGTCTCACGCCTGTAACCCCGAAGGGGTAGGCAGAGGTATATGATACACCCACATTTCGCCAACTATATTTTTGGTCCCACGTAATAGGGGGCGAGCCTATTGCCGTCTACAGGGCACATTTCCAGACTTCATGCTGCTACTGAGAATTTCCTAACAGAAAAACCCAATAACACTTCGCCCGACCCGGGAATCGAACCCGGGACCTCACGATCCGCAGTCGTATACACTCCCACTGGACCAACGAGGCTACTATGTAATAAAATATACTATGTGGTCTTTATCCGATTCAATCGTGGTTACGACCTTACTGTGAGATAGTAACCAGACTTACCAGCAGCAGGGTCGGTGCCCGTGGACAGCACAAATATGATAGGCGCGAGTGGGTCAGATTCAGCGTACAGCGCCGCCAAGTCAGCCGGTTGCGGCTCCACGAACCTGGCACCCATCCCCACCACTACGTAGTCCTTGAATAATAACGAAAGCTTAATACTCTTAGAGTACAGTCATTTGTTCCGAAATAAAGAGGTTAAGGTGTAGAAATTAGTTTTTTAACCAAAACGTATGTTGAAGAACACTGCGGTTCTCGTACCCTAAATCTATAGATTTGACAATAATATTGTTATTACTTAAATTGTAGGGTCTATTATATCGTATCTCTCTAGTTAATTTTTTTATATAAATGGTTTATTGTAAAATGATTTGGAAAGGAGATATTGCTGCCAAATCTGTTGTTATAAAATTCTCTAAACTAAACTAAAAATCACTGAAATTTAGTTTAGTTCTGTCAAACGATATTTCGTATTCTGACATCGTTAAAATTGACAGGACTAAACTTATTTTAGTTAGACCGGTTTAAAATTAGTTTAGTTATTAAAATTAGTCTTTTCTGCATTCTGCTGTACGGCTTAAACGTCAAAAAATATCTAAAATTAAAAATGTCAATGAAAACATGATACGAAGTTTAGTTTTCCTAGAGATTTGGTATTTGAGGCTTGAAATATGGATGTGCCTTTTTTATACAAGATATTTTTAGTATAGCAAGATGTTAATATGATGAATAAATATGCACATTGATAAACAATAAGATTTCAAAATATTTAGTATCTGATGGCTTCAATGTATATAATGAATAAATAAAGTGCAATGCTGCAATTTCTGCATATTTTGTTATTTTTCTTTTAAACAAAACTTTAGTTTTGTTGCATAAACATGCACAGCTAATAGCTTTAAATTTGGGTTTACATTTATTGTAATATCAAGGTCTATTTACGTTTCTGTTCTTAAGCTAGATTCGTGTGCTTACTCCGGACCCAACATGAATGGGGAAATAATCTTAATCTCGGTAATTTTCAGCGATGGTCTGTTGCCTACTCCAATTACTGTTCGTAGCTCCAAGGCAGTATAGGTGACATTAAATTTCAACAAAAAGAGTTATACATTTCAAATACGAGTGTATTTGAAATGTATAACTCTTTTTGTTGAAATTTATACTTTTTGCATAGATAACACAAAAAATCAAAACTGTGAGGTGGGTTGTCAGGCTAAGATACCCAATTGCGCAGAGAATATTGGCAAGAAAAACAACATAACACCGTTTATTTTATAATATGTGTAAACAAATATTGTCGTACACTTCACAAAGCTCAAAAATATTATTTTATATTTATTTGTATCGTTCACTCTTTGACATTAATTCTGTAGTATTAAGTATTTTTAGTCCTGGTATCACTGCCTCAGTTCAAATTAGAATTGTCATATATCGAATTTGGTACTGTCTAAACAAAATCTAAATTTAATGCGATGGAACAGCAAAATGTCCTACACGAAATCTCTAAACTAAAATTAGAGAATTGTTGACTTATTTTAGGTTAGTGAAAATTATAACAGAATTGGCACCATTGTAAAATAACTGCTATTAGGCGTTATTTTAGCTAGTTGCGCTAGCGGCAGGGATTGGGCGGACAGCCTGACGGCCCGAAACATTTCGGCGCTTCGTGCGCCACAGCGCGCCATGGCCGTCAGGTTGATAAGAGGTTACCGCACGATCTCGTTCGAGGCTGCGAGCCTCCTCGCCGGATCGATGCCATGGGACCTGGAAGCGGCGCTCCCGGCGTCGCTCTATCGCTGGCGCCAGGAGTCGCTAGCTCGGGGCGAAGGACCGGATCTTCCCGCTATCAAAGCGGCAAGGTCCGAGCTCCGCCAGGTCCTAGTGGCGAAATGGAAGGAGCGACTTGTGCACCCCAGTGCCGGGCACGCCACAATCGTGGCGGTAAGTCCCGTGTTTGAGGAGTGGCTGGAGAGGCGGCATGGCGCCCTCACCTTCCGGCTGACACAGGTATTGACTGGCCACGGTTGTTTTGGCCAGTTCCTGTGTCGTATACGCCGGCAAGAGACGCCCGGTTGTCACCACTGCGGCGACTGCCGCGACGTTGTAGAGGACACGGCGCTGCACACTTTGGCGGTTTGCCCCGCCTGGGCATCGCAGCGCCGTGAGTTGATCGCGGCAGTCGGATCGATTGCCCTCTCGCTCCCGACCGTAGTTCAGTCTATGGTCCGGAGTGAGAGGTCGTGTAACGCCGTCGCCTCCTTTTGTGAGGAAGTAATTTCCATCAAGGAGGCGGCGGAGCGGGAGAGGGATCGTTTGAACCCTCTCCCCAACAGCAGAGCCGGGCGCCGGAGGGCGCGCGATGACCTCCAGCCACCCTGAGGTTTGACCTGGGGGTGGCGGGCTTTGTGGGCCGGCATGCGTGTTCCCACGCGCGCCTCTGTGTCGAGTCCGTCTCGTCTAGAAGTAAGTACCTTTGGGTAGGTCTTTTGTGTAGTGGCCTGCCGTTTCATACGGCGGGCCGTAACCTTGGCGGGGTCGCGACCGCATGCGAAAGCGATTCGCGCGGCCCCGTCGATAGTGGTTTTGTCGAGGAACACCGTGGTAGGTTTAGTCGGTATTCCGGGAGGTACATTATCTTTTCCACATCTTTCTTTACCCCGGCGAGTCCGACATAATCCCTCCGCCCGCCCCCGCGGAGGGATATGCGTCATAGCATTGCCACACGTAAAAAAAAAAAGGAAAAAAAAAGCGGCAGGGATAGGAGGTGGCAAAGTTGAATTTCGGAAAGAGCACATCGAAGTCTATAAAATTACCAATTTTCAAAACTTCCGGAAAGGTTTCCAGTTAAAACTACCAAATGATTGTACTATAACTTATTATTATACTTTGAATATTTTATTAAAGATTGACATTTCTTCATTATTATTATTATAATATGAAATTTTAACAACTTCAATAATTTGTATATTTTGCTTTATTTTATTTTATTTTATAAGATTATTCAATAGCACTTTTATTTTTAAGAATTCAATGTCTTGTTAACTTTCACATGCCACTTGTGACAAAATACAAGGGCCGTGTACCAATCTGACGATCTAATTGTACTCTATTTTATGTGAAATAAATATCATTTCATTTCATTATTAAAGTATTGTTACGGCTAATGCCCTCTGTCGGCACTGTGGGGAAGAGTCGGCGCTTTCTAATAATAATTTATTACAGCACCATCTATTGACATCTTACGGAACTACGTATTTGTCGATACGAGTTCAGTGGAGAAAGCGCTGGCACACTCCCGAACCATCGCGCTGTTGCGTGCCGTGTGTGACGTTTTCTGGAAAACTCCAGAAGCGCTTTACCCGCGTATAAATAGAGCGCACGCGCACCGCCGAGTGAGTTTACTATCGTAAGCGGTCAAGTGTTCATCGAAGCGAACGGAAGCGACAATACTACGGAGTTTGAAGCAGTTACAGTGGAAAAGTGTAGTATAGTGTTTGTTGTGTGTTAGAGTTAATTGTGTACTAGAATAAAACGTGTTTTAGTCGGTAATATTGTTTTATATTCTTATCCGTCGAGCCCAGCGCGTAACAGTATTCTATAATTTTCTTTTTTTTCGTAGCGTTACTAAAAGCAACTGCTGCGCAAGAGATCGATTTGGTCGATTTCTGGTTAAAATTTTAGGTCGAGCAGAATAATTTTGGGATTTCCTCTTCACAAATTCATGGTAGTAGCTCGGGATCTGCATTAGTGCCTGTACTGTGTGATCAACCTCTTACACGGGACCTAAAACCATATATTGCGAAACGTCGGTGATACGCTTGTGTACCTCTACGAAATTAAGCCCGAAAGTATACATAAATATTTAAATACAAGGCGCATTATTGCTGATCTCTTTAGATTATAGAGCGCGCATTTCCGAATTTAAGACGTAAACAACTTAACGCGGGTGGAAAATCTAATTTAAGCCTAAAAAAACAAACATGGAGTCTTGAGTACAAAAAATTATGTTTTTTTGTGAATATACAGGCAGACTATATTACTTACTAAGTTTTTGCCCGCGGCTTCGCGTAAATGTATATTAGGTTAGATTTGTAACGGTACTTTTTTTTTTATTAAAGGCACTCTATGTCCAATTGTCGATATTCCTTAATAATAATAATAATAATGTCCTCCAGACCGATTTCGGTCACGGTGGCCAATCTTAACGGAGACTGGCCATTTGCGCAGGAGATATTATAGTGCACAAGCGTGTGCGCAAATACAAGTGCACTCTCTGTTCTCTAACTCTCATGATCCGATGGGACGGTAATCCGACACGACCGGAGAGAGATCAGGCGCAGGACCAACGGCTTTACGTGCTTATCGAGGCTCGGAGGTGTCCAACACCGCCAACTTCCTAACTCCGGGCTGTTATTGAGATTTCTTAACAGAAAACCCAATAAATTTTTGTTGACCCAACCCGGGATTCGAATCCGAGACCTCATGCACAGCAATCACATTCAATACCGCTGCGCCACGTAGGCAGTTAAAATCCGTAATACATAACAAACACCCAAAAATTTGTAAATATGTCTGGACATCTTCATCTTCTCACATTTATAGAAAGTACTAGATTTTGCCGTGGTATCGCTCGCGTTACACGTACGTCAATACACGTTATGTCAATATTCTATCCCTTGGGAACAGTACTTTCCTTTAACCCAGATAACGTGTATGTGATATTGCATGATGATTGGTAGAGGTGTTAAGGCGTGAAAACGATACAAACAAATAAACTCACATTCTCATTTATAATATTAGTTAGGAAGTTAGGATGGAGTACAGATGTAACAGCTATTCAGTCTGGGAGTCATGGGCAACCTATTAAGTTTCTTCAGTCGGCTGAAGCGCTCTCTCAGAGTGCACTTGTGTTTGCGCACACATTTGTGCACTATAATGTCTTATGCGTATATGCGGCTAGTCGTAGGCTGTCGTGGACGAAATTTGGTATAGTATATTATTAGGTCTCAATCGTCAATGGTTCCATAAATACCTGTAAGCCCGGTATCAGCTTGTCGGGGCGTATACACTTCAACACGATCAGCTTTTGAAACATGTCCAGCTGACTGTCTTTTGGATACGGTAGCCTGAATGAACAATTAGTGTTGTTTTATATACCAGCGAGGTTGATTTTAGCTAATGTCACGACCCGTAGCCTATCATTGTTTGATCATTCATACGTCGCTGACATTATAGCCGACTCCATAGCTTAAGTGTGCTGGAGCTTCTTCAACGGTAGGGATGAACATTCCAATTTTATTTTTTAAAACTACGACCTAGCTCAGGTTAGTACTCTCCGAATAAATTTAGTATCGCGGGGGACTTCACAATCATGCAAACAACGAACACAGAGGCCCAGAGTCGGAAAAACTGTTTGTGATAGAATTAGGCGTAACTTGGCGGCAATCCATTCTAATAAATTATCAATCAATATAATTAGGAAGAGGGAACCCGTCACGTAACCTCGGATTGTCTTTTCCAACCATTGCTATAGAGAAAGGTTGACAATACTAAACTCCTCTATATAAGGACAGCCGACTACGTCGTGGATATCTACAATGTGGTAGCCATAGATGTATTTATTATAGCCACATTTCGCCAGCTATGATTACAAGTACTACGCAAAAAGAAGCGAGGCTTGTTCCATCTACCGGGCACAGTTCTAAATTTCGCACTGTTACTGAAGATTTCTTGGCTGTTAAACCATTTGCCCGTCCTGGAAATTGAACTAGAGACTTCATGGAGTCGCCTTTACTACAGCTGCTTCACCGATACAGTCTATTCATCATTTTCATTCATAAGCTTTTTTCCGTCCTGTTTCTATGAGAATCTATGGAACCAATTTTGGAATGTTAAAATTAAAAATAATAATAGTCCTCTTACTTATGTGGAGTATATGACTCGTAGAATGTTTTGTAGAACTTGATATTTTTTATAAACTCATTTATAAATGATCGCATGGTGGGGAGAGCCGCGAGCTGCTGCATATCGTTCCACATGCGTTCTGATATCCACTTTGGTTCTGGATTTTCTAGCTCCTGCAAACAAGAACATTTTCTATGATAACTAACTCCTGCCCGCGACTTTGCCTTCGTGAAGCTTGTGACAATTCAAGACACGGTCTATTTGTGTGCCGAGTTTTGTCCAACTGACAAAAATCTGTTCAATAGTTTACACGTAAGTAAATAAAATCTAAAATTTGTAAGTATGTGTGGACATCTTCTCACATTTGCAGAAAGTACTAGAGTTTTATGTAATTTTTCCCTCAGGGCCAGTACTTTTTCCTGGATACAATACTTTTCTGTACCCCAGTCAACATGTATGCGAAATTTTATGATGATTGGTCGAGTAGTTAAGGCGTGAAAGCGTAACAAATAAACTCACATTCGCATTTATAATATTAGTGACGATTTATGTATACAGGGTGATTTTGAAATCGTGTAATTCCTTTTAACCACGCATTCTACTGGTGATATAGAATAACCCTGACCATATTTTTATTTAATTAGATTTATTTTTTTTGAAAAATTATTATTCCGTTTTTTTCGTGAAATGGTGTCAGATAGTCATATGTTAACCAACCGAGGCAATTTTAATTTTTTACTAATTAAAATAAAAAAACATATTAATAATTAATGTCGTAAATAATAACGGGCGGTCCTTTTTATTGCCCCTTATTATTTACGACATCAGTTATTGTTATGTTATTATTTTTAAATTAGTAAAATATTAAGATTGTGTCAGGTGGCTAAAATATGACTATTTGAAATCATTTCATGAAAAAAATCTGTACTCTAATTTTGCCGAAACCATTATTCTAATTAAGAAAAAATATGGTCAGGGTTATTCTATATCACCAGTAGAATGCGTGGTTAAAAGGAATTACACGATTTCAAAATCACCCTGTATAATTAGGATGCTATGTGTATGATACACCATATCGTAAACACATGGGACTGTGGGATTTATATAGGCGTAGTAGCGATTAAGATCTAGTATTATATAAATCAGTTTTATCCCGACGAAGGACGGTCAGCACCTACCTCTTCAATCTTACCACCGCTCAACAGAAAATTGAACTCAGTGGTCTTAATGACTCCCTTGTCAAGTAGTATCCTCGCGCACAAAAGGAACGCAAATAACAGCTTGTGTCTTTCAAACAGACTGCGGCACACATTCTGGTATAAGAGGAACGTGAAGTGCTCGATAATGATGTCCACACGTTGGAGAATGTCCTCTGAAAAATGGTCATATTATATGTTTAGGTTAGTTCTAGTATACCCATACAGATGATGTTTATATTCTTATTAGTTATGATTGATGGCGTAGTGGTTTATGTGGTCGCCTCGCCAGTGCCACCGCGCCGAGTGCTATGGGTTCGATCCCCACACGGAACTAAAGTTTGTACGATCTAAAAATAGTTGTTCCGTATCTAGGTATCGGTAGTTATCGCTTGCTTTAATGGTAAAGGAATCGAGAGGAAACCTGTACATCTGACATTTCTCCATTATATTTTCGAAGATAATTATGTGGAGCCTGCTAATGCGTAGTGGGCTAGCGTGGTGGTTTCTCCTTCCCACTTCCTTTCCTAAAGGGTCGGCAACGCGTAAGCCATGCCTTTGGTGTTGCAGGCGTCCATAGGCTACGGTGACCACTTACAATCAGGTGGGCCGTACGATAGTTTGCCAACTTAGTAAGATAAAAAGAAAAAAAAAAGACTAATATAGACTTACCATTGGGTTCAGTATCAGCCATGGATCTAATAAACAGCTTGATAAACCACTCAAGCGAGTACTGGTACATTGGATCAACATGGGACATGTCAAACAGACAGAAGAATAAGATCTGTCCGCGGTTGGCGACTGGCACGTAGCCTTCACGAGCTTCTTCGATCTCCAATGTAGTCCGTTCTATATCTTCGACTTTTGTCTAGAAATGTGTAGATGTATATCACTGACTGGTCTTTTCAACCGTCATGGTTGGTCAGCAGTATTCAGTGCGAATGCTATACTCGAGATCTCATGAGTATGAGTTCTCAAGTATAGCAGTCAGCAAATTCCTAATAGCAGCTAGATTTTATAATTTTGGCGGCGCCTCACATCCCCGTGCCTCTAATGGCACGTATAGCCGTTTGTTCTGCACCTGATATCTTTTTGATTGCAGCGTATTACCGTCTCATCAGATGAGAGTGAGGAAATAGAGAGTACTCTTGTGTTTGCACACACACTTGTGCACTATAATATTTCCTACGTACATGGCTTGTTTCCGCGAAAATTGGCGACTGGTGGTCACACTACGCTGGCATTTAGTAACTTATAAAATCTGTTAATGTAGACCGATGTTGATGTACTTACTATAATCTCCAGACTTTTAATCTTAATAGCTTCAAGTGTCAATATAAGTGGCAGATCATCAACCGGTGAACCCTCGCTGTTGGACAGGCCATACAAAATGTCGGCCTGCATCTCCGCCAGCTGCGTTGAGAGCTGAGCGCGGGACACGATTAGCTGACCACGCAGCTCTTCCAGATCTGGACGCTCCTGGGCCACGACGATTGAGAGCAGTTGTTCGGCAAGACCACTGCACAAGATTGGTTTTATTTGTTATGTTTTACGTAATATGTAACTTAATGAACTTAAACAAAGATCGCTGGTGATTGCGAGCATATGAATTTAATCTGATATACCTACTATTCTTCAGAGGATCTAATTTCAGGAAATCTACGTATGATTAAACATTAAAGAAGAAAACTAAAAGTAACCATCACTAAGAATAAAAAAAAATATCTGCCTCTAAAGAAAATCTCCATACGATTGACACATAAATTATACAAACACACCACATATAAACAAACCCACGCACAACTCACACAAACAAACACACACAAACATACACACATACACACACACACACACACCACGAAAGCGCGCCAGGCACATAAACATAACATAAACGGACATTCATTCACACATTCTAGATAAATGTAAACTTACTTGTATAAAATTTGCATATTGTTCTAGTATTATTGTTGCGTAGTATATTTACCATGATTTATTTTTTCAAATTTGAATTAATCGTGATAAAATATAACCTATAAGGCTTGTATTGTAATATTTACGGAGAGACACTGAATCCTAAGATACAGGCATAATGCCTAGTTTAGAAGTCAGGGTTAAAGATTTTAACAATTCTGCATGTTCGCTGAGGAGCGGCTTAACTTCGCTGAGCCGCTCTTCATTAAAAATGCAGAAATAAATGCCTTGTGTAAAAATATAAGATATTTAAAAAAACGTTTTTGGCGAAATAAATATTATTATTATTATAACTATTATATTTTAATTTTAACTGTTTGAACTGAACTTCAAAGTTCGTTGTTGTTATTATCTGTCTACCTTATAGTATATTTTTTAAGCTAACTGTACTCTCTTACCAGGATTATGTGCGTTTATCCAGGACATATCATGATGCCAAGTTTTATCTAACGTATCATTAACGCGTGTTTGAGTAACACTTTTAGTGTGAGACTACGTATATACAGAGAAATGTATACCTTGGCACTAGAGCGAAGTTAACTATCTGCACTTTGACAGACGTCTCCGGGGTATACTTGGGATTGGGATTTTTTGTTGTAATGAAAAGCCTGAACCCGGGTATGTAAGGTATCAAGGAATCTCCTAGCTTTAGCACTAGCTGACCTGCTTGACGGAAGTATTGGCGCTGAAAAAAGAACACTTGCTTTAAAACACTGAACGCCATGGCGGTCAAAAACAACCGCAAACAATATATTTGCCTCAGTGTCTGCTAAATGGTAGGTCAGAATCTAAAATGTTTTATGTTGCTACTATTTAGGAATTTTATCAACGGTTATGTTAATTACATCGTATGTTATCCTTAAAATTACACTAAATAAACAAAATGTTTATTTAGGGTGAAGTTAGTTCCTCCATTAGCAGCAGCGATTAGATGAGAAGGCTGAGCAAGCCTTTATTTTACAACCAAAAGGTGGCAAGCAAGGATTCTGCTCACCTGATGATAAGCAGTGAACATAATACATGATCGCTTACAATACCGTAATTTGGGCAACATCATCAATTTTATTTGCAATCATCATCATCAAATTTAAGGGAAAAGAATTAAATACGGCATTCAATGTAAGGAGATTGGGGTACGTAAGTAAAATAGCCCACGTTACTTAATCGGCTGCTTCTTACTTCTCAGCCTCTGGTTAAATACTAGCTAATATTTTGTTCGTGATTCGATATTTGTACCATAACCAATATATAATAATTAGAAACGGTCACTTTTACAATCTTAATGAATTAGTTTTTGTATATTGTTCGAATCCCACACGGGACAAAAATTTGTATGATCCACAAATGGTTGTACTGAGCCTGGGTGTTCTTTGTGTTCGTTGTTTAAATGTTTGTAAAAGTCCCCTGTGACATGGGAATTATTATCTATGCAATTAAATAAAAAAATTATAACAGTGGAATCTTCAGTTTCAGTTGTGGTTCCGAGGGTCCCACTTGATTAAACTTATTGATAACTACTAATTTTCAGAGAGAGATCTTCTTACTTTGAGTACAGGATCCAGTGCAGGGTCCAGCTCAAGCCCAATGTTCTCCAGAAGCAAAGGCTTGCCAAACCTGAGCGCCGACTCAAAGCTCCTCAACAAGTCTCGGTCATTTGGTTTGCACACCATGAGACCTTCAATTTTGCCCTAAAGCACACAATACATTTTTGGCAGGCATCGTTTCACACCAAGGTCAAATTATGTAAAATTAATAGGCGAGTCACACATATGTCGGCGCGTCAGGAAAATAATCATTGGAATGTTATTTATTTCTGTAATTGGAGTTGAATAAAGCGCCATCTATTGGTTTGTTTCGGAACGTCAAGCTTAAGCTTGAGTGAGGTCGCCACAGAGCCAATTTGTCAGTTGGAGAGAGTTATAACTGTCAGTGTCATATTGACGTTATATAAGCACTAAAGACTCGTACTCGTGCTCAGATTCGGTGTGACGAACTAGCTGCATTACGGATCAAAACAGATATAATCACAGTCAACCTTTATTGTTTTATTTCTCTTGTATTTGCCTATCATTAGTATACGTACGAAGTATAAAACCACGCCTATATTTTGTTGCTTCATCATGTCAACAGCGAGTTGCCGTCCTATTCTCCGACATATATTTGTTTTCTACTAGTCGCCCAGAGATCGTAATTCGACTGTTGTACATTAAATACAAAACAATACTATAGTTTTCTTTCTGCACTCCCCCTTATAACCTTAACCAAACTTCACACTACTCATTGCGCAAAGAATGCTTAAATTTTCGTAAATCTGTAACAAGTTTACTTTTCACGTATTAATTGAAAAATATATTACTGTCAGACGTCTGTCAAATCTATGGAGAAGGGCATCGACGGGCTCATTGGTAGCGCCGCTTTGAACAAGACAAAACTAGATAGCTTAACCACTGCTAAATCTAACCTTTTTTGTCTACCGGACACTGTTGCAGACTCCGTGCTGCAACTGAGAAAATGTTTGGTAGAAAACCCAAATGCACTTTGGTCGACCCAGAAATTAAATCCGATACTTCATGCACGGCAATCGCATTCACTACTATTGTGCCACCAAAACATACACAAACTATGTCTCTGTTTATGTCTTCTCCAGATCATTTGTGCAAATAGTGATCTTATTACCATAGCTCTGATCCACTTGTTGGCCTGAGTCTGCGGGTCGATGATGAGCGGCCATCGGCGCGAGTTAAATATCAATACCGCTGACTCTACAGACATCACGTCGCGAGGCAGTCCGTACATTTGCCATGTTCTACAAACAAGATAAAATTACTCTAAAATCGATAAAGAGATACTGCAGTCTTTTGACCTAGATTGAATTTACCTGTGCTGTATCACAGGAAATTCAAATTCAATTCAAATAGCTGCAGTCTATTTGTAGCACATGTTATGAGATTACTCGTTGCTTATAATACGGCTCTACATCATTTCTGCGTCTATAACTACCAAGTTTTTGTCGCACTCAGTTCCTACTAGATAACTGGCTATTCAATGAGTAATAAACTTCAATCAATTATTTTAATTTACAAGAAGTCGTAAGAATATATTTTATTTCTTTCTTCCAAACAAATGTTAAAGTTTCAAAAGACATTTTCATGACAGTCTATAGAAAAAAAAAGTATCTAAATACAAATTGTTTTTGTAGTTTGGAATTAACAATAATTTTATTTTATTTTCTTTTTTTCTTATATCTATTAATTTCAATGATACCTTCAAAAAAACTGATTTTTTACAAGTAAGTAAATAATTGAGCGGTTTTTCGTTACATTAGATCTGGGTGAAAAAGGTCGAGTGAGTCCACCTGTATTTGCGTGAACACTTGTGCACCTTATTATACCCTGCTCACAAGACGGCTTTACCATCGACATCAATTAATAAATATTGATTAAGACCCAACTGACCGTATTTGTACATCATCTCCAAGCGTGCTCAATGGAGTGGCGCCATGCGTGTGTGGAACTTCCAACTCCTAATCACAAAGCAATTTATTTATTATTTTTTAAAGTTTAATAGCAATATGGGTCACGTCACGTCAGTAGTACAATGGTGGGATTCAAACCCGCAATCTCTCGATCGCAAGTCCAATACCAAGCCCAATTGATAATTCAATTGGGCTACCGCCGCGTCTAAAATTTATAGCCCTAAGTTCATAAAAAAGGCGAACAATGAAATAACCTAGTGAAGTCAATAAAGTAATGTAAAAAGTATAATATAATTCTAAATACAATATTTTACTTATGACTATACAAAAATATTTTTGGGGAATTACCGCTTAAAAGCATTATAATGCTTTTAAATGCTTTTGAGCTGTCATTCCAAACACAGTCCTACAGTCCACTGACCTAATCAAACCAGGTAAAGATGGCCGCTACAAGTTATGATTATTTAGTTTTAATATAAACAAACCTCAATAACTTTGATCCATTGTGCTAATAGTTCTGCTCTGAAAGAATCTGTGAAAGGTGTTATGTATCCCACAGCACCTGATCAATAACAGAAACCACATAATTATATAACATAGCGGTAATGGATTGTGGGAAATCTAGAGCAACAAGGCAATAGAGATGCAGCAAAGCGACAATGCAGCAACGGGGCAATAAAGCAATAAAGAATTGAAGCCATGAAGCATAGATAAGAAACAATGGGGATCCAGATCATTATTACACTAAAGCATCAGGGCATAAAGCAGTACAACGTTGAATTCACGGCGTCCATATATATGTAAGTGGGTGCTGAATCTTCTGAGCACAAAAGTAACATAGCGGGGCACTAGATCATGTCAACAGCTGTACTTACAAGCACTTAGCAAAATATCACCGATGAGGTTGATGCTAGCTACGTCTAACTCTGCAATGGTCTTGATCCACCTGACGCGTTCACTGGAGAGACCGTGTAGCAATCTGTAATAGTAATAATATGGATACTAGTGTTACAGACAGTTGTGGTCATGTTTGACTTTTGAAACATAAACATGATAAAAATATTTATATAAAACTAACAGTCTGTAGGGCCATTTTTTTAAAGAGTCGATTTTAAGACATGTTTTGCACTATTTTGCACACAAAAGGAAAGAGAAGATATCAATCCTGTCAAGAATTTTTTGATTAGCATGCGGCCATTGCAGCCACTATTGCCTGCTTCCTTGCGGCTATTCAAGCATGATGCTACGTTATGTTACCTGTTAGCACGGTCCATTCTTTCCAAGCACAGGTTGATGTCTTCCTCCATTCTTCGTTTCTCGTCTTCCTTTTCTATCAAGTAAGCGTTCAGCTTGGCGATGCCTTCCAACAACGCTTGCATTTTTGCCTTTGCGTTCGCCAGCATTGCTATGTAGATAAATTTGTGGCTTAAAGTAATGGTCGATATTTTGTGGAGGCACTTAGATATTTTTATTATTCTAAATTGTCTTTCTAATAGGGACGCTACGCTTGTCATATTCTATGCAATCTCATCTTATCAGTAACAACTGCACAGATGCTACAAATAAGACACTTATATCATTGAACTGAAGGTACTGCCTGCACTCGGCACGCATATAATTAGTACCTTCGTCCCTTAGAGTGCTTCATACTCTGTGTGTAATAACCATAGATCGGAATAGGTAGAGCTGATTTATGTACTTGCCATAGGTTAGAATAATATGGATACTCCCCGAGTCCCGGGATTTGGTTTTTAAGTAGTAAAATTATAAAAAAACTATTCTCGCCTTCAGGAATAATGAAAGATTACACTTCCTTTCTGACGGGTAAATATAAGAAGGACGGGATTAAGGATAGTATAATAAATAGATAAACTTGATTCATTAAACAACATATATTTTTGTACGTAACAATTTCTTATTAAAGAATCAACAATCATTTAAACATTTTTATTCTGAAGTTGTACAAAAACGTATTACAATACAAATTATTTGTTCCTCAAAAAATAAAAACATTATCATATAGAAAAATATGTATTTATAATAAAATCTTAATTAAAATAATCAACACGCTTCAACAATAAATCATTTATTTAAACAAAAATGTCATTGGTTCGTCTTCAGCTTCGCTAGAAGACTGAGTATGACCAGAGTTAAAATAAATCACCATTATTTTTTCTAAATTATCTAATTTTAATCTATTTCTTTTTACATCTAACACCCATTTATATGTGGAAAACGAGCGTTCGACATCTGTTGATGTTAGTGAAGCGAATTTATATGACAAAATTTCGTCATTCACATCATTTTTCGATAATTTTCCTTCATATTCTCTGAGAATATCAATGTCAGGATTCCTATCCATAACTTTTTCAATTTTGTTTTTGATTCTATCAGAATTACATTCATTTAAAGCAGCTCTGACTTGATCAAAAGCCAAAAACGAGTCACTTAATGCTAAATTTTGTTTCTGCAACTCTTTTAATGAAAATAAATTATCGTATATTGATTTTCTATATATACTAATTGATTCCGTAAATTTTCCTTTTCCAGAATATTTTTCGCATTACGTGTTGCCATTGAATCAGAGCTGTTTAATCTAGAAATAACATTTATTAATTCTTCATAATATTTTGTATAATACGATGCAGCTTCGAGCCAAGTGCCCCATCTAGTTATCACTGGTTGTGGGGGAAGAGGTAAGTTACGATACGGATACGTATCTTTTAATACTTTTATTCTGCGAGGAGCTTTCAAAAATATTTTTTCATATTGGATATTAGCATATCTACATCATGGTACTCTAACCGTATCTGTGTGCCAAACAGGTGACATGTTTTAATTGAGGTAAAATAAATTTTAATTTACGGCCCGCAGACAACATGTATGCTACACTATCAGTACATAATATTAACACATTATTAACTTTTCTTTCAAAGTTGTCTTGCCAAATATTTTCCAAACACTCTATTACAAAATTTGAAATAGTTTGGCCATTAACCACCCCGAGCATTTTACAGGCAATTAAATAAGGTCGACCAGAAAAGTTTTCATTTAATGGCTTTACTAAGAAATGCACAATATAACGACCTAAAAAGTCAGTTGTCTCATCTAACGATATCCAAAGTTTCTCATCTTTAACGTTTTCATAGATGGAGGCAATTTTATTTTTATAAAATTTGTCCAAATACACCTTTCGTAATAGCAACTCGTCAGGCACTTTTTTGTTATTGCAATTACAACAACAAACACCACACATGAATTTTTGAAAAAAATCTTTGAAGACATTATTTTTAAATGCGACCAGGGGATGTTACAAAGAATTAAAAACTGAATAAGGTCAAAATAAAATACTTCTTGAGGCTGTTTGTATGTTCCTCGATGTTGAGCACCTTCAGTATGTCGATTAACATTAGATTTTTTTACTGAATGGCTTTCACACTTGGTGCAGTAAATAGTATAGCTGGCAGCGTCAAAAATCAGCTCAGGATAGTCACGTATCCACTTCTGAACTGTTTCAGGCTTGACAGAACTTGACGCCATGTTGAAGTATTTCACCTGAATCAAAATGTCGTTAAATTAGAAATGCTGAGTAGAGTCACATCGACACTTAGTGTTCGAAAAACAAAACTAGTAAAATATATATATTCCAAGTGTAATAACACTGTACTTTACTTTTTGTATATAAAATGTTTTTTATTGGTTCGACTTAGGACAAGCTTTTCGCTAAGCCCAAACAATTAATTTTTCTAATATTTCAAGGTAGAATAAGATTAATACATTAGTTTTATTCAATATTTTACTTAAAAAATAGAACTTACCAAATCAGTATCCAATAAAATAACTCCAAACGTCCAATCCAATAAGGTCAAATCAGAGTCCGTAAATGCTAGCCAAAGTCGTAGTAGCAAGAAGGTTCCAGAATCCAGTAAATAAGCCAGGGTCAGAAGATATTCACCACACAACAAAACACAACAGGTAGCTAACAAGCGCACTCTAAGAACCGAAGTAATCGAGTGAGACAACAAGTTACTGTTGGTAAAGAATTGAATTCTAGTGGCGCAGAAAGAGACAAAAACAGATGCGTCACTCTAGCGACAGAAACACCCCGCTATTGTTTTCTTTTGTTTCCATAATGCGGCGACATTACGCGTCTCAATAAAGCGGCAACGTCGCGCGCTTGGCAAAAAGTTTTATAGCGTGCTGTTGACGTAAAATTTACAACGTCGCTCATGCGCTTATTGGCTTACATAAGCCATTTTTATACATATTGACGAAAAGAATGAAATTCAATAAAATCCCGTAGCATCAGTCGGAATCCCGTGGAATATCCGTATTAACATCAATGTTTGCGGTCAATGAACCTAAATAGCTCTACCTATTCCGATCACTGGTAATAACATTAGAAACTGGTATAGAATAGATAAATTCTTCCTGTTATGTTTTGATTTTACATAAAAAAATAAACTTCATTGTGCCTTAGATGCAACATGTAAAGGGAAATTATAATCCCTGACATAGGACCAGGAGTAGCTTAGTGGATAAAGAGCGGATATGATTTGTCGAGATCGCAGGTTCAAGTTCTGTTTCATGGATCGTCTTTTTCCACGTTTATAATTAACAAGATTTGGCCGCGGCTTCGCTCGCGAAAATATAGGTTAGGTTAATCAGAGTACTTTTTTCGGGACCTACCGTTACCCTATGTCCTCTACTGTTCCCCTGACAACGTGTATGCGAATTTTTATGATGATCGTTCGAGTAGTTAAGACTTAAGCGTAACAAACAAACAAACAAACCCATTTGTAATATTAGTTAGGATTTCACAGCAGAATATTACCTTCAACAGCAGCTAGTTCGTTTTTGGCCCTTTCTAAAGCAATCTTCTTGGGCATTACAGCTTTATTAACGTGGTAGAACTTGTACATAGCGTGCACCCACATACACAGTGACTGACACGCCTTCGAGACCTACCGACGACACATTATATATATAAAAGTTCTACTTTCGTATCTCTGTTTCGGCTAAATAAAAAATAAAAAAAAGAGAAAATTGCTGATGAATTCACTTGAAATTTCCACAAAATATTGCATTTTCTTAAAAAAATACTTCTATCAAAGCCGAACAAAAAAAAAAAATAATATCAAACTATTATACCACTCCAAAGATGCTAACACAGAAATATGGCTCCAACGTAAATACGTGTCTTAAATGGGTTGGAACATCTATTGTGGTTTTCGTCGTTTGGCCCCCATTCTTCGGGGCGCTGCAGGTGCGCTCGCGCGCCTGCTGACCAACCTCGGGGGGCCAAACACCTCCTTCTCCTGGAGGCTCTACGAGGGGGTCGTGCGGTCCATGGCCCTATATGGGGCCCCAGTTTGGGTAGACAACCTGGCGGCCCGAAACATTTCGGCGCTACGTGCACCACAGCGCGTCATGGCCGTCAGGTTGATTAGAGGATACCGCACTATCTCGTACGAGGCTGCGAGCCTCCTCGCCGGATCGATGCCATGGGACCTGGAAGCGGCGCTCCTGGCGTCGCTCTATCGTTGGCGCCAGGAGGCGCTAGCTCGGGGCGAAGGACCGGGTCTTGCCGCAATCAAGGCGGCGAGGTCCGAGCTCCGCCAGGTCCTAGTGGCCAATTGGAAGGAACGACTTGTGCAACCCAGTGCCGGGCACGCCACGATCGTGGCGGTAAGTCCCGTGTTTGAGGAGTGGCTGGAGAGGCGGCATGGCGCCCTCACCTTCCGGCTGACACAGGTATTGACTGGCCACGGTTGTTTTGGCCGGTTCCTGTGTCGTATACGTAGGTAGGTTTAGTCGGTATTCCGGGAGGTACATTATCTTTTCAACATCTTTCTTTTACCCCGGCGAGTCCGACATAATCCCTCCGCCCGTCCCCGCGGAGGGATATGCGTCAATGAATTCCCGCACGTAAAAAAAAAAAAAAGAAAAAAACTATTGTGGTACCGGCACCAGTCTTGGCATGTGCAGAACTGTTGTTACATATGATACCTAATAAAGTAATAAGTTGGTAAGGGGGTGCGTATTGTAACAGTAATATGGATGAAAGCTGCGTCTGCACTGGACTATTCTAACAGCATAAAGTTCGATAAGCAGACGGATACTGATCGACACGGAAAAGACTCATCTACCATGAAAGCTAGTCTCTATCTGCCTATTATCATGCATAGTTAATTATTTCTTTTGATTCTGAGTAATATAATAATATATTAATAATACTTATATTTATACTACTACTACTACTTTTATACTACTTTGTATTACTAACTAGTTAAGGGACCCTTAAGACAAACGCGCAGACCAGAGTAGTCAGATAACCGCTTAGTAGGAATGCCGTTCATATTACCTTCACAATCTTAGTGGGTTCATAATCTGGATTAACAATAAATTTCTTGAGCTTTTTGATCATCTCTTCCGTGATGGCATCCTTGTCAAAATTCATCAGAGAATCAAGGAAGGCGCCTGGATCTGCCAACATCTGAGAGCCTGGCTTCCAATAATTCAGCACTTTCTCACCGTAGTTAGCGCCTGGTTCCTTTGACATATTGACAATATAAATAATAACGTGAAATGAGGTCAGAAAAGAGATGAAGATAAGAACTTGGCAGTAAGAAAGTGCATGTTTACAAGACTTTAATAGCAACTGTGGCATACGTTGTAAGTCAAAAGTGACGAAGTGTATCCATACATACATAGCGTCACCCCTACGTTCCCGAAGTTGAGAGTTTATCGGCAGTCAAACACGCGTTAACTATTAGGTTTGGCTGACTGTATTAGCAACAGCCAACCAAATCACTTGCAATGACTTTGATTTTGATACATTGTTGATTAGCCTTTCAGAAACCGGTGTTAGTGTTGCGATAACAAGAATAATCTACAGTGAAAATTAAAAGTCTACCTTGATAGGTTTGATATCAAACACGGCGCATAACGACTCTATGACAAGTATCACTCCTGCGGGAGGTTTCTTCATCGCCTTCACCTCAACAATATCGTTACGGTTTAATTCTTGTAAGGCCTTCTCAGCTGCTCGGAGAGCTGGCATCGCCTCCTCTGTATAACAAAATAGAGAAGAAATAAGGACATAGTAGAATCCCTCCTTAAATTTGCCCTTCATGGAACATGGAAGCAAATACAAGAAAATTATGTAAAACGACTTGCCTAAATCTTTTAAAGCATCTCCAGCCATAAGGTTGGTAGCTGTAGCCAGCTTCTCGGCGAGTTCTTGCTCTTGTTCCACTTTTTGGCGAGCATCTTCTGCTATCGCCTAGACAGTAGAAAATGAATATATACTATGGTGAAAGCCATAGTATATCATAGTATAGTATAGTACATGCAAACGTGATATATATAACTTGTTATTAGCAAAGCAAAATACTACGTGCCGTAATACATAATAGTTAATATTGTTAATTATGCAAATAAAGTAAACATCATAATTTCCCTTTCCTATATAGGTCCGTACTACGTATGTATAATAACTTAGTATATAAGCCTTAATTAAGTAACAATAAACTAGTCAATATTCAATCACCACATCGTCGTTTTAATTGGTTCATAAAGCAACACGCAATAATTGGTGACCCCGACGTGATCTATTGGTCTCTAGTGCTGATATAATACCGGGACGACCGGAACCCAATTTGGTTTTCAGCGGTGAATCTAGAGAACAATAGTATTACGATATTATCACATCCTCATAACGTCAGAAGAAAAATGGCTCCACCAATAACTCCTTCAAAAGGCGACTCAGGCTGCGAAACTGTTGCTGCAATCACGGTCACGGAAAAACTACCGTAATTTTGGACAGACTCACCACGATTATGGTTCGCTCAGTTTGAAGCCATCTTGGCACCACAAAAACATGGCGAAGACTACAAATACAATATGGTAATATCTAAATTACCAAAAGAGGTAGTCCATCAAGTTAGTGACATTTTGACTAATCCTCCCAGCGATAATAAGTACTCCACCATCAAGGAACGTCTAATAAACTGCTACGAAGAGAGCGAACACCGACGTTTTCACAGACTACTATCAGAAATGGACCTCGGAGACCAAAAGCCTTCCCAGCTCTTGAGAAAAATGAAGGAAGCGGGATGTGGAAATATAAACGATGACACTATTCGTCTTCTGTGGCTAAGACAACTTCCCGCTTCGCTAACAGCGATTATATCGGTTACAAACAATTTATCATTAGACAACTTGAGCGAGTTAGCCGATAAAATATATGAAAACTTGACCTACAACAAGAATACCACTCACGCCATACGTCACACTCACGGTCAAGGTCGCGCCACAGAAGCTCGCATAATGGAATTTGTTATTATCATAATCGTTTCAAGCAAGATTCGTATAAATGCAAGAAGCCATGTTCGTGGAATATGAACAAAAATATCAGGCCGTCGGAAAACTAGAAGTAGCACAGAAAACGACGGGTCTCTGTGCTATTCACCCAGCAAACCGTCTAACTATAACTGACTCAAACAGTGGTTATAGATTTTTAGTCGACACGGGTGCTAACATTTCGGTTATCAATCGCACAAATAACGAGAGCAAAGCATGCGAATACAAATTATTCGCCGCCAACGGCAGCCCTATAAATACATACGGGGAACGCACTTTAATGCTTAACCTAGGACTTCGCCGAAGCTTTAAATGGACATTTACCATTGCCGACGTCAAGATGCCAATTCTGGGAGCTGATTTTCTGGATCATTATCAATTATTAGTAGATATACACGGAAAAAAACTGATCGATAAAAAGACAGGTTTGAAAACGCCTGCCAAAATAGTGAGAGCAAACATTGCATCAGTCCGATCGTTAAACGCTTCTCTACAGGAACCAATAAAGCGATTGTTAGAGAATTATGAAGACAGTACAAAGCCTAGATCGATGAACCTACCTACCAAGCACCAAGTACAGCATCAAATAATAACAAAAGGTTTCCCAGTATTTACTCGAGCGCGTCCATTACCTCCTGATAAATACAGAATTGCAAAACAGGAATTCCAAGACATGATGGATATGGGAATTTGCCGACCGTCAAGCAGTCAATGGGCATCGCCACTTCATTTAGTCAAGAAGAAGAATGGCGAATGGAGAGCATGTGGAGATTACCGCGCACTAAATAAAATAACAGTACCAGACAGGTACCCACTTCCAAGGCTACTTGATTTTACGTACGTGGCAAGCGGAAAAGAAATTTTCAGCAAAATAGACATAAAGAAAGCTTTTCACGTTCTGCCCGTAGCTGAACCAGAGAAAACAGCGATTATAACCCCTTTTGGACTTTTTGAATTCATCAGAATGCCATTCGGGTTACGAAACGCAGCACAGTCCTTCCAAAAATTTATGGACTCCATATTCAGAGACTTGGACTACGTATTCGTGTATGTAGACGACATATTTATCGCTGATAAGAAAAATAATATTAAGGAACATTATGAACACTTAGAAGAGGTGTTTAAGCGCTTGCATGATCATGGCATAACAATAAATACAAAAAAATGCGAATTTGCCAAGGAAATTGATTTCCTCGGTTATCATATAACGAGCCAAGGGTTGACTCCTACTATGGAAAAATTCAAGCCATAAACTATTACCCTAAACCACAAACGATAAATGAATTACGACGTTTTTTGGGTATGATTAACTTCTACCGAAGCAGTATTCCACATGCAGCAAAACATCAAGCACCATTAAATAAATATTTCATTAATTGTAAGAAAAATGATAAGACAGTTATACAGTGGAATACCAAAGCAAACCACGCGTTTGAATGTTGTAAGCAGGACATTCGACAATTAACTACATTAGCATGTCCGGACAGCAACGCGCAAATAGTTTTAATGACGGATGCTAGTCTAAAATGCGTAGGCGCTGTACTACAGCAGCGAAGAAACAAAAAATGGGAGCCGATAGCTTTTTTCTCCAAATCACTAAGTGAAGCCCAAACAAAATACTCTACTTACGATAGAGAGCTACTAGGAATTTATATGGCTATAAAACATTTCAGAAGACTCATCGAAGGACGAGAATTTACGGTCTACACGGATCACAAACCATTAATGCATGCTTTCGATAAGAAGCCGTCATTGGATGATACCCCTAGACGAATCAGATATCTGGATTATATATCACAATTCAGTACGGATATCCAGCACATCAGCGGCCACAAGAATTTGGTAGCCGATGCTTTATCTCGAGTTATCGAAACGATATCCTTACCCTCTGCAATCGATTGGTACGAGGTAGAAAAATATCAAAAGAATGACAGCGAGTTAAAACGATTAAAAGCCAATAAATCGTTAAAAATAGAATTAATACATTTTCCAGATAAAAATATTAAGATTTATTGCGATATATCAACAGGAAAACAACGCCCTTTTATGCCCCTCAAATTCAGGAAAACTATCTTCGAAAGTTTTCATAACATTAGCCATCCTGGTAAGAATACTACGAGAAAACTGATTTCAACTAACTATATATGGGAAAATATGAATAAAGACGTAAATAAGATGACTGAGACATGTTTACAATGTCAACGAGCAAAAATACATCGTCATACAAAATCACAATTCGGAAAATTCATGCCAACAGGAAGATTTTCCCATCTTCATATTGAATTAGTTGTATGTTACTCCATTATTCTAACTACAAAGTTTTTATTTTATACTTACAGTATCAACAGCTATCTGCTGAATGACTTGCCTAGTCTCTTCAGCGGCCTTTTCCATCAGCGGTTTTAACTCGGCCAGTTCTATTTGTAACTCCTTAACTTCTACTTCAGTCTGATTCAGCTTATGCAAGCCTGGATATAAAGAATGTAAGAACAAAGGAAATTACAGCTATCTTTATAAGATATGACGGTCATATGGTCGTTACACTTCAAAAACCAAAGTTCAAACGTATATTTAGAATTGAAATTAAACACTTTATACGGATTTTATCGCGTTGTTTATTTTACTTTAAACACTGGTATTACATAATTTTGAAAACTCTAACACTACTAGTACACAATAATAGTAGTGTTAGAGTTTTCAAAAGTATATTTAGAACTTCACTATAACTGAGTTGTCCACCGATACGACCTCATGTATAATAACGTTAGCCATAACGTAGTTAGTTTCACTGTATAATAACGTCCGCCGAAACGAATCGGACACGGAAGCTAACGTTAACGTCGACCTAGTCATGACACATGTGATATTATAATACACAAGTGTGTGCCCAAATAATGTATTCCCTATTCCGACATCCTCATAGTCCAATGAGACAGCAATTGGACAACATTAAAGCGAGATCACGCGCTGGAACAACGGTGTTAAGTGCTTGCCGATACGGGAGTTTGCATCATCGCCACCTTTCTAACTCTGAGCTGTAATTGGGGATTTCTTAAAATACATATCCTTGTAGCACAAAAAGTATAACACAGAAATACACAGACAAAATCAGTATGTCCTGTATCGACAGTCAACGTTATCAATACAAACACAATCAATTATGGAATCTAATTCCATTGTTGTATGAACAGCACCGATAATGCAATTAAAAAAGTATCGATTCCTTCGATTAGTTATTATAGTAATTCGATTAATTATCAACGTTCCAACTTTCTAGATAGATAAATAAACCTTCGAATAATTACTTTACGAATCTTCGTAAAATAATTATTCGAAGATTTATTTCAAGATCTCATGAATCAATCTTGTACGCACCAGTTTTAAGCGCATGCGATTCAGTTACTATAAACTTCTGTTTCTTCTTGAACATTTCTTCATATGCACTGAGCATCTCCATGTATGACATAGGTGTGACGTAATTTAAACGGTTCAGTTGTTCCTTAAACCTTTCGCTTGCCTCCACCACGGACTGGTGAACGAAGCAGCATACCGACTAGCAGAGAGATGCTTACTATGAATACACACGCAACTAAAGTTAATGAAAGTAAGATTGTACTGGACTCATATCAAACTACTACTACTACCAGCCTACGAGTAAGAAGAAAGGCAAAAGAAACGGGCGACCGAATAGATGGTCTCAATGCTGAAAAGCCTATAAAATAGGTTAAAGGCCTGGCCAGGCCCTCTGTTGCAACTGCCCATAAAAACAAATTGGCGGAAAAATCACTTGTCCGCTTTTTGTTTATTAGGACAGTGAAGAAAGAAGCATTTGCTATACCGCTAGTAGCTGCTTCAATAATTTCTTCAAATCTTAAAAGTCCTTACATGAAGAAGAAAAAGAAAACGCATATACATGTGGGAGACATATAAAATTGGTTTTAGTCACTTGAGAGGCGCAGTAGATAAAGTGCACCTCTTACCCCTGCAAGTAAGCCGTGTTGTACGCATTAACCACACTGGACAAAAATTTGTACGTTTCTCATATATTTGTTCTACACCTGGATGTTCTTTGCGTTTATAATTTGAATGTTTACAAAGATCCCGACGATACAGAGATTATGCCAATTGCAAAAGATCTAATTTTAAAGGTAATGCACGAAATAACTAACGATTTAATAGAGTGCCCGTGAGTTTCTTGCAAATATCTTCGCATAGGCTCAACCCTTTGCCTAAACCTAAATATAGCTTCAGTAACTTAGTAAACTCACCAATAGAATGTTGACGTTCATAAGTGTTACTTTGTGACCTAATTTAATAATTGATTATGACTTTGACTTACCACCATAGCGGCAATAACTTTATTTGACGCACTCTGCAGCTCACCCATGCATTCGAAGAAATGCTTAGCGACGGACTCCAGAGCGGTTTTCGGCCACTGGCTGTACCAGTCTATAGTGCAGCAGTTCACGAAAGAAGGGAATTGTCGAAGGCGAGCCCGGAATATCTGGTCAAGTAAAGGATCTTATATAACACTTCTTTACTTAAATCTGAGTTTTTGGCTGAACTATAATAAATCCGAAGAACCAAGAGAACCAGAATGTATAAGAGATAACAACAAGCTCACTGGAAATTTACAAAAAGGTTTTTTTTAATGTAAAATTCTAAATGTTACATTTATTTTTTGGTTGATCGACACTTTTGTCGTTCAAATATCTATGAGCAACAAAAAATTATTTGACTCTTTACGCTGGCATTAACGTTGATAGAGAAGTGACATTCTTTAGGCTGCCTAATAGGAAGCAGTTCATTTTATTGTCTATACCTATCGGTACAGGATAACTCTTCTTCAAACCGGGAGCAGGCTATCAGGAAACAGACTTACTGAAAAAGGGTTTGATAAGAAAATGCAATATATGTGATATTATTTTTACACACTCTTTTATGACCTGTGTGCAAACGCCATCAAAACTGACTGCCGTAATATCAATGAGTTATTTAATTATTCTAATATCTTTATCTTCAATACACAGTTTAATGAACATGTCGCTATGCTATTTGGAGTCCTGGTAATGTTTTTATTAATTCTGGTATATATTAAATGCTTTGGTATTTTTGTTGCATCATTAATAACGCTAGTAGCACATATAGATTTATTGTGATCTTGAACAAAGTCATTTATTCCATTTTTCATTTTGATAAACTTTATTATTTATAGTTTATATATAAATTAACTAAAAATAACATATAGAATAGCTATTAGCTACCCTTATTAAATGACCGTTACCCATATAAACAACCGCCATTTTTTTTTTTGGTTATTCAGTCTCCGAAAGTTATTTTATATAAATATGTAAAAAAGATGCCGAATTTATCACGTACAATATCAAAAGAGGTTAATCATATAATGATATCCTACCACTATCAGCGATAAAAAGAATCTTAATTTAAATATAAATATAAAATAATACTTAAATTAAATAAGATGTGTAAAACATCTTATTTGCGACCATATGGGATGAATACCAATTATATTAACACGTGATATTTTAGTGATACAATTAAAGAAATAAATTTACTACGTATGTAGTAATGTACTACATTAGAAATAATCTAATCGACACTTTGTATAAAAAATAATCTAATTAGTTTAGAAAAGCTTACCTCGCCAACAGGACTCATGACAATCACAATATGCAGATTGCTCCGAACCCTGCGCTGATAACATGCGAACAGGTTTGTCTTAGTGGCAATCAGATTCTGCTCCATCACGATATGGCGGACAGATTGATAGATTATGTCCAAATCTTCAACTTCATATATATTGGGTACGTCACCAGAACTCAAAATGTTGTTCAGGTCTTCGAGAAATGACTCCATTTTTATCTGTACCGCGTGAATTTATTTAAATGTTTAATACGTTAGAAATATAATGTATTTAAATCTTCAGTAATTAGAAGACCTTTACCTCTGAATCCACTTATAAATATTCTGAATTAACATCATTAATAATCTATAAAAAGTTAAACAAATGTGTTATTTCTCAGATCACACGCGCGTTTGACGTGGTAATAGTCCTGTCTGATGGAGGCACATACCAGAATTATGTCATTGTACAGTCTAGCGTTTTTTTATATCCGAAATTTGCATATTTATTAAGTTGCAAACTTTACAACCATTAAAATGACACAGACACATAGCCCTGATACGAGAGTTGTGTTGTTAACATTTTATTTTACCACTCTTGGTTACAGATGGCCTAGCAGCGATTATTTTATTTTCAGATAAGAGACAGATCAAAAAGAAATATTAAATCAAGTCATAAACCTGTGCATCAGAAAATAAGAAGACCGTTCCTCTGTTTTCAGCGCCAGCCCTCATCATGGTCTTTTTTAGGTCTTCGCGCCATTCACTCTGGCCGTACGCTTTTGTAATTTCTATCTGAATGCATCCCAATTCTGCCATGTTGGCTGCCAGCCGGGATAGTGATTGGCGGCCTAGGAACATATAAATAGTATAGTCATTCATTGAATGGGATCTTCACCCAAATCTAGAAAGGTAACTGAAAAATCTGTTTTCCCTATAGAAAATAGCAGAAAATAGACTTATATAGTAACCTTACCTTATATACAGGTTGGGCCAGTGCTAAGTTCACTTTTGAAACTTATACAAAAAATGACTGATAATACTTGAAGTATTTATTTAACAAGTAACTTAATCTATAACTAATGCAATTTATTTACACACGTTGCTGTGGATATGGCGGCCATTTCCGCTTGGATATTTTCTTTTAAATTAATTATTGTCTTCGGCTTATTGGAGTACACCTTGTCTTTTAAGAATCCCCACAAAAATAAATCAGGTGGGGACAGGTCTGGGCTTCGCGGTGGCCACTCGATGTTGCCTCTCTTCGAGATAACTTTATTAGGGAACATCTCCTTTACGACGTCCATGCTGGCGTTTGATGTGTGGCCAGTTGCGCCATCTTGCTGGAACCAAGTCTGGGAGTTGTATTCTTGCAGCCCACCAAGAGATGGCCTTAAAAACTCTTGCAGCATTGTCACATATCGGTCGGTATTAACTGTTACTGAGAGAGCTTGAGAATTTTCAAAGAAATAAGGCCCAATGATGCCATTAGCTGATATGGCCGCCCAAACCGTTACTTTCTGGCTGTGAAGTGGCTTTTGGTGCTTGCGCGAAGGCTGCTCAGCGCTCCAGTAACGGCAGTTTTGTTTATTGACGAAGCCGTTAAGGTGAAAGTGGGCTTTGTCCGAGAAAAGGATGTTTCCGAAATTTGAAAATCTCTCTAACATGGAAGTGGCAAATAACGCCCTTTTTATATGGCCAAATCCAATTTTAAAATTCGCTTCAAACTGCTTCGTGAAATCCCCAAAGCCGCCGAACGTCGCCGCGTAGAGAGTTCTGGATTTTCTCGCACAGATTCATTAACCTCTTCAATCGCTTGCAACGTGCGTACAGTACAGGGTTGACCTTGACGTCTCATTAGTAGCGTTGAACCGGTTTTATCAAACCTTTTCAGCCATTGTTTGATTAACTGAGTATTAGGACACTGCCGGATACTGCTTAAATTGAATTTCACACTCGGAACATACGCCGCACAGTAATGTAAGATTTACCATTTTCGTAAAACGCTCGAACAGCGAACGCGCGATGCTCTGCCGTAAACGGACTCATGGTGACTAAAACTGCAAGAGACGCGTGACTTGATGACATACCCCGCTCCCGCTACCCCTCGCGACCAACGATCTATTAGCCAATGATAAGTGAACTTAGCACTGGCCCACCCTGTATGTACTTTTAATTGGTTATCTTTGCGACATTCATGAGGACTAAAGTTCCGACATCATTTCTGTTGACCATAATTTCTACCATATATTATATCGTTCTACTACACGGATTTAGATGAAACGCAGCTAACTAAGCCATGTTTTATTCGATTACCAAACAACCAAACGTGAAAAAACAACCAAACGTGAAACTCTGTTAATATTTAAAGCTGAGCTCTAACCCCCATGAAGCTTTAAGTGCTTATTACGCGATGACAAAACATTAAAAATAAGAATCTAAAATTATTGTTGGAGACTCCGATAGTTCTAAATAGTTGATACGGTTTGTTTTCAAGATTATTCTCATTGTACAGATATAAACTCATAACAGTTGTGTTATAATGCAGAGATAAAGATAGATATAGAAAGAAAAATAGAGAGAGAGGGTCCTTTAATAACACGAATGTTGTAAAATTTAGCATGATGTGTTGGTACTTACCAGAGCCACCCATGCCCAGCAATAACCCGTTAGCCATGGGTTGTCTCATGATCCGTGCGATACGACATAAGTGTGCAACAGCATCTTCGAATAGCACGAGGTCTAAGGGTGCAGTCGTGGTTAGATTGTAGTCATCTAAGTAGTGGGCCAGTACATAATCCAACTGTGCAAGAAACAGAAAAGCAAAACATCGGACTTGATTTTTTTAAGCAGATCTATGAATATCTAATAGGAGTCTATTGGAGTGCTAGAAGCCGCGCGTTCCATATTACAGCACACACTGACTTTTCGAAGTATGTACATATTAAATAATTAATTTTATCGCTCTAACTCTGACGGTAAACATTCAGAGTAACTATAATTGTCAGTGAGTTCTACCTCTGTAAGCTCATCGAAAGAGGCAAGAACAACGCTATATAACCGAATAGCGTCAGCACTGCAGTACTGCCAGGCGCACTGCTTCGTGAGTGACATCGGTTTCTAAAGGGCTAATCAACGACGCGACGTTATCAAACTCATATCAAGTGATTTGATTGGCTGTTACTAATTCAGTCAGTCAATTACAGCAGTTGACATGCGTTTAGCCGTCCCTTAACAAATCTGTTGATCTGCCTCTGATAATCTTGAGATGAATGTCGCTTCTTTACGTTAGTAGCACGGTAGTCTTTCTTATTGGTTATATAGTTATAGTTATTATTGGTTGGTTACAGTAACGAATCGGACTTACCTCTTCCTGATCAGTGATCTCTATGTATTTCTTCTCATCGGTGCCAGGATCCATGAAGTCACCGAAGAGCATCAGTCTCGAGCCGATCACTTCAGATGGGTTCTTACCAAATTCCGTACGGATCTTTTTATGTAGCAAACTGGGTCGTCGAAGCAAAACATAAGTAAGTATCCTACTATTCACAGGGGCAAACTAGTACAAGTAAGATAAATTTTAACTATTTGTATCCATCAATAAGAATTTTCAGAGAACGAAACGACGACGTGTTCTTATGTGCACATTAGTAAAAGTTGCTAGCTTATATAAGCTACTAGTCATTTGCATGCTCTATTTTAATATACTAGTAATCACTTAGCTATCGAAATTCGACTATCGTAATAATTATAAATGCGAAAGTGAGTTGTTTGTTTGTTACGCTTTAACGAATTACGAAATTTCGCATATAAGTTGTCAGGGGTACAGAGGACATAGGGTAGTAAGTAGGTGGTAGTAGAATACCTTTCATCGAGAAAAGGTACTGTTCACAAGGCATAAAAATGTATTGACATAACCTAGATTAACGCGACCGACGCCGCGGGCATAATCTAGTAGTTCATAAATTATATTTCATATTAGTTTACTGCAACAGAACGGCTCGCTTGAGAACGGCGGTCTAAAACTCAATGTGGCGAAGACCGAATATCTGGCCTGTAACACCGTAGACCCCACGTCTGTACGCATAGGCGAAGACATGGTCGAGCGCACAGACGAATTTAAATATTTGGGATCTGTACTCCACGCGTCTGGTGACATCGACTGCGACGTCAAGGCACGAATTTCGGCAGCTTGGGCAAAATGGCGTGAAATGACGGGCGTCATTTGTGACCCTAAAATGCCGGTAAAGCTGAAGGGACAGGTCTATAAGACCATCATTAGGCCTGTCCTTTCATATGGCAGTGAGACGTGGCCAGTGCTTGAGCGGCACAAGAAGGGACTGCGTGTCACGGAAATCAATATGTTGCGCTGGATGTGTGGAATAACGCGGAAGGACCGTACAAAAAACGCCCGCATCCGTGGCAGTCTTCATGTCCGTGACATAGCAGATAAGCTGCAAGAGAGTCGCCTACGCTGGTACGGCCACGTTTTACGAAAACCGGCATGTTACGTGGGGAACAAATGTCTTGCTATGCCACCTCCGCCTGGCCCGAGTAAACGGGGCAGACCCAAGAAATGCTGGCTTGACGTCGTAAGAGATGACATGCATGCCAACAACCTCACACCACAGGATGCTAAAGATCGTGCGAAATGGAGGAGACTTAGCGGGAAAGCGGACCCTGGGTTTCAACGCCAACGCCACGGACACAGTACATAAATATACAATATTGTAACTCGGCCGTATTTTTGAAATAAATGCCTACAGCCACGCGGTACGTAAACATGCGATAGGGCTGCCCACCTACAGCATTTTAATTAAATCTGCCTACTTTGAGTTTCTATCTATTTTTGTGATTGTAAATATTTTTTATTTTATTTAGGGTCGATTTTTCAATCGTCAGATAACTTTTATCTGAGGAATATATTTGACGTTGTGACAGCTTTTGTATAGAAAATATGTCATACCGCCATATTTATTCATCAGATAAAAGTTATCTGACGATTGAAAAACCGGCCCTTAAACAAATAAAATACTTAGTGAATGGAATAGGAAGTGTTCAATAAAAATGCATGTTGTTTTTTGATTGATAGATTTACATAACAAATCAGTCTTGTAAAGCACCTGAAAAATATTTGCGCCTCGACTGAAACGTACGGAATGCTTTATTATTATATTTTAAAGTATAAAAAATCCGCATTATACGAATGCGGATTTTTTATAAAACGGATAAAGCTTAATTAAAAATTGTTTTGAGAAACATGGACAAGGAGGAGAAAAAGGAATATGTTTTACTTGGTTATAGATGGACCTGCAGCTACTTTACAATTTATATGTTTAGTTTTAAAAGAAGTTCGCGCGGTTACTGTTTAAAAAACAACACACCGTCCGTTCGTCACTGCAGCGCATTCGCGACTGGTTGCGTGCCGAGCGCATGCCGACGCCGAGGCGCGTAGGTATGACTCGAGTTCCGACCGTTTGTATGAAGGTAGGTTACTGTATATTTATGTACTATGCCGCGGATGCAACCGGGACAAACGCTAAGATGAAGAAGAGTTTACTGCAACCATTCTTCATATAAAAACTTAATATAATATAATATTCTATCACATACACATAACACCATCTAGCCCAAAATAAGCAGAGCTTGTACTATGGGTACTAGACAATGGATAAACATACATACATATATACATTATTTTTTGTAAATACATACATATTATACATAGAAACACTCAAACCAAGACAAACATCCAATCCCATGCACACAAATGTTTGCCTTGTGCGGCAATCGAACCCGCGACCTCAGGCGTGGCAGTCGGTCACACTAACCACTACGCCATCGAGGCCGTCAGGCGCATCGTATGACTGCGGTAAATCACACATTTCTATGTGCGAGCAGTATACAAAGGGAGTTCAATGTTTTCACTGTACGTATTAATATATTGATAACCTAAGGTTTTATTCGTTTTACATGATAATTAGATTAAAACAAGCAACTTACTTTTCAAACCACTTTCGGTCGACGTCATTAACAAGTCGGTCTTGGTACACACGCTGGTGTTCGTGGAACCAGAGTCTTATTATTTCGTCCTCGCTCTGTCAAACATATAATAATAATAATAATAAAAAATGTATCACCAGGTTAAATTAAAGCGCACAAACCGCAGAGCAGCTTGTGGCGGGCTGAATGTGAGTGGCGACACTGCGGTCCTGAATGCCTCAGAGAGTTGGTTAGGGCCTCGTCCCCTGCTTGCCGTTACTGGTTGGCTGGGGTAGAACTTCAAGAGCGCCCGTTGGACTCTCAACTCTGGCTTGCCTTGGTCGGCCGGTCAGAGGGGGGCCGCTAGAGCTATATACTTGGGGGTGAAAGTGTCATTTTCAAGGGCATAACTACGGGGAAACCCGCTCCGGGTATCCGTTGTCACGAGACCCGTGATGGTGAAACCGGCGCCGCTCGACACCCCTAGCCACTCGCACCGGTGTTGCCCTCTGCTGCTGGCTTGTATGCCTATAGTGGCTATTTAGGGGGCCCATCCAGTGAGTTGGCGAGTCACCGTCTGCCCATTGCATTGATACTATTAGAGTATTCAGGGCAGACGCCGTTTTTCATCCATAGTTAGCAATATACTGGTCCACCAAACACCCATACCTATAGCCCATATATTAGAATCTATACGTAGCAATAGTCCTACGCCTGCTGCGGCTAGTGCCGCTGTAGGTGTTCCATCCCACCTTTGATTAAAACTCTCGAAGGGCCTCTTCACGTTGGACCCATGTGTAAGCCTCCCAAAGGGCCAGCTATTTTCTAATATAATATGTTAGAAAGTACCTGTGATAAGAGAAATATAATAATAATAATATTCTACCACATACACACAACACCGTCTAGCCCAAACTAAGCAGAGCTTGTACTATGGGTACTAGACAATGGATAAACATACTTATATACTTTATATTGTACATTAATAAACTTGGTGGCTCACGTATGCATCATCGTAATATATGAATAAAACCAGGAGCAGACTGTTTGCTTAAGTATCTTTATCATAGAAAAGATTTCATTCAAATAACTTTGTGTTGAGTTCCCTAGTATTGCAAGGCACTGGACTGAACTGAACTGGACAGCGTGTTGATATGACACAACACGTCTTGTTTAACTAATATGAACAAACGCGTCTCATTACTGTTTATCACATAAATCACTACTAGTCTTTATACTGGTAAAAAAGGGCTTAAGAAATGGATTACTTATTTTGAATGGGTTTACTGACATATGAACGACATGATGTGCCTTAAATTTAACCACAATTCTTACCTGATCCTACCTCTCTTTCTCTTATTGCCAATTATTATTCCCGTCGATAGTGAGATCTGCTTTCACGATTTTTTTCTACCTGACGCAAGGTAGAAGAAAATCGTGAAAGCAGATCTATCCTAGCAACTATTCTAAATACATACATGAATTTACTCAAGTTATATAACTTGAGTAAATTCACTAACCACTAATCATTATCGTTTTGAATTATTAGTTTGTGACGTAAATGAATAAATTACTATTACTATACGAGATTTACGTACTTGGACTAACTTAGCATCCACCATAAGCATACCCTGGAACACCGCACTGAGGTCTCTTAAGTTGAAGGTGTAGTGGGATTTGACAGGGGTCGGCAGTAGTTCAAGAACCAGCTGGTTGAAGATCTCGAGGGAAGCGGTTAAGAATGGCTCTTCACGAAGCTTCACATCTGGGTGTAAGTCACGCGTCCAAGATGATAATATGGTACTGAAGATACCGTACTGAAAACAATACTAACTTCAATTATTATGGCCTTTGGTTAAATTAGATTCTGTTCTTGATATATTGAATAAAATATGCGTCGACACGTGTTTCACCTCCCAATCTAGAAATATTTAGAATCGTTTGGCTCATTGGTTGCCAAACGGTGCGACGGGAACGTGGTGGGTTTCTTTTTCCAATAGTTTAATTCTGTTCTTGATGCCGGCGAGTCTATACAACGTTTTTTTAATGGTTTTATTACTACTAGCCGTCGAGTGGTCGAAATTCGACCATAATTGCTTAAAATTTTAAGTTTGATCGTTATTAATGTTTTATTGTCTACAATTATACCCTAATAACATAATCACATTTCATTTAGCCACCAACTCCTCATAAACATTTTATTTTAATTTTATTTTATTTAACCATAGTTATGAAGAATTCTACGACATCAGCCAAACAATGCCGAAATACTACGAACGCGATTCGACTGCTTGTGTCAAATGCATGGTTGTACGCGTGTAGAGATTTTTCATTAATTTAATGTATTTCTAATAGATATTTCATAAAAATATTAGGATTCGCCACTCCTTCTCCATTCATAAACTTTAACTTTGCCAAATTTCATACTCCTCCATTCGCGCAATTTTCGTAAAAAGGGGTACAAAGATTTTGCTTCACATATTAATATACAGATAAAATGCCTTATATTCTTTTTCTCCCATGTTTAAGTTTTCACGTGTGCCGTAACGCGTGAGACTACGGGAATGCCAAGCGACCTTAGGCTACGGAAACCGATTACCACCAAGCAAAGCCCCGTAGGCTCGTTTGCCATCATTCTGTGTAAAAATATAGAGGATTGTAATTATTTTTTATTTTACCTTGCTGCTATACTCCATCTCAGTGAAAGAGATATAGTGGAAGTGCCTCATCAATCTCATGGTCACAGGGTTGCGGCCGCCTCCAGGCGGCCCCATAGCCGCTACAATATTGACGTCCACGATCGTCTTAAATTCACCTATTTCTTGGCGGTCATACCATCCTACGGTATGAAAAATAATATACCATCATGCCAGGTAGACTTCTGTCTACCTCTTCAGTATATTCTTCGTGTCCGTTGTTTTAATGTTTGTTTACAAACATTCAAACAACGGACATAAAAATACTCAGACTCGGGTAAACCATTTGTGGTGAGGCTAAGACTATAATAAGCTCAAATCTCTGTCACTGGATCATTTAGAAAATTAAAATATTAAGAAATCTATTTGATTATAGTCATCATTAATGACTGACAACTCACCTGAAAAATCCATGAATTGTCGTAGGAGTTCAATGGGCGGTTGCGCGCCAAACACCTGAGAGACATCTTCGTTTATTTAAACTAGATAGTAGCTAGGGACTATTGCAGTTAGATTGGTGAAGTATCGGATTTGGAAGAGACCTCCGAAGAATACAATAAACGTGAGGTCATGAAGTAAAAAACAAAAGACGTACCTCAAGTGCGGGCATGTTGAGGTCGTCAATAAAGAATACTTGTCTCTTGGTAGGCGGCGGGCCATACACTCCTCGACGACGGCGATCCAGCTTGCCGTCTATCACGTCCTAAAGAAACATAGGCTTATGGTAAGATACGAAGAATCAATCCCCACTCAATATCGAAACGGAATCTACTCATAATAACATTTAGTTTGAATGGAGAGGACAATGATTTAACACGTGTATATTTATCATTTTCTTGTTAGCGAAAAGAGTAATTGTGGAACCGTGAATAAAAAATCTTTAGAAACACCAAGACTTTGACTACTTTTATTGCTCTGTTAACGTATAAAGTTTTAAATGGTATACACCTACTTGTGTCTGATTAGCTGATGTTCTAGCAGAAAAGACCAGAAATTCGCAGATAAACTTCTTGTGAAGTCCATGCGTCAACGTGGCGGTGATAGTGACTGTCTTGCCGGTGCCAGTGGGTCCTACGCAGAGAACATTGTTCCAGTTCTGAATCTTGCAGCTCAGGATCGCTGCGCTGCGTACGTTGTCTAGCGTCGGAACTTCGATGTCTGAAATACGAAAATTTTGTCTCAAAACCGTCCACTTGTAGACGTAGACAAGTAATCATGTCGCTCATATGCCAAATAAATCATCCTAATAATGGCGACCTGTTTGTAATATACATATGTACATGTCATACTTGCATCGGAAATTGCTAGTCGGTAACCGACATGTACGGTCCAAGATTTGCTAACGACATGCGACATTTGCATGTCAGGATTATTAGAATCATTCACGTCATATGCTACGTATGCGTAACACTATTTTTTCTGCTCTACCATCAATATTATTACAGGTGATGTAGCATAAGAAAATATGGATTATATTAAGATGTTAACAACAAGTAGAAATAAACGAAATACTTATATTAGCGATGCTTGCCTATATTATTAAATATATTATTAGTACGTACCCGCGAATTGCCACTCGGGGTCAACGTTGTACGGTTCCAAGTTAGCCATCCAGTTGTACCAGAAAGGGGGAATTGGTTCGCCGTCTTCTGTCAAGTCAGTGAACCCTCCATCGTTCAGACTAAAAGTGGAAACGTTATTGTAATATTATTTCATAGCGATTGCTTCGATAGTCCTGTTAAATTAATATGTTCTCTTTCTTATGGCTGCGTGGGTAGGTATACAAGTATCTATGTTCTTATATCCTAGCTAGACGTCTTTGTTTTAAAGAACTTATAGAATCTGTGACAAGGACGCCTGGACCTGGACACCTGGACGCGTTGAAGGGTGCTTTAATAATTATCACTATTATGTCTGTTGGATTCAGGCGGGCGAAGCCGCGAGAAATAGCTAGTGTAGGTTAAGCTGTAAAGGCTTATGATTGTCAACCAATGATAGGCGACGAACAAAAAATATGTAGGTTAAATACTGTGAATACACTAACGTATAATCGTAGACCCTGCCTTCAGAAGGGAAAGGCGGCCTTAGCCCAGCCTCCGCGGTCGTCGTTCTTATAAAGTCGGAGAAAATCGCGCGTCCGTTGTGATCACACGTCGCGCCCACAGACCATATCACAGACCAGACCACCCATAAATGCGCTAGCCGAGCTGCATTGGAGTAGATACAATATTAATTTACACAATTCAGTAGGTACATACGAGTATGATAATTGATTATTAATTACATTAATCCATACGAACTACCATTATTTTTGTTACTTTACATTAAAACCATATTGAATTCTAAGATGTTTAATGATGATATGATGCAAGTAACAGTGAATTAACCACAATAATATGTATAGCATTAACGCTGCGCACGTTAAAGTCTATTTAAGATTAATTACTATTATCCGTCATCGAAACAACCGTGTTGTCGGAATTGTCTGTGTATTTCATTCAAGTTGTTTTTGAAAACATTCACGACACGTATTACGTTTGTGTTTTAATCATAAACAGTATGAATTGACATCTAAGTTAACGTGATATGGCTGTGAATAATCCTTTTGGTGATTATTTGATCACTTCGAAGAATGAAATCTTATTAAGGAATGAAAACAGACGAAGGACGCTCTTCCGTCCTTAGACAAACATGAAGCGCGCAAACTACAACGTTCCACCAGGAAAATCCTACGCCATCTAGCAGGCACAATAACAGGCCACTGCTCACTCAACAAACACCTTTTGAACGTTGGTATCACAGACAGCCCCTTATGTAGAGGCTGCATTGAGACCGGCTGACGTACTATTGCAACGGGCGAAGCTTCTGAACAATTCAGAAACAATTAAGGACTGCGCAATACCGGTCTTCCTACTATCTTTTTGGACGGAGCAGAGGTGTCATGAGTTACCTAACAACTCTCACTTACGCACCATGCCCCAGTTATGAGGTTAGGTGCGGCAAACACGTTAGCTAACGTCTTATTAAATCAAAATTATTTAACCCACGCATTGTAGCCAAGATTGGCGGTGGCGGTGGTGGCCTGTCATCCTTCCCTGTGAGAGGCCTCAGTCTGAAGTCCAACAACTCAAGGAACTTGAGTACCAGCGAATTGTCGATGGACGGCACGATCTCAGTGAGCTTCTCTCGGAGTAACTCGAGCGCGGGGTACAAGTATGTATTGATGAGACCGAAAAGCATCTTGCGAATGTTGTCTGCTATCTATAGGTGAAAGTTTGATATAAGACTGAAGTCATAAAAGCTTAGACACGTATAAATTATGTATGTTAGTTTGAGTAGTAGAGCCATGCTAGTTTTAGATTCACCATGAATAGTAGAGCTCGACCGCGGTGAGAACATTGTCACAAAATATTAAATTAAAGACTGCGCCGAGCGTAAGACGCGGTTGGACTGAATGACAGAGCTCAATATTTAAATCGGCGCGCGCCCGCCATAGTAAAATTGTATGAAGGATTTGAAGTGCTTCTTTGATAAATATATCTTTATTGTCAACCAATAACTTAAATATTTGGGACAGACAAATTGTAATATAACTATTTATGTTTCGTTTAAGCTGTAAAATAGGATAGATTTCTACCGTTATAATCTAAAAATCACGTAACATGAGCTTACGTTTTTGCATTTTTCGTGCAAATTTAAAACAAAAAGTGTTGATTTTATCAACTTAACTGTGACCGCCTGTTTTGGCACATTTCGCTCGGCGCAGTCTTAAGTAGCAGTGTCAGTGGTGTTGCGTTCTGTTCGTTGGGTTAACCTAATTAGCTTGTTTCACCTTTTTCTTTTCCTTCCTTGACAATACAACAAGCGACTTAATCGCCTGGTGTTCCAAACTCATATAGAAAACGGTAATTGTTTATAAAACGACCTAAGATTTAATATAGACTCAAAATAGGATTGGCCTGACTAGAAAAGTATCACCCTCCTATAGAAGTGACAGCTAATATCTAAGATATCCTAGTCTTTGCTGGAAGACACAAGCGTGAGGACTTGCAGTGAGTGAGATGGATAAAGCTCTATAGTGACAAGATGTGCTATCAGCAGGTAAACCAGATGTACTTGCCTCTAACGCGGCTCTTTATAGCATCGATACGGCACGACTGATGCGTTCCAAGTAAGACATATCCATCGGAATTCCTCTTCCCAAATTGGATATAGCCTTTTCAAGTTAAAGTTCCCTTCCCAATTAGGAGATATCTTTGCCAAATTGGACATATACTTCCAACGTTAAATTTACCCTATTTACGTTGGACATATTACCCTTCCGAAGTTGGACATACTATAATATATAAGCTGGATATATACTCACCGGTGGCAAATTGCTCTTCATCCAAGCATTAACTAGCGGTGGTAGGCCTACTACCTTGTTGTCTAAGTACACCATACCACAGCGAGACACTGTGGCTGGAGAGGCCACAGCCAAGTCAGCTACTTCAAAGATCATACGTTGACGGTCAGTCAACTTCATGATTTCACCGCTTGAGAGACACAGTTTCTTATTGTCGTCCAGCACCTGGCATAATAAATAGTCTTAAACTTTAATCCAGATATGATATCACGACTTCGCTAATAAAAACAGTCCGGCTGTAAAATTATATATACATACTGCAGAAATAAAGAATCAATAACATTGCGCTATGTTCCTGCAAGTTATAGAAACCAGAACTTAATAAGAAAGCGCTGGGCTATCAGATCCGATTTAGTGTAAATCGAAATTAATTAATTTAATATTAAAACATACTTACTTATATATAACTATAGTGACAAAAAATTAAATATTAGTAAATGCAAAACATCTCAATCCTAACTAATATCCAAACTAAATGAGTTTGTTTGTTTGTTACGCTTGTACGCCTTAACTACTCGACCAATCATAATAAAATTTCGCATACACTTTGTCTAGGGTACATGAAAGGAAAAATACTACCTTTTATCCAGAAAAGATGTCCTGTTTCCGAGATATAGAAATTTATTGACAAAATCTACATTAACGCAAGCAGGGTCACGGGCAAAATCTAGTATATTTAGAATGTAGAATATACGCTTTTCCTTGCTGTTTTAAGTCATTAGAAACCGTAATAAATTACTGTTAAAGCTTTCTAAACCCTTTAAAAAATGTTTTCATGTCTCAGCAGTATTCATCTCAGGAAGACGTCCTTTGTGAATATGGTAATAACCCAGTAGAATATTAGAACTTAATATTTACTTCTGCAGTTTACGGAAACAGTTCAAACTCACAGTGTTCATGTTTTCGATCCACACAGCGTCCACGGGCCCGTCAAACACATACCAGCGCTTGTCCATATCTTCAACAGCTATACCAGCGCGCACCAAGCTTGATAGGATTCCGTCCGTCCTGCACAATAACATTAATAAGGGCCTAGCCTATAATCTGTAAATATACTCTCCGGATAGCCAAGCCGAAGTGGCAGTGGTTAGGGCTCATAGCGCGCCGAACCAATGCATAATGATAGAAAGTTTCTGGAGTGGCGGCCACGCACCGGAAGACGCAGCAGAGGAAGGGCCTACACGAGGTGGACTGACGATCTGGTATGACCTGATCGCGGAAAGTGGTTGGATGTGGGCGGCCAGAGATCGATCTGTTTGGAAAAGCTTGCTGGAGGTTTATATTCAGCAGTGGACGTGTTTCGACTGATATAAAGATGAAATCTAGTTGTATGACTTTAGACATTATCCAATAGGGAAAACATGTCTATTGTATGTATGTATCCTGTGTGTTCTCCTTATTGCTAAAACTTTAATCATATTGAAGACGTGCAATATTTACTAATGGATTTGGAGTTAGAACGTCTCGCAATAGAAAATCTATTGTTCACGGACAACTTGTGATCGTTGCGTCGCTCGTCATCTTCAGAACATAACTCATGTATGTCTGTAGTATACATAAGTATACTATTATGCATGCATATTCAAATAATAATACTGAACAGCTTAGCTCAAACAGAAATTCACTGTTGAAATTAACGCCAAAGATTCTTTAGTTTTCTATAATCTTTCTTAATTATTCATACGAGTAAATCATTGAGTGGAAATGAGGTTGAGTCTGGTCGCCCAATAGTTAGAATATCGCATTGACTGCCTTTAACCTATAGTTAACCAGATAGTTGAAAACCAATTGTATCTAGCCGCCGGTGTACCGCTATTTTCCAATAGGTAGGACTGATATAAGTATAAATATTTGCAAAACTACCGATTGTTACTGTGACCAGTGCTGACCAAGGCAGGTATGTCTCTTTTAAATTCTACTATTTTAGGATGATGGAAAACGATAACTCCAGCCAAAAATCTATACGTTAAAATCAGGCCGTTAACTTTAGGTTTCCTTGCAATACACTACCAACTGCTAAGGACCCAAAAAAAAGAATTAAAATAAAATACCTTAATGTGCTGATAGACTTGATCATTCACTGGAATGAGCATTCTAGCAAATATTACAGAAAAATTAACTGTTTAGTGAGCATTCTAGCGAAAGGACAGTAAATTTGCTTTGAGCATTTTGCTGAGCCCGAGCCATTCTGTCATTGTACTTGAGAATATTTTTTTAACGAGCATTGACGAGAGCGTTTGCTAGAATGATCGTGAAAATGATCGTGCCGATGTTTAACTCTATGCTTAGCTCTGTTCGTTGTTCAGTTCAACAATCTAAAAAAGCGAATGTTCGATGTTCTGTTACAAATGAATGGTCAAGTCTATCAGCACCTTTACGTGTTCAAAAGCACAAGAAAATGTTACGTTTGCTAGTTAAAGGCACTTACCATTCGTGTGTCTGAAGGTCAAACTCTCCGTATAGCTGTCCCATGGTGATAGACTTGGGGTTCACGACGTATGTGTGCACTGGGGTGAACGGGAACCCATCCGGAGCAAGCTTGCCTTTGATCGCCGTTAGCGCGTCTCGAAGTACCTCGTAACACTAAAGCCCAAAATTGAAATGTTCGGAATATGAATCCTCTGTGTTACAGTGGCGTCAGTGGATGCGTACGATGACTGAGGTCTTGATTCCTTTTCCAGGTTAGTCCAAACGTTAGTGTATTTCACTAGCTCGTGCTTGTACAATACTATAACGTCATGTCAGTTACGAAGGAACTGTGTCCGATAAATATCAGTAAGCTCGCCACCCTACGCGGTGGGACCTTAAACCTTAGCCAGTGAAAAGTTGATGTAGTACACTACTGCTTAAATACCCTCTCGAGGACCAATAGAACATTTTTATCTATTGAAGACCTTCAACAAAGTTGAAACACAGAAAACTTCAAGATATGAACACAGAAAACTTCAAGGTATGTTAGGCAATTGGACATAAAACAAATCAATACCAAATATAAGTGCAACATGATGATAAAACGTATACATAAGCTTACTTTAGTTTTACCAGCGCCCGCCGGTCCGACCAACATCAAGCCATGCCTCACCACCGTCGTCTCATATAATTGTATCACTTTAAATATGAACGCTGCAAACAAAACATACATCTATCAAATTTTATTTTAGGCAAGCTTCTGCCAGCGGCCTCTCCTACGTGAACACATACTGTGTTTAAAAATTTACACAATGATATGAGGACCTACGAGAGTTTTTTTCTAAAGTGAAATAACACACTTTCTGAGTCACTAGTTCGGTAGGTGCAGGAGTGTTGTATTTAGATAATACAGGAAAACAATTTTACAAACTTCAAAATTTAATTTTAAATAGGCTAGTCTCTATTCACTAATCACACTAATCATCTTAAGTTTTGTTATTACCCTTTCAACATTATACTGTTTGTGTGTATAAAATAGAAATTAATGATTAAATAACATATATACATAACATATATATTACGGACAGAGTGAGAGAGAGGCGATATTTTACTGTTACGTATCGGAATGGTGGTTAGATTTAAATGGCAACTATTCGACAAAAATGTATATTTCAGCTTCCTAACTGTCACACAACTGAATAAACATTGTTCACAGTAATCTTGCGCTTTCATTTTTACTAAGCGTTCAAATATCCGATGTCCGCTTCGTATTCAGAAAGAACTAAATGCTTTAAGAGCGCGAGCGTTTATTTACTTGAAGACAATAAAACAAAAAGGATTATTATAGCAAAAGTAAACAGCTTTCAGGCAAATCTCAGGCAGAGGTCAAGTCTGAATTTTTCATCCAAGTGAAAAAATTAAGACGATATTTTTTTAGTATATAAAATAAATCATGATGATTTATTTTATGAGCATTTTGCATGCTTGGACCATATGAATGTTCAGCTGACAAACCGTGTCTCCACTTTGCCAACTAATTTCATTCAGATATCCTAGGTTAGGAATTGAATATTTTATTAAGCCCCATAAGTACCAATTTTATCCAATTAATTAAGTCGCTTCACTAAAAAGAAAAATAGCTAACACGTAACATTTGTATTGTGGTGACTCCGCATAGACGAAGAAGTTCCGCTTCATTTAACAGATGGCGACACAATCGCGCTTAACACGACGTCATACTATTCTGCATCGGACAAATGAAGTTTACACAGCGACTAAGTATATATACAAGCTCCCGACATCAATCGTCGGGCCGCGGCCCGCCAGGCACGTGCTGGAGGGACATCACACCCTGTTCCTCCACAGTATTATAGTAAAATATTTTATTCTGATTTTAGTTATTTAAAAACGAAATCACTAATAAATAGTTGATAATGTTTGTAGAAAATTTGAGTAATGTTTTGAATAGATTATATTATTATTAGTTTGATATTATACGAAATCATTGTTGATTATCGTTCTTTTTAAAAAATATATATATATATACATATATACGAGTTATATGGTAAGACTAGCTGCTACCCGCGACTACGTCCGCGTGGAATTTAACAAAAAGTGTTTGTTAGTTCGCGGACATTTTTTCTTAACAAGCTTATCTTTGTATTACACGCGGACAAGTTCGCGGGGAAACGTTAGGAACACAGATAGCACTTTTATTTTTAATCTCTCGTATATTTTAATGGTTAGTGTGGTCGGCAAAATGTTATTGTTCTTTTCTGTAAGGTTATTTTCAGTAGCAGTACTGAGCCTGCCAATATAGTAGAATGACCTAAAGACATCCGACTGGGCAAAAATAGGAAATCACAGGCAAATATCGTTAATTTGTGTTCATCCGGAAGTTTTGTAAAGGTTTATGCCACCAAGGTCACATTTATGTAATAATTAATAGATTTTACTTTTGAAAATATAAATATTTGATGAAAAAACAAGATTTTTTAATATATTGTCTTACATTTTCGCGAATGTTATACATTGAAATAAACAATTTTAAAGACAATCATTACATAATTGTGAAACTAAACTAATATTGTTAAACACTTCTACTAGTTTCTGTTTACTTCTATTTAAGCTAATTAAATTATAAAAAACTATGTAGCTTTAGACAGCAGCCATTATTTTTCATTAGTCTCTCCGTGAATATCGCTTCCGAAAAGAAACCAAAACATCTAGTCGAAGATCCGGCTGCAAGATTGCTACATGAATCGAGTATGTAATAAAAATCTAACTTTTATGTATAATTATAAATAGGGGAATATATTTTTACCAAGGTGCCAATGTGCAAGTATTTTAATTAAAATAATATTAATTGACTTTTTGCCAAAAAGGACATTACATTCACGTATTTATAAAATAAAGTACAATCCACTGCACAGTAATATAATGTACAGAACTTGAAAAGTTATGGTTGCAGTTGCGCACTCGGCCGCAACCTATTCGCTGCCAGGTGTAAATAGGTAACACTTTGTTACATTTATACGTTCATGACGTATATTCATCATTTATATCTTAAAGTGAAGCTATTTTTTTTGTCCATGATAAAATATCTCTGCTTATGTAAAAGTGGCCGCAAGTAAGGGTTTCTAGCCGTTAAAGATAGATTAAAGTGAAAGAGAGTCATCGCGTTTCATCGGTCGTCAGACGAGGATGGCGATTGCCAGCTGTGCGTGTTTTTAAAGCCAGTGCGCATGCGTCAGAAGCAGGTGTTCTTAACGAGGCATATTTTTTTTTATAATTGGAAAGTAATTCTTGATACCATATGAAAATCAGCTTTGAACTTAAAGATATATCGGCTACAAATGAAATACAAGTTAACTTACAATGAAGATCATCGTAGCCTCTCTTGATGAGCATGTTCCTTATCGATTGCTCCATGATACCGTAGTCCACGATCGGTATCTCCACGCGTGGAAACAAATCCGATATAATACCTACAAAATAAACAAGAGAGTTCGCAACATATTCCAATAAAAATTCCCTGCGAACTGACCCATTACTGGGCACGGGCCTTTTCTTAATGTGAGAAGATTTAGACCATTTTCCAACACGCTAGTCCAGTGCGAGTAACCAGACTTCATACATCTGCGAAAGCATTATGGAGAATTTTTCGACGTAATGTTTCCTCACGAAGTTTTCCTTATTGTTGCATGCCTTAAGTATTCCGCTTCCATGAGCTACCCTTATTGCTAAAATGCCACACTATTTTCTTAGCTATTTTTCTTTCTAAATGATGCTCTTAAATTCTTCCTATCAATGCAACTAGGTTGCCTAACGTTAACTAATATTTATTAAGCCCGACCAGATAACGTATTTCTATAGTTAATATTATTATTAACGTATTTCTAAAGTATCATATAATTCAGGTCAAGTGAGTTATTAGCGCACAAACGATAGTTCAAATTCATAAGTAAATTTTCGTTACCGATAATAATTCAAACAAAAATCGAATATTGCAATTACACGCAAAATATCATACGTTTTTCTTTAGTTCAATTTCCAAAATAAAGGATGATGACCGAATTTGTGTGAGATCCGTTCCCCCCTCCAACAGATCTTTCGTAGGTGTTAGTAGATTCTTAAGGATCTATAAAAAGACTAGCAACCAGTTTTAAATCCAAACTCCATGGGGTTTAAAAATAAAATAAAATTAAAAAATCGTTTTAATTTTTTTACTTCCAATTCGTTACAAACATGTTATAAAATTAAAATAACAAAGGCTCTTATGAAGCGTATATATGTACATACACTGAACGCCGTACGACGCCCAACTTTGTAAATCCAATTGTTGTGCTACTTACATATTGTTACGTGCTGGGTTCGAGGGATAAGTATGTAAACAATGTTACCGACTAAAACACGTTTTCTTCTAACACACAATTAAACTTAAAACACAACAGTCACTACACTACACGTTTCCAATATAACTAGCTTTAAACTCTGTAGTATTTTCGCTTCCGTTCGCTCCGATTTATACTTGACCGCTTATGATTGTAAACAGACTCGGCAAGCGCTGGCCTTGCCCTTTTATACGCGGTTAAAGCGTTTCTGGAGATTTCTAGAAACGCCATACCCGGTATGTAAAGAGTACGAAGCTTCGATAATGTGCCTGCGTTCTCTCTACTCTCCGCGTATCGACAAGCTACGTAGTTCCGTAAGACTTTAATAGATGGCGCTGTAATAAAGCATTAGACGGAACTGCCGAGTCTTCCCCACAGTGCCGATAGATGGCACTGGCTTTAACACTGCCCCCCTCTTAGACATGTTCGTCCCGAACATTGTTGGATCTGTGGTAGCGTGGCAGTCGATCCACATGAACGATCCTTGGTGTGCCTCGTGGTCCTTTCTGGATCCGGTTGGTGACGTCATTCATCTTAGTGACTATGCGATAGGTTCCATCCCATTTTGCCTGCAACTTAGGAGATTTTCCTTTGTTTCGTACCAGATTATGTAACCACACCAGTGATCCTTCCTCGAAGCCTTTATTGTTCGCCTTCCGATCGTAGCGGGTCTTCATCCTCTCAGACATCTGTTGACCGGTCTCTCTCTACGACTAGTCCAGTTTATGATATAGCGTTCCCCTACACCAACCATTAAGGTTACATTAGGTGGAGCCGCTGTACCTTCCAGTGCCCGAGAGCACCTTCCGGGACCAGTTATAGACAGGCCTTGTCCCCAAACCTCGACTTCTCCACCCCAACCTCAGAGATCCGGTTTTCTTAAGCGAGCTACCTCGTGCCCAGGTGACACTACATATTTTCCAGATAGGTACCGGAGCCCTCCCGCAACTCTGGGAGTTGCTAACGATAACCTCGCTGAAGCCAACGGAGAAGCCGCCTCCCATATCTCCAGTATGGTACCGGAGCTGTGTAAGGCACGCTCACTTCCCGACGTACATCCGTACGCCTACCCAAATAGGCCTACAAGCCGGGTGTGGCCCGAGTAGTACTCCAGTTGGAATACTTGGACAGGTATTTGAGTACCAACACGAGGATATGAACACTTCAGTGGACTCGAGTACTTTTTGAATCGAACTTTGTAGTTTGCTTTTGGCGAATCATCAAAATCCTAATATTTCATCACAAATCATGTATGAACGGAAAGTATATGGAAATAATAACATAATATTTATAATAAGTCATTTAATCATCACACTCCAGTACACTCATGCTATAACTCTTACTTGCTGAGCTGGCAAGCTCCCGAGATGCGTTGCGGCAGTGAAACCACACTGCCACTTCGCTAAAGACAACTCCGAGCCTCATGCGACCGACTGGTTCACACTAGCCGCGCCTGAGTCCGACGCTCGAACGCCACGTGCTTGCCGAGCAACGAACATGTCGTCCTCAGCGGCTAACTACATACCCCTGCGAGTCCAACACCAATGTCAGGCACCGCGCACTCTAATCAGCGGTCGACAGAACACGCCTTTCGAGGTGCAGTGGGCTTCCTGACACCGCAGTACCCTAGTCCAAAGGGAGAGACCCCTAGTTCTTCCCCCGAAACCCTATCTACTCGGGTCCTGAAGATAGGGACAATCTGTTGACCGGTCTGTCTGATGTGCTTGTATATATCATTCATTCTGTTGCGCAGATCATTCGCATAAACTGTTATGCTGCGTGGAGATTCATGTGGGATGCCGGTGATCAGGTCTGCAGGTAATCGTAGTTCTCTTCCGAAGTTATCAAAAGCAGGTGTTACTGATGTGCTTTCGTGAACGGCAATACGGTATGACAAGAGAAACGGTTGAATGTGTTTGCCCCAAACCCTTTGTTTGCTTTCTACAACTTTCGCCAGATATCTTTCCAGATAATGGTTAAATCGTACAAAAATGCCGTCTGATGGCGGATGATAAGCGGTCTTCCTTGTTTTGTGGGTACCCATCACACGACAAGTCTCCTTAAATACTTCAGACTCGAAGTTTCTACCTTAGTCACTGTGGATTTCTAAGGCAACCCCGAAACGACAAAAGACTTCGTCGACTAGTTTGTCGGCCACCGTGAAGTAATCCATGACCACCAAGAAAAGAAGAAAGAAAGAAAATTAATTTATTTGACAAAGAAAAAATACGACCTAGTTCAGCATATGCCAGGCTAGATCCCTTTGGTGACTGCACGGATGCTAATAACAATTCCCATAAATTACAATGATAATTAAAAAATAACATTAAATTTCTAACATTAATAATTAACAAAAAGGAATTCAAATATACATAAAATCATAAAAATGTCAAAACATAAAAAATATAATAATAATAATAAAAACGACATAGTAACAACAACATAAGCAACAAATTTTAACGCTAAATTAAAATAGTAATAAAATAATATGATTAAGAAATTAATGGCATTGGATAAGAATTGAATTTTTCATATTAAAATTAAAAATAGATTATATCAGAACAAGGTTTCAACTAGTTATAATCTAATAAAATAGGAAATAATATATATAAAAAGAAAAAGTATATAATATAATACAGTATACAGGGTGATTTTGAAATCGTGTAATTCCTTTTAACCACGCATTCTACTGGTGATATAGAATAACCCTGACAATATTTTTCTTTTTTCATTTCATTTCATTTCATTTATTTACTTGCGAACATGGGTACATAAATGTTGATATAATAGGCGGTAGGTTTCTTCCACATTCAGCCGTTTGGCGTGCAAATACAGTAATTAGGTATTCATGCATTAATTATACAAAATCAAACATAACAAAATTTGATTAGGGTTTTCTGTGTACTACGATCGTTTTTTTTATAATAATGTTGAATAAATGAAAATAATAAAGTGTCAAAGTTCAAATTAATTAACAAATGTCAGGATTGTTACATGTCAAAAATTATAAGTTGTCAATTCCGCTTATCTACCTATGTCATTAGTAATATAATAAATAAAAAATATAACAATGTCACTATTAATGATAATGTTAAATTTTATACAAATTCAAAATAATAGGGGAAATTAATAACTTTTATTACGTGTGCAAATGTATAGACCTAGGAAATGCTCTTATCTTCTAAAAATTCTCGAAGTGAATAATAACATTTCGTTATGAGCAATTTTTGAAGATCCCGTTTGAAAATCTGTATATTTTCAGCGTTCTTTATGGATTTTGGTATATGGTTATAGATACGTGGAGCAGTGCAGAAAAAACTTTTGTGCATCAATGCAGTTTTGCTTGCCACAACACATAATTTGTCAACGTGACGTACCCGTGATCTTTTTTCAAATAAGTGCATATTTTGTCTGACAAACATGGCACACTCCAAAATGTAAATGCAGGGCAAAGTCATTAGTTTATGTTCTGTAAAGTAAGATTTACAGCTATCGGGCAGTTTGATGTTAAATATAGTCCTAATGCATCGTTTCTGTGATTTAAATGCTAGTTATAATAATAATAATAATAATAATAATAAGATAATAAGATTTATTTTCTTAACTTGGCACAGAAATACAATAACAGCGTCACAAACACGATGTTTAGTATTTACGATAAACTCTGGTACCCAGAATAAGATTCAACTTGTGTTTAGGGTACCAGCGTTCTCGCGCACACTTTAAACACATTGGGTGAGTAGTACTCGTAAGACGAACACAGTGTTAATTAAGAAAATACTAAAAAAGAATAGACAAACAATAATATAAAATATAAAATTTAAAGCTACTACTTAGTTTCTAACATTTTATTTTACTACTGTAACCTCTTATGTGTGTGTGTGTGTATGTGTGTGTGTGTGCGTGCGCGCGCGTGTGTGTACGTGCGGGCGTGCGTGCGTGTGTGTGCGTGCGTGCGTGTGTGTGTGTGCGTGCGTGTGTGTGTGTGTGTGTGTGTGTGCGCGCGTGTGTGTGTGAGTGCGTGCATGCGTGCATGTGCGTGTGCGTGTGCGAGCGTGCGTAATTTATAAGTTCAGTCTTATGATCCACATCGTAATAAATCCTCTGTCTTTCTATAATCCAGTGCCAACAACCATTGACACATAGGCGCAATGGCACAGACCTTATTAATCTTATTGTACAGATTATTAGATAAGTAAGTATAATTACGCTGTGCAAGATTAGTTCTACATTTTTGTTGCGCTGGACATACATTAAAGTATCTGCGTTTGTTGTTTGTTTTTGAGTCATGCGGTAATGCAGTCGGATGCTTACGGAGGATGGTACTGAGAACAAAGAGCTGTCTCACCGTCAGAACTTGACACTCACTGTAGAGGGCCGAGGTAGGGTATCGGAAAGGCTTTGAGGTCATGACTTTGAGGACCGCTCTTTGTGCTCGCTCCAAAGAGAGAAGGGAGGTTTTAGGTGCACCACCCCATACGACAATGCAGTAACTGATGATGGATTGACACAATGCAAAATAAACAGTTTTAATAGTCTCAAGATCAGCAGAGCACCTCAGTTTTTTAAAAATGAACATACACTTGCGAACCCGACTTATAAGCTTATTGATATGGGGCTTCCAGCTTAAAGAACTATCTATATAAACACCAAGATATTTAACATTGTCCGACCTAGCTATTTGTGGACAGTCACATTGTGAAGAGGATTGACCGAGAGAGCAAGTATGGGCTTTAAGTGTCATAGCATCAGCGGGAGCAAGATTATTGGAGCGTAACGAGAAAGGTAAGTAGACCGTTTTATCTATATTTAGGGTTAGAACATTATCTGATAGCCATTTCATCACTGATCTGAGAGCATGTTCTGCGTGTTTCATAGTTTCAGGCCAGTTTCTACCATGAACAACCAGTGCTGTATCATCTGCATAAGTAAATATTGAGCAATAAGGTATGGACATATTGCATAGATTATTGATATAAATTAGGAAAAGAGTTGGGCCCAAAATTGAACCTTGGGGAACGCCATAGTTTAACGTTACAGTGTCACTAATAACGCCATTAATTTTTACGCACTGAGTTCTATCTCTTAGATAGTCTTGGAAGATTTTAAGAGTGTCTCCACGTATGCCAGTGACTTCCAACTTGCGTAAGAGGAGTGGAACAGACACAGTGTCAAATGCCTTAGAAAGGTCTAGAAAGATAGCAAGACATTTCAGTTTAGCATCTAATTTTGCTACAGTATCATTTACCAAGGCAGCAACTGCATCCTCAGTCGATCTGCCACCTCTAAAACCATACTGATTATTACTTAGGATTTTATAAGTCTCAAGAAAACTAACTAATCTGTTGTTCAGAATTTTTTCCAGTATCTTAGACATTGCAGGCAGAACTGAGATAGGCCTATAGTTATTGACGCTGTGTCTGTCACCACTCTTAAAAATGGGATGGACTATTGCCTTCTTAAAGGCTTTAGGAAAACAGCCTGTTGAAAGTGAGAGATTGCAAATGTGAACAATGACCGGCACAAGGACAGGTAGACAAGACTTCAATAGCCTCGGTGATATACCGTCCCAGCCCACGGCAGCATCCGCTCTTAATCCAAGGATCAGATTAGTGACTTCCACTTCATCAGTGGGAAGGAGAACTAGTGAGTTACATGTCACCGAGTCAAAGCAATTTTCAGGTTGTTTCAGGCTGTTCGTGCTGTTTAGGAATATTTCAGCTAGTGTCTCGCCCACACTTGCAAAAAACTCGTTGACAGCATTAACCGAAGTTGACTGTAATAATTCGTTCGGAGAGATAGTATTGACACCAGTCCCGGTAACACTTCTAATAATCTGCCATGTAGCTTTAGGGTTATTTTTAGCCTTGTGGAATTGTTCTTTTTCGTAAGCTGTTTTAATGTTTTTGAGAAGCTTATTGCAAAAGTTTCGATATCTTATATACGTGACTTTAACGGTATAGTTATCAGGGTCCTTCTTCAGAGTACGTGCCATATTATCCCTATTTCGGATACACCTCAACAATCCATTGGTGATCCAGGGCTTAAGAATTCTTCGTTTGGAAGGTATATGCACCGATTTAATGTGCCTGGTGATAATTAAACTAATAGTAGAAACCAAAGACTCTGTGGCAACGTTAGCGTCCTGTGTACCCATTATACCAATAAAATCGAAAGATAATATGTCGGCTACTACAGCCGAGTAATCAACAATGTTACGCTTACATTTAGATGCAGTTAAAGGCTTTACGTGTTCAATGTTAATAATTGTTGGTCTATGGTCGGTAATATAAGTGTCGACGATCAAAGTCGTAGTTTTAAGATCAGACTTAATCATTACATGGTCAATGCACGAATTACCACGAGTAGGCAGAAGATGTGCAGGTAGAAGACCATGTGTAGCAGTAAGGTTTAAGTACTGATTGGCAGATTGGCATGTGACATTTGGAGTAATATCGATATTAATGTCCCCCATAATAACTATATTTTTTAGGGTTGACATTTGAGTAAGAATGAAGTCTAGTCCATCAATAAAATTATCAACATTCCGGTTAGAGGGAGAACGATATAGCGCTATAAGTAAAGTATTATGAAACTTTAAATTACATAATAAACAGCTAGCATCAGACATCGAAGGTTCTGTAACACAATGAGGTAAATCTGATTTTATGTATATAATAATTCCATCATTTTGGTTTTTGATCTTAGTCGTATGATAAGACACGTACCCATCCAATAATGGAACTGCTGAAACACTTAACCAACACTCGGACAATATTAAAATATCAAAAGAAATATCAATACTGACAAGGAACGCCTGAAAGCAATGAAAATTACGGTTCACACTACGTATATTAAGATGTATTATGTTGAGCGACTTTAAATTGTTTTTAATGAAACTCTTACATGCCTCCGGTTCACAAATATATGAATCTCTTTTACCAAAGGAATCAAAGTCATCTAAGCTATCGATGTCGAACATTGAATAATAATAGTAAGTGCACATTGTTTGCAACCATGATGTGGAAACTGTAATAATGAACTTTAATTATAACAAGTAACCCGTATTTATAACTGTAAATCAATAAATGTAATGTAAATGTAAAGTGTGAGACATAAATGTAAATTTTTGTATTTGTATTTTTAAGTGTAAAGTGTGAAATTAAGGTGGACTTAATAATTTTAAGTAAGAAAAGCATTCTAGTTTGATTTTGCAAAAAAGAAATCAATACATGAGTATTGTCAGCATAAAGGTTTTTATTTGTTTCAAGTTTTATGTACTTGAAACAATATATTTGTATGGTGTAGAGGCTTATACATATAAATTTGTTATCATAAAGAAGTATTATTGTAGTGATAATAACATAGAAAGGAATAATTCTATTACAGATAATATTTAAAGCAAATAAATAGTAAACAACTAATTTATGTAAATGTTGTGGATATAACTGTGAGATTTTAAGATTACATACCAAACAGTAATGAGTAGCCTTACACTTGTTGTTTAGGTACAAGTAGTTTATTGAGACAGGAAGCGGATTTAACGATGACACAGTCCATGCCCTCTCGTTCTCGCAGTAAAATTTTCCCATTTTGAGTCCAACAAAAATTGTAATTGTTTTTTTTCGCAAATGCCCGAGCCTCGAAAAACAATTGTCGCAAGGAGCGAGGCATGTGTGCAGCAACATATATCGGCTTCACTTCCCCAGGGATACCAATGTGTCCTGTATTTAGTTTTTCCGTAGTGGGCACACCCTTGTTGAAAGTCCGGCAGGCGTCCAGAACCTGATTTTTTGAGGGGACAGTCAGGAACTCAGCAATTATAGGTCTATTGGAGCCTTTCTGGCCAGGCAGACGATAAACATCACGTAGCTGGGGGGGTAAGCTCGACGGCTGAATAATAGCACATGTTTTTTGGACAATCGAAGTCAGGTCACAATTGGTCTCCCTATCATTTGCCGGGACATTCCTAATCTCTATGGAGGATGAACGCGAGCTGAGTTGTAAATCAATCACTTTCTTTTCCAGGTCCATTATGTAATTGCGTTGTTCGATATTTTCATTTTCTAATTTTTGCATTGACTTCTTTAGAGAATCATAGTCGGCGCTCAAGAATTCAATTGACTTTAACACATCAGCATTAGATTTCTTGATGTCCGCATTTTGAAGCATAATTGCAGTAATTTCTGATGATAAATTCTCAAGCAAAGCCTCTTGCTCATTTTTCCACGAGGTAAGCATCTTCATTACTTTTTCCTCGAAGGTCTTTAGTTCACATTCTGGAGAGAAGTCTGGACGTAAGCGCTTTGTTCGTGAAGTTATATTTGAAATTTCTGGCTCGTTATATACTTCCGGAGTTGAGAAGTCGGGTTGGGGATTCATCTCACGCGCAGGAGTAGCTGGAGGCGAGCGCTCAACCCTTGGCATGTTTGATGTAGTTGTTTATAACTTCTAATAAACGCTTAAAGCACGGCGCGAAGGCGGCACTAACTAGATGCCAGTCTGTTGAGTTTCCCCAGAACACGATTCCATACCGCAGCGTTGATGTTACCATACCATGATATGCTGTTATCATTGTAGATATGTTTGAAGTATTTCTTAGTTTATATAGGCAATATGCATACTGACTTACTTTCGAGCAAATATATTCTATATGCGCTTTCCAGTTCAGTTTGTTGTCTATTTGCAACCCTAAGAATTTTGTAGTTTCATTTTCTACAAATGTATGACCGTTATAATTAATGTTTAACCTACAAGTTGACATTTTATCTCGTTGCTTGAAATCTATAAATTTGGTTTTATCTAAGTTAATTTTAAGGTTATTTGATTGCAACCATTGTATAATTAATGAAATAGAATTATTAATGTCAGATTCAAGTGATGTCAAAGATTTATTGGTAATAAATATAGTGCTATCATCAGCAAACAATGTCATATCGTAATTTGATCGCTGTGGTATGTCATTTATATAAATAATAAAAAGTAGAGGACCCATCCACTGCCCTGTGGGACACCAAATTTTACAGTTCTCACGTCTGACCTGTGAACTAATTCAGATTTTGACAGAAGACATATGTTCGAAATTTCAGTAATTTGCTGTCTATTGGACAAGTAAGATTTTATCAATTCATGTGCGTTACCCCTTATTCCAAATCGATATAGTTTATCTAATAAAATGTCGTGCTTTACACAGTCAAAAGCCTTAGACATGTCCATGAACATGCCCATTGCTGGTTGTCCTTGGTCCATACTTGTTGTGACAGATTTTAGAAGATTGTATATAGCCATATTAATATTTTTGTCCTTGCGGAAGCCGTATTGTTCTGGAACTAATAGCTTCTCTTTCTCAAGGTAAAAGTATTATATAGTTAAGAATGATTGCCCTATTTACCTTATTTTCCATATTAGTCTTTTATGATGTTATTAATTAATCTTACCGTTGAATTATAATTGTACTTTTTTTTTTTTTATGTCTATCACAATACGTTTTTTTTATTTTTATATAATTGTTCTATTACCATTTAATTGTATCTACACTATAATTTTGTACTCGGTTCAAAACCGCTCTATGTAAAAATTGCATTTGGATGAATCCAGCAATTTCCCGCAGGACAGGCTTAGCCTAGTGCGGGGAATTTAATTGATTCGGAAAAATTTTAACAATGTAAACAATTCTTGAATTTTAAAACCTGTTCTGTATTATTTGTAATTTTAATGGCAATAAATATTATTATTATTATTATATATTCTATTATGTATGAATCTTTCAAATATTTTCGCAAATATCGGTATTAGAGCAATTGGCCTATAGTTTTCTAATACTAATCTATTTCCTGACTTAAATAAGGGCTTCACAATGGTAGTTTTTAATATATTTGGAAAAACACCGTTTTCAATACACATATTAATCAAATGGGATAGAATTGGAGAAATAATATTGCCCACGTCTTTTATTACAGATGTTATAATACCATCGTAACCAGCGCTGTTTGTGTTTTTTAATGATTTAATAATGCAACATATTTCCTGGGGGGTGGTAGGAGCGATAAAAATCGAATTACAGTTATGATTTAATTGAATTTTGTATTTATCTAAGGATTGATTATTTACTATGTCAATATAATAATTATTAAATGCATTACAAATACTTTTGGGGTCATTAATTAGTATGTCATTATTGCTCTTAATACTACTTATACCTATTCTTGGTTGCTTTTCCTTTGTGTTATTTATAACGTGCCATGTAGCCTTTGTTTTGTTTTCGGATGATTTGATGTAGTGATCATTTTTACTTTTTTGTGTTAGACGTATTATCTTTCTTAATCGCGTTGAATAGGATTTAAATTTTCTTTTGTTTGTTTCTGTCCGATTCCTTCTATATTGCCACATCATTGTACATTTCCTCAAACTGCATAGTTTTAGTCCTCTTGTAATCCAATTGACTTTTCTTAATTAGAATAATGGTTTCGGCAAAATTAGAGTACAGATTTTTTTCATGAAATGATTTCAAATAGTCATATTTTAACCACCTGACACAATCTTAATATTTTACTAATTTAAAAATATTAACATAACAATAACTGATGTCGTAAATAATAAGGGGCAATAAAAAGGACCGCCCGTTATTATTTACGACATTAATTATTAATATGTTTTTTTATTTTAATTAGAAACAAAATAAAATTGCCTCGGTTGGTTAACATATGACTATCTGACACCATATCACGAAAAAAATGGAACAATAATTTAAAAAAAAAATAATTCTAATTAAATAAAAATATGGTAAGGGTTATTCTATATCACCAGTAGAATGCGTGGTTAAAAGGAATTACACGATTTCAAAATCACCCTGTATAATATAGTTTATAATAATATGCAAATTATAATTTATAGTTGATTATTCCAGATCTCAAATAAAAGAAGCATTCAGAATGGCATTATCCAGTTTCCGCTGCGCCTCCATGAGGAACTGTCTTAATCGGCTTCTAAAAGTCTTTATTGACCGGAGGTTACGTAGTGGTGGAGGTATATTGTTCCAGCACTTGGACGCAGCGTAACGGAAGCTTCCTCTAAATGCTTCTGACCTATGAGGTTTAATAGATAATTGCTTAGAACACTGCCTATTTGAACGTTCTCTGTCACCACCAACCCAAATAAGCTTCTCGTACAAATAGCCAGGTTGTTTCAATTTAATGACACCAAACAACAGGCAAGCCAAATGTAATTTACGCCTGAACTTCATTTTTAGAATAAAATTTTTATTCAAGATCGGAGTGATATGGGCCCTGAATGGGACTGTGTAGCAAAAAGGAACGCATGCGTTCTGCACTCGCTGCACCTGTCGGTCAGTACGCGCCAGCAGCCGAGAGCCGTAAACTGAATCGCAATAATTAAGCTTGCTCAAAACTAATGATTCAACCAACTGAACGCGTAATTCTTCTGACAGATAAGGTCGAATTTTATACAGAATCTTTAGTCGAAAGAAACAATTTTTAACTGATTCCGCTATATGCTTTTCAAATCGAAGACCTGTATACATATTCATGCCAAGTTTCGGGCTTCATATACCTGCTCTAATGGAAGTACTTGTTCCCACTTAGGCTTTCAGGAAACGGTCCAGCAACATCTAATGCTATACTTTCCCACGGGGCTCCAACATGGTACTCCTTTAATGCACCCCTGCTGGGAGTGTGTGGTCCCTTTACAGCAGCACAACTCGTGCATTTGCGACACCATTCCTCAACGTCTTCTCGACAATGGATCTAATAAAATAATTCTCGGATAATAATCAGAGTTCTCTTAACTCCCGAACTCCTATTATGATAGAGTTGTAAAACTGCCGGTAACTTGAGCTTTAACACGATCATTTGCAGGTGACACTTGTCACCTCGAGCATTCTCTCATTTCCGGCACAGAACTCCATCCTGGATAACCAAGCTTTCCCACTGTGTTCAATACTCTTACACTCTTGGTGATAGAATTCATTGCCGCAACTTCACACCAGTGAGGTCTCGAAGCACCTGTTTTCTTCCATTCGATGATGGGTCTTATGTCTTTGTCTTCTTGTTGCGTTCTCTGCAGAGTTTCCTTCCAGTCTTCACTAAGATCCGTCCTCAACAACCTCACTAGTCCTTCCTGCTTGGCCTCTTGCCTGGCGCAGTGCTTACGCTAGTCGGGACACAGTCTACGCGACAGGGCATCTGCATTACTCTGTAACTTGCCACTGCGGTGCTATATTACGAAGTCGAATTCCTGTAGTTATTCAATCCATCTTGCTACCTGTCCTTCTGGGTCCTCAAACTGTAGTAGCCATTTCAATGCAACGTGTTCAATTCGCAGGTGAAATTTCTGCCCCAACAAATATTTGCTGAAGTGCTGCAATGTTTTCACGACAGCTAGAAGTTCCCTTCGCGTGACACAGTAGTTATTTTCAGGTTTGGATAGGGCCTTGCTGAAGTATGCTATTACAACCTCATGCTCTCCTTTACGTTGATATAATACGCCACTATTGCCGGTGTTACTGGCATCTGTATCTACTACAAACTCATGTTCGTTGTCGGGATAGCCTAGAATTGGCAAATTACACAGATGTTCCTTCAGCTTCTGAAATGCGACGTCACAGCTCTCATTCCAGCAGATCTTATCCTCGATGAGCTTATGCAGAGGCTGGGTGATGCCACCAAAGTTCTTCACAAACCGTTGACAGCAAGAGTACAAACCAAGAAATACCCTGACTTGTGTCTTGTTCTCCGAAACTGGCCAGTCCGTGACAGTAATAATCCTATCTGGATCCGTTCTGATGCCTTCTTCGGAGACCACACGCCTAAGAAGTTCAATAGCCACCTGAACAACGCGCATTTCTTAGGACTTAACTTCAGGTTGGCTCCTCGAATCTTTGAGAGCACGCGTTCCAGGTTGCGAAGGTGATCCTTAAAGTTACGTCCTACTATGATAATATTGTAGACCAAGTAGACCAGGCAGGCGTTTCCAATCAATTCAGAAAGTACCCGTTCTATGAATCTCTAAAAAGTGGCAGGGGCATTACACAATGTAAAGGGTATGACGTTGAATTGCCACAATCCTTTGTCTGTGCAGAAAACTATTTTCTCCTTATCTCAAGAATGTATCTCGACCTGCCAGTAGCCACTTTTCAGGTTTAGAGTAGAAAACTACTTCATCCCCGTTAGCGTATCCAGAGTGCCGGCAATCCTTGGCAACGGGTAACTGTCTTTCTTTGTGATGTCGTTTAGCCGACGATAGTCCACACAAAAGCGCATGCTGTCATCCTTCTTCTTCACCAAAAACCACTGGTGAACACCATGGACTGGACGAAGGCTCAATCACACCTTCTTTCACCATACCTTTGATCATAGTGTCAATTTCATATTCCCGTGCCACTGGTACACGTCTTGGTCGCTGGCGGATCGGTACCTCATTGCCTGTGTTTATTTTGTGTTGAACTAGGGCAGTCTTGCCTTTTTTTTTTTTTTTTGATTCCCAGGAAAAATGCTTCATGCACTACCCGCCGGCTAGGGGACGGCACCGGCGGGGTGTGTGGGACTCCCAGCAAGAAAACGCGCTGGTCTACCCACTTAAAAACCTGGGGTGTTCCCTCTCTCACCCAATGGGGGGGCCCAGTTGGGAACTTAAAAGATTCAACCATAGCAGGCCCCCCCGTGTGGGTGCCGGCCGGGTCATTTGTTTTTTCGGACCCGACCACCACTCGTCCCCAGGGGAGAGCCCGACTGCTCTCCCTTTTCGACATCGGAAAGGCGCGCGGGAACACCGCGCGCGCCCTCTCGGGGCTTTTAGTTTACGGGTAGCAGGGTCCCCTGAGGCCCCGCCACCCGGAGCCCCTAGGTGGGGGGCAGGAGAGCGACATAACCGCGTCTCCTGCGCCCCCTCCTCCGGCGGCGGACGTCCGGGGCGTAAGGATCGTCCTCACGCCCCCGCTCCGCCGCCTCCTTCTGCGAGATGACAGCCTCGCAGAAGGACCTCATTGCGCCCCAGCACCTGTCGTCGCCGACCATCTTGGATATGACGGTCGGCAACGAGAGGTCGGGGCCAATCACGGTGACCAGGGCACAGCGCCCCGCGGCCCACGCCGGGCACTCCTCCAGCGTGTGCTGCGCCGTGTCCCGGTCACACACCTCACAATGGTGACATCTGGTTGTCGGCTCCCTACCGGCTATCTTGCAGAGGTACTCTCCGAAACACCCGTGTCCGGAGAGCACCTGAGTAAGCCGGTAGGTGAGCGGTCCGCGCCGTCTGTCCGTCCACTCCCTTAACACTGGACGGACAGCCTCGACTGTCCTCACCCCATAGCGGGGCTGGGCCAGCCTCTCCTGCCATTTGGCCTCCAGGACTAATCGAGCCTGGGACCTTCGCGTCTCCACCGCCCAGAGGGCAGTCTTGCCTATGTCAGCATCACTTGTCGAGAAGATGTCGCCAAACCGGTTTAACATCGTATCAGCCTTGTTCTTTTCTTCTCTCGATAGGTTATTCTGGCATTCCTTCAAGAGACAAGACACGTCGTACCTTGCCCCTTGAACTTTGGCATTAGTAGGCTGTTCATGGCATTTACGCATCCAAACTGCTACTTGATACGTGCCTAATATCGTGCCCCTCTTGAATACCAGCTCTTTGTCACTTGGGTTCAGTGCGCGTACCGATGTAACGTTGGTATCCTTCGCCAGAGTGCGTGCAATATTCCATGCAGCATCGTTATCCAAGCTTTCTATATTTACACATCGATTTGCCTGATCAGAATTCCTTGATAGGCAAACCAGTATGATTGTTGCCGACCTCGAACGAAGTACTACTTCCTTCAGGCAGTACACTTTGCCAGATGATGCGCCCTCCATGAATACTTCTTCTGAGCCACACTTCAATACTCCTTGACTAACGTCTATCTCACAGTGATGCTATCGCAAGAAGTTTAAACCCAGGATGCAGTCGTCCACTATGTCATGGCGAGGGAATGTCCTCAAAGCGCCTCTGGTTCACATCTTGCTGACGCTAGCTCCTGGTTCGCACCCCATATCTCACTTCTGTCACCAATTTGTTACGTGCTGAGTTCGAGGGATAAGAATGTAAACAATATTACCGACTAAAACACGTTTTATTCTAACACACAATTAAACTTAAAACACCACACACTATACTACACTTTTCCACTATAACTAGCTTTAAAATCTGTAGTATTTTCGCTTTCGTTCGCTCCAATGTATATTTGACCGCTTACGATTGTAAAACTGACTCGGCGAGCGCTGGCCTTGCCCTTTTATACGCGGTTAAAGCGTTTCTGGAGATTTCTAGAAACGCCATACCCGGTATGTAAGCAGTACGAAGATTCGAGAATGTACTAGTTCTCTCTACTCTTCGCATATCGACAAGCTACGTAGTTCCGTAAGACGTCAATAGATGGCGCTGTAATAAATTATTATACTGAACTGCCGAGTCTTCCCCACAGTGTCGATAGATGGAACTGGTTGTAACAATATTTGAAAAAATGGAATCATCTATTATTGCACTATTGAGCAGTTTGGCCAGTAGATTAAAATCATTTTTTTGCCCTAGATCTATGTGCCACACAACTGAAATTCTATGAACTCTCCATCCACTTGGTATTAGTTAAATGTTTGTATACCGGGCTATTAGTAGGTACAATGAAACCTCGTCTGTTTGAAAAAGATCTAGCCGTCCACGTAGTGTTAAAAGGTGATCAAAGCAGTGAAGGAAATAATTAGAAGAAATCCTGTCCAAAAGCTAGCATTATATAACTGAATTAACCAACTGACATTATCCGACTTGATGATTGTGATGGTTTGGCGGGTGTTAGCTATCAAGGAATGGGTGAGCCATATTTTTGTAAAAAAGGTGTCAAAACATCGGCACAAGTATATCAAGATACGATTCTCGAGAAGGTGGGTAAGCCTCTTAACAACACCTTGTTCCATAACCAAGCATGGTCCTTTCAGCTAGACTCAGCGCCGGGTCATAAAACTCGATCTACTCAAGTGTGGTTGGAAACTAACATTTGGACTTTATCACCCTCCCGATCTTAATCCTGGATTATGATTTATAGTGGGTATTTATTTATAGAGTATGGCATGCTCTAATCGCTATGGTAATTTGAAGTCCCTAAACAATCCATAAACTTGGCAGTGAAGAATTTTCCCATGGAGAGAATGTGTGTGTGTTCTATGGATAACTGGCCTCAACGTTTAAAGGACTGTATTAATGCCAATGGACATCATTTTGAATGAGCTTCATTCATATTAATGTATAAACTAACACCCATTACAGTAATAAATGTTTGATACAATAGAAAAATACTTTTTCCTTGTAACAATAGTTATGGCGAGACTAGGTATATAAATAACAAAAATAATAGGTAATATATAAATTATAATAATATTTTTTAAATACAAACTGTTATTTTGTGCCGAATAATAATAATATTAAAACATGATTTTCTCGCTATATCCCGCATTTTAAAGAGATGTCGCCATAGTAAAAATATATCACCTTACTAAGATTAATTGATTGAGATACATTTCAAATCTGTTGGTCGATGTAAGAGTTGGGGGAACGTATTCAGGCACGTTTTCGTCCTTTCATCAAAATCAGTTTATGAATTAATCCGCGAAAAGATTCAAACAAACAGAGTTAATTTTAATTTTATAGTAGTATTAGGGATGTATTAGCATCAGCTTCAACAGTGTGAACATACCATTGAAAAGCACCAAGTCGTCTGCTAAGAACTTGGGTACGTTGACGTCCCTCAGCGCTCGGAGCACGATCTGTCTTTCGTCAGAGTTGAGCATCTGTCGAATGAGGTTGCCGGCCACCAGGATCACCGTCTTCACCGCTCGCATACCAAAGTCATAGTGATCCTTTACGAAATATTACATTGAAGCTATAACTATCTCCTAACTAAATCATTCTAATTGGCGTTCCGACTGTAGGCAATAAAAAATATAACTGCTAGACCCAATTTTAATTATACTGAAGTTATCAGGTCTCCAGTTTGTATGATATAGTATAAGTTACAGCTTATATTATGAAACAAAAACTGAACATAAATAAAACTACAATTACTGCTGCATCTCACTGCGGAAAGTTGCAGAGCAGCGATTTACGTATTGCAATAAAAATTTAATCTTGGCTACTTGCGATTATATGTTGATATCCTTATACTGGATTAATTTACACTCATAGCCCAGAAATTGCTATTGCAATAAATTATTATAGGACTATTGCCTTACAACTCTCGCGGCCAGTACCGCAGCAGCAGTCCCGCTCAGTTTAAAACTATAAACATGCCTAAAAAACTAGACAAATACCCATAAAAGAGAAACTGAACACAGGATTATTGTTTCTTCAAATACAATCATACCTGAGCAGACAGCTGTTCAGAGCTAAGCCGGAACGTGGTCGAGATCTTGCCAGCCAGGATCTTCGCTTCGGAGAACCCGTACGAGAATAGGGAGATCTCTGCTATAAGCGCATAGTCCGGCACCATCATAGCGATGGGACGGAAGAGAGCCTTTAGATTGTCTGGTAGTTCCGTACGACCTGGTAGAGAAATAATTCATTGTTGATCTACAAGCTACATACATACACACTTTCTAAATTCGTTATGTGTACACCACAGTGATAATGAAAATTACGCATAGACACACATATACTCAAATGCGAATGTATAGAGATGGTGATGATGGTCGATTTTGAAAAGTAGATGGTATCTCGTGTTGTATTCAAAACGTGCTCCCTTTCTGGTCCTGGTCTGAACCAACAAATTTCAGAACTCGTATGAAGTTACTATTTATCACATATGTCGATATTCAGTCTGTTAAGTAGAAAAGCATCACAGTTTCGCCAAACATCTGTACATCTCGTGTAAGATAAAAAATAGTACACCAAAGCGCAAATTGTTGCCCCTACATCGAAGAAATCTCAAAGCCATCTGCCATCTTGTGTACGTACCAGCGTATCCGGGATTCATCGTAATGAACACAGAACATGATGCCTTCAGCGGTAGATCTACGCCTTCGAACACGAATCTGTCTAGTTTAGCAAGCTGTGCCTTTTGGATTGTCACCACCTGGCAATTTAATAGAATACTTTTAGAATACATGCAGACGAAGCCAGAGTAAACAATGTCGGATCCTAAGTTACAAATGCCGAAATATACGATATACTGGCTATTATAATTGCAGATAAGAAAAGGCAATTTTACCATTATCTTTAATGGTAAATTGGTATCTCCAGATCTTTCATGTAACTATGAACGTAAACGTAACAAACAAATTTAATGAAGTCATTGGCATATTTATTTGAAAATGGTTAGTATTGATAAATTATAAATCGAAAAAGGACACCAATGAACAGTATGCATACGTCCCATATGAAGACAAGTATACTTATTAAACGTTGTCAAGCACGGTTGCACAAGCAGCTTTCTTTGAATATCCTTTAAAAGCATCTTATACGACGCGAAATATAAAAATTATGTACTCCAGACCAAACACAAGTACACTCTCTGTTCCCTAATTCTCATGATCCAATGGGACAGCAATCGGTCACGACTGGAGAGAGATCAGGCGCAGAACCAATGGCTTTACATGCTTGCCGAGTCACGGGGGCGTCTAACACCGCCAACTGTCTAACACCGGGATTGAGATTTCTTAACAGAAAATCCCAATTACTTTTTGTTGGCTCGACCCGGGATACGATCCCGAGACAACATGATCACACAAATTATAGAACTTATACGGGAACGGCACCATTTTTATGCTGACAAAATAGCATTCTCGTAAACAGCTTATTGCAGAAGAATAGAGTTTATTTATTAATGGTATGCTAACAAATGTAACAATAATACTCTTGGATGTAATAAACGAACACCTTAGCAAGCAATAAACGAGCCACGTGTTTACCTAATTGCATCAAATGTATTTGAGAGTCAGTGTTCTTTCTGAGACCGCGACATTCGGGTGCATTCAGTGGAACATTATAACATTTTTATTTAACATAACATTTAACTAACATTTTTGACATTTAAAAATATATTGTGGCACTGAACAATAAACTATTAGTGTGCTACATTTAAATCATCTCTTTTATTTAAGACTGCGCCGAGCGTAAGACGCGGTTGGACAGAATGACAGAGCTCGATATTCAAATCGGCGCGCGGGGCCCGCCATAGTAAAATTGTATGGAGGATTTGAAGTGCTTTTTTTTAAATATGTATCTTAATATTGTCTTCTGCTTACGCGAATGTTATTCATTGTATTATTGTAGTTACCATCCTAGTTACTACCATCTTAGTCTCCCCGTGACCATGGCTGCTAAAAGCAACCGAAACGTCGGGCAAAGTGTAAACTTAAATACAAATAGTTTTAATAATTTTATTAGCTTGGAAATTAGTAAAGTTCAATAGTAGTAGTGGTAAACAGTTTCTAAATTATGTAATACAGTGTTAAATAAACAACGCGATAAAATCCGTATAAATGAGTTTAATTTCAATAAATCAACCAATAACTTGAATATTTGGGACGGATAAATTGTAATATAACTATTAATGTTTCTAAACGAAAAGTAAATAGTTATATTAAAATTTGTAGCTGTAAAATTGGATAGATTTCTACGGTTATAATCTAAATTTTTGCATTTTTCGTCCAAATTTACGTAATTTTGTAGATATATACATATCGAAAATATTAGCAATTTTAAGTTTTTTACCCGAAGTAATTGTAAACACATTAATTGTTATGGTAAATGTATATTTTATATTTGTATATATATATATATATGTGTCGTGGATTGAGGGCGCAATAGTGCGACGGACAGCGCCATCTAGTGATTAGTTTAGTGAACTAATAAAATAATATCGTCACCGGAAACGCAAGCGGCGCACTACCGTTTGGACACGATCGTCGGTAGTGGGGATGCGGCGCGGACTAGGAGGAGAACGGTTGGAGGCGACACTCTTCCTCGGACAGTCACGCGATACGCTTAGTACCAACGCACGTGTCTGTTTCATTTTTGTAAAAGTACCTACTGTAAAAATAAAGTTATTCTCAACTAAAACTATCTTTCACTCGATTACCCAAGTTAGTGCCCACAGCTACCAAGAACCATGTCAGATCGTGATGAAGACCGGGTATGTCGCATCTCGGCCGTCCTCCGCGCCATCAGAAGCAGGATGCACTCGAGCTGAAGAAACCGAAGAAACGTTGCAGAATGGAGTCATGACGTCACGGTGCGACGAGAATTTACTTCGCACACTGCTGGATGTTCAAAATCAGAATATGATATCCCTGATAAAAGCTATCAAGGGCCCGGCAGGTATCAAGCATATTTCTTTGCCTGATTTTGTTCCCGACAAGTCGGATGTAGACGCACGTGCCTGGTGTACTACAGCGGATCTATGTCTATCGGAAGCACCGCTTCAAGGAAGTGCCCTGATCATCACCTTAAGCAAGGCTTCGAAAGGCAGTGCTTCACGTTGGCTGGCGCAAGTATCGTTTGCGGGCATGACATGGTGTGACTTCAAAAGCTTGTTTTTGTCCAGCTACGATTGCGTGGATACACCAGCCGCTACTCTTGTCAAGTTAATGAGTAGTAAGCCTAAAGAGGGTGAATGCTATGCTGCATACGCCGCCCGATTGTTGTCTACCCTCACATCGCGCTGGCAAAACATGAGTGCAGAGCAGATAGCAGTATCCACTGTGCTTGCTCATATGGCGCAATTTGATGGGCGAATACAGAGATTGGCGTTCACTACGGAAGTAAGCAACAGAAACAAGCTGCAATGTGAACTTCAAGCATTTTCGTTTTTGAAGAGGAACGTTTCGATCGGAAACTCTACCGATGTTACTCCTGACTTTAAGCGAGCGAAGTTTCAGTCGGCGACGCCGAAATGTCACAACTGTGGTAAAATAGGTCACCGTGCACATGACTGCCGTTTCAGAAGCAAGGTGGAAAACAAGGTTTCCAATGCTGCCACATCAGCGTCAACTTCGACAGGACAAAATCAGCGCTTGGACATCGTCTGTTTCCGATGCGGCAACACCGGACATTTTGCTACGAAATGTCCACAAAGCAAGAGTGGAGGCGCCGGCGCAGCGGGAGGCTCAAGTAGTTCCGATGCAGCGCCTGCAGCAGCGGTGAGCAACGAGAGGCGCGTTAAACTTTGCTATGTTAGCAATCCCAGCGGCACGCTGATGAACACTGGTGAGTCATATCCATTTTATTATGATTCTGGTGCCGAATGCTCTCTCATCAAAGACTGTGTTGCATCAAAGCTTAGTGGCAAGCGTGTAAATAACATAGTGAATTTGACAGGTATCGGTGAAGGTAGTGTGCAAAGTACCCTACAAATTTTATCTGAGGTTATTATTAACGATTTACGTTTAGAGATATTATTTCATGTTGTTCCAAATAGTTGCCTTAAAAATGATATTTTAATTGGTCGTGAAATCCTAGATCAGGGATTTAACGTTAGTATGACGTCGGATAGTATTGTTTTATGTCGCGATAAGGTTGTTAGGTTATGTGACATTTCGAATAAAAACGGAAGATCTCGAGTAACAACAGGACAGTTGCAAATAAGGCTTGTAGATCCTAGTCGTATAGTTAGTCGGCGTCCTTACAGGCTCAGTGCCAGCGAACGCGATGTTATTACTGCTATAAAGTTCGTGAATTAGAGGAAGCAGGTATTATCAGGCCGAGTTGTTCACCTTTTTCTAGCCCAGTGTTGCTTGTTAAGAAGAAGGATGGTTCAGATCGCATGTGTGTCGACTACAGGGAGCTGAATGACAATACCGTATCTGATAGGTTCCCACTGCCGCTGATAGAGGACCTTGTTTCTAGGTTAGGCGGTGCTAAATGGTTTACGTGTCTCGATATGTTGTCAGGCTATCATCAGATTCCAGTCCATCCTGAAGCAATAGAGCGCACTGCATTCGTTACACCTGATGGTCAGTGGAAACATTTGACCATGCCGTTTGGTTTAAAGAATGCGAGCTCCGTTTACCAGCGTGCAGTGACTAATGCCTTAGGTGACCTGGTTCATAGCTATGCTGTTACGTACGTCGAGGACATTCTTATCATAGGGTCATGTGTAGAGGAGAGTTTAGTTCGTCTTCGCACTGTACTCGATAAATTGACGAAAGCTGGTTTTTCCCTGAACTTTGCTAAGTGTTCATTTCTTAAACGACGGGTTGAATATTTAGGCTTTGTGGTTGAGGATGGCCAAATAAGACCCAACCCAAATAAAATTGCAGCTTTGTGTAGACTTCCTCCACCTAAAACAATCACTCAACTGAGACAGTTCATAGGGCTGGCCACTTATTTTAGACAATTTGTGCCACAATTCTCCAAAATGATGGCTCCGCTGTTTCGATTAACAAGTGGCAAGAATAGGTCCATTAGTTGGGAGCCCAGCCATGAAGCTATTCGCCAGAAAATAATTTCTTACTTAACTAGTCAGCCAGTTCTAACAATTTTCAATCCTGCGCACCCGATCGAGTTGCATACCGATGCCAGTGCTGAAGGATATGGTGCCATTTTTTTTCAAAACGTTGATGGGAAACAACATTTAGTTGCTTATTATAGCCGTCGTACTTCTCCGGCTGAATCGAAGTATCATTCATTCGAGTTAGAGACGTTAGCAGTCTTTAATGCAATAAAACATTTCCGACACTATTTATTAGGTCGTAAGTTTACCGTTGTGACAGACTGTAGTTCAGTTAAGGCCTCTAAAAATAAAACTGATTTATCTCCACGAGTTCATCGTTGGTGGCATTTGTTTTGCTCCATCATTCGCTTAACATCGACACTAGCAGTAGTATTTGTGCTATTAAATTCTGTATAGCTTTGTTTGGTGCGCCAAAACGCATAATATCTGATCAAGGTCGATGTTTTGCTAGCAAAGAGTTATCCAGTTTCTGTACATCTAACAACATAGAGTTGCACTTGATAGCTACGGGAGGTAGTCGTGTAAACGGTCAGGTCGAAAGGGTAATGGGTACCCTCAAGGGTATGTTGACAGCTGTAGAAAGTAGTCGTGATCGCTCTTGGCAGGACGCATTAGGAGAGGTCCAGTTGGCTATGAACTCGACTGTCAATAGGGTGACTAAATCTAGCCCTCTGGAGTTGATGATAGGAAGGGTAGCACGGTCGCTTGGTTTAGTGGCCCTTGATGATAATATGTCGGAAGTTGATTTAGATGAGATCAGAGAGCAAGCGGCACGGAACATTGAAAAGAGTGCAAATTATGATAAAAATCGATTCGATCAAAATAAGGTTCAGGTTTCTAAGTTTGCCATTAATGATTATGTTTTGATTGAAGATGAGAAAGGAATCAGAAATCACACAATCTAAATTCAAGGGTCCATTTAAAACTATCGACATGTTAGACGGCGATAGGTACCTACTAAAGGCGCTTGATTCTAAGCGAACATACAAATACCCCCATGATCGTGTGAGGAAGATACCCTATCACCAAATTCCTCAAGAATTGGATGTCATAGTTGATGACAGTGGTAGCGAAACCAACTCTGATTAAGTGTTGCTTGTATACTCACACTCGAAATTCTAGACCGCACCGCATGAGTCACATGTGGCGATGGGTCTGCAAGTAGTCGTTGGTGAGATTTCACTCTAGACCGCACCTCATGAGTGACATGTGGCGATGGGTCAGTAAAGAATCGTTGAAGTGATCTCACTCTAGACCGCACCTCATGAGTAACATGTGGCGATGGGTCTGTAAAGAATCGTTGGTGCGATTCAGGTCTGTGCAGTTGCACAGTGACAGTGAAAGTTCTATGAGTTGAGTATACATAGCTAGTCATGGTAAAGAGCCAGTATTGTTGTTCGGATATTTTCCAATTAATAATATTGTGCAGGAAGCACTGTGTATGTAAGCTTGATTATAAGGTACTTTAAGTTATCAAAGTTGATTATTGTACTTGGAAGAAATAAAGTACCAAAGAGAAACTGCTGCCTTTGTTTTTATCGGCAGGATAGCCGAGCTGGTTTACTTCCTGAGCATATTTTGTCCACAGGTGCTACACCCGAGGACGGGTGCTAGTCAGGGATGGCGGTGTCGTGGATTGAGGGCGCAATAGTGCGACGGATGGTGATTAGTTTAGTGAACTAATAAAATAATATCGTCACCGGAAACGCAAGCGGCGCACTACCGTTTGAACAAGATCGTCGGTAGTGGGGATGCGGCGCGGACTAGGAGGAGAACGGTTGAAGGCGACACTCTTCCTCGGACAGTCACGCGATACGCTTAGTACCAACGCACGTGTCTGTTTCATTTTTGTAAAAGTACCTACTGTAAAAATAAAGTTATTCTCAACTAAAACTATCTTTCGCTCGATTACCCAAGTTAGTGCCCACATCTGCCAAGAACCATGTCAGATCGTGATGAAGACCGGGTATGTCGCATCTCGGCCATCCACGACGCGACATCATTTCTGACTTATTTCACTATGAAACACCCTACCCTAAACTTAACCCTTTTCGAGATATTCGACTTTTAATTTTTTTATCGAAAATTGCCGATTTGTAGGCTACTAAATTAAATTTTGTTGATTTTGTGTGTCTTATTATTATTATTGCATTTTAAAAATGTGTAATAAGATGTTTTAGGACGACAATCATTAAAATAGTGCATAAGTTAATTGAATAGGCCGTAGTAGACAAGTGAAAGTTAAGAAATTTAAAAAAATATTAGAAAGTTTTTATTTCTCTAAGGGATATCTAAAAAAAATATTATGGCAGTTGTTCGGCAGATGTGTTTTAAAATATCTACGTTTCATCAGCTATCTAACGAGGTATAACAATGTAGGGTTTTATTTAATTTCATTGAAAAAACTTAAGTTTCATAGGCGACAGTGGAGAAGATAATTAATACTTAGCCCTAAAAAGTAAAATAAAACAATAAGTAAGTATGAAATGTCATTTATTAAATCAGGTTTTCACACAACTTTTTCTTGCTCTACAATTCATGTTCAACATGGTCGCCTCTATTTCTAATACATTGTCACATCCTTCTACGGAGACCAGTCTTCACTACTCCAGTGGTCAACGTTGCCCTCATTTGATTTGCTGCATCCACAATCCTTTCTCTTAATTCTTCCACAGACGAAACTGGATTTGGCTCGCTGTAGACAAGTCTTTTCATGCGCCCCCACACATGAAAATCCATGGGGGTTAGATCCGGGCTTCTTGCTGGCCATGGCAACGGCCCACCTCGACCTATCCATTTGTTTGGATAATTTGTGTCGAGCCAGTCTCTGACACTGCTCCTGAAATGGGCAGGGCAGCATCATGTTGAAACCACATGTCCCTGATCAAGTTAAGTGGTAGATCATCCAGCAAATTACTCAAGTCTCCTCTTAAGAAATGTTCGTAGCTTTCCCCATTTAGATTGTCCGGGAGAAAGTAAGGTCCAATCAAATGATTGGAGATAATGCCCATCCACACATTCACGCTGAATCTTCGTTGGGACCCCTTCACTCTTTTCTTATTGGGATTCCTTAGTTCTTTTGGGGCCCAGTAATGGGCGTTGTGATAGTTAGTTATGCCATCTTTATCAAATTTGGATTCATCTGTCCACAAGATATTTCTTAGAAAATCTGGGTCTTCTACGTCGGCATTTAGCATAAATCTGCAGAAGTCCAACCTTCTCGCAGGGTCTCCTTCTTCAATAACATGTACCGGCGTGTAATGGTACGGGTATAGACCAGCAGTATGCACTGTAAACCACACTTTCCATTGCGAAAGTCCCAGATCACGGGCAACAATATTAGTGGAAGTAGTCGGATCCGCTCGAAAGCGTTGCCCTATCTCATTGTCCTGTTCTTCGCCGTCATCAATTCGTGGTCTTCCTATGTCTGTATTTCGTTTCAAAACAGAGCCTGTTTCACGAGGTCTTCGATAAACTCTGTCAAAAACGGTCACATCCGGTACTCGACGACCGGGGTAGCGAGTTATGTATTCGTTGCGAGCTTGCGCAGACACACAATTGCGGTATTCGTAACAAATAAGCATATCAGCATATTCCTCAGGTGTGTAGGACGTCATCTTCAACACTTCCGTATCACAAGTACAAATCAGAGTCCGGTTAACAAGCACAGTAGTCACAAAACAGAAGAAATAGTCCAGAATCACAGCCAAGTCGAGAAAAAGAGCAAAGCGATATCACATCTACTATGTACGAAGCACAAAAGCAGACTGACTACCAAAACAATATCCCGTGTTGCATTCCCAGCCCTAACCATTTTTTCATTCTACACATTTTTTCTTTCATTCACACCTACATAAATCGTAACTTGTCTCGCTCGCACGGTGCGTCTTAACTTGAAAGACAATAGGCGCGGGACCTTTAGAACTGCTACCTGAGCGTCCAAACTACTTTTTTCCACGAAATGTAATACAAATCCTAGATTGTTATACCTGGTTAGATAGCTGATGAAACGTAGATATTTTAAAACACATCTGTCGAACAACTTCCATAATATTTTTTTTAGATATCCCTTAGAGAAAAATAAACATTCTAATATTTTTTTAAATTTCTTAACTTTCACTTGTCTACTACGGCCTATTCAATTAACTTATGCACTATTTTAATGATTGTCGTCCTAAAACATCTTATTACACATTTTAAAATGCAATAATAATAAGACATACAAAATCAACAAAATTTAATTTAGTAGCCTACAAATCGGCAATTTTCGATAAAAAAATTAAAAGTCGAATATCTCGAAAAGGGTTAAGTTTAGGGTAGGGTATTTCATAGTGAAATAAGTCAGAAATGATGGGTACTCCACGCCCTTAACGGATCTAGCACGACTTTTCCTGTAACCCTGTATAGTTTGTTTTAACAGTGTTTAAGAGAGAATGCGGGCTGCGTTTAGACCATACTTACTTATTTTATTTATTTCCTAGCTATACCTCGGAATTACTACTTTTTTTTAAATAATAGGTATCCAATGGCCTTTACTGTACCCCTGATAACGTGTGTTGTATGTTATAATGATCGGTCGAGTAGTTAAGTTTGCGCTGAGCGTAAGACGCGGTTGGACTGAATGACAGAGCTCGACATTCAAATCGGCGCGCGGCCGCCATAGTAAAATTGTATGGAGGATTTGAAGTCCTTTTTTGATAAATATGTATCTTTATTGTCAACCAATAACTTAAACATTTGGGACGGACAAATTGTAATATAACTATTTATGTTTCGTTTAAACTGTAAAATAGGATAGATTTCTACTGTTATAATCTAAAAATCATGTAACACGACCTTACGTTTTTGCTTTTTCCGTGCAAAAAACAATGGGCGGTTTCGTCCCAAGTGTTGTAACATTTTTCTACCTACATCATTTGAAAGATCTCAACGAGTGTTATGTTTTTTTGTATGGGCTTAACTCCGTATCTCGTGCAGGGAAACTGTTATAGTGGTATTATTAATTTCATAAAAATGTTAAATATATCTTAATTAATTAGTCTTTTGATAACTATAGGACTAAAGCGATCTAAAAAACCAAGTGGAAAAAGACACACGATCGACCAGGTAGTGCCTACTCTGACCCAACACCCCCTCTACCACCCCGCGCGCCACGCGCTGCCATTGTTTTTCATTGTAAGCGCAGGAGCAGCGGCCGCGAACGATATTTTATGAGACAGCGCTACATGTTGGAAAGAGATGGTTCCCGGCGATCCTTCTAGATGCCATTATTTACTTAGTGGCAGTGTAGTTTTGTAGCTGTGCTGTACTATCGTCTTTCGAAATTGTTACTCCGCTATTAATTTTTGACGACTTACGCATTCATAAAGGACCCCTGCTTCTACGATTACAACGATCGGCTTCGGCTTGTTTTGTGGACTTTGATATTGTTGTAATTATTACGAAGTATGGAACATTTGTGTGTGACCTGTACTCGGTCTTTGAGACGGCAGCGAGTGCGACATGAAGTGTCAAGACCCATATTAGAAGCAAGACCACGTTTTGCTGAATATATTTTGGAGCATATGAGAATAGAACAGGTATGTTTAATGTAACTACATATTACACATACAACTGTATATTTATAACAACCTTATCTATATCAATAGCAACAATTATTTATGTACTATAAACTTCCGGTTTTATGTGATAGCACAATTTATAACAATCGACTAGTACAATACATTTTATTTCAATAATTAATTTTTATTATTCAATAAATGCAAAACGAGTGTTATCACTAGGATATTATTTAATCTTTATAAAGCGAACCAAAGCATTATCATCTATCATTATCAGCATTTTTATTTTTTTGCAGGCCCTATTGAATGATCGGCAACACATTTGCCATCGTTGCTGGGTGGCTGCTACTCGTCATGAGGCGAGATTAAACGAACTTGACATGGAACCTCAAGATTTACCCCAAAATCCGGAACAGCCGTCAGTTGATGTTATGTCTATAACTGGTTACAAAAGATCTGCAAATACATCCAACAGCTGTCTTTTCCCGAATTGCAGGGCAGATAATCTAGTAAGAGTACCACGTTTTATAAAATCACGGATGTTAGTGGAATATAAGTTATATATTCCACCAAGTGCTCGCATCTGTCACGTTCATTTGACTTCAAACGAATGGAATGAGTTAGAGGAGCTGAATAATTCGTCTTTTACGGCTGAACATTTAAAGGACATGCTAGATATGTTGAGAGATGCCTGCCAACAATCTCGATTTAATTTCGACAATATTGAATCTATAACAACATCTGAGCTTCATTTTTGTACGGGTCTAAATCATGAAGAATTCAACAGACTTCTGGAGCAGACGCCTTCTATATCCCAACGCTCGCAACGTCCTAAAACTGTTCTCGGAGCTTATTTAATGAAAATAAGAACAGGAGAACCAAATGAACGATTATCAAGCCGTTTAGACATGAGCCGGCGTAGTTTGGAGCGAAAATTGGAGTTAGCACGTGAATGTTTAACAAATGAGTTTGTTCCTCGTCATCTCGGATGGGAGCACATTAGCCGTGATGAAATTGTAGCAAGAAACTTAACAATTCCAAGTGCTATATTTGGTGTTGGCAATGAAGTGCCACCAGCCATTTTGATATGCGATGGAACCTACATTTACATCCAGAAAAGTAGTAATTTTTTATTTCAGAAGCAATCATATAGTCTGCACAAATTCAGAAACCTGCTAAAACCTTTTCTGATAATATGCACAGATGGCTACATAGTAGATGTGACTGGCCCTCATGCTGCTACGACTTCAGATGCGACGATAATGAATGCCTATATTGAAAATGAAATGAATCCAATTCATTATGTCCTTCAAAATAATGATACATTTGTATTAGACAGAGGTTTCAGAGACGCAATATCAACCTTAGAGACTTGGGGCTATCAAGCCCACATGCCTCCAACAAAACTTAGAAGTGAAAGCCAACTGAGTACAGTAGAAGCTAATAAATCAAGATTAGTTACAATCGTGAGATGGGTTGTAGAGTTAGTGAATGGATGGATTAAGCGCGATTTTAAAATATTCAGACAAGAATATTTTAATCGGGCAATGACGCATTTATTCATTGATATACGCATTGCTGTTGCTCTTTTAAATACTTTTAGAGAGCCTTTAAAAGACCATACTCGAGCTCACGAAATAATAGAAGTGCTAAATAGGAGAATTCATATGGCTAACAGTCTAAGTGACTATGTTATCGAAAATAATATAAATCGACAGCGAGCTTCTTTTTGTACTATCACCGCAGATGACAATCAATTAATGCAATTTCCAATATTAACAGAAGAAGACCTTTTATTAATTTCATTAGGAACTTATCAAATAAAACTTGCACGGTCTTATTTGAGCGAACACATAAGAAACGGCATATACACAATAGAAATATGCATAGGAGCTATTCCAAACCTTGTGCGATACAATATAAACATTTTAGATGGTATTCTTTTGAGAGGGCGGATAAAATCGCGACACGTATCTGGTAGAATTTATTATTCGTACATTCTGATTAACAACAGAGCAGAAACACCGAGAGAATCAATTGCTCATTATTATTGCTCTTGTTTGACTGGGAAGAGAACAGTAGGTACTTGCGCTCACATAATGAGTATCATTTGGTACCTTGGCTGGGCAAGACATTACATATTGTTACCGGCGACCTTTTTGGACGACATTGTTGTAGATAATGTCCATTATTAAAGGATAGGTACTGTATACTAAAATAAATATAAATACTGTGATACGATAAAGAAACTGATTGTTGTATCACAAGTACCAGTGTATAAAGTGCATTGTTTAAGTTGTATAAGAGAATTATTCAGCCATAATTGTACCATTTTCAACTGTGTGTTTATTAATAACTGTCTAAAATAACGATTACTGACTGTGATTACTGTACAATTATTATGAACGTAATAAGTATGTGAGTATGTAACACAAAATGTAAAAAAGTATGATTAAAGCATTATTTAATTCAAAAACTATTTTTTCATTTACACCCCAGAACTTTTGACCTGCACACAATTATAATAAAAACTTGAATTATTTATAAAAAAAAAACTTAAGTGAACATGTTTAAACTAGTCGCAACATGTTACAAGGGTTGGGACGCAACCCATACAATAATGCCCATTGTTCTTTACGTAATATTGTAAAGGAAAATATTAATTATTTTTAGTGTTTTACACGGAGTAATTGTAAACACATTCATTGTTATGGTAAATGTATATTTTATATTTGTATTAAACAAAAAGTGTTGATTTTATCAACTTAACTGTGACCGCCTGTTTTGGCACATTACCCTCGGTGCAGTCTTAACAATCACTGCAAACCTTGCGCCCTACATATACAATTACGTAATAAATATATATAATTACAGTCTTTATAGATGAAGTTATATCCAATTATAAGCAAACATGTAAAGTAGGTAACTAAAACCTTGATAATAAACGGTATACCTGTTGCGCAACCACGGAAAGGACTTCAATATCGATGCGATTAAACTCATCGAAGCATGCCCAGGCCCCAGACCTGATGAGGAAACATGTTTATTAGATTTTTACACACACAAAGTGTGCCCATCTAGTGGTAAGCTTCTAAATAGCACTAGCTTTTGCTCGCGGCTTTGCTCTGGTAAAAGAAGGTTAGGTTATTGTTACATGTTAGTAACTGTACTTTTTTAAATAAAATATAGCCTATGCTATTCTTTCACCATAAAAAAGTTTTTAAATTGATTAAGTAGTTTTAAAGTTAAAACGTTACAAACAAAAATGAAATCTTTTCTCTTTATCAAATTAGTATAGTCTAGCTTCCGCTGCCTCGTTCGCTCGGAAATAGTACTTTTCAAGGATGTTAATATATTTTTCTGACCTCCTACGTGTATGAGAAATTTTATGATGATCGGTCGAGCAATTAAGGTGTGAAAGCGTAACAAACAAACAAAGATTCGTATTCATAATATTAGTTAAGATTTATTTATAATTGAATATGATCAACATCGCCCCAGCCCTTGGCATATTCCTCTAATAACTTTTACAGAACTGAAGCTATATTTAACAAACTGTAAACATAAATTGATTTTGATTCATTGATTGATTTAGGCTAAATCAACACACGTATAATATTAAATTAATCTTCTTAGTTACCTATTCAGAATAAAAAACAAAACTTAATATCTAAGTGATTGGTGCTACGATTTTATCTGTAATTAATGCATGTACTACTACTTTACATTATATCACAGCACTAGCACTCGTCGGCTGATTTTTACTTAATACGCTATCCGGCTAAATGGAAAAAGTGCCTTAATGACAATTAGTTAAAGTTGGTTTTTCCGAAGCGAGAATCTGTCATAGTCTCGATTAGCACGGGAGGTAAAGAACATTTGTTTCTGTATACCGCCATTGTCATCCCAAATGGTTAAATGTGTACATATATAGATTCACGCCTGTTTCCAAGAGGGGTAAGCATAGACGACGGATTTCCATTTGCTACGATCCTGACACATTTCTCTGGCTTCATTCGCTTTCATCACATTCCTCATACACGCTCGCCGGTTTAAGGTGCTCTTAACCTGGCCTTTGTCCAGAACGTCTCCGACTTGATCGAGAAACGTTCGCTTAGGTCTTCCCTTTGCGGCTGTTCCATTCACACTAGCCTTATAAACTTTCTGAGTCAGTCTTTTATCGTCCATTCTTTCTACATGCCCACAATGTATTAGATCTTATTTCTTTGATTTTTAAACTGCTATTTGTAAACTTATTTATTTTAAAATTTTGTTATGTTACATCTATTATTGTAACTGTAGTTTAAGTACCTATATTATTGTTAACTACTTACTACTTTAAGCTGGTGTATGTTGAAACGACTACATATCTAAATGATGGTATACAATTAAGAACTTACGCAGCCAATCCTTTAAAGAATTTTCCCATAGCCATGTAGTCGAGTTGATCGGAGCAATTGAACACCACGCACTGTACCGCCACTGCCTTTGCTAAATCCTAAATGATAATAATAACTACTTTAAAAAAATCCAACGAATAAGTTTAGCTGTGATCCACCGCTAGAGGTGTTAGTGGACAGTAAGATCTTTAGAAGTCATACTCTATAGTTACTGCAAAAGTAACCATAGAGAACGACAATTTTACTACCGCCAAATACGGCTTTTGACAGCGGCTGTGACAGAATTGACAGGACTTTACTCGCAAGTGGCGCCCACTGGTGAGCACCAAAACGATAGCCATATTCTACTCATAATGCAAGTTTATAACCTTATAACCAATATTTATATTTAGACCTTCCTCGAAAGCCCCGTAGCTTTAATTTTATCGTTTAAGCTCGCGTTTGTAGGTCACGACAAGCAAAGTGGTATCTGATGTCACTATAAGAAAATCTTAAGTCCTGAACGAAGTTTAACGCTTTAAACACACGCTATGTTAGCACAAAAATATAACATAATAAAATTAAACCTAAATGTGGATGATATTGCTGATTAATAAATTATTATACAATTTTACAGAGAGCTACTTAAAGGTTTCGTCATATCATTCTACAACATATTTTATAGGTAAAGTGGGTATTCGGGTCTTGTTAAACATTTAAACTGTAAACTGATACAGACAGATTGCACAGATAAAAATATGTATTTAATAATATACTGTAGAGATAAATGAGAAGTGTTTCTGAGATAAAATAACTTGATGATTTACTATATAGATATATATTCACTGGTACCAGTTGTTAATAATAAAAATACATATTGATATATGACCTAGCTTAGTGGTTGTTGGAAGACGACTGTCGCACGGCTCTACTGCATACTTGCGCCTGACTAAACAAAACTAAAGTGTCTGCAGTGTCGCTACTATACAATCGCTTATTTTTATGGTATATACAGGTGTGGTATATGTAAACGTTAGTATATATTTAGAAAGAAGGCGTACCTTAGTGGTCTCAGTCTTTCCAGTGCCGGCAGGCCCGGCGGGCGCACCGCCGAACTTAAGATGCATCGCGCACATTAGCGTCAGATAGCAGCGGTCAGTTAGCGGAGTTATTACCAGTCGGCCACTGGTCAACAACACCTTTATTAGTTCTTTAATTTAAAAGGGGCCTCTTTACAAACATACAATGAATGGAAACAAAGACGCGGAACAACTATTTGAAGATCGCACAAATATTTGTTTGTTGATTGCGCAATGTTTCACCATCCATGCTGTCAAGATTTAGTATATAATAAGATTTAGTACACCAAGGCTACAGACCTGTTCCCTAAGTACTCGTTCTGGTATGTGAAGACAGAGTTGAGCGCGCGCACCTCACAGTAATACTGAGAGAATTGCCTGTAGTACGGAGACGTGTCTAGTCTAAACTCGTCCTGGTAGATCTCGGGCTTTTCTCCCTCTTCTAAAGGATACATCGGCTTCTTGATCTGGTAGTACCTGGAAGAAGACTCACGCGTGTATATCAAAGGGGTAGGCAGAGGTGCCTGAATCTACATTTCATCAAGCCACAATTTTAAATTGTACATTTTAAAGAAGAAGAAAGATGACGCACACTCACAAAAACAGTGCAATATAAAAAGGCCTATTACCTACTGAAGTTCTAACAGAAAGTGTCAGTAACACTTCAACCTATTTAATTGCACCCAGGTCTCACATACGATCACACGAGGACTTATGCATACCAGCGCCAACGTGGCAGTCAGTAAAAAAGTGTCTGAAATAAAATTTGTGCTACCAGCCATACCAATATCAGGAACGCAAGAGACAATTTATTTATTAAAATTTAAGAGACTATTACTATACTATTAAACGATTACGGATGACTATCGATTATATTCTTACGGATTATGGTGAAACGTTCTAAAGAGATAAATTTCTGGGGAAAGACTAACTGATAATATTTATTTAAAACATTAGGACCTGTGAAACAGATAATAGATAAATTACCCTTCCCTGTTATAGTAATTAATCATTTAATACGCATATAACGACAAAAAGTCGAAAGCTGCGTGCTATGGAAACAAACTCCGAGTCCTCTATGTGGCAGTCCGACGTTCTCTCCTACAAATATAAAGGCAACTGGTTTCTTCATACAAAAGTGGTAGCAACTGTGTTTTATTCTAGTCGGTATTCTGTGACAATCGAGCAAGCCGGCTAATTTATACAATCTTTAATATAAAGAAACCTCTCTCGCAATATGTGTAATTGTCTCGGGGGTTTTTACAATCATCAAACAATAGCCACAAAGAACAACCAGGCTCGAAACAGCTATGTATATGTATGTGGATTAGCGATGGGCGTTAAATCAATGAACTAGTTGAATCAACCGTAGATCTGCTGTCAACGTATCAACGTTAACTGTTTATGAATCAACTAGTTGAATTCGTCAACGACATTAATGAATTTACCTCGATACTTACGTTGAAAATAACATCATACATTGCAAGCGATGGTCGAATTTGAACTCTAAGTTACGTAGGCAAGAGTTATTTTTGAAATACATATTTTTTTAAAGAAAACGATGACGAATTTAGTCTGTCCTAAGCCTGAAGAAAAAGTATGAACGGAAGTCCATCTAAGTACAAGCATTAATCAAACGTTTTTCATTAATACACTTAATCAAATTGTTTATAAATAAACAATAAAATATCAGGTCAAATAAAAAACGTTCAATTAATTAACGGTTTACGTTACAAGTTGACATTAGTTGCACATTAACTCGTTGACAAATTTAACTAGTTGATCGACTAATTGATGAACGTAATTAAACGTTAACGTTACGTTAATGAAATAACCGTCAACGACCTATCGCTAATTTGGATTACACAAATTTTTGTCCCGTGTGTGAACACTCGAGGCTGTGGCAATAGCAACGCGACCACATAAACCAACACGCTATACGTTCAGCCATATAATTAGCAACGGCGAGCCACCACTCTTTTAGGGGTTTTAAGCCATAAATAATAACTACGGAAGGCGTAGTGGGTTGTGGGGTCGCCTCGTCACTGACACTGCGTCGAGTGTTGTGGGTTCGGGTATAGTCAAAGACATTATTGGGTATAGAATCGATCATTGAACAATTGCAAGCCGATATGGCTTGATTGGCCGATTTTTTGTACGCTTATATAGAGATTACATTTAGACAAAAAATTGTGTGGACCACAAATAGTTGTGCCTTATCTAGATATACATACTTTATGTCCGTTGTTTGAATGTTTTTAAAGTCCCCTGTGGCCCAGGAATACTTCCTAGTGCGGGAGTTGTTTGTAAAAAAATGAAGCGGTCTTCTGTTATACCTAAGTTGACAGATCCACTGGAAGTCGGACATGTTCTTCACGTTCTCTTCAACGAGCGAGTTGGTGACGTCACGCGCGTGCACTTCGACGACAATGAGCGCGCACAACACTTCACGTTGGAAGTAAGTCAGGTCGCCCTTGACCAGCGCGCGAAGAGTGTCCAGCTATAATAACAATATATTATGAATAACTGACATACATAGCATAAAATCATAAAAAAGTAATGTCCTACAGATCGAATTTCGGTCACGGCGGCCAAAACAGCTGAGAAGCAGACGCTAATATGTATTTACAACCCCATAATATTATCCGACAAAAATCAAACCGTGCAAAATGTCGTCACCGGATGGACTAAGTGAAAAACATAGCTATAAATTTATATAATATATACATAGCTATAAATTTTGAAAGTAAACCTGTCATTTTACCTGAGCTAGCATCTGCTCAAAATATTCTTCCATGCGGTATTCTTCAATAGCGTTCTCAACGCCCGCCGTCCACGAGGTTTGCGATCCTGCGATAACTACTTGTCCTGGCCAACGAAGCACCCACTCCGCGCGGGGCAACTGGTATAGTTCCTCTAAACCAGCTATCAGCGTCAAACGCACTAAAATCAATAACATTATTATACAGACGCAAGACCAGCGTCTCTTCACAGTTATTGCAGTATTATCTGAACAAATTACCAACATTACATTTGTCATAATTATCGTAAGCAGATATCATAATAAGTGATTTACTGATTATAAAATATGCCGGATTTAATGATATAGATTCTCCATAATACCTAACTGTTCACAACGTTCTCTTACCAAAGAAAATTAGGAAATTCGAATCACAAGTGTATTTCAATCGAAGAACATAAATCTATATCAATCAGGTCAATACGCTACCTACCGTGAAAGTAATCATCCGAGAGTCTAATGATTGCACACCTTGTACTCATGACTTTTAAAATACTGAAATTATGATCGAATGGTGTTTTAAAAGAGCGATCGTAAGTTACTTGCAGGTATCTTCTCATAGGCTCATCCCTTTGCCTGACCCTAAAGGCGCGATTCCATTAGGCAAGTGACTTGCATGCAGGTTGCAAAGTGCATACAACTTGTACAAACCTGCATACAAGTTACAACTTGTATTAGGTAGTTTGAACTTCTACATATTTTTATTCCAGTCACCTGCAAATTGAACGCGCAAACGTTAGTTGCACGTTTCGCATTCCGAACGAGTGACGTGTAGGTACGCACATGATATCTATCGCTGTACAAATTATCGAAACATAATGTCTGTTAGGTGGGCGCACGAGTAAATAATCATTTTAATTGAGGAGCACGTCTTCCACCCATCATGGCCTACAACATCTCCACTTGTATGCTAGAGAAACCTGCAAGTAATTTGCACACTCTCGAAAACATGTTTCCTATGCAAGCAACTTGTACGCAAATGTGACGTCATACTTGCATGCAAGAGTTGCCTAATGGAATCGCGCCTTAAGAATGAATCCAAATGAATATTCAGTAACCTCACTAAGCTCATAAACTATGACATTCATAAGCGTTACTTTGCGACTTAAATATATAAATGATTAGTTTTTGCCCGCGGCTTTACTCGCGTTAATTTAAGTTTAAAGGTTAGGTTAGGGTTAGTCACAGTACTTTTTTTCTGGATAAAAGGTACCCTGTGTCCTACAAACAAAAAACAAACTTACATTCGCATTTATAATATTAGTTAGGAGTAGGCTTTTGACTTTGACTTTGTCTCTTTAACCCTTTGACGCCACGTCAAAAAACCAAAGGCGCTAAGCACTGTGGGCTGAAAATCGACCTCCATAGACATAGAAATGAAAGTTGCTAGATGTTCGTTTTGTTGACGGATATGGCTTCTATTAGCTATTATACACATAACAATGTCATCTGAGCTAACTCCGCACAAAAATGAATTTATTATAAGGTTTTTTCGAAAAAAATGTATGGAGCTAGCATGAAAAATCTGAATATCTCTGAACTTGCAAGGAAAACCGTAATATCCTCAGAGATGGTTATAGGACTAATTATTTGTGATTTTTTGACATACTTCATATAACGGTACCTGCTGCAGAATTTTTTTTAAATATCATCTTATTTTTAATTAATTTTTTTTTAACATTAAACGATTTGTTTTGGTGTATAAGTAAAGAAACAACACGTTATATGCATATAATACTAAATCTTCGCCAGTTATTTGTTAAAATATCAAGAAAATTATTTTTGCCTAACATAGTATATATGTTTAAAACAGTTAATTGGATACCATTACTGAACTTTGCAAGGTAAACTACTGAATAATAAATTAGCCTTCTAATGAGTTCTGAATAAGAGATTAAGTGATTTGCAATGTCGCACAATGGTAACTACGGATTACACTAATTAAAATCTTACAGGTAAGTACATAAGTAACTTAAATAGTTAATTAGATATGTTACGAGTTCTAAGAAATATTTTCGACAACTGTCTAATGAGGTCGTTAACTAATGTTGGACTGAAATATAAAATGGTTAACATTTTGCATCATAATTTAGTTTATTCTAAGCTTTGTTACCCCTAACATATCACTGTGAAATTTTATAATGGAAAGTTTAAATACCAATTTAGACCTATTCGTTCTTCTAAAATGTAAGAGTACTTCATTTAATCATGAGGTATTGTTTAGTGAAGTTATATCCCGCCTAGACGTTTGTCTTTCCGTTGAAGATCAAGTGACTCTAAAAGAATTTTGTCGGAGATTTGTACGAGCTGCATCACAAAGGTGGCAAAAATCTCACCGAATTCTTGATACTTTTAGAAAACAATACGAAATTTGGCTGCAAGCAACTATCGATTGGCCAAGTTGTATAAATTTAGTCGCTCAAGAACCAACTGTTGCTGAGGGATCAAGATCAATCTCTCCAGAACCCTCAACATCATACTCTGTTGGTACAATGACAAAGAGGTCACGAAAACCATTCGAAGATCTGGAAAGCAAACAGAAGAAGAGAAGATCTGATGAGCATAAAACTGACAATCCCAGTGAATTGGCATATACAGCAGCAGCGCGTTTTAAGGAAGAAGGTTGTGAGGATATCGCATCTGTAATCGAATATATGCTGAAACATCCTGAAGCAGCCTCTAAAATTAAGGAAACGCTTAAGCAACCGGTGAAAACTATCTTATTTACACCAGAAAAAGCACTTGGATTACTCCTTTCATTAAAATTATCAAAGTGGCAATACATCACTTTACGAGAGTCAGCTATTCGGGAAGGTAGAAAGGATATTTATCCATCCTACTATAAAGTGCAACAAACCAAGCTGGCATGCTATCCTCCGAAGCAATCAGTGTTAGTGACCGATTCATCGGCAAGAATAACCCTTCACGCTTTACTCGACATTACGGTCAAAAGAATCCTCCAAAGTTTTCCTAACGATGATGTGCAAAATAAGGATTTAAAATTGATATCTAAATGGGGTTTCGATGGTGCGTCAAACCAAAGCCGATACAAGCAGAAAATGGATAGCGATCAAGACGATTCAAGTATTTTCATGACTTCCTTGGTGCCACTAAAACTGACTGATAGAGACAATACTTTGTGGATGAACCCAAAACCATGCTCAGCAATGTATTGTCGTCCAGTTCAATTTACTTTTGTGAAGGAAAGCGAAGCAGTAGTCATCGAACACAAACGACGAATGGATGAAGAAATTAAGGCTCTCATTCCTACAGAGTGCAATAATAGAAACAGGGTGAATCATCACCTAATGATGACAATGATCGATGGTAAAGTCTGCACGTATTGACAAATACGTGCAGACTTTACCATCGATCGATCAAGCCAGATCAAGTTCATCATGCTATTTGTGTCTGGCAAAACCGACAGAAATGAACCGTTTGAGGGTAGTAACAGCAAAGACCGTATCTTCTGATATATACGAGTTTGGATTGTCATCTCTACACGCCCGTATAAATTGTATGGAATGTTTACTACATATTTCGTATAGACTAGATTTTAAAGAGTGGGCTGCGAGAGGTAACGAGCACAAAGAAATGCTAAGTAAGAGAAAAAAGATTATTCAAGACAAATTTAAAGACGAATTAAATCTATTGATTGACATTGTTAAACAAGGTTCCGGAACTACTAATGACGGCAACACTGCAAGAAAGTTTTTCAAATTTCCCCATAAAACTGCAGCCATTACTGGGTTGGATGAAAAACTAATAAGAAGATTTGCTGTGATTTTACAGGCAATAACTTCCGGGGAAAAAGTAGATATAATTAAATTTAAAGATTATGCCTTCAAAACAGCAGAGAGGTACGTGGAATTATATGACTGGTACTATATGTCATCAACCGTCCACAAATTACTTATACACGGGTCAGACATAATCGAGAAGAATGATGTTGTACCCATAGGAAGTCTCTCGGAAGAAGCATCCGAGTCTCGCAATAAAGATTTTAGGAGGTTTCGGGAACATCATTCGCAGAAAAAGAGCAGGCAAGATTCGAATCATGATATCCTTCATATGTTAGTTGTTTCTTCGGATCCTTTTATAAATGTACAAAGGCCCAAGTTAGATGCCAAGAAAAAGGAGGATTTATTTCCTGAAACCCTCAATTTAATTCAGTTTCAAGAAACTGACTTTGAGTTTCTAGGCAATCTAGATTCTGATTCAGAAATCGACGAGAGTGATAAGGAAAACTAGAAACTTTTTGTGCTTTTAATTATAATTCTATTCAATGTAATTTTTTCATGATCTTTCGTTATTTAGCTTTGGTACGTAACTATGTTTTGCAATTGATTTATTTTTAAATATTTTATATTACTATTCTTGTACCTATTTATATTTTTGCATACTTTTGTACCTATGTTTTGTTTTATATAAATTTTATCAACTATTAAAAAATACCTTTTTAATTTATTTTTCTTTTTATTTAATGCCTATTATTAGCGTTAATAAAATAACTAACTTATCGATTGATCTTTACTTTGACATTAGTAGAATTTAATGATTTAAAAAAATACCTTCATTTAGACATAATAATAAAATAATTAGATTACACTAATTAAGATTTTAATTAGTGTAATCCGTAGTTACCATTGTGCGACATTGCAAATCACTTAATCTCTTATTCAGAACTCATTAGAAGGCTAATTTATTATTCAGTAGTTTACCTTGCAAAGTTCAGTAATGGTATCCAATTAACTGTTTTAAACATATATACTATGTTAGGCAAAAATAATTTTCTTGATATTTTAACAAATAACTGGCGAAGATTTAGTATTATATGCATATAACGTGTTGTTTCTTTACTTTTACAATAAAACAAATCGTTTAATGTTAATAAAAATTAATTAAAAATTAGATGATTTTTGAAAAAAATTCTGCAGCAGGTACCGTTATATGAAGTATGTCAAAAAATCACAAATAATTAGTCCTATAACCATCTCTGAGAATATTACGGTTTTCCTTGCAAGTTCAGAGATATTCAGATTTTTCATGCTAGCTCCATACATTTTTTTCGAAAAAACCTTATAATAAATTCATTTCTGTGCGGAGTTAGCTCAGACGACATTTTTATGTGTATAATAGCTAATAGAAGCCATATCTGTCAACAAAACGAACATCTAGCAACTTTCATTTCTATGTCTATGGAGGTCGATTTTCAGCCCACAGTACGATTTAATTCTTTAGTTTCTTATTAGTCATGACCGTGGCGTGCTGGACACATTTTACTTTGCCATGTATACGTGACTGTGGCGGTCAAAGAGCTAAAGAGTTTGGGATACTCACTGGTATGTCTCATGGTATCTTCCAATAGCAACAGCCACTGCTCCACGTGGTTCGAGGGGTAGAACTTATAGTGAAGCTCCACCACCTCACCCTCGCTGGAGTGCATGTGCGTAATTTTCAGGTCCGGTTGGAACGTCACCTGGGATACCATGATAATACGAAAAGTTAACAATTTTTCTATTATTATTTTAACCTATTAAGTTGCAGCGGCACACCGGCAGCCAGATACAACATATTTTCAATGATGTCAGGCATTCCAACAATTGACAAGTTAATTCAGTTTAAAACAGACGCATCAACATATACAATGAAAATGTACATATATATTAGTGATTGGCTTTTGCCCACAGCATTGCTCGCGTAAAAGTAGGTTAGGTTCGCGAGACGACCTCCAGCCACCCGAAGGTATGACCTGGGGTTAGTGGGTTTCGTGGGCCTACCCGCCACCCGATCAGCACCAGATCCGAGAGGCGGCGTGTGTGTTCCCACGCGCACCTCTGTGTCGTCCCCTTAAGGCTGTCCCCTTAGGGTTAAAATTTAGAAGTGATCACAACACTGGCAACACCGTCATTGTTTACATGAATCGCGTATTTAAAATCAATAATTAAATTAAACAATTAACTAAGTTAAATATAAAGTTGTGGAAGTGCATGTGTGGACACCAATCTCCAAGCGATATTATTTGTGACTATCTACGTACAGTGAAATCATTATATGACTAAGTTCCCGTAGACACTTATTTTAATGCAAAACAATAATAAAAAGTTATCAGTGTACTCAAGAACTTTACTAAAACCATTTAAAAACAGTGAACTTAATATAAAATTGTTTTTTTTACTAATTTTATTGATATTAAACTTCTGTAGTAATTATAAAACGTTACGAAAAAAAAATATTTTAAAATTGGACTTTGGACGACAACTAACGCCACGCACACAGTGTCGAGTAGACGAACTACGCAGTTACTACTTGCGCCATTGCTCTAGTGGAGGGTAGGAAAACTGTTTTTGTATGACAACTAGCGCCAATATTTCCTCTATTGACGAGTAGCTGAACCAATAGTGTTGCTACATAAAACACTTTCCATCTGGTAGAAAAGCAAAAATAAGTAGTGCATAATTTGATCTACTAATTTAAATAATTTAAGATAGAAGTAAGAATTAAAATAATTAATTAAACAAAACAAAGAAACTATAAAATAATGAATTTCATGGAAAATATCACGTTTCGACGCACACGCACACGATCGGAACATAATAGTGACGACAGTATAACTTCCCGTACTCTGGATTGTACCACGAGCAGCATGCCAGTCATGTCTGAAGACGAGAACACATCATACAAAGAAGAAATAGAGAACCTTATGTCGCAACTAGATAGTGCGCTCAAAGAAATTGAATCAATGTTGGAGAACAGTAAATTACGTCAAATGCCAAAGCCTCCTAACACAAGCATTAAATACTTAAAAGGAGACTCCACAAACTAACTTAAGGATATTTATTGTTGAAACGAAATAAAATAATTTGACTTTGAATTTGAATACGGAGCTAATTAAGAAAAAGGAAATCTATAAAAAAAATTCGAACAGCCCAATTAAACATAAAATAAAAACTCCGAATAAAACACCAATAATAAACCGAGCCAGGACCATTATCACAAAAGAAATGCAGACTACAGAGCATGTACCTAACCATGATCATAGTGAATCACCACAAGCAGTACAGGCAAATATAAATACTGATAATTCAATATCAAAATATCCCATTGATGGAAATCCCCCCGTTGTAGTTAACTCAACTGATCGTGAGATGAACAAACTCTGTATCCTGAGCAACATTGTATCACATAATCCACACCAGGTCATAGAAGACACGTTTGGACACAATTTCACTTATTGTTTTTACAATTTTCCAAACTGTACTACAGAGCGTCTTTTGAATAATATTAATAATAAACTGTTAAATTTCGGCATAAATGATTATTGTATAGTTATGTTGGGAGATAAGGATCTTAAAACTTCTTCAAACTGCTTATATGGTCTCTACCATTAGGAAATCGCTTGAGCATATAACTTATACAAATGTAATAGTGTGTAGTCCTACTTATATTTGCGGATCTCCTATATATAATTATAAGGTTGAGATACTCAATAACCTATTCTTTAAGGAAATAAATAGTGGATCTTACGCATATTACTATTTTGACACAAATTCTTATTTAAGTTTTGACATGTTCTCTAGTATCACAGGAGCAATTAATAAAAGGGTACTTATACATATTTATAAAAAAATTATGTAAAATATAATATTTGACTGACTAATTCAAATGTAAATAATGACTGTACTAAATTTTTACGTCGATAGTGTTGATTGTAAACTAAATAATTCGAATATTACTCATTTATATACTGAAGGTCAAGATAAATTGCAATCGAATAAATATATTAAAAATAATGCATCAAAATATTGCCGGGTTGATAAATAAATCAAATAATCTCATTGTATGTTTGAATGAGTTATCTGAAAAACAAATTAATGTAGAAGTATTGTGTATCACTGAGCATTTTATCATATATTTTATTTTTTATTTTATTATATATACCGAACTACCATTTGATTTCTTGTTACTGTAGAAAGCAGCAAAAGAGAGGAGGAGCATGTATCCTAGTCAAAAATGGTATACAATCTAAGGATATATCTAAAATATCTAATGTATCAACTCCAGGTGTATTTGAATGTTGCGCCATAGAGCTTATTAAGTATAAGATAATTGTAGTCTGCATCTACAGAGTTCCAAATGTAAACAATTTTGACTATTGCATGGATAAATTAGAAATAATTTTGCGAGAATTATCACGTTTGCATTACAAGAACATTATATTATACGGTGATTTTAACATAGATGTGCTTAAACAAAATGGTCACACTAATGCATTTGAATGTCTGTTGAATAGTTATAACTTAAAGTTAACATTAAAACAACCCACTCGTATGGCTAAATTGACATGTATAGATAATTTTGCTCATAGTTTCAGTAAAACTTCTAAGGCTGATGTTATAGAATTTGCTTTGTCCGACCATACAGCACAGCTGCTTCACTGACCCGTACAAACATTTTATGCCATAAATTACTGGTACACGACAAGAAGAGACTACAATACTGACAATTTAGCTAAATTTACAAATTATATCAGCAGTATTTCTTTTTCGGAAATTTGTGAAACAAATGATCCTAATATATAGGCTATATAGTTTATGACAAATTTATAGACATATTCCAATTGATTTACAATCTATGTTTTCCGAAAAAACTTATTAAAATAGATATAATAAAAAAAACAAAGTGGTTGTCGAAAGGAATAAAATTGTGTAGTCGTAAAAAAGAAAACTTTTATGGCAGCTTAGATTAAACCCTACTAGTCAAAATAAGACTTGTTTTAAGAGGTAATCCAAACTGTTTAAAAAGTTAATACACTTAACACAAAAGGCTCAAAACAACTATTTTATTAAAACATCCAAAAATAATCGTGCTAAGCATAATTTACCTAAATATAGCATACATCAAATTAAATTGGAAAATCGCTTAATAACATGTCCCAAGAAAATTTCAAAAATGTTTAATGATTATTTCGTTACTAAAATCCAACCTCAAATGCAAGTTGCCAGTAATCATAAACGTATTAAATCAGATTGGAACAACAAATCTATGTTCATGGCACCAAGCGTACCACTAGATATATATAAAATTATCAATTTTTTAACCAATACAGGCAGCGTAGGTTATGATGATATCTCCAGTAAAGTAATAAAACATGTATCAGCGGAAGTATGTGGTCATCTAAGTCATATCATAAATTTAAGTATAAGCGCGGGTGTCTATCCATCTGCATTAAAAACTTCTATTATAAAGCCACTCTTTAAAAAAGAGAATAGAGATCTAATGGAAAACTACCGGCCTATTGCACTTATTCCAGTCATGTCCAAAATATTTGAGAAGTATATATATAAAGAACTGTCTGAATTCGTAAAAAAAGTAATATTTTATGTAATGAACAGAAAGGCTTTCGACAACTTAGGACAACTAATATGGCTATACATGACTTTTTATACAATTTTATTTACAATATTGATAAACGAAATCCAGTCTGTGGCATATTCTGTGACATGACCCAGGCATTTGAACACGTACACTATACTACATTATTAAAAAAGTTGGAAGCTTATGGTATAAGAGGCAATGTCCTTAATTTAATTTAATCATATTTAAGACATAGGTATCAAATCACTAAAATTAGACATATAAATAACGTAAAGAAGAAAGAAGAGATTTATCGATCATCAGGTTGTGAAGTAGAATATGGGGTACCGCAGGGAAGCGTTTTAGGACCATTTCTCTTTATATTATACATTAATAACTTGCCTAAATACATTGAAGAACCAGTGACACTATTTGCGGACGACAGTACTTTGTCAATACCTTGTAAAAGTGTAGAGACGTATGAGACTGATATTAATAATGCTTTAAAATCAGCTATCCAATGGATGCAGGAAAATAATTTAAAAATAAACCTACATAAAACGAAGGCTATACATTTTACGCAAAGGAACCTCAACATATATTACGCAATGAAAACATAGAAGAAGTTAACTCAACAAAATTTCTTGGCCTCCAGATTGATAAAAACCTTAACTGGAAAACACATATTGAAATGTTATGTAAGAAACTTTGTATATCTGCATACGCTTTACACACACTTTCATTCACAATATATACGGATGCTCTACTTACAGCATACTACGGTTTGGTAGAAACTCATCTACGCTATGGGTTAATATTTTGGGGTAACTCGACGGAAAAAGAATCAGCATTCAAATCTCAAAAAAGATGTTTACGAGCGATGTTTAGACTTGAGAACACCGATAGCTGCGTGCCCTATTTCAAAAATTACAAAATGTTAACTTTACCATGCTTGTACATATTAGAAGTAGCTGTGTTTGTTAAGTCGAACCTGCATTACTATAAGCGTCGAGCCGACGAATTTCCACGCAATAGACGCGACGAATAGTCAACTCTGTCTCCAATCCGCTAAGACTACCCTGATGCGCAAAAGTGTGTACTGCATGGCAACAATTATTTATAACAAAGTACCAAAAAGTTGGAAGGAACTGCCTCAATCTATGTTTAAAAATAGGCTTCGTACTTTTTTGACCGCCAGAGCATATTATAGCGTGGCTGAATTCCTTAATGAAAAATAATTTGTATTGACATCATTGAATCATATCTTATCTTATAGGATAGGTCTTGCCGTGCAGTGGCCTGCCATTTTATACGGCGAGCCGAAACCTTGGCGGGGTCGCGATTGTATGATGTTAAAGAGAATTGCGCAGCCCCGCCGCGCGCCAGTGCGGTTATGTCGAGGAATACCGTGGTGGGTTTAATCTGTATTACCGGGATGTCGCTCACTATCTTTCCTCCGGTGAGTCCGACATAACCATGTCTCCATAACGACATAACATGTGTCAATGCATTCAATTTCCTATTTTCTTTGCTCTTTTAGTTTCTTGTCATGTGGAATTACATTTTTATAACATTAATTCGGTATGTCTTTTTTTTAGCGATAAGTATTTCGAGGAACAGTGCGTTCGTATTGGTAAACTTACGAGGAGGTGGTATTCGGTGTTATAACTTTCTAAGTCGAGTTATGAACTCGGAGAAAGACCTCGTCATAAGATATATATATACTTCCTTAGAATGTGGTATTTTCCTGGTGGTGGAGCGATTCCATCACAATAGTATAACTTGTAAATAGTATACCTTGTGACGTAATTGCTAATTGAGTTTTTAAAAGCAGTATGTACTTCCGAAACTTTGATTTAATGCTTGTTAAACTCATTTACCTCATTAAAAAACTATTACTGACCTTGGCGATGTTCTCAAAGCACTTTCTAAGGTGAGGTTGTACGGCTCGTGGGTAGCGTGACTGCGACAGAATCTCTAGCAGCTCATCATCGCTGAGGAAGAAGAATCGCGGGAACCGTAGCCGCTTCAACTCCATGTACTCGTACAGACCGCGGTACACCACGTCCAGTAGATGTCTAGCCTCCACTAAGCTGTCTAGTAGACGACTGTCCGGGCAGATTATCATTATCTGTGGAAAATTATGTATGAAGACGCAATACCCCAATCTGTCCAAAAATGCTTTGTCCTTTAGTACATAGTTTTAGTATTAATAAGCAAAACACGTAGTTCGCTCGGTAGGCATGTGACTAATTAAACCGCGGTTCGTCAACGGTATTTATATAAAAACGTCGGAACACAACTGACTTCTCTACATTACAATAGTTACCTCGTTTAAACGTATCATGATGTGTTCCTTCGTAAATACCGTCCAGACCGTATCGGCCACGGCGACTTGGAACTAATTATTGAGAGTTCGTTGGTGTGCTCTCAGGCGTGACTGACATACCCCATCTTTGCCGCGAACGTGCGTCCACAAAAATGAATTAGACAAGTAACAATGGAAGCAGTCTTTAGCATTGTATATTATAATGTCTCAGATGAAGGATGTATCTGCTAATTTAAGAAACAGTGCTGGTTTCATTATAATGTTTATTATAAGTAGTACACACACCTTGGGACAAGCTACAGCACCCGCCATAGTTCGTCGCCAAATCCTCTCCATAGTGCCGTATTTTTTAGTCTCTTGCGGCAGTTGCCGAGAAATATCCTCTGAAGTGAATATAGGCTCCAAATACATCCATTCTCTGGGAGGAGATAATGTAATTATATATATTTTGATAATTAATCGTTGAACGGCCACAAGGTTTCGAGATCGATCCGAATACACGCATATCTGACTTTTCTTGTGTGTATTAAATAAGTGTAGTTAATAATCGCTGGCTTTAACGGTGAAGAAAAACGTCGTGAGGAAACCTGCATGTCTGAGGGTCCTCCATATTCACATGCCAACCCGCACTGGGCCAGCGTGGTAGACTATGGCCTAATCTTTCTCACACTGAGACAAGGCCCGTGCCCCGCAGTAGGCCAGTGGTCTGCTGACGGCACAGAACCTTTTAAGAACCTCGCAATAAAATACAAAGTTATTTGGCTACATGTAATCGTTGTTGTGCTGCCAGCTGATACTGGCTCTTAAAGGAGCCTGTAACTTATCTATCAGCAATACAACAAAATTATGGATAAGATTCAGTGATGTACAATTGCGGCAAAGTTTCAAATATTTTAATCTTGTACAACTGATACGAATGATGATCTATTTTTCCAATTAATTATTATCTGTGACATACTGCTATTAATTGAAACATAAACATAACATGAAAACTTGATTCGATGATAACACAATCGATTGAAAGGTCGCAGTTAATTGATCGGTTGAGGAAGTTCTTGTATATGGCGACGGTGGATATTGAACTCCGACGATCATGGTGTTTTTGATTTGCTTGAAAATGTTATATTTTTATAGATTATCACACATCGCTACTTCAACCTCGCGCAGGACGTTTTTTCGCCCCTGGAGCATTTCTCCAAGTTTATATAAACCAAAGACCCTATTTAATACTACAGAGCACCAATAGCCTTATATTTTTAACTTACTTCTGACATTCAATCCATTCTTCAACTACTTTCTGTGTAAGGTGAAGTTTATCGTCCCACTCCTGGATGCGTAGCTCGAAAGCCGCCTTGAACGGACTGAAACCCAATTGCTGTGTCCCGAGTAAATGCTCATCGAGCAATTGTAGCGTTTCATCAGCTATCTTCATTATATGCGTGCCTGTAAGAAACGGGATAAGTCACCGCCAACACGACTAGAGCAGTAGTAGCTAGCTTGCCCACTACTTACATAATAGATGGTGCAGATGCAAAAATATTTCCAAAGAATTATTCTAGCTGTTCAGATGTTTGTGTTAATATTTTGCAATATCTCTAAAACACCTCGATACCTATAGAAATTCGACCCGTGGGTCAACCTTAAGTTTCTTTTTTGAAGTTATCTTCGTAAAAGCCGCGGCTTTTCAATTTCAAGAAACCCAAGCTCACGGTAATTTCAGTATTTTAAGACACGAGATACGAACTACGATGCTGGAACCGTTATACCGTATCTCGTTCTAAGCGCGCTCCTAAACGAAGGTGCACGTACATAAATATAATTAATTTATTATTTAGCGCGGCGCAAACCGACTTTCGTATTTTTTACCGCCATGAGTCGGTGCCTGAGATGGCAAAGAACTGGCAGATTAATGCTGATGATGGTTTTGTAACGGTGCATAGGAGGCAGCGCAGTCAGAAAACCAACAAGAACTGCTGCGGTACGGCTCTTGTGGAGCCTGGTGCAAACCTGCGTGCTGCGTTTGGCTGAAAGGTGTGGCGTTCCGTCGCTTCCACGGACAAGTGCGACATGAACGCACTACAATAGAGTGCAAGTGAAGCATTGCTAACATAGTGAATAAGTTATATAAATACTAAAACAAATTATATGTATGTTAGTCGATAAGGTATTTATCTATGCGTCTATGCCACGCGAAATAAATGGTTATTATTATTATTATTTGATTTTCCTAATTTTCAAAAAGATCCTGACGGCATGGACCTAAGCTAAGTGTACAGCAGGCTAGTTTATGTATGAGCTTGTGAGTGTTGGTGATATGGCTGTGTGTATGGTAATGATTATCCGGTTCGCATTGTAAGAATTTTCTTACCAATCGGCACGTATTTAATATTGCTGCCTTTTGCAGAAGATAGTAGGTGTTTGGTGATAAGTTTAAAGTTTTAAGAGATTGATGCAGCTATTTGGTATGACTCCCGTTGTAGAAAGAATTATAGGGATAATTATTACTTTCTGTAAATGCCATAATCGAGTTATTTCATCTTTTAGTTCTATATATTTACTAAGTTTTCCTGCTATTTTAATATGTAAGTTGTGTGTGTTTGGTACGGCGATGTCAATAAGGTATCCTGTCTTGGTTGATTTATTAATTAAAGTAATGTATTTGGGTATATTTCTATAAATTTTGTGTGAAGAGGTTCTAAATAAGTTTTTGTATCTGTATCCAGTGCAGTAAGTTGAAGGTAAGTCCGCAGTAATTGATTCATTTCAGGAGTCTACCTTTTGCACATTGAGCCCGAGGTGGATACAAGTTCTATGTAAAGATTGACATCTTGCACAACACTATCGAGCTTACTAGTAGTGGATGATGTAGTATTGCTTCTTGTCATATACGAAGGGCGCGTAGAAGGCACAGATAAAAATAATGACGTAGTATCATCATTACTAACTGAGCCCCGGCGACCCCCGAGAAGCGGCCTAAGATTATACTTTCTTATGTTGTACTTCTTCATCATGTTCCCACGAGTAGCAAGAGACATAACGGTTAGCCACGGCAGAGCCCTACATTCACCGCGGTAAGGGCAAATAAAACTGAAGATTCCCTGGTTTCCAGAGTCCGCATACTAGCGACTAAGCGCCCCCTTATCCATGCAACTCTCGGCGTACGCTGTTCCACCTTAGCTTGCTATAATCACTATACAGATATTAAAAATAATAAATGGAACAATTCAGGTTCTGTAGTTATATTCAATGGTAAAAAGTTATTATAGACGGTAGTACGTTATGAGGACGCATACATGTACATACACTTTTAACGTGAACATAAAACGAACGCGAAACGTGTGATGATACGTTACCAGTATTCTTATAAGGCGTCATCTCCAGCACTTTGTTGGCCCATTCAGACTGCATCTTGTCCAGAGACTGTTCGATGACGTATTCTTTACTTGCCAGTTCACCGATCTCCGCGATTAGTGCACCGTGAGCTGCTATGCCTTGCTTTATGCACAGTTGGAACGTTTGTTTTTCGTTCATTGTTATCGTTATACCTGAAATAATCAACTGACAACTAGATGACCATCAAAATTAGCCATTGGAGATGGCCACTGCATGACCAGGTGACATGAGCAATCGGGATGGTAGGGATTTAGCAGTAAGTATAAATGGTACTTTACCAACATTTAATCACTTTTTTAAATCAACTATCTCCATACTAGAATCTGTTTTTTTTATGGACAACCTCATTTCTGAGATCACTCCTCAAGGAAAATGGCGTTACTAGGATACTACTTGCGCAAGTTTTAATTTGTAAAAGATATACGTGAGTGCCCACGTTTCAGCACCGTAGGTCCTAAAGCCGCCCAAGAACTAGAGTTGCCGATGTAGCTCGCAGAATAAAAAAACTCAAGTGGCAGTGGGCTGGCCATATGTGCTTAATGCATTGTGCTTGTGTGGCAGTTGCAGCACACGATTTTAGAGTGGAAACCGCGAATCAGAAAACGTAAGGTTGGGTGTACTCCGTGCCAGGTAGACTGATGACCTAAAAAGGTGGCTAGTATGGATTGGACGCGGAAGGCAAAAAATCATCTCGAATAAAGTCCAGTTTGGGAATCACTTGGAGGACAAAGCTAAATTTGCGAGCAAAATGGTGGGTGTACTGAATAGGGCGAGGCGGTACTTCACACCAGGTCAACGTCTTGGGCTTTACAAAGCACAGGTCCGGCCGCACATGGAGTACTGCTCACATCTCTGGGCAGGGGCCCCCAAATACCAGCTCGACCCACTTGACTCCTTTCAAAGACGGGCAGTTCGAATCGTCGATGATCCCAATCTCACAGATAGATTGGAGTCGTTGGAGCAACGGAGAGACTTTGGGTGTCTGTTTCTGTTTGTATCTGTTTTACCGACTCTCTCACGGGGAGTGCTCTAAAGAACTGTTTAATTTGGTACCAGCGACCCCTTTCTATCACCGTACCACTCGACAACAAAGCAGGATTCATACATGTCACTTGGAAGCGTTCAAATCCAAGACGGTACGCTTTCAACGATCATTTCTCCCACGTACGTGCAAGCTCTGGAATGAACTGCCTGCTTCGGTGTTTCCAGAGCGCTATAATATATTCTTCTTTAAACGAGGTTTAAAGAGAGTTCTTCTTTCACGGAAGGCAGCGGCTTTGCTGTGTACTGACATTGCTGAAGTCCATGAGCAGCGGTTACCACTTTCTATCAGGTGGGCCACTTGCTCGTCTGCCACCAATGGCAATAAAAAAAAATGATCAGACGTCCTGGCGTAAATTAGGAGAAGCTTATGGCTAACATTGGACTGCAATAGACTGATTGATTGTCAAACTTCCTAAATAAACATACAGTCAATTGTCAAAATGGATGCTATCGAATTCTCTTACCAGCTCTCTCCATGAATTCGTTCCAGTGCCTGTCCTTCATGCCAGGATTCCTTACAGCTTGTATTATCGGAATTAATGGCCGGAAGTCATCGATCTGTGTCTAATAACAAACAAAAGAAAATATAATAAATTTCTATGTCCAGTGAAACAATATTCCATTGGTGCCGAGAATATGAAAATTCTTTACCAGAATTTTTGACCTTTATTATATTATATTATAAAGTACAGCAATATAACCACATTAACCTCTTTACCGGGCTCCAGGCACAATATCTTTTTATTGTCTGGTAGCCGTTTAATTGGTGTGTAATATAATAACGTCCTCCATACCAAATTTTCATCACGACGGCAAATTAGAATACATACGAGATATGTATATTGCACAGCATAAATTAAAGTGCAAAAACTAAACAATTCCCTTACCTTCCTGTCATAATGCAAAACGATGACAATTTAACATGAATCGAGATATATCAAGCTTCAACGGCTTTCCAAAGGATTTTATTGAGAATTTCATGACAGAGAACCGAATATTTTTTGTTAGCCGTTCCGGTATTCGATATAGAGACCTTATAGATCATAAGGTCTCTAGATCAAAAACAATGCAGCCCTATACAAACCCAACAACAGGCCAACGAGCCAGTCACCATATTAATAGAACCTCTTTATTACTTCACTGAAATGAGAACCAAATAAAGAATGACTAGAATAAAAGAAAACATAGACTGATGTTGCAGAAAATTCTGAAAGCGGAATTGGAGAATATTTTTTAAATGAATAAAATATAAGGGTAAACTATCGTAACTGCACACACTCTTATGACGTATTTTATTCCATCCACCAAGGTCATTCCTTACACTTAATATTTTAAACTTACTTTTATCTTGTTTGCAACCTCCTGCACTTTGGGCAAGTCTGAGAATGTGCGCACGCACTTAACTATTGTCTTGTAATACTCGTTCACTAAAGGCTCGATAGTGTCAGCGTCCACGTGCATCAAAGGATTGTCGAGCCAAATCTCGCGAGCCTTTAGAAAATCTAGAAAGTTACACATTTTAAAGTCTTAGATGCTAAATAAACGGCTTGACTAAAAGCAAGTGGCAGCCATAGTCAATGGAAACATCAGTATGCAAATGGTCTGCGATAGGGATTTATTTATTTATTTTTAGTAAACCAATGAGTATAGTACAATTTTATATGGCCAATAACAGGTTTCCCTAAATAACTTAATTTATACAAATTCACATACACATACTTATAACCTCTTTTGTATACATGCAATACTATACAAACTTAGTCAATTTATAAATATAAAGATAAACACATGGGTGATTCATATAAGAAGAGCAAGAGATGAAATTAAGTTGGGCGTAGTTGCCTATCTTTCAATATCTTTATTACAAGTGATTTGAAAAATCACTTAGAATAGCAGAAGAGATCTACCTCTTGGAATATAGTATTATAGGTGCGAGCAAAGCGGGTGAGCACACAGTTACCAGCGCGGTTGATTGAATGCCGGGGAACATGTAACAATGGTGTTTGACGGGTGTGACGTAGTGGAGCATTAATTAATGTAACCTGCGAGACCAATACAGGACAGTTCACATGTCCATTTAGTATATCATATAAGACACACATATCTATTAGTTTACGCCTATCATTTAAAGTAAAAAAATCTTACCTCTCACAATTGTGTTGATATGACAAGAGGGGATTTCGGAATCGCTAAGATGATTAAGAAACTTTTCAAACGCTCAAGTCGATTAATGTATATGAGGTAAAAAGGAGACCAAATTGGAGAAAAATAAATAAGTGCGCTGTGTACATTAACAAAATACGGTTTTTAATGCTGCTATAAGTACTATTAAACACAGATTTACCCTAGTACAGGCACCCATATTATACTACCTATATTAAATATAATTCATGTTTTACCACTGTAATCAATAAATAAATAATTATTCATTGAATTTAAACTACTATATACGGATTTCATCGCGTTGTTTATTTATCACTGTATTACATAATTTTGAAACTATTACACATTACTCGTTCGAGCAAACACGTCGAATAATAATTACGGCATGATCTTTCGTCCACTTATTCAGTATTTATCAATTAAGCGATGCGCGATTTTCAATAGTCACCGAACCATTCGGGCCAAAAGATGTCTGTTCAACAAAGGAGACAGTGGTTACATTTAGTAAGTCTCGCCAATTATAAAATAATTAAAGAAAATAAAAGAAATTAAATAAAGTAATTACATTTATTTGATTCCATCGAGACGGCTCGATACGAGCCTTCGAGCTGTAAAGATTGCGGGCCACACGTTAATTTTTCTCGTTTTGGAGTAAAACTATCGAGTAATACCGAATGTGAGTACGGAGCTTTAATACCACCTGCCAGCTTCACATTTGCACACTTAATACATTACAAGAAAATGTCACAACTGCATGAGATTGGAAATGCACAAAAAAGCTTGGAGAATAGCTTCAATAAAAGGATGACTGAGCTTGAGGCACGACTTCACAGTACTGGATCAGCTAAGGACACCGTAGCTAAAATGGCAGAAGAGTTGCGTACCTTTCATGAACTCATCTTCAACATTGGATACAATGGAGACGAGGCACCGGCGTAAGGCTCTCATCTTCTTGCTTATTGAATTCATAAGACACTAGGGCTGAATGACATCTTACTCCCTAACCTTGACATCTGTCATAGGCTTGGAGCACAGAACAAGGAATATACAGCGACTTTCTTGATACTTTTAGTAACACCAACGTTCATGCCATCCTGATTTCGGATAGTTGGCTCATACCTCATTTTCTCTCAACCACGTACCCTTTACCCGGCTACATTCTTATCAGGAATGATAGGGTTGGACGGCAAGAGGGTGGCGTGGTTATTTGTCTGCGTGGTAATCTGCCGTACAAAATCCTTGTATCGTCTCCTTCTAACTACACTTCTATCTGCGAAATTTCTTTTTCTTGAGTTTTGTGTCAAAGGAGCTAAGACTGTCCTAGGGGTTGTATATTGTTCCCCTTCAGTTTATTACTTCTCCAGTTTCGAATCGACTGCGGAATCTTTAGGGTCGTAGTACTCACATCACATCATCATGAGCGATTTTAAAACTGACCTCCTATCTCACCATTCCTTGCGTTCCCGTAAACTCCTCCAAATTATAGAAGTGGGTTAACGTTTCATCTTTAAATGCAACCCACCACAACATTAATGAGATTGATAACTGTCTGGACCTTATTCTCACCTGTGCTCCTATCTTAGTCCGCCGTCATGGCCAACACTTGACTCCTGGATTTTCCCATCATGACCTCTTATTCCTTTCCTATAACCTTAAACCACCCAAACCCTGTCCTAAAATTCTACACTAACGTTGTTTTGGGCGAATGGACGTGGACAAGCTACGTAAGGATGCTTCTGCTCTTAACTGGGAATCTTTGGAGACAGTTTCCACGGTGGACCAAAAGGTTGGTATTTTTAAGAACGTAGTCGTGAACCTTTTAATGTCCATGCTCCCGTCCGTAGATTTAATGTAAAGCGCCTTCACGCCCCTTGGATGTCGAGGGATATTTGGATGGCGATGCGGCGCAAGGATAGTGCATTTCGCAATTTTGAAAATGATAGCTCTGATGACAACTAGACTCTTTTTAAAGTTGCAAGGAATTGGTGTAATCAGATGATACGTAATGCAAAACGCTGCCATATTCTCAATAATATAACATCCTCGTCTCTTGCTGATATGTGGCGGTTTATTGGCAACAAGCAACAAAATGATCCGCGTACGACGATTGATTTGGATGAGATCAATCAACATTTCACTTCTTCTATTTTGCTGGATCAACAAATCAAGCGTCGTATTGTGGATTATTTAGCTAACCTACTTAAGCCTAATACCAATCCTTTTCTGTTTTCTTCTGTGGAACCGGGTGAGATCAGAAAGATAATCCTGTCGATCAAGTCTAAGGCCGTGGGCTATGATAGTATTAGTCGTCATATGATCACACCAATTCTTGATCAACTCCTTCTCGTCATATCTCATATCGTAAAATTTTCTCTTCACTTTGGGAATTTCCATCCATGTGGCATAATGCCTTCATCATCCCTTTTCCCAAGGTACCTAGTCCTTCCCTTCCAAACCACTACCAAATCCATTCTTCCTTTCCTATCTAAAGTGCTAGAGGCTTGTGTACACAAACAACTTGCACAGTTTGTGAACCTGAACGAACTATTGAGTCCTCTCCAATCTGGCTGCAGGCCCGGGCACAGCACTACTTCTGCTCTCTTTAAAGTGACTGGGGATATCAGGGCGGGCATGGAGGATACCAGAGTCACAGTAGGCTTTGGTTGACTTCTCGAACGCCTTCAATACCGTTAGTCACGACATCCTGGTGTACTTGAATGGTCCTCGACATATCTTCAGGGGAGCCAGCAGTCAGTACGCATCGATGACACGTCATCGACATGGCGTGACCTTAACTCTGGTGTTCCCCTAGGCGGCATTCTATCTCTGTTACTATTTTCTCTATTTATTAACTTCATAACTCAGAATCTTCAGTGCTCGTATCATCTTTATGCCGATGACTTACAGCTACATATATGCTCAAGACACTGCAGATAATCTACCTTAAGCCATTTCTATACTAAATGCTGATCTTAAAACAATTAGAAGCTGGTCTGGCAGATTTTGATTATCTGTTAACCCGACTAAGTGACAGTCAATCATAGTTGGCAGACAACGATTGATAAGCAGGCTGAACTTCAGTACTTTACCGCCTGTTGTATATGATGGAACACCTATTCTGTTCAGTCCTCCTGTCAAGGATCTGGGTTTGCTCATTGACTCCAATTTAAATAGGCAAGCTCAGGTTACTAGTATTAGTCAGAGAGTAACCGAAACGCTAGGTGCCTTGTATTGCCTAAAGAATTTTCTCCCATCTAAGACAAAAATAACGCTCGTGCAGACCTTGATATTTCCCTAAATTGACTATGGTGATATGTGTTATTATGACTTCAATTCAGATCTACTCAATAAATATGTCCGACTTCTAAATAACTGCATTCGATTTATTTATGATCTTCGTAAATATGACTATATTTCATTTTATAGATCCACTTTAAAATGGTTACCCATTCATCAACGCCATAGTTTGCGTGCCCTTACAGTATTATTTTTTATTCTAACTTCACCAAATGCATGCATGATATTGGAAATGGCAGGTTAAATAACCTGCCATTTCCAATATCTATGTGCAAATCATGATAGAAATCTTCGATCTTCGAATAACCTCCTTTTACTTTATCCTTCCCATACATCTGGTTTTCTACATTCTTCCTTCTTCGTCCAGTCCGTTTTACTATAGAATGCGCTCCGTCATGAAGTCAGGATTTCCACAAACCGTTACACTTTCAAAATGAAAGTACGTGCTCTTCTCCTTGACAGCTGTTTATCAGATTCAACTCATCAATAATATAATACGTATGTATGTATCTATTTATATATATTTTATTTAGATTATATAATATGTTTATTGGTATGTATATATTATGTAATATATCGTTACTATTATGATATTCTACTATTAGTATATTTAAGTATATAAATATGCATCACATCCTGTGGCATTAAGTCCACCGATGTACTATTTTGTGCATAAAGTTTTAAATAATTAAAAACAAATTATAATTTGTTGTCAAATAATATACCTAGATCACATACTGCATTTACTTTTTTAATTGGGATATCATTAAAATTGTATAAATAATTAAAAGGTTGTTTTTTGTGTATAATTAACCATTTGACATTTATTAATGTTGACTGTTATTCTTTTTTTTGCGTAATAATCAAGTAAATTATTAAGATCTGTTTGAAGCTCTATACAATCATCAAGTCAGCTAAACTTATGGAATATTTTTTTGTCATCAGAGTAATAGATTGGATATCGAATTGTTAAAAATAAATTACATTGTATGATACCACGTCCGAATGTTGATAAGTTAATTGTCACTGATTTATTATCCGACTCATAATCGATAGAAAAAAGAATATACCTGAAGCGGTCCCCCACAGATTCCTGTAGGGTTCAAACTCTCTTACGAGTTTGTTCAGTTCGAGGAATGGAACGATCGGCTGTCCAAACAGCTTCTGCCGCTGGTTGAGGACACGCCCCCATTCCTGGGAATCTTTCATGCTTTTCCACGCTTTCTTAATATCATTCGCTATTTCGTGAACCTAATTAACATTAAATGTTGTATTAAGTATTAAAGGTCCAAGAAATAGCAAGCTTAACAACAAATACCATTTAAATAATTTCAAAAAGACTAAAATAATTTAATTTAAATGTAATAAACAGTGGTTACATTAATTTAAATTGCTATTAATTTTGAAATAATAAATAAATATGTATAAATATGTATGTATAAGTTTTTAGAATCAGGATCAGCATTTGATTCGACTTAATAGATCGAGCTATCGTGTACTGCAAGATTGCTGCTTTCTGAGTCTAGATGATATTCGTATATGTTTTTCAATGTTCTTGCCATCCTCGCGACACATAGATTATCCCTAGCCAAGTTCTAGAGGGAGTAGACTTTTAATTAGAAAAAGGAAAAGAGAAGAAAATTAAACAACAACAAAAACAAAAAAGAACATGAATTTTTACCTTATATAAGTCATTTAACAGTGTGAGCTGCATGCACTGCGCGGTGAACAAGTCAATCTTGTCATACAGCGTCTGCTCATCCTGCTGATGCAGTTTCCAGAACTTCTCTTGTTCCTCATCCAGAAAGTCATGTGTTATTTCCGCCTTTATAAAGATTTCTTTAATACTATCGTGGTGGCGAAATCAAACATACGACCCTTTTGACGGCAAGCGATGTAGACAATGATCACTTGCAATACCAGAGACATCAATTAAGCGTTGCCGACAAAAAAGGAAAAGGGTATTAAAGCTAGGATGAAAGTAAAAGATGTGTGCATGTGAACCTCTAGAGCCGTTTATTACTCCACAAAGATTAATCCTTTGAAGGCTATATATGGATAAAATTATTGGCAAGAGAGGAACCTGTCACGCTTCTTTGGATTGCCCACCCTAACTATTGCAATAGAAAATGTTTGACGATATCGAACTCCTCTAAATATGAATATGGTTGAAAATTAGCACTCAATCAGCATGTAAATTGTAACAGAAGAAAAAAAAATTCAGGCACTGCGATCTCAACAATTCGTGTTCACGCTTTTCTATCTAAACTAAAACAAATAAGTATATTTCAAACCCTGACGTTCCTACGTCATATGGTACACGGCTATTCATGAACCTCCATCAAAAGGTTACTTGGCAAACCGGTGACACGATTTTTCGAGTTCGCCGATTGAATTCCTGATTCATGGAATATCTTTTTTTAATTACAATTTATATTCCTCTAGTATGGCAAATGCTTAAAATAAATCTTAATATAAAAGATAGGGCATGTCCCGTTTATTAATAGGATACATTTTATCCCAGCTCACGCTCACGTGGGATTACGCAGGGTAAGTTGCTGGTAGAAGCTAATAATACAGCGTATAATACCTGTTTATTTAATTTTTGTGGCCATCCTATAGCTTCCCATAGGGTTTTGAAATCATAGTCGTCCAACGCATAATAGAATACATCAAGTACTTCATAGTCCTGTACAAAAAGAAACAAGGATTACAAATACTAGCCAGCCCTAGGCCAAGACTATAGACTGGACATCTTAGACTATGACCATCTTTAAACGTTATTCAAATGCCTATACGGATCATTCTGTTTATGCTTTTGTGGTAAACAAACATACCGCCTTATAGACGCCATTGAGAATTATTGTAGCCATGGCGCTTTCAATGCCAGAAATTATTTGCCGGGTAGGCGGCTAGATTAAAATATTTTATCCTTAAAAATACCTGTGGAAACCATGGCAGAGAAGATACCATAACCTTAGCGTCCGTGCAATAAAATTCTACTAAATGATGATTTCCATTCCTTGATGTATGCTCAAATCTTATTAAGGGTGATTGTACAATAATTAAATGACATACAGAGTAGTTTCGTATATTTGTTATTGGGCAGTATTTTTTTCGAAACAGTAAATAGCATACTATAACATTGTATCAAACTTTGTCGCGAAGTGTATAAGTATGAGTAAAAATTGGGAAAAAAAATCGATTTCGAATCGCTACGCTTAAATAGCCTTCGTCACTATGTATACTACATTCCCCTTATCCATATTTGATCATTTTATTTGTTTTGGAATGCATTCTTATGGACCTTCTGACCTTTTGACAATGCTTTGTATTTAGATTTTGAATAATATAACTTTTTAGAAGAAAAAGAAAATAGAGATTCGGATTTTCTTTTTTATTATTACCCATTTAGTTCCAAGTGTCTGTAAAATAGTCGATGTTGCTGATCCCTGGTACTTTAATTTACTAAATTAACTTAATATAATAAAAGAATGTGGACATCGACCTCAGAAATATATAGATTACATTTCTTACCGTGTGAACTTTCTTCATGATATCATCTTGCGTCTTCAAGGCAAAAGGTATTGCCTCCATCCACTCTCTAATCTCGAACACGTGTTCTATAGTGTTGGGCTTCTCGCCTAACTTGCGTCGAATGTCTTTGTAAGCCAGTATCACATCGTCGACCACGAGGCGAACTTCCTCTGCCCACATCACGAGTAAAGCGTTCATTATATCGAATCGCTTTTGAATTAGCATTTGCTGTAATAAACAATATAAGTATATTAAGACGAATATGTACCGAATGTGGTCAAGTTCCGTTACATAATCTTTTTATTTCTAGTATTCATTAAATCGTCTTAAAATTCGGTATTTTTTAACAAGTAATTCTTTCAAAACAAGTTTAATAAAATTTAGCTGGATAGAAATCAGCTGCAAAGCTATCTCTCGCATTTGGTTAAAAACGTTATTATATGCTTTATTACACTAAAGAAATTTACAAGGTAAACAAAAATGAAAAGACACTACAAAATTGAGCGTTATCCAATATTTCCACGCTAGACAAGCCTGTTCTGTCGGTGCGCCAATAATTACAATTTTCACTTATGATAAATAAAATACAATAAACTAAGCAATAAACTAAATGCGTGTTAAAGTTATATAATCGCAGAAAATATTTAAAATACTTGACTGACGAAAAAGTGTTTCGTCGAGTAAAATCTTTAACTCTGAGCACGGTGATTTCATACTAAATTAATAGCAACGGGCAGTGTGTAAATATAAAATTCTATGTTTGCCTTGAATGCCTGATGGGCTTTAAGTAGACTGTACGAACTTCAAAATTGTTGAAGTGGTCATCTCACCACTATTGCTGGGGTGAATGTTGGGGCTTCGAATTTCAAAACAGAGTCTGGTTGTCTTTTGTTGTCTGTTCTCTCTGTATTTGTAAAGTATGTACTTTGCGATTCAAGGAATATTTTATGTACTTGTCTTTAAAAAGTTAAGATAAATATAGCTTTTCCCGTAAAACATGGGTGTTTGTGTTGGTTTGAAACATCCATGCGAGATCTTTATTAAATAGATTTGTGCCTAAACAAAGCTGGCAAATACATCGTTCTTCTTTGGAATATAGGGCGCAATAAAATGTATGTAATTATTTACCTTGAGCGTATCAATGTTAATGGAAAACGGTCCAATGCTGATGTACTGAGGTAGACGGCATATGAGTTCTTGCTTTGCATCGTAATGACTCTGAATCAGGTCTCTTGTCTGCACGTGAGAATGCTCTTCGTCGCGGAATTCCCTAAACATCATAAAGTTAAACACATAGGCTTAGTCAGCACATAAGCACGTGTTAAGAGTTTCGTCAGAATTATTATTAGGCTGCATCAGTGTTGTTGCGATAGCGATAGTCTATCGATAGATCGTGATACTATCGTGGCCTTAAAAATCAGTCATACTATCGATAGTGCTATCGAATCTATCGACCCTTAACGTATTATCGATACTATCGATAGTATCGACTAATAAAAATAAGTATTGCTAAAGATCAATAGTATCGATACTATCGATAGTATCGGTACAAACACTATCGATGGTACCAATACTATCGGAACTATCGATAGTATGGGTTTTCTATAATTTAGATACTATTGATAGTATCGATAATATCGATAGTTTTCCCCTATCGATAGTCGAACATTTTACGAGAGTATTGCTTGCCCATAAAGTATAATATATCTAGTGATTACATAGTTCTATATATTTTAAATTCGCAGTTCATTCATATATATAGTTGCTTTTATTAGATTTACAGTCACACGTGTGTCGTTTTATTCTCAGCCGATAGTATCGAAGATACGTCGATAGTTACTAAAACAAAACTATCGATACTATCAAAACGCGTCGCTAGATCATAGATAGTATCGATAGTATCGACCCTTTTGTCGCGATACTATCGATACTATCGTATCTCGATAGAATCAATAGTATCGACAAAGTTCAATAGTATCGCCTAATTTTCACTATCGATACTACCGATAGTATCAGCAGCATATATTGGAGCGTTTTGATATTTTTGATAGGACTATTCACGCTATCGACTATTTTTCAAGGTCAACTATCGGTAGCGAAACTATCGATATTGCAACAACACTAGTTTGCATGCAGCCAAGGGCTATAATTAAAATTTGGTAGTCCACAATTTTTCCGAGTCTGAATGTTCTTTTTGTATGTATTATTCTTACTGCAATGCGTAGCTGCAATATACATATACTGGCCAGCAATACTAATATGTTGCACATAACTATCCTAAGAATGATTTTTAAAATGGCTGTTGTGTTGAAATGTTGTTTAATTGCCCGGACTAGTTCAAAACCCCTTTTTTTTAATGTTCCTGAAATATTCGGCACTATACATGTAAGAGGAGGGGTGTTTTCACCACGTCTTTTATAAATGGTAACCGGTGAAAGGTGTCGGTAGTGGGACATGTTAAAACGAGTAACGTATCGTTTGTCACAAATAGATGAATCAGTAACAAAACACGATCAGTAACGTGTTTTGTTACTGTAGTTCGACACGTATAATATTTAGGCTGATATATGTACATGGCAAAGGCGTTATTTTGAAATAAATTGGGATATTTCTCTTTAAACTAAGTTTTTTTTTCGATTGAGGATTCTAATTTCCTATAAGGAGTAAAACAGGATCCATGGGCATAAACACTTTTTGATTAAGTTGCGTACTGCACATTTACAAAATCTTTAAATCCAGATCATAATGCCTGTAACATTTTAGGGCAGTTTTCTAAGTTAGTTTAATTAAAATTACGCAAAGATAAATTAACACGTGTTTCGCCTGAGAATGTGGCATCTTCAAGACTGTGCTGAGGCGAAACACATGTCGACGCATATCTTTTGTTCGAAGCGGAATACTGCAAGTCGTAGTACGCGCGGATCCCACGACGCGACTGTTCCTATTTAGAGGAGTTCGGTATTGTTGACCTTTTTCTATTGCAATAGTTGGGATGGGCAAGCCTAGAGTGTGTGGCGGGCTCCTCTCTTTCCAATAATTTTATTACAATCGATTTCCGCCAAGTAAGTATTTCGATTTAATATAAGTTAGTTTTTCTGCAACTACAACAACGGTTAATCCATCCAACAATCCACCTGGACCAGTGTGATATTAGTTTTAAGCCCAATTACTCCAGCGAACCTCGGTTCAGTTATACTCACTTGACGTAAGCATCGATATCCAACATGTAGATCTCCTTGTATTCTTCGTACTGTCTCATGTACGCCTTCAGTGGAATTATAGCCTTCCTATAAGCCTTTAGTAGTCTGTCCCTGTACTCAACCACATTTGGCTCCATCAGACCTGGATAAACAATAATGTTACATTTGACTGCACGAATGGCACAAAATTCCCTCGTCAGCACTATGCTGCGCATTTGCACAGTTGTGAATCTGTATCCTTTCATGAGTATACCTTCAATATTTAATTCTTGACGTAGGAATATGTTATAAAGATGCTGTCCATTGGTACGTCTGTTTTGGTAAAGGCCAAGATTAGCTTAAGTTGATCAAGTATTACACATTTTATTAAGGTGACACAGTCAAGTTCAGCTCCATATAATGTCTTCGTCCTTGTCTAATATTTGCATTCTACTTTAACTTGCGAAATCCCTATAAATAATTCTTATACACTAAATAGACCTTTGACCGTAGTTAAAGACTTACCAATCGAGGTGAGATACAAGTCCTTATCGAAGACGAGGCCGGTCATAATCATGGGGTGTACTTGCGGTATGAAATGGCACCGATAGAGCACATCACGGAACAACCTCTGGATCACAATCTGTAATCATTACCAACTTATTGAGCTGTGGAATTACCCTGTCAATTGTTAGAAGGCCAGTAACACATTCTTTAAATATATCTTTTACGCTGGGAGTGTATCTGTGTCACGAGGATCTTTACAAACATTCAAAAAACGGACACAAGAACATCCAGACTCGGAACAACAAATCTGTTGATTAAATAAATGTTTGTCTAGTGTGCGACTCAATACCTTAAGAGAATTAAATATAGCAGTTTATGTCCAAATGTTTGGGATTAAAACCTTAAAAATGTTTAACAGCAGTAGTGACACACTACTCGGCAGACCGTTAGACTATCTCACACATTTTAAAATTGAAAGTTTGTAAGGACAACGCCATACAAGAAAATTAGTACTAAAAAGTTTTCTGTAAAAACTAACACAATGAACAGTGTCTTAATAAGTTACAAACAGCACTGAACTCATTACTAAAACTATATCTAGTTACAAGTCCACTAGACTTACATGGAACGAAACTATCTGTTAAACGTATTATATCAGTCATTTCAAAATTTCATACAATCTAAATTGAACCTTATCGGCGTGAATAAAGAGACTGACCTCGAACTGCGCAGGATCTGTGGTATAATAAGGGCCGTCGTTTGACATCATGAGTTGAAAATGGAAGAGCGTAACAGGCGTGCGAAAAGGTGAATTTAGGAGGTCTGTTGGATCCCATTCATAGTCGTCTTCGCACGAGTAAGTACATAGGCATGGAGTCTCGCACATGTTCACGAACATCTGCATTGACTGTTCGATGCAGTAGCGGAGGGCATACTGTAAGAGATTCATGTATTATGGATTGTACTACATGGCTGTTGTACATAATACAAGTAATATTATAATAATAGCGTTTATTTGAAACAAGTGCACAAACGTGAATATTATAATAGAAACGTCGATAGCTACAAAATTAAAGCTGTGACGCGGCGATCAGTGCCCAGTTCCAGGTATTAATATATATAAGTTATGTTGCAGGCTTCATAGGGAATATATACATATGTATATATAATAATGGAAAGAAGATTAAAAGAAATAGTAAAATATCGATTATCTTCAATACAGTACATAATAATTTGTAGAGCAGAATTAAGTGAGCTTGCACAAGTTTGCGTTGTGATGTTTTGTATTGATGTTTATTATGTGTGTTTCGTGTATGCGACTGATGCGAGCCAGCCGCACAAGTAAGCTGCATGTAGTGAAAGTAGCTTATTCCGCATGTAGACTGCGCGCATAGCATGCGCATACTACGCGCCGGCTATCGATATTCGATGTTTATTATTAATGCTACCGCCTCAAAAACAACGTACAAATATTAAAACCAAATAAGGGCAATACATACACAATACTAGTCCGCAGTTAACGCCCCGGTAGATGCCTCATCCTACTCCTAGATTAAATTCATATCCCCGTAAGAATTTCCAAAGAATTATTTTCTAATGTACTAGGAAAATTTCCGTGACAGAGGAACAAATAACTGTGTTCAAGCTTGGTATAAGCAATGTTCATAGAAACTAGGTACTTGCCTGCATGCGAAATCTAACTAGCTGCATAAATCTTGCCAACTTGCTGACGGCGTAGAATTGCCATTTCTTCTCGTAAATGTTGAACCAACTACGACCAATAAATCAAGTTGAAATTCAAAGCATAATAATAGTCTTTCACGGATGTTCGGCAAAGTATTTAGTTTAGTACGAAGACAATACGACTTAGCCGGCTAACCCGATAATGTACCAACCTTCTATACGAAACAGGCGTAGGAGTAGATACGTGAATTCCTCTCATGTCCGATGAGATAACTCCTCCATTCCTTATTTTATATCCTACCTTTAATACCTTTTCCCAAAGATTAGCAAACGAATATATAAAGAATATACGGTACCTAACCAGTAACCAGGATGGCATGATGCCTGTCCGCCACTAGTTGACTTAACTGCACGAATGGCAAATTGGTTTAAGTGATGAGGGTAAAAACCATCTAAAATTTGTGTAATCCACAAATGATAATGTTTTGAAGTCTAGTGTTCTTTGTATCTCTTATCTCTAAAGTCCTCCGTGGTATGGGAATAAATCATAACGAGGGAGTAGTATTTCAAAACAGGTGTAGTGAAACAATGTAATACGGAGATGCCACTGATTCTTTTAGCAAATTATGTAAAATGCGTGAAAATTATTGCCTAGACGAGAGTTGAACGTTGCGTAATGGAAATAAGATTCAAAATGTTATACACAATTTAGTATTATAATTTACGTTCATCCCCCTATTTTTTATTTTGTGGTAACGTAAATTGAGCCTAGGTGTGAGTGCATTTTGTTTTCAAACATTTTATTGAGTCTCCATCCTTGTCTTTGTTTACTGACTCTGGAATAAATAATAATATTCAGGCAATACATGTACCCCTTGCCAACATCTCTGAACGACATTCGAATTGCATGCGCCGTGTTGTTTAGCCAAGTTATGTTCAAATACTTCAACATCTGAAACATAACATTGAACTGTAGAGTAAGTTAAATTGGTCCCAAAATGAAGGAATAATTTATATTTTAAAAGACAAGACAGTGGGCGCTAAAAATCTTGTTATTTCCCACACATACCGCACTTAAATAGTGTAGTGACGTCGCAAAGTCCTATTTCCTATTTCCATCACCACTTCTAAATTTTTTTACTTTAAATGACTGACTTTTATAAACATTGAAATATATCAAATTTGTTATCACTGTGAATCTAGGTTCTGCTTCTAATACAGAAGTGGCTTACAATCATGAAAACCTGCTTAAATATGACGTAGCCACAAGAAAATTGCGAATGGTACGTTTTTTTCCACTTTCAGAAGACTTACAGATGACAGAAAAGGTAACGGCGGAATGATGATTTTAGAGGTAGCTTTAAAAACTAACTAAAGTTGTCAACGTAACTCTCCGAATAGCCCAGCTAAAATGGCAGTGGACAGAGCATATAGCTCACAGAACCGATGTCCGTTGGGATAAAAAAGTTCTCAAATAACGGCCATGCACCGGAAGACGCGAGCGGTCCAAGATCGGTCTGTGTGGGTAGTATTGGAGGAGACCTACGTCCATCAGTGGACATCTTACAGCTGAAATGATGATGTCTTACCATACTCGTACAATGTTGTTGCGACGCATCGAACTCCGTCAGACTGGCGTTCCTACCATAGTTGGTCGTAAAGAATAGCATCGACTCCACCTGTACCAAATTTGCCATTACTATAACGATAAAATTCTACGTCTTCTATTATATAGCCTTATCTTTATAGTATATCGAGTTGGATCTTTAGCTATGCCGGGTTGATTCATAGGTGGCGCCGAGAACAGCCACCTTTATCAGTACTACAATAATCCGACATGTTGTACGTAGCAAAGTTAAGCGGGATGACTAAATTGCTACGCAAAGGTCTCGAGTGAACCCATGTTACGCACCCCCGACTTTACGATGTTATGGGCGTTTTAAATAATTAATTATCGCTCGCTTTAACGGTACAATAAAACATCGTGTAACCTTTCTAGGAGTTATCCAAAACGGTTTTAAAGATATGTGACGTTTGCCAACCCGTTCTGGGCAAGCGTTGCGAACTGTGACCTAACCCAGGCTTTTGCCCAGAAGTGAGATAGGTTATACAAAGGCCTGTTATATTTTTACATATATTTAATTTGAGCGAAATGACAGACTTAAGCGAACTGCCGTTTTGCCCTACCTCTATAACGTTCAACGTGACATTTTAGTTCGTTCATCAAAGCCTAAACTAAAAGTGCTGTTAGAAACCGCAAGGCAGTCAGACACACGGTCATCAAAATGGATAGCAGTCAACGTTCGTAGTATTGGTACTAAAGTGTTACCTTGAGACATTCCTCGACGACCAAATGTATACAGGATACCGACTCGATAAGAACATACAAAGAATACCACTGGTTAAATTTCAGCCGACTGTCGAAATCTTCCATCACGCAAGGATAATTACCTGTATAGAATGTACAGTGAGAATTTGTTTATCTATACTACTACCAATATTATAAATAGGAAGGTTCGTGGAGATGGATGTTTGTCATTTACCATAGTCCGGTACAGGAGGCACATAATCTTTAGTAGGCACATCAATAAAATTATATAAATTTGGATATTTCTGTATAGTGTAAATAATTTTCAATTTTCCTTCCATCTTTTTATACAGAAGCTCCACCTGAAAATTTATTTCGGCATTTTAATATTTATTTTACAGCAAAGGTACGAGCGGCCGCACTTGTTATCGATGCTTGGACTCAAGTGTATTTATCTCAAGAACGGTAAGTGAAACTGCATTAATCACACATTCCGCTAGGTCTTTTCTGAACTTAAATAATTGGGAGCTAGCCTTTTCCTGAACCTCACAAATTCTTGACAGAAGATTACATTTTTCCAAAACATTTTTCCCAACACATGACCCACAATGGACTGATGATTATTGATATGATTATTTATGTCTTTAAGAACAACTAACAAGGCATACAGTAAACAATCTGATGATACATACATAGCTATACGTTATATAGTGCTGCCCTAATTATAGGCCACGGGATACTTAACCAAATATTATCAATATACAATTAGCAATGACCAATCGTGAGACGTAAATAATCGACCAATGAAGGAAACTTAATATACAAGCCACTATGAATTGTTCTAATTTTTTCTAATTGTTTTAATTGTTTTTTAACTTTTGGACCGATCTTATATGCCACCATACATCGTGACCTGTAGTTCCAACATCTATACACAAACGTGAACTCGATGGCTGCCTCTGATGACGTCATAAAATAAACATAACTATTGAAGGCGAAACAATAAGAAAAAGGTCCTTCGGCTACCACCTTTAGAAGCAAAAGCCTGCAATACCGACAACTTCTGTTTTCAGATTTGCGGGCTTTTTAAAGGCCTAATGTAGAAATTTAGAAATAAACAGAAAAATGGCATTTCTATTGTTGCAGAGTAATAAAAGCTGCTCGTGCTCAGAGCAGTTGCCCGTAAGCGATATGCACGCTCTATTTTTAGCCGCATTTACCATTCAACTATTGTAGACAGAAATTTTCTTCACGCATAAAGATCAAGGTAAACTTCGGATATTGGCAATGTACAAGTTTCTTCTTAACCTCTTAAGCAAAGCTCGGACGCATTTAAGCGCATCTAGACCACTATAAACGATATTCTATAGTCTACTTATGTTTAAACAACTTTTTTTCATTTCCTATTCTTGAAAATGTCATTGAGTGTTGCGTTATACGTCGTTTCGTAATACATGGATGCTATATAATAACAGTAAGCTGTTACCTCTTGTTTAAGTACTGTGAGCTGTACGTCGTGAACTTCCTTCGCTTGACGGTGAATCAGTACCATTTTTACGATGTTTGGCATGTAGTCTTCTGGGATATTTGGTAGTCCTTCCAACAGCAAACAGTCTAAGTAAAAGTAGAACCTAACAAACAAATAATTATTTAATAGAAGCTGACTCGGTAGACGTTACCTTACTCTGGCATGGATAAGGCACTTTCAGTTTTCCCAAATGTTGCATCCTTACATTTTTCCAAATTTCTTACCGTAAAACGCCTATTACTTACAACCTCTTTACAAAAGTATTAGGAAAATCGATCCAACTGTTTTCAAGAGATGCATCTAGCAACAAAATGCATATTGTTTTTATTTACATAATATAAAATTTTGCTGTTCTTTTCTTCTCTTTACGTTAATCTTATTGTGAAGAGTGTTGTATTAAAACAGTCTCACTGCTAGGCACGGGCCTCTTCTCTCGCTAGAGCCCTTACCACCGGTAGCTTGGACCCAGTTCCCGATGCTGGTGGGTCCTCATAGCTTTTTTTTTCCTTTTTTTTTCTATTTTTATATGTTTTTCTTTTTTTTTCTATTTTTATATGTGTTATTTTTTATAATTATATATTTAAAAATATAATTATTATTGAAAAATGAGTCAATAAAGAATAATAATATAATAATAATAATACACCCATTCTCATAGCCTTGACGTATTAGAGAACATATGTAGCAATAGTCCTACGCCTGCTGCGGTTAGTGCCATCATAGGTGTTCCAACCAACTTCAGATTAAAACTATCGAAGGGCCTCTTCGCGTTGAACCCATGTCTCCGTGTAAGCCGCCCAAAAGGCCAGATATTTTTCTAATTAGTTAGAAAAATATCTCTGATAAGAGAAACATAATAATATTATGTTAATTAATATAGTTATGTTATTGGATTTAAATAAATATATTGTTTTATATATGTAGTATTTTACACTTTTTAGCTACGTTTACCAAAGTAAAAAGCTTGGTGAAAGACTTAGTTATCCTCAAAAAATAACTGACGCTAATATCACGAGTATTACTTATTGGATAGATTATTTTTTTAAACAAGTGTGATATTATTTAAGTACATGTCAACCTTAGCCTAGGATAAACGCAAAATACTTTTCGATGATACTGTGATGTTAATCTTTGAGGAGTTTCATAATTTTCCCCAAAGTTGATCATCAGATCTTGACGAATTTTTATAGGAAGGTAGGACGTAAGGATGAACATATATATTTATATATTTTTAAAGCTTATATGTATTTCATGTCGTACATAAGAAAGTTGTCATTGACGACGCAGCATGACTTTTGGTATTACAAACCTTAGATTATTCTCGACTTCTCGCCGAAGGTCTACAGCAAACTTGACCCGCATAGCAAAGGTGTCGGGATCATCAGCTTTGAACATAAGGCGAATACGGGGGATGCTGCAAGTGTCAATAAAGTTATGAATAATAATAATGATATATATATAATATGTTAGTAATGAGAATAGATATTGAGAATCATAGTAGGCATTCTAAAGACCATTTCTACAGGAACTAAATATTTTTATTATATGTATAAGTCTGTTACTTTCTGGCTTAGTTGGTGTTGTCCTTCTTTTCAAAGCGACCTGATGAAGCGACCAACCGATATTGCGTACTATATTCATGCAAACATCATGTGTAGCCGATTTCTATGCAAATAATCACGTAAAATATGATTTAAGAAATTAAATTTGTTTTATTATGATGATGATTAAATTTCTCATATGTCACACACCCAAATGCAAATTGACACCGAAGTATACGTCATTTAAACCTCCAAAGCGTGCCCACTTTGGACGAAGCGAACTTGTGCGATAGCCTTGGTGCAAATAAACATACACATACTTTATCACACGCATAAGCACATCCTAAAAGTGGTCGCTATGTGTATGCTTCAAGACAGGCATACAGAAGGCAAAAATAACTTACGAGTATCGCCTCTTCGTTCCATCCAAAGCCATGATATGCCATTTTTCAGTTTTTTTGTCGTAACCCAAAGCCGCCACGTTCGTCCACTGCAATATACATGTCCTTAAAACTTTTGTCCGTCAGTCTGTATAACTGTGACTTTATAAGTCACAGAACGAATTTCTTACTTAAAAATGAGTTACTGTGGCGAAATTAAGGATGGATAGCTTACTAGTATACCAATAGCGCAGGGCAGTCATATCAGTGACCTTGCAATAAGCTTCCAATATTTAATTTTAGTTTTATACATTATCTAGGCTTCAATCTGCGAGCAAGTATCTCCTCGCTTAACTACACTAGTTTTACAAGCTGAGCTGGAATCTCAATAGTTCGTACAGTGAACCAAAAATTATTGAGGTATTATATTATTGCCATTGCTCTAAACTAGTAAATGAAATAGCCGTTTTATTATTGGTAAGTTATTAAATATCTATTTGCTAATAGTTTATAGCGGTTTTGTCGCGACTCAGATTCTTATATTTACATATTCAATTCAAGTAGACGTTACTTGGAAGTCCATTGTAATAAAATTATTGGAAAGAGAGGAACCCACCAGCGGATAGGAGGTATTCAGAGGAGTTCGGTATTGTCAACCTTTCTATTGCTTATTTTCTATTATTCTATTGTTGGGGTGGGCAATCCGAGGGTGCGTGACGGGTTACTCCCTTCCCAATAATTTTATTCCTTATATTTACCTCATAAAGATTGTTTAGCATCTGGATAATATCTACAGTCCTTTTTGATTTTGTTTCTATCTTAGGGATGTAAGCCAGTGCCGGGCAAGGGTGCTGTTCCCCCTCAATCATACCCAATGACAGCCATTCTTCTGGAACACTGAATTTTTTTTTAAAGACACTTACCTTTTTATACCTTCAAACAACAGACAAAATGAACAATCGGAATCCGAACAACCATTTGTAGCTCACACAATTTTTTTTCCCGTGTGGGATTCGAACCCATAATACTCGGCGCAATGGCAGTGGTGAGCGACCACTTAAACGACTACGCCGTCCGTGCCGTCAATTATAAAAATATATTTTACTTGACTGCTTTTTGGAGCAATGACATAAAATAAGTCAATTGTACGTACAGTAGACTACGAAAGTCTACTGTGAGATGGTTTGTTATATGTTCGGTTCTAGAAAAATATTAATAGGTCTGCATATAAGCAGCACAGAGTCATAGCGCGTGATAATAAGAGAAAGTGCTATGTATTTTGTAGACGGCAACTGCTTATATACATATACTTTTAACGTGGAAAAAAACATTTAGCACAATTGAGGTGCAATACCAATGGACTACCACTTATGCACTATACATTTATACTTATGATTACCCCTAAGCACAGAGAGAAGGCATATGTTCTGAATGATAAAATTAACAAAAAGCTTTATCAAAAAGATCATTACCAAAAAATATCTATATAAATATGTAACGATATGTATTCAATGGATTATATATTACAACGCTTAAATCGACATTCGAATGCGAGACACCGCGCGCACTTGTTGGCATAGGAACACAGATAAATTAGTGCGTTGGTAACCAAGTGGTTATCAATGCACTGAGTTAAAACCTAGTATTTATTACGGCCAAATTGTTACGTTGTAGACTCACCGGCAGTCAAAGTCCGTATTGTCGAAAATTTCGAGGTCAAGTTTAGGAAATGGACTGTAAAGACCATAGTGCTCCTCGCTGTTCACCTTGTATTCCTCCACAGGCAACAGCCAATATGGCTGTACGCTCAGCTCACGAAGCATTTTCTGCAATATGACGTTTTAGAATAATGTTTCGCTTTGCCCGTGGCATGAATATAGACTTGCTTTTCGTGAGATACGATTAAAAACATCATTTTTTTCTAAAGATTACGGTTATTACTTACAGAGAAAAATACAATAGTAAACAAAGATATAATTACCACTAAGCGTAGTTAGCAAGGTAGTTGTAAATAAAGTTTAAAATGTATCAAATATTGTAACTTAAAAAGTGCTATGTACACACAGCGACGCATCAACCTAGACTGTTTGGACTTTGAACTATTAGAAGTTGAACGCTGCGAATCGTGCGAGAGAGTGCGTTATATTTTTTACTTATCTCTTCGTTCGCTCTATCCTTACCATTACATCGAAACCACTATGCACTGTCCCTTCCCGACAATTCTCTATTTTGTATGTAGCGTAGTTATGCGTATATAGGGTGTCTAACTTGATGTGTAGCCGTGTGTAGGTACCAGTAAAATTTATGTTTGGTTAATGCTAATAAAAAATTCGATGTTTTATTTTTGTGATTGAATGTAATTTTATGGATATGTTTCGTATATTCCTTAGTCATATAATATATAATTAGATATACTTAGTCTGGCCATAAATACTGTTGCTTTTTTAAATTGTAACTGTATTTATAGCCAGACTGAGCAGATATATAGGTAGTATTGATTAGGTTTAGCACATAGTAGATATTGCAATATATTCCAGACCTGTTTAATAATGAAAATTCCTTTAAAACACTGGGTTCTACTGTCAGCTAGGTCAATGTTTTACTCGGTTTTCCTCATACAAATATTTAGTAGTAGCTAAAACATTTAAAGAGTCCATGCCTCTTTAAATGTTTTAGCTAGGCAATTTTCAGTGGCATATTATTTACTTGAAAAGCAGTAAGCGGCAGTACATGCAAAATAAACTTCAACGATATTAAAGCTTAGTTTCCAATAGCAGATTTTTTTGAGAAAACAGTTAGTAATAGTTCAGATATTGTAAATGAACTTCATGAACTAAATGCATTAGTAGTATCATTACAATCGTATCAAACCTTCATATTGGCACGAGAAATCGTTATCAAACCTTCATGTTGGCAACGAGAAACTTCCTGCGTAGCCGCTCGATCTTGACCAATCTCGGTAGTTCTTTGGGCAACACAATACTCAAAAACTGCAGCTTCGGTACAAATGTTTCAAATGGAAATTGCTGTAATAAAATTATCTTTATATTAATTTATTCACTGCTTGGCTCTACAGAATATTTGGACAACACGTCGCGATCTTTCGTGCGCGCGCATGCAATAACAATGTTTTAAAACTTTTGCCCATTATCCCTCCTTATTATGCCTAGTACGATTTCAGTACCGTGCTATGAACGAATCAGGCTAATATAAAGGTTATATATGTTGAATGAATTAATATGCAAAAATGTCAAAGCCATTCCTTTACCGTCCGACATCGTAGCGTGCTATAATTATAGCACGCTACGATGTCCATTATGGTCAGACCGAGAGCACTCTCATCAAAAATACTAATTGCACAGAAAATATTGCACAGTATAACGAGCACCTATACACCTCAAATCACTGCATTCCGTCTCGGAAGGGTTAGGTTATGTTAGGTTTCTTATAAACCCATCCAAAAATAGGAGCCCTGCGAAGCGGGCTCCGTCGACTTAGTTTGATCTCTTTAAATATATTTTGCTGTGCAATTAGTATTTTTGGTAAGCATATTTTGCTGTACAATTAGTATTTTTTGCTGTGCAGTTAAATACTACCCTTTTAGTAATTTGAGGATTTACAACGCTAACTGCTATAAATAAATTGTGATTCGACGACGATAACAATTGAGTAGCACTGCAAAATTTTTTGCTGCTACCTTTTCGTAGGATCGAACGTTTATATAAACTTTAATGGTCTCCTACTTTACGACCTTATGTTTTATTTTATTTTAAATATTGGGCAAATAAATCATTGTACGTTACTAATATATGAGAACAATGGTGCTTATCAAATAACTTATAATAAAGTAGAATCAAAAACATTTTCCACACAAATAACAGCATTACAACAGTATAATTTAAATCAGAGGCCCCAGACTTTTTTTCTCATAGACCACTTTCAAAATTTAGCTGGTTCCGGTGCAGCTACATTTCAACCATATTCCCAAAACAAAAAAATGTGAAGATTAGATCTAACTATGGAAATTTTCATTGCGGCTGAGTTCCAACCACGAATTAACAGTTTTCGAAAAAGGAGTGAGATTTGATTGGTTAATTAATTAATTGATTGTGCTGTGAGTGGATGTCAAAAAAGTAAAGTAGGCCAATCAGAAAAGTGATTCCATCCAACTTTACATTTTTGACATCTACTCACAGCACGAGAAACCAGTCAATTCTCACTTATTTCATTTAGGAAAGTTCTCATTCGGAGTGGTAAAAATAAAAAGAAAATAGTATATTTTTTGTGTTGTATTTATTCAAATATGTAATTATTATACTGTTAATTATTATTGTTATCATATTATATTGTAAAATTATGATAACAGTCGTAATATAATTAAAATTAAATATTAATAACGTAACGTAACTTCTACAAAGACTATCACAAAATAGTCATAATTTTAATGGGAGGGATATACTTGATGGATTGACTGCAAATAATTCATATTTGGCTTCAGTTTTGTTAGGAATAACCGCAAATCTCCCCATGCCGTGATATTCAATCTGATCCTTTCTTTTTTGTTATAATGTTTGTAACGACACTAAAACTTTTTTCGACAAAATATGACGAGGGAAACACTATCAAAAGCTTTCTTGCAATTCCCCGCAGTCCAGGATATTTTTCGGTTCTGCCTGCAGCCAAAATATTTGATACCCTCTTTTAAATTTCACCTTCAGCTCCTCATTAGTGCTAAGCTCGAGTAGCTCCTCTTGTAATATCACATTCTCCACTTCCGTTTCATCAAATGGATTTATGAGCCATGATGGTATTTCCATCGTCAGAATATCTTCAAATCTGATTTTGAAGTCATCATGCAGGGCAATTAAATGTTGAACGCATGAATATCCTCATCAAGGCATTTACCTGTGACAAGTTTGAAAACTGGGTAAATTCGGGCCGACTAATATTTTTCTTCATAAATTTCAATTTTCAAGAAAAGCTGAAATTACACCCTTTGTTTTTATTAAATTAAGGCTGTCCCCTTGTAATTGCAAGTTAATGAAATTAAATCTTTTGAACAAATCTGTCAAATACGCGATGTCTGCTTTTAAATTGATCAGGTTTTCTTTTAAATCTGGATCTTTACTTTCTAGAAACTCTAAAACTGATCCAAATGTGAGTAAAATCTTGTTATAAATGCACCCTTCGACAACAAGCGTACTTCATTATAAAAGAGCAATCGTTGGAAGTCTTCATCATTTTCATCGTGTTTGTTCACAATTGTGCAAATAAACGCGTATTCAAAGCATTGCTTCTTATTTTGTTAACTGCATTAATTACAAATTGAAGCGATTCGTGCAATCTATCACTCAAATTTTTCGCTACTAGGTGTTGTCGGTGAATGACACAGTGAATTACAGTTATCTCTGGTATAATTCTTTTAAGATGGCTTACAAAACCACGATATGGCCGAACTATGGCAGAAGCTCCATCTGTTGCCACCTAAAATAACGTTTGTGAATGGAATCGAATTTCCTTAAAAAAAACACTCAGGACATTAATATTGATTCACCTTTAGTGTCCGTCTTCAAAGTTTTCGCGAATATAGCTCTTCATGAATTTCTTCGTCCATAACAAATCGAACATATGCCAATAATAATGCTTTATTACCAGGTATAGTTGTTTCGTCCAGTTGAATAGAAAATTGAGTTATTTGCAGATAATTACACAAGAAACCTTCAATATCAGAGCTCATTTCATCAATACGTGTCTGTACAAAGTTGTTACTCAAAGGAATTCTTTTGAGTATGTTAAATGGAGATTTGTGCAGAACAGTTTCTAAAACCTCTTCAACAGCGGGTAAAATTAACCGTTCTCCAATGGCGTGCTGTTTTCCAGATTAATAGATTAAATAATCAACACTATACTGTCGATATTTCTTCATAGATTCAGCCATGTTTCGTAACAATTACCTACCTGTAAATAAAAAAGCTTTGTTTTAGTAATCATAAGGCGGTCTTACTCAACAAGATATGGCTATTTTAACACAATAGGATTAGATACCTAAATAAGTACCGACGGCAAACTGATTCTAATGATTAAAAGCGATAAATCGCTTCATAAAACTCTATTATGGATTAAGATCCATAATAGAGTTTTATGAATACGGCTGAACCGATTTTAATATAATGTGATTATTTTTTTTAAAAAAATATATGGATTTTACAAATACTAATTATCCGCATGGCGGCAACGCGGTCCGCCACCCGTCACGTCTCGTTTCTCGCGAGGGCGAAAAGTGGCCTACGGAAAGCCGTTTTGCTACATTGAATGTCGGAGGAGGGATGGATGGAAAATTGAATGAAGTATGTCAGATGATGAATGAGAGAAAGATTGATGTCCTGTGCGTGAATGAGATGAAAAGGAAAGGGTGTAAAACCACTAGGCATGGACCCTACACGGCGTATTGGTCCGGCGTACCTACCAATACCAGAGCCTATCAGGGAATTGGTGTTATATTGTCTGCTAGAATGAATGAGTGCGCAAAAGAATTTGAATATGTGAATGCTAGGTTACTATGGATGAGAATGAAAGTGGGGATTGCTCGTGTGTTCATGGTAGGGGTCTATGCACCCGTAAACATGGCAACGGGTATTTCTCAGAGTGCAAGGGAAGAAATAGAAGATTTTTGGGAGAGTTTAAGAGATGTCCTGAGGAAATGCAAGGAACACGAGAGGTTGATAATGTTAGGGGATTTCAATGGTTGGGTGGGAGTACAGCATGAGGAATACGAAAGGGTTTTAGGTAAGTATGGAGACGAAAGTGAGAATGAGAATGTGAAAAGGTTGCTTAAGCTGTGTTTGGAGTGGAGTCTTTGTGTGACAAACACTATGTTTGACCACAAAATAATCTACCAGTATACAAGGGAAGCAAAGAATGTGAGAAGTAGCATGATTGACTTTGTTGTAGTAGATGAAAGATTGAGAAAGAATGTCTTAGACACTCGGGTATATAGAGGTATTGGTGTCCATACCGACCATTTCTGGTTATGAGCCGGATACGGGGCCTCTTCAAAGGATGGCGACACCATATACCTACCCGAACAAGTGCCCAAGAATGAACAAAAGTAGAAAATTTGCAAAATGAAGTATTGAAAGACGAGTATAACAATAAATTGAGAGAAAGATTTGAAAGATTTTGTGACATTGATGATATAGAAGATTTATGGCAGTCATTTAAGTATGAAGTGGTTGTTGTAGCGTCAGAAGTGTGCGGTGTGAGCAAGAGGAGGAAAATGATAAAACCTAAGAATGCGTGGTGGGATAAAGATATACAAGGGGTAGTACGTGAGAAGAAGCACGCATGGTTGGACTGGCTATCTGTCAGAGCCAATGAAAGAATACAAAAAGCAACGAATGAGGATGTAAATAAAGGAATAAGTTTATAAGAATGAACAAGATAGTGAAAGATGTGATTAAAAGGAAAAAAGAGGAAATGAAAGACGAGTTTGATAGAAGATTATCTGAAGATTTCCGGACTAACGCAAAGTTTTTCTGGAAATCCATTCGCTCGGTTCGAGGTACCCTAACCACAGAGCTGAAATCAATCAGAGATAAGAATGGAAGTTTACTGAATGAAGAAAAGAGCGTACTGAATCGATGGAAGGAATATTTTGAAAGTTTATTTGAAAGAGAGGAATGGCAAGGGCAAAGTTTTGAAATGAATGATAATGATAGGAATGATGAAAGCCCTATTAGTATATATGAAATAATGAAAGCATGAAAAGCATGAAATTAGGAAAGGCTGGTGGTTATGATAGGATTACAGTCGAAATGCTGATAGCTGGACAGGGTCTTATAGTGAATCATTTGTGCCGCCTTTTTAACTTGTGCTGGAATACGGCCGTGTACCTAGTGATTGGTGCAAGGCCGTCATAGTACCTTTATACAAGGGAAAAGGCTCACAGCAAGATTGCAAAAGCTATAGAGGCATTAGCTTGCTCAGCGTCGTCGGTAAATTGTATGCGAAATTGTTAATTGAAAGGATTGTGAAAGTAACCGACGAGAAAATATGGGATGCACAAACGGGATTTCGAAAGGGTATGGGATGTAAGGATCAGGTCTTTTCCTTACGGAGCATAGCCGAGAAAGTTTTGCCCAAAGGTCAAAAGGTCTATTGCGCATTCGTGGATCTGGAAAAGGCTTATGATAAAGTGGTGAGGAATGAACTTTGGTCGGTTTTGTCCATGCAACCTCACACGAGCTCTGAAATCTCTTTATGATGATTCCAGAGCTTATGTTAGGATAAATGGGACTTACACAGAATGGTTTAATATCGAAAAAGGTGTTAGACAAAGATGTGTAGCGTCACCCTGGCTGTTTAGCCTATACATGGACAATTGTTTGAAAGATTTAAAAGATTGTGAATGGAGATTACGAATGAATGAGTTATTTGTCAAATGTCTACTTTATGCCGACGACCAAGTAATACTTTTGTCATCGGCGGAAGAGTTGCAGGCGATGGTAACTATTATACATGGTGGTTTTGAGACTAAAGGAATGAAAATGAATGTAAGCAAGATGAAAGTAATGGTGTTTGAAAGAGAGGAGTGCATGACGATGTGCAATATTATGATTGATGGAGAACAAGTGGAGCAAGTGAAAGAGTTTGTATATTTGGGTACTTTGATTACAAGGGATGCTACACATGAGGGAGATATTGAAAGAAGAACGATTGTTGGCAATAAAGTGAATGGCGCTCTACGCGCTTTTATGAACAGTCGAAATGTATCCGAAATGTGCCTACACTTATGCATGGAAGTGAAAGTTGGGTATGGCAAAAGAAGCATGAGAGCATAATAAATGCTGTAGAAATGAGAGCGCTGAGAAATATATGTGGTGTGACTCTGAAAGATATAATAAGGAATAGTGTGATTAGAGAGAGATGCGACATGAAAGTGGATATAGTGACGAGAATAGAAAAGGGTATGTTAAGTTGGTTTGGGCATGTAGAAAGAATGGACGAGAACAGACTGATTAAGAAAGTTTATAAGGCTAGTGTGAATGGAACAGACGCAAGGGGACGACCTAGGCGAACGTTTCTTGATCAGATCGGAGACGTTCTGGATAAAGGCCAGGTTAAGAGCACCTTAAACCGGCGAGCGTGTATGAGGAATGTTATGAAAGTGAATGAAGCCAGAGAAGTGTGTCAGGATCGTAACAAATGGAAATCCGTAGTCTCTGCCTACCCCTCTGGGAAACAGGCGTGAATTTATGTATGTATTTATGTATGTATTTTGATATAACTGTAAATTCGATAGTAAATACTTTTAAATAATATTTTGATATCAAAACCCGGCGATTTTAATTATTTATTTATTACTTTGATGCACGTTACGGGTACGTGTAGACGCGTACAATTTATGAAAATATATTTAACTAAGTCATTTAGCGTCAGAAACCTCAAATATTTACAATCATGCAGGTCAATCATAATATATCTAACCTTTAGTGAACCACCACACAGTTGGGCAAAAAAAATTACTAATAAAGTAGGGACAAAAAGTTTAACCTTTCTCGGCTTTCTGTTCTTTGATGGAAATTTCTAATAATGACTCTGTTCAGTATTTAATTTTTAATACATATCTACCACACGCAAACATTACAAATATACTTATTACAACATAAAATAAAAGTATGTATAACAGGCAGGTAAATACTTACTACTTTTTCTGACAAACACTAACATCGATTCACTTTACATTACTTTTCTTTTCGAAATTCCGAAAACAAATGGGTAACGTTTATCCTTGGCATTCGTATTTATATTGGTGAAGAATCAAACAAGTTCATGCAAAATTGCAAGCACACACACCACAAGTCGTATTGCATTACTTTGCACGTCTGAACAAGCGTTGCGGACGGCGGCGGCGGCAGCAGCGGCGCTTTGCAAGTCTCGACACGTTGTACTGAATATGGAATTAGTTCTTACAATGAACAGTCGCTGAGCTTCTTAAAATATTATCTACCTACATTGATAGGTAAAGTCAAACCAACATTTTAGTTCTTCACTGTCGAAAGCAAATAAATTTTCGCTTTCGAATTTCGAACTCCCATTTTTTGTCACGCCAACGTAGACCCCCTTCGAGTCTCCCGTGGACCCCTGGGGGTCCATCTGGACCACTTTGGGAACAAAGGATTTAAATGAAGAAGATATTCACAACATTACTCACGTTAAAACATTATAATAGCATTTAAAACTTAAAAATATAAGGCGCTAAATATAAACTATATTATTTTGAACATTACATAATGTACTGCAGGTGGTAATATGTATGTACAAACTTACAATGCTTTCATCTTCCTTATAGGTGGTCCATCGCCCTGGAGGCAGCAAGAGTTTTGGTCTCTGCGCCTTTGGTAAAGACAATAGAATCGGAGCTAGTTTACCAGTCTTAGCCTGCAAATAAATAATGTAAATAAATCATACCTCTGAAGATTCAGCCAGTAGTGTTTCATTCAGTAGTAGTGCATGCAATGGTTTTTGAATGGAAGAACCAGTCATTGGCATATACATGGTAAGAGTACGAATGATTGGAATGTTACCCGTGAAAGTACAAAAGTAAATGTTATTGGAAACTGACGTAAGAGTTGTAAAAAACTGTTGGTAAAATTTAAAAATTGAATTGTGTTTAATTGACGGAGGTCTGGCGGCTGAGGATCTCAGTCTATGTTCCTGTTTTTTGCTCGATTGCTGTGATGTCGTGCTGTGCTCGAAGCGATATTTAACTATTTGTTGTTAAATATCGCTTCGAGCACAGCATGACTTGTGTAACTACACGGCCAGTGTGCAGTTACTTGTACACAGTTGTGGACTGTGAAGTTGTAGTGTGACACTTTCTGTACATGACACTGGGGCCGCATCGGCGCTGGATCGCATTATTGTGTATAGGAATTAATATCATGCATGGTCCGCATCAAAGCCGCACTGCAGCCGTGGTCCAACGACCGTCGCCGCGCCGCCATTTTGTGTATATTGCACGACACAATAGACGCGAAATAACACTAGTTAACATCTATACTGATATTAGTAACGTATTATAGATCAATATAAATTTGTTAAATATTGTTATGAATGCTCTTCCTATTACACTATAATAACACATAATTATCGCCTGTGATACAGGTATAACCTAGTACAGGCGTCCAAAGTAATGTATCCTATTTTAAGTATTTTTAAGACCTATTGTTATTCATATTTTTTTTTTTTTTTTTTTTTTTACGTGGGGGAATGCTATGACGCATATCCCTCCGCGGGGGCGGGCGGAGGGATTATGTTGGACTCGCCGGGGTAAAAGAAAGATGTTAAAAGGCAATGTACCTCCCGGAATACCGACTAAACCTACCACGGTGTTCCTCGACAAAACCACTATCGACGAGGCCGCGCGAATCGCTTTCGCATGCGGTCGCGACCCCGCCGAGGTTACGGCCCGCCGTATGAAACGGCAGGCCACTACACGAAAGACCTACCCAAAATAGGCACTACGTCAGATAAAACCCTACTGTCTCCCCTAGAGGGGAGACGGACTCGACACAGAGGCGCGCGTGGGAACACGCACGCCGCCTCTCGGACCTGGTGCTGAACGGATGGCGGGCAGGCCCACAAAGCCCGCCACCCCCAGGTCAAACCTCAGGGTGGCTGGAGGTCATCGCGCGCCCTCCGGCGCCCGGCTCTGCGGTTGGGGAGAGGGTTCAAACGCTCCCTCTCCCGCTCCGCCGCCTCCTTGGTGGAGATTACTTCCTCGCAGAAGGAGGCGACGGCGTTCCACGACCTCTCACCCCGGACCATAGACTGAACTACGGCCGGGAGCGAGAGGGCAACCGATCCGACTGCCGCGATCAAATCACGGCGCTGCGATGCCCAGGCGGGGCAAACCGCCAAAGTGTGCAGCGCCGTGTCCTCAACAACGTCGCGGCAGTCGCCGCAGTGGTGACAACCGGGCGTCTCTTGCCGGCGTATACGACACAGGAACTGGCCAAAACAACCGTGGCCAGTTAGAACCTGTGTCAGCCGGAAGGTGAGAGCGCCATGCCGCCTCTCCAGCCACTCCTCAAAAACGGGACTTACCGCCACGATCGTGGCGTGCCCGATTGTTATTCATATTTGTGCCAACTTAAACTTAATAAACAATTATTATTATTATTATTTTCTTTATTTAAATATTTTCAATATATTTTTCATTTTTAAATATACATATATCTATAAAAATACATTTAAAAATATAAAATATATGGTACCCCACCGGCATCGGAAACAGGGTCCAAGCTGCCGGTGGTTAGGATTCCAGAGATAGGCAACAGCACGCATCCTCACAATGCGTGCTGTATCTAAAAGCACTGCCTTCTGCATCAAACCCTTGATCCAAGCACCCAACGCGAGCCTCTTTAGATGGTGATCGAGGCTCTTGGCTATTAGACCATTGACAGATATGACTATCGGCACAATGATTGCCGAATCAACATCCCACATGTCGACAACCTCGCGAGCCAAATCGAGATATTTAATTTGCTTATCTTTTTCAGCTTTCGCGAGATTGCCGTCATGCGGAATGGTGACATCGATAATCAATGCGCGGCGCTCTGATCGATCTATCACCACAATGTCAGGTTTGTTGGCCACAACAGTCCTGTCTGTGATGATAGTTCGATCCCAGTACAACGTGACATGACCATTTTCGAGAACTGATTCAGCTACATACCTGTAGTACGGCACTTCAACATCTACAAGTTTGTATTTCAGAGCAAGTTGCTGGTGAATAATCCTGGCTACTTGGTTATGTCTGTGCAAGTAATCGCCGTTAGCAAGACGAGAACAACCGGAAACTATATGCCTGTGGGACTCACCAGGTAGGTGGCACGCCCGACAAATGTCAACCGTACCATCCCTCAAGATATATCTCCGGTAGTTATTCGTCTTGATAACTTCGTCCGCAATAGCACAGACAAACCCTTCGGTTTCTCCAAAGAGGTTACCGAAACGTAGCCAGTTCACGGAGGCTAACAGGTCTACATCAGCTCCATATAGAGCCTTGTAGAACCTACCGTGAAGCTCCTTGCTCTGCCATACATCCCTGCGATCGTTAGTGCTAAGTACTACAGTCTTGCGCCAGTTCTCTTTAGCCAAACTGAGCGGGGTGAGTCCGATGTCTACAGCAACTACATCCCGATGCATACCCACGTCTGCCTGAAGAAAGTATTCTCTGAGGTTGCATACCTCGCGGTTATGAAGGGCCTTGGCATTCAGAAAGCCTCGGCCTCCACATTTCCGCGGGATATACAATCTCATCACAGACGAACGTGGGTGATGCATACGGTATGCCGTCAAGAGTGTACGGACCCTCCGGTCCAGGGCATCCAGTTCAGTCTGAGTCCACTTAAGTATGCCAAAGGAGTACATGAGCACCGGCATGACCCAACCGTTACAAGCGCGCACCTTGTTGCCACCTGATAAAAGACTTTTTAAAACTTTTTTCAGGCGACCAAAGAAACGCTCCTGCAACGATTGCTTCATGTCAGCCTCATTGATACTTAACGCCTGTGACATACCCAAGTACTTGTAAGTATCGGTTACAAGAAGTGATCGTAGGTTAATGGAATCCGAAAGTTGTGTTCCTTCGGATTCTACTATCCTGCCTTTCTTTACATGGATGACAGCACATTTGTCCACACCAAAATCCATACTGATAGACTTACTAAAAGTTTCAGTTACTTTAAGTAAATCCATCAACTGTAATTTAGTGTGGGCAAACAACTTTAAGTCATCCATATACAACAAGTGGGATATCACTCCACCACCTCTTTGTAACCTGTAACCTAGCCCTGAACCCTCTAGTAATGTACTAAGAGGATTCAATGCTAGGCAGAACCAAAGAGGACTCAGGCTGTCGCCCTGAAATATACCCCGCTCAATTTTTATCAATTCGCCATTCCCAGGGATCTGTCGACATCCTGGATAGCTAAGAACCGTTTTCCATTGCCCCATGCATGACTTCAAAAAGGTGCGCAGAGTTGCATTTACTTTATACAACTCTAACACCCTCAAAAGCCATGCATGAGGCACCGAATCATACGCTTTCTTATAATCTATCCAACATGCCGCCATATCCCTTTGTTTACAGCGAACCTGTTGGCTAATGGCCATATCAATGAGGAGGAGCTCCTTAGTACCACGAGCCCCCCTCTTACATCCATTCTGAGAAGCTGACATTATTGAATTTGTATCAATATGTTTAGATACCTTGGCTCTCAAAATAGATGTAAGAAGCTTATAGATCGATGGCAAACATGTTATCGGTCTATAATTGCCGGGCTCGTTGGTACTACCTGTTTTATGGAGTAGGTGGGTTATTCCCGTGGTCATAAAATCTGGTAACGATCCAGATTCTAGGGCAGATTGAAATTGAGCAGCCAAACAAGCATGTGAGCTACGCAACCATTTCAGCCAGAAATTGTGCAGTCCGTCCGGTCCTGGCGATTTCCAATTTGATAAGGATCGGACCGCACTAATTACATCCTGGCTATCAATGACCACGTTTGCCATTTCTGGAATTAGCTCACTTGCTCGCTTGACCTCCCGCATTCATTCCCCCTCAGTGTGGCCGACGGGTACCGACCAGATGTTCCTCCAAAACGTATTTGTAGCATCAGCATCTGGTAGCCCCACATCGGCCACACATTGATCTGGTCGTTCCCAGGTTCTATAAACCCATCTTTGGTCACTTTGAAACGTGCGCTTGGTGACATACCGGTGCACGCGTTTTTTGTATCTGCGCAGTCGATTTGCCCATGCATAGACTTTCTGCTTCAGGAAGTCAATGCGCTCTGTGGCCCGAGATACGTATTCATGAGGACTGACACCAGTCCCCAGAAAAGCCCGGCCCACATAGCGCATTACCCTGGGCCGTGTGTTCCCTGCCCTGAAGCAGATCAGCTTACCGATGAGTGTCCTTGTCTCAGCAATACGCCGTTCAATCCTGCACTGCCAGGCCGGGGCGACAGATGTTTGTCGTATAGCAGGGACATGTGTGGGTAACTTGATGCCCGCTGTACGACTTGCCGCCACAGCAGCACAGTACAGGATCGAATGAGTATCGGCGAGATTCTCGCTATTATCTAAATAACTAGATAATAGCGAGTCCAGGACACTCACCAATGCTATATTTTTTCTATGCATAGGTAACCGAGGCAGACGGGGCCGAATCGTAAATTGCATGTACCGGTATTCCTGAATCGCACTTTCCAAAGCATCCTTTACCTCCTCCTTGTACTGAATACTTACATCATTTGTCATGTCATCCACCTCCATGCTGGCACTATTGCCCGTCCGCGTCGCACCAGGTGATAATTGCGTAACTGCGGGTTGGATGCGAATGGCATGGCTCGTAGGCAAGTATTCTGAGCTTATTATTATTATTATTATTATATAAAGAGGAAAAATTAGATTTTTGTTTTTATGTAATTATTTAATTCGTAACTACTCAACCGATTTTAATTCTTTCACCTAAAGCTTTATTATCTTATCACCGTGTAACATAAACTATATTTTGTTTGAAAAACTACTGTAACTAATATAACCTAACCTACTTGTACGCGAGCGAAGCCACGGGCAAAAGCTAGTAACTAATATTATTAATGCGAATGTGAGTTTGTTTATTACGCTTTCACGCTTCAACTACTCGACGGATCATCATTCAATTTCACATATACGTTCTCAGGGGCACATAAAAGACGTAGGGACCTTTCAGCCAGAAAAACTAATGTTCCTTTTTTTTAACGTGGGGGAATGCATTGACGCATACTCCTCTCCGGGCGGGCGGAGGGGTTATGTCGGACTCACCGAGGTAAAAGAGAAAGATGTTGTAATGATGATAATGAACCTATATAACCCTAATAACCTACCATGGTGTTCCTCGACATAACCGCAATCGGCGGGGCTGCGCGAATCGCTTTCATATGCAATCGCGACCCCGCCGAGGTTTCGGCCCGCCGTATGAAACGGCAGGCCACTACACAAATAGACCTGCCAAAGGTGTCCAAAGGGGCACCACTAATTTAATTAACGATACAGAGGCGCGCGTGGGAACACGCACGGCGCCTCTCGGTACTGATCGGATGGCTGGCAGGCCCACGAAGCCCACCACCCCCAGGTCAAACCTCAAGGTGGCTGAAGATCATCTCGTGCCCTCCGGCGCCCTGCTTTGCAGTGCTTTGCAGTTGAGGAGAGGGTTTAAACGCTCCCTCTCCCGCTCCGCCGTTTCCTTGATGGAAATCACTTCCACACAGAAGGAGGCGACGGCGTTTCACGACCTCTCACTCCGGACCATAGACTGAACTACGGCCGGGAGTGAGAAGGCAACCAATCCGACTGCCGCGATCAACTCACGGCGCTGCGATGCCCAGGCGGGGCATTCCGCCAAAGTGTGCAGCGCCGTGTCCTGAACAACGTCGCGGCAGTCGCCGCAGTGGTGACAACCGGGCTTCTCTTGTCGGACTATACGACACAGGAACCGGCCAAAACAACCATAACCAGTCAGTACCTGTGTCAGCCAAAGGAAAGCGAGGGAGCCATGCCGCCTCTCCAGCCACTCCTCAAAATTGGGTCTTATCGCCACAATTTTGGCGTGCCCACTGACATTACCTAACTTATAGTAACCTACATTTATACGAACGAAGCCGCAATCAAAATCTAGTTATCAATAAACAGTATTACATATTACAATAAAAAGCAGGACGTGTTTACAGTTACTGTGACAATAGTCTTTATTAAGCTGTGACTGTTGCTTTATTATTTACTGTGAAAACATCGCGTTATACACACGGTAATGGTGCGACTGCGACGCGGATACGGTACGTTGGCGGTGTGGTTATCATGCGATCTGGTGCCGACGCCGGTGCGATCCCGGCGTCGTGTACACGAAATCTTACAGTCCGCAACGTACCTTCGGAATACAGGCGTGGGTCTAAATATTTATATCTTAACGCCTAATAAGGCCTGTGAGCAAAATATGAAAGTAACCAGCCGGTTGATAATCTCTACTTATTTATAGTCATGTCAATAGATGCAGAAGGCCAACCAGGTGTATTAGTTTCATCCGCTTTCTTGCATAAACTTCATTGGACGGTTCCTCCTTCGTCATTTCCGATACTAATTCGGAATAATATCCTCTTTTAGGTATTTCATCTCTATTAACATTATTATAAACGAGATCATGTTGCTGTAACTTTTTTCTTTTAGTGAACATACTGTAAATCAGTCACTATTGTTATTTATTGCTTGATAATCACTTCTGTATAAAATATACAAATTATTTTACTTGTCAGTTATTTGACAAGTGTAAGAAAAATAAACTGTAAGTAGTTAGTGGCCAGTTTTAGGCTGGTTACTCACAAAAAGATTGGTACTGTTTTCTTTATTGTCTTTGGTTGTGGTCAGCAATAGGTTAGTAGCAAAGAGTAAAAATGATTACTACGTTTAAAAGAGACACTCATGTAGCAGTATATCTAGCAGTACTGCAGTGCCGGTGTCAATCAATCTTTACCGCTAGCGAATGAAGGAGAAGTATATACCTAGTTCTTTTTTTTTAAGTCAACTTCTGCACCAGGAATAATTCCTGTGTCGCGGGGGACTTTACAAACATTCAAACAAAGAACGCCTAGACACGGAACAACTATTTATGGAATGTGCGTTCCCATCGAGGGACCACATTTGAATTTTGAGCTTTTGAATGCATCAGCCTTTAGTAAAAGTTCTCAAACAATTGTAAATATAGCCCCTAGTTGGTAAAAGTAGTGACTCAAAAGTTACAATCGGTCAAAGGTGGTCCCTCAGCCGTGACTGAGAGGCATCCATTTCTCATAACCTAGTTAAAATTTACAACTGCTATAAATTACTACTCTTATTAAAAGATTTGTTAAACTAATCATATTAAATATCAACCTTCCCATTCACTGTATAAAAAGAACTAGCATGCAGAAGATGGTCCCTCAACCGATTACCATAAGTTCACTTAGTGGAGACCACAATAGAATTTGGAATGTTTGTATGGTTTTAGCGTTAGTTTGAATTATTGTAAATTGAACCTCTAGTTTGTACAAAACTAGTGACTGTTTGTTTATATTAATTTATTTTTTATTAATATTAACAAATTAATATGAACAAACAGTCACTAGTTTTTATTTATCCAATAAAATCCTGCTGCGTGATCACCTCGATCATAATATTTCTTCGTGGGAATTTGATTATTATTTGAAATAAAATTGAATGTATTTTGATACTGTTTAGTAATCATTAGTAAAAATCAACTGCTAAAGTATCGACTGTATCATTGTTCTATTTAACTACCGTATGCTACGTAAATTGTTTGTTTCCTATGATAAGCGTTTCAATTGAGAGACCACATTTAATCGATTGAAACTTTTGAATGACTTCTATTACGCACTAGAGGTTGAATTTACAATCGTTCAAATATTTTTACTAACGCTAAAACCATACAAACATTCGAAATTCCATAATGGTCTCCACTCAAAGTGAACTTATGGTAATCAGTTGAGGGACCACCTTCTGCATGCTAGTTCTTTTTATACAGTGAACGGGAAAGGTCGATATTTGATATGATTATTTTTACAAATCTTTTACTAAGAATAGTAATTTATAGCAGTTGTAAATTTTAACTAGGTTATGCGATATGGATGCCTCTCAGTCACGGCTGAGTGACCACCTTTGACCGACTGTAACTTTCGAGTGTCTACTTTTACAAACTAGGGGCTAAATTTACAATTGTTTGAGAACTTTTACTAAAGGCTGACGCATTCAAAAGCTCAAAATTCGCATGTGGTCCCTCAATGAGAACGCACATATTTATGGATCACACAAATTTTTGCCTCGTGTGAGGATCGAACCCACAACATTCGGCGCGGCGACTGTGGCGAGGCGACCATTTAAAACATTATGCGATCAGTGCAGTAATTTGCAGCAACTTTGATTGCGTAGTGTTGTTACCGAACTCAATCTTACGATGATTATCCCGATGCTTCCGTAATAGCAACAGAAGCTTCACTAATGGTGTCAGGTGCGTGCTAGTGGACAGTGGCGATCAATGAACTGCTATGCAGAGGTCTCGAATTCAATGCCACACATCTCCAACTTCTTAAAGGTATGTGCTTTTGTGAGGTAGACATATTAAATAGTTAATTGTCGCTCGACGAGGGATTAATTCACAAGCCAATGAAAACTTGAGCCTCTATAATATAGCCTACTAGTAGCCAATTGGACTTGCAATAGTGCAGTCGGGGTTCATTGGTTCCATTTTCACCTATTGCAGTGGTGTCGTCAACTCACTCCTAACACAAGCTAACTAGCTTGGCGTAGGGATTAACAAGATTACTAATAATCGCTGGTATGTATATATATGGTATGTATACTAATATTTGAAAGAAAGAAGAAAGATAAGATAGAGGAAAGATTTGATATTTTGTTTGTTTGTAAGGATTCAAAAACTACTATACCGATTTTAATAATTCTTACACCATTAGAAAGCTCTATTATCACCGAGTAACATAGGCTATATTTCATTTAAGAAGTACTACGCGATTTTTACGCGTTAGCGAAGCCGCGTTCAAAAGCTAAATCCTGATAAAAATGTTATTATGTTTTCTGGATAAGACGGCCAAGCTGCATTTATATGCTGGGATCATACGAATAACAAGATGAGAACATTAAAATACAAATCTCTCATAAGCATATTTATTACATGACGGCAAAGATAAATATCTAAGGAGATTCAAAAACACTTCAAATACTTTGCATAAAAGTTATTCAGTTCATAGCCGCGCAGCCTTTATCTTAGCTTCGTTGATTATTGTGGATCCAGATCCAAAAAGTCCATAATATTTTTTTTGGGTCAAGAACTTGTGTTATCCGTGCAATCAAATAAAATAGTAATGGAACTTGCAGTGAGAATCGACAATTCCTTACTCCCAATGCGTGTTGCGCGGTGCAGCCCTGCCACAGTCGATGTCGTAATTTATAGTATCAATTAAATGTTCTTGCAGTACCAATGAATAGATTAAGAATAATATAATCCCTGTATTAAACTGTTCCACTGCTGGTCACGCGCCTCTTCTCAACGTGAAAAGGATGAGACCATAGTCCATCACGCTGGCCCCGTGCGGGTTGACAGACTTCACAAATCTTCGAGAACATTATGTAGAACTCTTAGGCATGCAGGTCTCCTCACGATGTTTTCCTTCGCCGTTAAAGCAAGCGATAATTAACTATTTAATACACACATAACATAACTTCGCAAAGTCAGAGATGCGCGTCCTGGGATTGAACTCGAGACCTCTGCGTAGCAATCCAACGGTCTCCCACTAGGCTATCGCTGCTTCGAATAGATTAAATATACCACAAATATATATTGTCAAAAAAGCACTTGTTTGTGGCCGGGAACTACCGTATACGTTGCAGCTCGGCCACGTTTATATTTTTTGGTAGGATGCTCAGAATATTTTAAAATATAAATTAAATAAATGTACCTAGGCGTTTTTTATTTTCAATAAAAATACCAAGAGAAACTCTTACATAAACATAAAATGATTTCAGATAAGAATTTGCACTATGCGCCTGTAGGACTAAAATAGCAAGTCTGTTTATCTGTACAAAATTGCTATCGTATACCTTAGGTGAAATTCTTTAAGAAAACAGACAATATTTTTTTTTGATTCAATTGATTTTAAATCTATAAATATGTATACATATAAGTATTATATAATTACCAATATTATTATTTAGTATAAAAATTACTTTTGCCATCTATGACCACCTTCTGTCTTATTTATATAAATTGTTGAGTTTTTAATTAAGTTATGGATGTATATTATTACCTATATATACACCGAAAACATGCGAGAATAATAGCGTTGTGGTTACACTGCAACATTGCTGACGCAGGTCCTTATTACTTCTTTTTATATTGGTTATGTTTCATGTTACGTTAAATTATTTTCTTTCTTTCTTAAAAAAAATAACATTTTGTATGTAAAACGATTGTGTATTTTCCTCATATCCGTTATGATATATTATTATTATAAACAAAGTAATTGCTAAAATATTATATGTATCCAGGTGTAGGTACATAATTGTGTTTATGGTTAAAATGTTTTAGTGGACATTTATAGCGTTGTATCTATGATTTGTTTTCTACCCTCACATGTCACATTTTTTATATCGAAAATTGTGTACTAAATTGATAGTTGTCTATAGCTATTTTAGTGTTGAATTTAATTAAAATTACAAAAAATTAACGTGGCACCTAAAAACGTGGATACGTTTTATTTGTGTCTCTAGAAGAACAGAAGATCGCAATTATAAAGTATGAAGAACAGCTAAAATTATATTAAGGAGCATAAACCACTTTCAACAAGTAATATTTTTAAAGATTACAAATTATTTTGATTAGTTTTGTCTTTAAATGCAAATAATTTATATGAACAGGGTTTCAATAATTATATAATAATAATCTTTCTTGTTATTATTATATAATTGTTTAATTGTTCACACACATTACATTGCTATTTTAGGCATTTTTTTTTGCTAGTTTCGGCGCTTAGTGCAAATTCTTATTCTAAATTATTTTCTGTTTATGTAAGTGTCTTTCTTGGTATATTTCATTTAAAAATAAAGAACGCAAAAGGAACATATATTTGGTTTATATTATAGAATACCATACATCCTACCAGTAAATATACACGTGGCCGGGTAGCAACATATACGGCACTTCCCGGCCACAAACAAGTGCTTTTTCAACAAGTGGTACATTTAATCTATTCATTGGTGGCAAGAACAATAAAAGAAAAATTAATTGATACGTTTATAAATTACGAAATTGACTGTGGCCGAGCAGCGCCGCAACACGCAATCCCAAAATCCAAAAATTTGTTCACGGTCGCATTAGCTGCTGACAGAATTAGTAACAAATAAACAAACTTAACATAAACATAATTTGACATTTCTAAACGTCGTTGATTAGCCGTCCAGAAATTGAGGGTGAATATAAATAAGTTTAGGTACTATTAGCTAAGCCGGGTCAGAAGCGGTTAAGGTGGTTTTACACCGGCGAGGCGAGGCGTGGATGGGCCAGGCGAGAATTGAAATTTGTATGACCAAACTTTTATCTACCCTGCCCTGCCGATCTTTGGAGTAAAAGGTCTCGATGCGCGAGGCGAGGGAATTAAAATATATGTTAGTACAATATCGAACTTTATTGCTCTAAGAATAGAGCATTTATTTACATTGTAAAACAGATATATAAATCTCGCACAGGCCATCGAGCACCTGCACGGTCTCTCTCCGTCAAGCGCTGTCTCTCGCGATGGCCTGCGCTGATACGCGCTGACACACGCCGCATAGTGGGCTGGAATCGCGAAGTAGGGACTTAAGGTTTCTAATACATTTTATTGGATTCTAAGCATCAATATCAACATTTATGTTATGTAACATTTTTGATATTCCTTGTAATTTTAAAGATATACGCTCTTAAACTTTGTATGATAAAGAACATGTTTAATTTAATACACTTTAAAATATGTTAGCAGAAATTTTTAGTCAATATTGTATACCGACATTCCACACCACTCCTATGACGTCATTTGCTTATGATAAAACTCACTCCTATGACTTCACTTGCTTACGACAAAACTTATGATCGCGGTGACCTTCACGCGTCAGCCAATCAGAGCGCAAAGTATGACGAGCCATTATATGATTGGAAACTCAAAAACAGGTAGACAAACAACAGTTATATTTGAAAAACTTCCCTCCTCAGTATATTCATCTGTTACATGCCGTAATTAACGCACGACATTTTATTTTCGAAATACAATAGATAATATTAAAATTCGTGACAATTTTTTCTGATTTAGTGTCAAATATTGATTTAGTTGTGATGTTGAAAGAAAGTGGTAGTTTTAAAATTATTATGTTTTATATTGTGCTATTAAATCTAGATTACCTATATAATTAAACGACGAAGACGATAAAGTGCTAAAAGATTTCTGCGCTAAATACTGTTATTACCCTGATAGAAGATGGAAAAGTGCTCATAAGAAAGATAATGTGTTTAGAAATGTCAACAATGAAAACCATTTTCTGAATTAAGGCCTACTGAGACGTACTGAGCATATTCATACTATGACTTCAGAAGAAATATCTCATGCATATATTATGAAATTATATAAAGGTAGAAATACAGATATTGCTAAAATATTGGATCACTTACTAAATAATCCACAAGATATCTAAAAAGTTAAGAATAATCTCTTAGATAAAAATAAAAAAACAATTTACTGCAGATTAAGCTTGAGGACTTGTTATGTCCCTTAAATTGTCAAAGTGGCAATATAATACGTTGAGAAAAAGTATTCAAGACAAGAATATTGATCTGTTCCCCTCTTACTATAAGGACTAAATTGCAAAGCAGGAATGCTATCTACAAAAATATGATATAATAATATAAAAGCTAAAATAAAATTGCAGTCTCTTTTAGATGTTACGACTAAAAGATTATTCAAAACAATTACAATAGATAATACTGAGTTTAAGGAATTAAACCTCATAAGCAGATGAGGTTTTGATGGTGCTTTAAACTAGGCAAATTATAAATAAAGAATGTCTGCATATAATACAGAGGGAAGTGATGATGATTTGAGTATATTTATGGGAAGCTTAGTACCAATTAAAATTGTTTCCCAACTCGTCTGAGAAAATGATTCACCGGATTCAACATTTTGCTGTCGTGCTATGTTTTTTAAATTTCAAAAGGAAAATAAAACCACTATCTTAAATAAAAAATGAGAGATGTAGAAGTGGCGACAAATAATTTAAATGAAACTGAAATTAATGAAATAAAAATTTCACAGTCAGTATTACTTACTATGATAGACAGTAAAATGACATCAGTCTTATGTGATTCGTCATCACAACGTTGTGATATATGTAAAGCAACTCCAACAGAGATGAATAACTTGCCCTTAGTTCTGGCGATTATTTAAATACGGTATATCATCGTTACATATGTGGATACGTTTTCTGGAATGCATTCTTCATATTGCCTATAGATTGGAATTCAAAAGATGGGTTACAAAAGGCGAAGACAAGGCTGCAATAGAAAACAGAAAGAAAACTATTCAAGAAGCTTTTAAAAACGAAATGAGTCTTTTAATAGATGTAGTGAAACAGAGACATGGAACCACCAATGATAGTAATACTGCTCGGAGATTTTTCACAAACACAGATGCTTCAATTACTGGTATTGACAAAAACTTAATAAAAGGATTCACAACTATTTTGCGAATGATATCTTCAATCCAGAAAATTTACACTGTTAAGTTCAAGGAATACACAGATGCTAACCTGAAGTTATACATAAATTTGTGTAAGAGGTATTAAATGCCTGCTAGTGTACACAAAGTTGAGTACTGAATCTAGATATAAAGACTTTAGGAGATACCGTAAAAACCATTCGCGTAAGATCACCAGGACGGCTAATAATCAAGACATTCTAAATAACTTGTTGATCAGTTCTGATCCTTACATTTCAACAAAGAGACAAAATGATTTGTAAACTCAAAGCACTTTTGGAAGATGCAAAAGCTTTGTTGATATTACCTGATATTTTTGACGAAGATGATGACCGAGAAAATATTTAAGAAAACATAGGAACAGTAGCTAAATCAGAGCCTCATGATGATGATTAGTTCTAAATATATTACAAAATATTTTATTTGCCAAGGAATATATATTAAGTAAGAGTGTGTGTGGCGAAAGTAAGAGTTTTAGTGTAAGTATGTGTGTGTAAGTGAGTGTGTGTGTATGTGTGAGTAGATTAGGCTTTTGGGGACACCACTTATAAAAAAAACGCCCTGTGTTCTCTACCTCTGGGGTGATGTGGAAAAGAGAATGAAAAAAAAAACTCCAAAATCGACGAAAATCGACGCATGGCTGATAATTTTGCAAATAAAACACATTATTCAAATATCGAAACCATTTTTGAGAGCTTTTCAGAATTAGAAGTTATTTATAGAGATATAGTTTTGCATTCAATAAATAAATAAATAATTTATGTATATCTTCGAAAATATTGGGTATTATGTAAAATACAAAATGTCTTGTATTTAAAGGTAGAACCTAAATATGTATTATTTTTTTTAATAATAGCATTTTGATATTTACGCATTTTAGGGATGCGTAAATATGCGTTCATCACAGTCCGATTTCAGCCTAACGTGCGCCGGCCGGCTCACTCTGACCATCGCGAGACATCGCTCTATACTATACTCCAGCTCCCAGTGCTACTTACATGTTTTTCTTAGGTTTATTTATTGTTAAACAAATTTTAACATATTTAGTTAATAATGACGAAACATGGCACAAGACTTACCGCCGAACGTTAATCGCACAATACGATCGGAATAGCAATGGCTCTCTCCATTAAACGTAGGGCGCGCTGGACACGGCTGGCCGGCGCGTGATAGCGCGAGCCGGCGCGAAGCACCGATGGCCGGCGCGTGCCTTTGCAAACCAGCACGAGGCAGCAATTTCAATTCGCGATTTCAATTCGGCTCGCCTCGCCGATGTAAAACCACCTTCATAATTACTATAGTAGAATTTTTATTTACGGATATCGCCGCATTAGCAATAATTACTGTATCGCGGGGGACTTTGCAAACATTCAACCAACGGACACAAACAGCATCCATTTGTTGAACTTACAAATTTTTGTCCCGTGTGGGATTCGCCACCACTTATGCCATGTTGTACATAAGTCAACTATAAACAAATCATATATAATTGAATTATTATTTTCCAAAGCAATAAATAATATTACTAAAATGTAAGCAAGGAACAATTTTTATGAAATCAATCACATACATAACAATTTGACACAGCAATATTTACAGCAGAGCAGCATACATCAGTATTAATTTATGACAAATGCTCTATAAATGCCATAGATCAGTGAAGCATCACCAAAAGCACAAAATTACAAAAATAAGAGAAAGGCAAGACAATTCACGTGACATCGTACCGAAGAAGCGATATACAAAAACGGCTAGCCTTGGTTTACCCTGGTACAAATGGTTCCAAATATAAATATAGAGCACTTGAATTGTCTACTACCGATGATAATATGATAATGATAATATTACAATTGAATTTTATTTATGGTTAGTATTTGTGTAAATAAGTCATATATCCACTATACATAACTAAAATATAATCTTTGCTGCTCCAAATCAATTAAAGGCAAAGTACATTTAGATATATACTGAATCAGTATATAGTTAATAGTAATTCATTTTGTTATTATAAAATTCGTAGGTACATAATAATTTAAACTGACATAAGTCAAAATTGTAAAAGTTGAACAGTTTTTCAGAACATCTTTTTTACATGTTTCGTTTGTCAACCGATGTCAGAACACAACATACACAATTACTCAAATATTTTTACTTTACAACGTGTTCATTTACATTTCTTTAATTTGTTTGAATATTTAAACCCTGAAACAAAGAGAAAATATTTAAAGTTTACAATATTACAAGAGATATAGTAAAAGTATTTATGTATAATAATTAATAAGGAACTACTTAAGTAATCATAAAATATCTCTGAGTTCGGCAGTAAGTTATATCATATCATATCATAGTTATGTAAGAATTGCATCAAACTTTGTTTGTTAAAAGTCATCATCTTAATACCAGCCACACTATTCCTTTTGAAACTGCTTTTTATATTTTGTACCACCTTATTATGTTTACATTGATGCAAAAGATATTTCTTTATATTTAAGTATGTTGGGGTTTACTATCTCACCTTTCAAATTAGGTTCAGTATCAGTGTTAAGTCTGTTTGTCACATAGAGGAAATAATAATTTTAACTATAGCCATGAAGTGACTAACATTGGACCACTACAACGCAAGACAACGATATAATAATGTGAAATAAGACATCTGGTCTTACTATTAGGTCGCTGATGTGATTACAGTTACAGCAACCCACCCATCATTCAAGGCAGCAAGTTGACACATCATAATAGGTTTAGTTAGAAATAACCAGACAGTTCTATCTTTTCCCAGGTGAGCCCGACATAACCACTCCGCCCCCCTTTTTCGCGGAGGAACGCATTGACGCTTACAAATCGTCAATGCACTCCTGCACGTTAAAAAAGAAGGTGCCTTACTTTTAAGGGCAAAGGGCGACCGGTGGCTTCCTGTATACGCAGCGAGCATCCTTGAATCCGAGGAGTTCGGCGAGCACATCAATATCTTTGTATGAGGGTCTAGCGCGCAGCAGCTATGTTAAAACAATAATTAAAATAATAAGTTAATGCACGGATGGCGTAGTGGTTTAATTGGTCGAATTATTACTAGGGCGGGAGTTGCCTATTGAAATAAAAAATATATAGAGCATTAAAGGATTCTGCTTGAACCAGAGACAGGTCGACTGGCAACGCTCTGTCTGTGCCGCATTGAACCCACATTGAAAATACGCAGACTTGTAACAATGAATTGTGGAACACACACATTTTGGACAGCCAAATCAGAATCATTGCAAAAGAATCCCACTTTTGTTTAGCACAATTGAAAACGGCAACGCGACGAGCGGTTCTAAAAGTCAATTTATAATCATCAACAAAATAATGCAGCCAATAGCTATTCAACGCGTATGTCAGTTCATAACGTTTTTATCAGCCGAATGTGAGCTTTTATTTATGCTTTCTCTCCTGTTTATCTCCTGTGTTTGCGAAATCTATCTTACATTCCAAAATCTGGTTCTTTGCAATCGTTCCTATCGCAAAGATTCGGTTGGCAAATGATCCTAAATTATATGCAAGATAAAAAAAAAGTCAGGTTAAGTTTTATTACCTCCGTGGCGACCTCCAATCGGTCCTCTATTCGAGGTACCATATTCCAAAATACAAAGCCAACAACGATTTCGTCCTGTAGATAGAACAACAGCCCGTGCTTGTATCTGGCCTCGTACTCACCGCCCCTGCCACAAAAACATTATATAAGCTGGCTAAATAAAATTTAATCAATCAATCAATCAAACTTTATTTGTGTACATAGGTATTACAATAAAGGTCTTATGGATACAATTTATTTGAGCTCTTTGTCCTACCAATGAAATTGGTGTACAAATCTATTAATTTTTTAGTAATAAGTCAGAATTTATACAATAAAAAGTCAAGTTCGAGTAAATAATGTCAATTAAATCAAAAGGCGAACAATATTCCACTTTATCATATTGTAAATAATTTCAATTAATGGTACTGTTATTAGGCAATTAATCAATTATAATTTATTGTTACATGCATGTCAAAGGTAAATTGTATTAAAAGGTTAGCAATGTCATATTTTATCATTAAAAATTCTTCTATGGAGTAGTACGTCTTATCTAATAAAAATAAAAACAATTTACTTTTGAATTTGCGGATATTAATTATACATACTGTTACGTGCTGGTTTCAAGGAATAAGAATGGCAAACAATATTACCGACTAAAACGTTTTATTCTAGCACACAATCAAATTTTAAACACAACAAACTACTACACGTTTTCACTGTAACTGCTTCAAACTCCGTAGTATTGTCGCTTCGATGAACTGCTTACGATTGTAAACTGACTCGGCGGTGCGCGTGCGCTTTATTTATAAGCGGGTAAAGCGTTTCTGGGCTTTTCTAGAAAAGCCATACCCGGTATGTAACAGTACGATGATTCGAGAATGTGCCAGCGTTCTCTCTACTCTACTCGTACCGACAACTACGCAGTTGCGTAAGATGTCAATAGATGTAATAAATTATTAGAAGGGACTGCCGAGTCTTCCCCACAGTGCTGACAGAGGGCACTAGCCATTACAATATATACATTAGTGAGCCCAATGCCCTTCGCACAGGTAGTACAAAACCAATCACTAATCACTCAGCCTATTGGTGAAAACCGAGACAGACAGATGCGGCGGGAGACCTTGTTTATAATATGTAGTGATACATAGTCTAACGCCTGTAACCACATTTGATGCTATGGAATTGAAGTCCCACGTAATAGGGAGTTAGCTCTTGTCATCTAATGGGTACATTGCCAGAGTACGTACTGTTACTTAGTATTTATAATAATATCAGCCCTGTTTATAAACTGTCCCGCTGCTGGACACGGGCTTCACTGCACTTCTCAGAATGAGAAGTGTAAGGCCATTGTCCACGACGCTGGCTCAGTGCGGGTTGGCAGATTTCACACATCTTCGAGAACATTATATAGAACTGTCAGACATGCAGGTTTCCTCGATGTTTTCCTTCACCGTTAAATATAATATCAACTATTTAATATGCACTTAACTGCAAACAAAATCTACTAAGTATCTCAATGTAAAGATAGATCGAAATCTCAACTTCTATCAATATATTGACCTCCTTACTGCCAGAATACGTAAATTAATGGTAATTTTTAAAGCAATAAGGCATGTTACTGAAAGCCGTTACCATTTTATCATCCTACTTTTGAACTTTACAAAAAATGGAAAGTTTTAACGGTCTGACAGCTTTTTATTGTTTATACAATAACAAAACAACACTCCATATTAAAATATGAATCAGATAAATATAAAAATCAACGACGTAAGGATCCAGTCTGTACTATAAATTTATTTAAAACTAGTCCAGCATATAGATTTTCCTGCTACTTAAGTGCTAAATTATATAATAAGGTAAATCGGTTGTTATCAATATACTCATTAACTAAAAGGGAGGAACTCGTGATCTGTAATACAGGCATTTTTTATGGCTAACTCAGACACCAGCTTCTCACGTATTGTAGACTAAGTTTAAATTGTACCTATGTTTAAGTCTGTTTGTGAGAAGGAAATAAATATATATTATTATTATTACTTAACACTTCGAAACGTCAGAGGCTTGCCTTGGGATTGACCTCGAGACCTCTGCGTGGCAATCAAACGGTTTCGCACTAGTCTATCGCTGCTTAGTTTATTTAGAAAAATATAATATATTTATACTAATATTCTAAAGAGGAAAGATTTGATTTATAAAATGTTTGTTTGTTTGTAACGGTTTAACTCGAAAACAACGCAACCGATTTCAAAAAATCTTTCACCATTAGAAAGCTATATTATCACCGAGTAACAAAGGACAAATTTTATTTAAAAAAAAAAGCAATTTTACTAACATAACCCACTTTTACGCGAGCGAAGTTGCGAGTAAAAGCTAGTTATGTATATAATGTTTAATAATTACTTACTGCTTGAAACACTTTCTATCCGCAGCGCCCTTTTCCCTTTCTGTTTCTGTAAATATCAGTTTGTCCACGTCACATTCTTTGAAAAGTCCAACTGTGGGCATACAACCGCCCGCTTCGCCTACCACCTGTAATACAAACAAGCATTATTTTCCAACTAGTTCCCGTTTGGGATTCGAACCCAGAACACTCGGCATGGTGGCAGTGGCGATGTAACCGCTTAACCACTCCGCCATCCGTGCAGTTACATTGATTCATTATCTTTCGAATCATTCGAAATATTGCCATCAGCAATGGCACTTTCCTATTTACCATACCCATCGAATCGATTATTACTCGTCGTCTATTATTAGAAAATTCAGTATTCCATTAATCGCAAATTCCTAAGTTAAGTGGTCACCTCGCCACTGCCGCCACACCGAGTGTTGTGCGTTCGAATCCTATGCAGGATAAAAATTTGTGTGATCCACAAATATTTGTTCAGAGTCTGGATGTTCCTGGAAATATTCCTAGTGCGGGACTAGGGCGTTGACTTTTTTTAAATATTGTTCATGCGTATGATAAAAGAAATTGCTTGTTTTGATCGTCCTTAACACCATCATAAACTGGCCAAGTTCAAAAGACGTTACCTCCATATTAAGGTCGTCACCGAGTATGACCTCGAAGTGCTGCTCCATGTTGCACGGGATCCAGTATCCTGTCATGTTGGCGCCCGCGATGTATCCCTGCTCCACCGCATTATTATAGTGCTCGAAGCGCTTGCGCTCATCTTTCCACTGTGAATAGAAGCTCGCTGCGTCACCCGCCTGTGAAAATTACCAAACCAATATACTGCCATCTGAAAAAAATCGAGCAATTTACATCGATTTATTCGTCGGCACCGCTGCATTGCATTCGAATAACAGTCAAACATTCTTACCCATTAAACTATTCGATTGTGTGACATGGACATGCACAAGGCGATACCTTTTTTTAATCAAATTTGCAGAGCGTGAATTGACTAATTTATCGGTTAACAATTACATAAATCTTATATTCGAATGCGTAAAAATTTTGCAAATTAATCAATTTATTTATTTTCTAATAACAGTAGTAGTTCATCAATTTGCAATTACACCTCGTAAGTTTGTATCGATTTGGCAAATTTAAATAGAGAACCCGTAATAAAACTAAACATCAGAAGTCTCGCTAAAAATTATGATACTTTTATCATTACTTTAAAAAGAATTGATATCACCTTTGACTTATTAACCTCTGAGTCTTCTTCGAAGAGGTTAATGAAAACACTATGTGGGGTCTGTGTATCTGTCTGTTAGTGACAGGCATAACTCCGGAACCACTGGACCGATTGCACCCCGAGATATAGGGGCCACAAGGTCACATGTATTTTAAATGCTTTTACAGTTAAGACCTTGTAACTTGGTGTGCAGACACCTTGGGGTCATACCTCGGTCGAGTTCGAATATGGGCCCTGTGGGTCAAAAGACCCCCGAGATATAGGGGTCACAAGGTCACATGTATTTTAAATGGCAAAATATTGACTTGTAACTTGGTGTGCAGACACCTTTGGAGTTATACCTCGGTCGAGTCATTTCTTTTCATTACTTTTACATTTAAGACGAAGGGGTTGAATCCTGGTTTTTTATTTTAACTGAGTGCTGGCTGGATAATTCTTCAGTAATACCGCAAATGCCATCGTATACTTAGTTTTAATACAATAAAATGTATAAACCGGAACAGTGGGGTAGTGGTCTATGTGCGTGACACGATAAGTGCGTGTGTCACAGAGCTAGAAGTTGATGATGCCATTTACTACAATTAAATTTAAACAACACAATTACAGTTTTCGCTATGTATCGGCCGTCGTCGTTCAAAAATCTTAATAATTTTTTATGCTCAATCCATCGCGTTCTCGATAAATGTCCAAGTAGGTCAAACATACAAATCTTGCAGGTGATATAAATATCAACTTACTCTCAGCAGCATGTAGTCAGGATTTAGAGTATCTGTGCCTGACTGCAGAACACGGTATTTTTCCTCCTATATCAAAACCAACTAGGCATGTCTCGACCATATCTTTATAAATGAAATTAAAGATGTTATAGGTTTAGTCTGCTTATCGGATATAACAGATTATGACTTGATTATGCTTGGTGTAACTGTTAACAGAATTGACAGGCATTGCCTAGATCGAACTATAATCAAAAGGAATACGGAAATATAGGCTATCAAAAAAGAACTGCTAAACGCTGACTGGCTGCAACAGTTTGATAGTATACATAGATGTAAACCAAAAAGCGTCTAATTTTTGTGACCATTTAACCGATGTTGTAAACAAACATACACAGAAAACACGAATTAGCCACTCAAGATATAGCATAAAACCCTAGATCACGCCTGGACTTATCCGGTGCATGCAGCATAGTGACGGCATGAATCTTCAATCCAGAAAGGCGCCAAATGACCATGTCCTATGTTTAATTTACAGTCGATACAGGAACTTTTGTAACGATTTGTTGCATAAGTAAAAGGCTGAACATGATAACCAGGAACTCACGACTAATACAAAAACCCCTAAAAGAATTTGGAAGGCCATTAAAAGCATATGTAACTTAGCCGTAAATAAAAAAGAACCAAAAGAACTTTTAACGATCGATAGCAGCCCAGATTCAGTGCTTTCGCTAAACATATGTAGTAAATACTTTTCAATTGTGGGACAAACTTTCCTACTGTTGTGTTTCGTTTGGTGAGTGAGAGTGTCGGAGGCCCAATCATCTTCTTCCCCCCTTCCCGCTCCTTCCCCTTCCCACTTCCTTTTTTTCCTAAAGGGTCGGCAACGCGCAAGTGATGCCTCTCCTCTTATATTGCACGACTCATAATGCGAAGCATGAAAATGCTCTGCGACCGAAAACTTTGTTTTGCCTCCTTTCTGCAATTGTTTTTATTTTTTAAATTCCTGCTAGTACACATAACCTACTTAATTTATATACCATTGAATAATTTAAGGGAGATTAATTCTGTATTTTCAAAAATTTATTTAATGCAGCGTTAACGAAATAAACATCAAAATAACTTTATTTTGTACATAATAAAAGTTTCAAATTTCAGATACAATGACAAATCGTCTTAGTTACGCCCAATTTGAAGGTTTGATGGAATTCTTGGTGCAAACCCCAGGCATAGCTAAAGGTTTGCTTAAGACCACTCAAGGCAAAGCGGAAAGGACAAAGGAGTTGGCATAAAGGGATTAATGGTTTCGTAAATTTCCTCAAATAAATTCTTATTCACTCTATTATTTCGTTTAAATTCGTCTTAATTCATAGAAAACGCTTTGTCCGTATAACACATCATCCGATGCTCATCTCGTCTTTGTTTTAATTGTTATTATGGGAATTATGTGAAATACTGTATATAAATGCTAATTGTGCCATATTATAAACTTATTACTCACTAAAAACTACTAAAAACACAAAACAATTTGAAGAAAGTTACACTATCGCTATTGATAAAATCACAATCTACAAAGAATCCCAACGCAATACTGGCGCAATACACAACTGTCAAAATAAAGTCAAGAGTAGCGTTTATAGCACGCCAAGCCCGATCCCGATTCCACTTAGTTCCCAAAATGGACACCCAATTTGATAACAATTTGGCGCTAGTGTCGAACTCAAGAGTACGAAACGTCATAATTCCAATGTCGATAGATCGGAATTGAAATCAAGAGTAAGTCCCCAGGTGGGCCGTATGCTTGTATGCCACCTTAGCAGTATATAAAAAAAATTGTGGTAACCTAATAACTGACTCATTTTTCCTGCACTTTGACGAAAATGAAGTTGAAAGCCTAATATTATCATTGCTGAACGATAAAGCACCAGGTATTGACGACTGACTAACACCTTGCTAAAAGAAACCAAAGACGTAATTATACCACCGTTAATTGAAATTTTCAACTTGATTATGCAATGGGGTGTCTTTCCTGATGCCTGGAAAACTGCTTCAATCACCCCAATCTATAAAAATGACCCTAGAGATTCTTCAGAAAGCTATCGCACTATTTCGTTAGTTACGGCTGTTTCTAAAATATTAGAGAAACTAGTTAATAATAGGTTGATAAAGTATATTGAAACCCATAATTTCATTTCTCCTAGGCAGTTCGGGTTACTGTTCGGGTAGGAAGATGGCAAATATTATGAAACTGCTCCGTTCTACGGCATCAAAAAATGTCTTGAAGACTGTGTACTATGCCTTGAGTCAGTCCCTAATAACATATTACATAGGTAGTTGGAGCGGGCGGTGCTGTGATAACGCTTATGATACAATTGAAGAGGGCCCAACGTTCAGTACTGAAAACTATGCTCAAAAAACCCTTTAGATATCCCACTACACAACTATATAACGATATCAAGTTACTTAATGTGCGTCAGTTGTTTATATTAACAACATTCCTAAAAGTACACCAAAATGTTATTCACTCTAAAGAGTTTAAACATCTTCTTAATCGCTGAGTATATAGAATCGTGGTACCTAGAGCTATTACATCATTTGTGAGACGTTTCAGCCCACACATAGATAACTTACATCTAAAAAAAAGTAGCAAAATATATGAAATACGTGATATAAAAGAGTGCTCAGTAAAAGAGGCAAAAATAAAGGTATCCAAATGGCGCAATACAATGACATATGACAGCACTGAAAATCTTCTTTTGCACTTCAGTTAAACACTATATAATATATACCAAATACATAGATATATAAGTATTAAATATATAATATACATTCATATATATACAAATATTCAATTACACATACACCACCCATATCGTAAATTATATTACGCTTTCTATTTTCTCCGTAATTGTATAATAAATAAGTGTTAAATGATAGTTTAGTAGTATAAAATTATCTCATAAATGATAACTTTAAAAGATGTCGACCGAGCAATGTGCCTAAACGTAAATTGTAATCGTCACGGTACCCACAGGACAGGCTTGCCTAGTGGGGCCAATGGATTAGACCATACATTGTAACATTTTTGGTAATAAATATTTTTTATTATTTTATTAAATAGTGCAGAGCACAAAGTAAGTCCGCACTAGGTACATATATTATTTTTAATAATTACATATATTACGAAGCCGTACTGTGAATAGCTGTCCTACCTTGCATGCTTTTTGATATGGTGATCACAGCTCAAAGCCATCCACATCACACCAAAAAAATATGGACGACCAGATCTTTCGATTCTAGCCATATGACTGCCCATAAGGTCTTTAATCGTTTTACGACGGGCAAAGCAACTGAAATACTGGCTCGCTGTGTAACTACTTCGGTGGAGCAGTTACTGAATGACTGCTGTTCATCAGGTTTTGAGTCCAATTTCCATGTCAGTTCAAAAAGTGATGAAGATTTTTGTCAAAAAAAAAAGTGAAAGGAAGGCCTTGGCGGTTATGTACACTTGGTGTTCACACGACACACGAGAGGTTAATAGCAACCCAAAGTTAGGTAGTTGATGGGTGTGGCCCGCCTCGAAAAGAAACTGCAATTGTGTTTGCGCACACAAGTTTTACTATAATATCCCCTGTGCAGACCGACTGTTCGGGCCTTTCCGTCCCTCGTCGGCTGCCTACGCCGGCGCGGCGCGCGGTGGTGCGGGTCGGACATCTCACCCGCACACTTCACTTCGCTGCCATATTCAGTTACCGACGCACGCGCATTTTTTATTGTTTTTAACTACCAATTATTATATTTAAGTTTTACAGTCCACTGGATTTTATTTATAGCCCTAGGTTAGGTCTCCAACACCGACAGTGTCCGTTAAGATTGGCCGATATGAAGGAAATTCGGGAAGGTGTTTTTCCAACTCTACTGGATTGTCTGAATCAATCCTAATGCACGATTATCCTACATCTCCCTTATTACTTACGACGTAAAGATGAGTCCTCGCTTTTAGTTCCGTATTAACGAGAAAGCCTCCATTCACATGGTCTCGCTCCAGCTCTGAGGGCTCTGCTAGCTCTTCACGAGGAAGTGAACCCACAGCCACAAACGCCTGTATTAGAAAACATCACGACTTTGAAACAAACAACATGTAATATAACCTTAGATCCTCTAACTCATAAACAGATGTACCTATGTATGTAATGTCAGTCAGCTACATTATATCAGCGCTGTTTATTAACTGTCCTAGTGCTTGCTGGGCACATACCTCCACTCAGTATAGGTTTTTTTAAGACTACTCCCGCTCTAGAAATTATTCCTGTGTAACATTCAAACAGCGGATACAAAGAAATATCAGGTTCGGAACTAGAATTTGTGGATAACACAAATTTTTATCCTGTGTGGGGATCGAACCCACAACACTCGTGCCGTCAAAGTATGAGAAGAATCAAGCCATAGTCCACCACACCAGACCTATGTTTGTGGGAATCCTTTAAAATCTTATGTGACTTCTTATAATTACAGGTTTTCTCAATGGCTAAAACATGTAGCTACGAGTATATGTATATCAATGACTTCACACATTATCTTAAACAATATGGAGAGCTCCAAAACACATGTTTTCTCTCAAATTTTCCTGCGTGGTAAAAGCAAGCGATATAATTTGCTGGTTCAATAGTTTACATGTGAGTGAACAACAAACATCCATATATCTTCACAAATATTCACATTAATAATAGTAGGATCAGTATAAAAGGATAAAAATATAATTACATAGTCCGTGACGATAGACTTGCCGTTAGAGAGAGTTAATTCGAGGCGCCCATCAGGTGAGTCGAACGCGTCGTACACTTGAGCTGTGTAAAACCATTCCAGTCAATAACGAATACTGTGTACCGCAGGTGACTTTACAAATATACTATTACCAGACACATTTTATTTTATAAGATAACATCCGCACTATGAATATTTCCTGTGTCGCGGGATATAAACATTCAAACAACGGACACAAAGAACACCCAGACTCGAAACAACCATTTGTGAATCACACAAATGTTTGTCCCGAGAGGGGATCGAACCCACAATACTCGGCGCAGTGCCACCGGGGAGCCGTCCACATAAACCATTACGCCATCAGTGCAGTCAAAAATATACAATTAGCAGATACAATTCACACCTATACTCCATTTGGTTAGGTATTTAACTAAAGGTAAACAATCTTGATGTGATTTTTTCACTAACACATTAAACCGAGACCAACAGACTGCAATGCAGAGGGTCTCGGGTTCGAACCCACGTCGCGCACCTCTGACTTTAGGAAGTTATATGACTGAAATTATATGCGTATTGATTGACTATTATAGCCTGCTCAGTGCCTCGAAGAGCACGTTAAGCCGTCGGTTCCGGCTGCCATGAACATCTATGGCAGTCGTTATTGGGAAGTCAGTTTGCTCTAATATCCTGACACTGGTCTAGCCTTAGGGTATCGTTAGCCTTCGGGTTGCGGAGGTCAGATGGCAGTCGCTCCGTGTAAAAACTGATATCCAGTCAAATCCGGTTAGACTAGAAAGCCGACCTCAAGTGACTTGGGAATAATAAAGGCTAGGAAGAAGAACATATTAAACAAATAAACTACTGCTTAAACTAACGGTTCAATTGATTTAGTAATCGTTATTGTCATACTTACATTGATCTTTAGCAGCATTTTATTTTTAAACTGAGTTTTTATATAAAAACACACATCAAGATTGTTTACCTTTAGTTAAATACCGAACCAAATGGAGTATAGACTAAGAATAGTAATTTGTATATCACATACTATGCTTGGCCGTTACTGCTACGCTAAGTAGGGAACGGCCAACCATAAAAGTAGATATTCGAATATTTGTGGGACAGTCTTAGTCATCATATCGACAAATGTCATAGATATTCATGACGAATAAGCCAATACTTTATTTAAAAACTCCAACCACTAAGACTCCTGAATCGCGCAAAGTGCTCTTCGGAGTCTAGAACTGTGCCCGAGAAGCGGCAATAGTATTGCTCCCTATAACGTGAGACTTGAATCCGAAAATAGCAGTTATATAATTCTGCTTACTTCTTCGGGGATGTAGACCTTTGAGATTATGTACGTGTTCCTGGTTACTTACTCTTAGGCATTTGGATGACACCTTGACAGCGGATTTTCTCAGCGGCATATTCGCCAAGGTACGCCGGAATGACTCCCGCCATAACGCCATCATCCTTATATATGTGCACGAACTCTATTGGTGGTGTGTTTGGCTCATCGACCAGTACTTTTTTATCTAGAAGATAAAAATATAAGATAGCTTTTGCTTGCGGCTTCGCTCGCATAAAACTAGGCTAGGTTATGTTTGTATTAGTACTTTTTTAAAATGAAATATATCCTATGTTACTCGATCCTGTATCATGATCGAGTAATGGTGAAAGAATTTAAAATCGGTTAAGTCGTTTTAGAGTTAAGTCCTAATAATTTTTAAACTTTCCGAGTTGCATGATATATATATAATATGTAACGGGAGTCAGCTTGTGACCACGGCCGGTGTAACCTGGTCGAAACGTCAAGCATAAAAAAGAGTTAAGTCCTTACAAACAAACAAACAAGAAATCAAATATTTTCTCTTTATAATATTAGATATACATGGATGTTCTTTTTGTCTGCTAGGCAGATGGATTATAAATCACGGGTTTATCATTATTTTTAAACGCCGTGTTATAAAAAGCCTTATATACTTACAGCACTAAGTTATTGCCTTAATCATAGATATCATAGATATAGATATATTAATATTCTTAAGTCCTAAAGTTAACGTTATGTCCGAATTTTTTGTTGCTTTTTAGCAGCCATGGTTAAAGATGGATTAATATGGTATTAATCGTGTAACAACGTAAGCCAGCCAGCAATACAAAAAAAAAATTCTGCATAAATCTCCAATATTACTGAGTAAAATAAACTGTGTCTAATGATACCAAGTGACGAAAGCTTAAGGCAAAAGCTCATCATGTACATATAGCAAAATTGTAACTAGTCGATGTCTGTACATATGATCTCCTATTTAAGAAAAAATTAAGTGCTATAGGATCCATCAAGATTCTTGTCTATCTGCCAGTCTACCTATTTGTACACGCATTACGCGAAAACGACTGCGCAATTAAATGCGGTTTACACAATTCTATTACAGCAGGTCTAAATTAAAATCTGGTGCATATTTCATCTTGATACGCCTAGAAGTCGAAAAATATAGATAGGTTCCTACTTCCAAATATGAAAGTCGATGCAAACGAAGCTGCGGGTAAAATCTACTACTAGTGCACTGTACAGGATTGCATACTCCGGTGTGCTCGACTGAGGCATGTTCTTATACTAGGCAAAGTTACGAATAAACTAATAATGTAATACTAACTCATTCGGCCAAGATGATAGGCGAGCTCAGTGCCAAGAACGCCACCGCCAATGATCACGACGTGCTTCGACTCTTTCACTTTCCTGAAAGCAAGCACCAATTATTTCAACCTTCAGTAATCCTGACTAATATTATAAATTCGAATGTGAGTTTGATTGTTACGCTTTCACGCCTGAACTGCTCGACCAATCATCATGAAATTTAGCATCCACATTGTCAGTGGTGCAGAACGGGACATTGTACCTTTTTTCATCCGGTAAAAAGTACTGATTTCGAGGGATAGGTAGAATTAGACTCATGCTTGTACAACTCCGAATGAGTAAGCAGGAGTGTCTAAGAGTACCACCTCGCCAGCTATATTTTTAAATTGTTATAACTGGCGAGCGTATATCCGTCTACCGAGCCTATTTCCAGATACCATGATGATACAGATTTGTTTCAACACGATTAACCACCTGGTCAAAAGTTACAAGGTTGTTACGGTACTAGGTCAACAACTACAAAAAAAAAATGTAAGTAGGTATAAATCGAAGAATATTCTGTTCTGATTTTTCAATTATTTTTCCTACCGATAAAATGATGTCTAGTTTCACTCATTTTAATATGTGCACTTTATGAAAACTTACACTGTATATTATATAAAGATATTTATTGCATCTTTCACATAGCTAATTAGTTAACAGCTAATAAAATACATGTTAAACAATTTTCATTCCTTTATGAATGGGCGGTGTCTGTACAAGAAAAACCTGTGGTACAGATCACCAGGCTCCCACCTCCTGGACAAGTCTTGGTGGTGATTTCAGTTAAGTATGTACTTAATCTGCCTAAGCAGATTTTGAACTAGAAATAAAATAGGTGTGTGTGTACAAATGTGTGTGTTTTAGCAATAAGTGAAAATAAATTTTATTGACGAAGGTACCTGAAGGCAATCTCCAAATCCCTGATTGTCCGCAGCGTGGTGACACGATCCCGCACCGACTTAGGTGCCGATTTAAACATTTCCAATTTCCTAGCTTTAGCACCTAAAAATAATGACAAATATTTTTATTGTATAATTTCCTGATCTTTCTGATCTGACCAAGTGCTATGTGTAATACTAGCTTTTGCAACGAAGGAACGACAGTCAAGTCGATACCAATTACGACATTGTGTAAATTTACTTCAACGAAAATTTTGCTTAATATCTAGCCGACTAAACGAGACTACAACCAAAGTACAAAAAATTGCAGCCAAATCGCAGCATTATGCTATGTCCCAGCGATCAATCTCTTGATAAGGATTACTTTGAAATGAAACATAGTGCTGTTAGCACAGTCAGAGAAAGCACCACCTTTCTGCAGAAAGCACGCTACTTATAACTACGCTTTAGCAACCGTACTTGCTGCAATAATCGTTTGCTATGAGGTGGGCCGCTTGTTTCTATGCTGCTTAATGGAACAAAAAAAAACTGACATCACGGTAATTTTTTTTCTTCGCCAGTATCCTATCTTTGCTGATCTGTTAAAACTTGACTTTATCTTCTTCCTTTGATTCTGGATCCTTCAAGCGGGGCTTTAAAAAGCAGCCCTCAAAGAAGAGACCTCGGCACCACTTCCATTGAGAACTTGGTATGGGCGCAAAGCTCTTCTTGTGGACTATACGCCTGCTTACCGTCAGATAGTGTAGGTACTTATTTTGACATGCAATAAATATAAAAATAAACTAACCAGGAGCCAGTAGACACCTCTCATAGTATATGGGCCGTTCGCCAGCCATTGTCCTGACATAAGCCACGTGTTCGTCAGCGTCGATCCGCACGATACACCAGCCGGTCGCTATTGACACCGCCGGACCTCTCTTTTTGCGGTAGAACTTGATCGGGTCCATGAACGACTCGCACTCGGCTTCAAACATACTGTAACATACATGTATATGTATATTGTTGCCATTGAACTTATGGACATACTTAAGAAAAGGCACATGCGCATAGTTGCATTCGAATAAAATTTATGGTTAAGGATCCAGCACGCGTATTCATATTGCAAATTATTTTACACACAGCTTTTTCAATTACTAACCTAGAAAATTACGTTTGTTGCCTATGGTCCACGCGCATAGTTTACCTAGGTGGACTTTCATTAGGAATTCGGATTTCATCATTAAGAATCAAAATATCAAAAAATCTCTACTTAATGCCTCGGCGAAATACTTTATCTATAAAATTTAGGTCACAGCGGATTTGGCACTAAAATCTTAAATCGAAAGCGCTGTGCTATCAGCAGGAAGCAGGGACAGGAAAGGACAGGGCAAAGTTTATGATTAAATGTTTGTACTTTTTTTACTGGAAGTACTGAAGTTGTACTATTCCCACTAACGCATTAGAAAACCTCTTGTGTTGCACGCGTCGATAAGCTACAGATACCGCTTGTATACGAGTTCACCTTAATATGAAAACATATGCCTGCATGTCAATACTGCCACAATATTGCAGGGCTTTTATTAAATTGTGGAGCCAACTGCTTATAACTCACGTCTAACTAACTAACATGTCTACGAGCTTATTTTACATCCAATGGGGTCCGTTAACTTCTTTGCATTTTGTTATAAGACTTCTTTACTAACTATAAGTATGTATATAGGAATTTTAAAGCTTTTGGCTTAGATCCATTCTATTGGTTTTAGTATTAGATACGTACGTTTTCCTTTTCTGTTCGTTATTAAGGTAGGTGAGTTTCGTTATATCAGGAGGGTCATTGTTCCACCACATAAACTTTGACATTGGTGGCCTCCTGTACGGCACAACATCCTCTTTTGTGACGAAAAATACCTGAATAAGAATATTAAATTTAATGAGATTGTTGATTGACGAACTGCTGGAACTGCGCATTAAAGTGATTCGTACGATTTTATATAAATAATATTTGTGTCATGTGGTGCATCACTGCAGTACACTTCAGTGTGTTTGTACCTTTATTTAAGTATTTGATTATATTTGCATCATCATTTGACAATTAAGCCTAATACTATATTTGAAAGATTTTCTTCCTTATTTATACTTCGCGCATTTAAAAGTTGAAAGTTTTTATTTGGAATTTGGGTAACCTAACTTCTTGATTGAAGTAATAAAAAGTCAAGTCTAGTTTAAGTCAGGCAAACTACATAAACGACTTTAGTAGCATGATTAATGCTACTAAAGTCTTTTAGGTAGTTACCAAGATCAATTGTTCATTCCTTTATTGTGAAATATTAGTAAATTATTGCCTTAGCTCTTTTGTCATGTTCCATAATGGCCCTGTAGGCGGACCAGCCGGCAGCACCAGTTCCTATGATGAGGTATTGCACGCACGCCGGCAGATCCCTCTCGTGGTACGGTCGCTTTATCTTGCGGCGAGGACGCCCTGCATCCAGATTTCGGTGTTTTATAACAGTTTTAGGACTGCTACTATTATTAAACTAAGATTAATGTATTTATGTAACGTCATTTAGGCTGAATTTCGGTCACAGCGAGCAATCTTAAAGGCGACAAGCCATCTGTGAGGAGATATAGAGCACAGGTATGCGCGGAGACACAAATACACTTTATTACCGCAAGCACGCGCGTAGGTGTAGCCGTTGCTGTGCATTTCGAGGCGTTGAGGGCGACATCGCTTAACTCTTAATAGGCTACTAATAAGTTTTTTTTTTTTGCAGGAATTTCAATTACTATTTTGTTCGCTCGACCCAGGTTTCGCACCAATACAATTGTCGCTGCATAGGTACTAGGTCACTAGCGAGAATTAAGCTTCTAGGCTTACACAAAACCACGTGTAAAGATTCTATAAATAAATGTTACTTACATATCTGTTTATTTTCGTCTGATTTATCGCATTCTTCTTTGAATAAATATAATCTATACAACTGAAACATAAGAAAACATACAATAGGTATTTTGCTGTAAAAATGAGCAAATGAATACGGCATCTTGCAAATCTCGTCTAAACACTAATACACAATACAATTTAGTCTGATGGGCTGTGGACTGGCCGTAGCTCAAGATAGATTTCTTTCAGTCGTTTTTATTTTTTATACAACAAATATAGCAATCACCAGCTAATGGTAAGCAGTTAACATAGCCTATGATCATTTGTAATATGAAACGTATCATTTACGCGTTGCCGTCATTAGGGAAAAGGATTTGAAGATGGGATGAAGAAATAGGAAGAGTATAACCGACCTCGTAACTTTTATTTGCCAAGAGGTAATTATAGTGATACTACTCTTACGCTGGATTCCTGTAAGAGAGTTCTGAACGAGCCGGCTCATTCAGGTCAGCCGATTATAAACAGATAAACCTTAATTGAAGAAAAAAGAAGTTGTTTTGACAGTTATTGTGTAGGAAACCAGTCAAAATATTTTCATGTGTAAGCTTTCTAAAGACATCAAACATCAGATCATATACTGTTTGTTTTTGAGTATTATCTTATTTTATTAATGCGCTGGGCAACTAACTGATTAAAAGAATTTTCGAACAAGGTACCTTGTTCTAACATTCTTTAATCTGTCGTACGTGATCATGTCATACTTAATACATGTACTTACCAAACCCAGAGCGCCGCAGAAGGTGATCAGTGCCCACAAGTAGATCCAGGGAAAAGGCTTGGGTGGTGGCGGTGGGCAAGGTGGGGGTGGCGGTACTAGCGGCACGGAACACGGCGGTTTTATCTTGGCGCAGTTTAACATGGGCTGAAAACCATGCATTGGAGAACATAGTAGTAGAAAAACGTCCTAACTAAACACCTTGAATAGGTTCATATATTAGGTAAGCCAGCCTTGATTAAAACGGCCCATTTATGCGGTAACAGAAAGAAAAGAACGGTTTCTATATATGTACATAGCAATACATATGCTACACATGTGTAAGACAGATAGCAAATCTGTCTTACCAGGTGAATAATACAGCGATAGCATGTCACTTGTTTCAAGAAACTTGCCTTTTATAAAAAAGACCCTTATGCAAATCATTAAACAGCAATCATTTCGGTTTCTCTCACGCGTCCTTAATATAGCTGGTTTATGTAAACTACCTTTCGGAAATAGCAAGTCGAAGCAAACCAGATGGTCTACCTGTTTAACAAGCATATTTCTCGATTTCATGCTACTATTAAGAATATCTTAACAGGAAAACCTAATTACACTTTTCCTACCGTTAGAATAAATAATAGTAGTAATGAACTAATCAAAACCAAGCTCGTTTACTTACATATAACTTACCCACATAGGTCTATCAAAAAAAAAGCATTGCAATTTGTCTAGTACTATTGTTGTTAAACTTCTTTAAGAGCAACCACGGCAGTTATTACTACAGAAATATGTTAAAGAACCGGACCAGATTAGACGACCTACAATAGGACCTTTAGTCCCGGGCTACCACAAAAGAGTCACAAAGAAAATTAGCCTGAAATTACTTCTAGAACTGAATTATTTTACCAATTTGTTAAATAATTATTCGACGAATCCACTATTTCATTGCCTAGGGCTCCCAAAACTAAGTATGGCTCTGGTGATTATGCAAAAACCAACTAATGCAACGATCTTATCTATTACAATCATTATTATACATGTGAAGTGGATTAATGAGACGAGACGATACACAAGCCACAGAAGCCAAAACCGTCAGCGACGACGACATTTTTCGTCGTCACTAGTGCTGATCAACTAGCAAGCTTAACAGTACAAAAGTCCGAGGCTTTGTATTATTTAACAATAGCATACTATGAAGTAATGTAAAGGAAGAAACGACCAGGTAATGCTCCTGAGTAAACTTCTTATCTTTAAACTATTAAAAAGTACTGCTCTCGGGCGAGCGAAGCCGCGGACAAAATTTAAAAGACGATAAAAACATGAAAGTTAATATATTGATTTACCTCACTGAGAATGGGTTTCACTGAAAACAGACAAAGAATAATATTTAATATACACTGATGTGGCTATAAATTAACAAATACTGCTATTTTATATATTGCCATTTGGAATTTTAGAAACACGCATGCATCCAACCATTGTACGTGTATGGTAGAAGATTAGAATCGGCTTGCTGTCATGCATCGTACCCCGACATGCTGTTTTGATTAGCTCCATGAGGCAAAAATCAAACGCGGTGCACCGCTTTATTACGATTTTGATCTCGTCTTTGGTTGCCATATCCTGCTGCATCCGAAGTTGCATTTGCCACGAGAACTGATGTTGAATAGGGAATTTCGTGAAATGATATTTATTTCATAGGTTTAATCTCCTATAACAAACATTTCCAATGCTATAAAAATGAATAAGAATCACCCTGTTGTAACCAACTAACAAACTACAAACAACTATTATAACATGATATTCTAATTTAACTGCAGTTTTGAATGAGAATTTTATCGTATCCCTAAATTCATTAGTTTGTTTCTGCCTGAATAATACAGCTCCAATCAGTCATCAAACAGTCCTCAATGGCTGCCCAATGTTATGCCAGACATTTAATATAACGTAAGGGTCCATTACATCTGATATCATTCAGCAACATACGTACTAATAAATAAAACCAATAGAATGAGCAAACATAAACCAATAATATATTTCCAGAAACCATGCGACATTTCAGCAGGCATAAATGAGACTTTTCAATTTTTTTTCAACGGAAATCAGAGCCCTGGTTTACGTGATTAGTTTGTTTGTCTGCTTTACATCCCCGCTTGAAATTTCCGACTGTTCCTGTTTCTCAGCCTCCTCCAGCAAAGCCATGCGGTCTAGTGGTCTCCAAGGTTCGTGAAAAGCATACTTGTATTTGTTCTTTCCATGGTAGCCCAATTTCGGCAACACCTCTTTTACTACCTCAGTCAGTTTCCTCACTGGCTTATCTTTCCAGTAATCGGGGTGCACAAACGGTGAATTGTGGAACAAATCTTGCACGTGGCAAGTGTTTGATTGGAAATCGGGTGAAAACTTTAATTCCGGCTTTTGGAACAGCTCCCTCGCGTCTTCACAAGGTATTTCCTGTCAAAAAACGTTACTATTCACTTCGTGACTATTGGAAGGCATGTGTTACAAGTGCGTTGGACGAAATTCTATAGCCAAAAATTTTATAGCCAAGTATGTGTAGGACTTAATTAAAGCTATCTTATTGAATTGGTGTCTGACTTAAACTATCTTGTGAAAGTGTTATGTATCAGAAAATGTTTCGACGAATATTTGAGTTCACTGTTTGCAACATACTGTTTATGTAGCGTATTTATCCACTGCGTACACCTATATCCACGGCAGTCGTCGTGTGTCCAGCATCATCGATTCGCCTCTTCCCTTCCCTCTGCCTGTAAGCTTCCCGAAGAAACCCTTCAGTAAGCCCAGGAAGCTATTATCTTTTTCGGGAGTCGGCTCGCAGAGGCCTTGTGGTTGGCATCCGTACGGGTATTGACATGGCTGATGTTGACAGGCTTCTTGTTGGCAGCAGCCCTGCTGCTGGCCGGGGTTCTGCCGGTTAGTTGTGGTGAACACCTCGCCGCTCCACTGATGAAGAAAGCACAAGCTGGATTTCATTAGATACTTAATCACGATGCGGGGCTCTGATTTCGTCTAACGCACTATTGAACACTGTTTTGTAATGTCGCAAGGTTTGGTCAAGCTGCTGTTATAATTGTGCATGGGGTACGTACCGTTGCTTTGCTGGGTGGCATAGGTGGGACCACTACATCAGGGACTTTGATTCTGTAGGGGTCATAGTTAGGCGGCTGGGGATCCTGCGGGCACTCGCAGCGCCACATCTGAGGCGGTGGGTCGGGCTTTGGCCATGGCTCGACTTTCTTGCCGGCCGTTTGTGCGAAGTTCTCGTAATTTCCCCCCCTATCTTTAGAATAGTACATCCGACTTGCTGAAATTGAAATTATCGTTACCATTAGGTGTCTGACAAAAGATAGCGCATACGTCAAAAACAATCTGAAAACTTAGCGGACATGTTGGTATTAAATGTACCTAAAACTAGTCATTACTGTGATAATGTTACATTGATGGGTACCTACCTACGCCAGTGAGTACCCGACTTATATTGTTGTTCAAGGCCATCGCATTCTGGGTCATGAGTACAATTTGACCACAACATTTTGAGCTTATCATTCTTGCACCAGAACACAATAATTTATGTAGTTTACTTAATATTATTAAAAACACAAAATTTTAACTTGAATTTCCTAAATATAAATTGTCTACATTGTTTTTGTGGGTGTACGGTATCACAAGTTTGAATGATTTTCTTGTTCTGACAAGATTTGAAAATTAGAACATCTGATTTATTACTTTTAAAACATTTATGGTTTTCTATGCTCTGTAAAGAGGTAAGAACCTCATATTCTTTCAGGATAGACCTTTTACTAGGCCTAGTTAACTTAAAGTGGTTTTATTAGTAATTAATTGATTAAATAATTAGTCTGAACTTGGGTTCCATCGTGATATGCAGCGACGACGTGCGCCACGCATTTCTCTTCTTCCGAAATGAGAAGTGGGCAACATGCCAACAACAAGTTAAAGTTAACAAGTTTTTTAAGGGAACACAAAATCTGTACCACTGTGGTCGCCTGTAGTACACAACACGCTCCGTAAGGAATCTGTAAGTCGTATTTACAAAAATACAGCTAATTGAATTTTATTGCAAATTTCAATAATTTAAAGCTAAGATTTTAAGATATAATTATCAAGGTGCTTTAGTATTTGGGAGGTGGAGTTCATGCCGTCATTATAGTTGTGTGTTTTGATGTGGAATATTAGCAAATGTATAATTATATAGGAAAGGTAAAAGAAGAAAAGTGAGTAGTGAGGTAGGAGTAAATTGAAGATAGAGGGAACCGAAGATTCCGATGTATTCTTTTAATCGTTAATAGCGTTATCTTACGTACAAATCTTTTGTACCTATTTTACACACAAGAGCAAATACCAACAAAAATAATTTCGTTTGTGCCAACAGGATTAACATTAGTTACAAAATAAGAGACTTATAAATATATTGAATGTGTTTAAGAAAAAGTGGAGATATCTCTCATCACCCTTAGACGTCTGCATTTACGAGTAAATAGCGGTTACGTCACAACAATGGCCCCTACTACTAGATTTGAAACGTTTGTATCTTATATTTTAAAAGAACATTTCATAAATTCTTCGTTTTGTATAGTTTAGATAATGTAACTATTTGACCCAAATATTAAAAATAGTATAGTAAAAGTCAACTACAATATTCTTAAAGAAGGCGAAAAGCTGACAACATGGGAACTGACAGTCTATCTGTTACTTTGATGAACTTGATGACAGTAGATAAGACACTTTATTACGGCTGCTTTTATGGACGTATTACCGGACGTATTTGCTATAAAAGGAGATATAAAGAATTCGCATGGGGATTAAACAAGTTCGACCTTACCTTGGGTACCAGAGCTCACTATAATAAAACATCTTGAAATCTACTCTAGTAAGCTATTTCACTCAAACCATATTTCAAGTGTAAGTGATCAACCAATTTGCTGAATAAATAAAAGACTAAAACAAGTCGAATGGGTAGCCCATGGACCTAATAAATAATGTGCTTATCTTGCACTTAAATTAAATCTAAACCCGTTCTTGAAGAGTGATGTAAATTAGCCTCCAATTCACACTATCTCAATTCAACCTCGGCTATCCTACGCACGACCTTTACAAAAATTGCAAAGTTTTAACAGTACGACATATGTATATTTATTCAATTTTTACTTATATCACAACACAAACTTGTAAACATAAATAAAACAAAATCTATCACAAGCTTAAAATGATGCAAACACAAAATATTCGAACAAGAATGGTTTCGTGTCTCTTTTGCACAACGGTTTAAATGTTTTCTGGCTTCATACCTATATAATAATCTTAGTAATATGAAAAACAACATGTACGCACTTAATTTTACTATCAAATCTGATATTACCGACTGGCTTTAAATTATACAGAAACCGAAAAACTGCTCATAATTGTAAATTAATAAATTAAATGAATATATACCCACATACACACAAACATACACACGTAAACACATAGGTACACACACTTATGTACAATCGGCCAAAACTCCGCTATTCCACCTCTAGGTCGAAAATCGCTTGTACACGACCTGATACCGATATAATAAACCCTATCTCATAAACTAGGTATTCCTGTATTTTAATAGATAGTGTTAGGCTATCAATTTACACTAATAAATGTATACAACAGATTGGACAGCAGTGTTGATTCTTCATTAAATTAAATTAAACAAAACAAAACTTCTTATTAAGAATAATATTAAGTATCCAATAATGTTAATGTATTTTATGGTATATATGGCATGTGTGTGTGAGTATGTGTGGTGTGTGCGTGTGTGCGTGTATGTGTGTGTGTGTGTATGGTGTATGGTCATGAAAGGTACTTTAAAAGGAACTCTGTTTGGAAATAGTCTTAATTTTGTAGCCACTCAGTCACTTTAGATTTTACTTTATATACCTATGTTAAGATCTGTAATGCCCAATTTTTTATGAATTTGCTTGTATAAATGAGCGCTTTGCGTAAATAACTGATGTCTAGTAAATGAAATGATAACTATTATAATATTTATATTACAAGTAAATTCAGTATTTGACTTAAGTGTCTGGATTTATAATTTATTTAAATAACGGATTTTGCCAAGATACAAAATGAAAATAAAAACAATTACTTTTATTCTTGGGTCATAATCAAAATTTCTGAATAAATTATTATTTTCAAGATTACGTAAATGTTGTTGCTGGTCAGTAGCTTTTTTAAGTTTATTTTAAGTTAAGTAAAGCTAAAGACAGGCCATATTCTTTGTTAAAGTATTCAAAATAAATAAATATAATATGGCCGACTATTTTAGAAATGGTATCGGTAATCAGCTGTCGCAGTGTTTTCAGCTGCTTAGGTTTATTGTGTAGATAAACAATAGGTTTTAAAATTATACTTCCTATTGTGCAAAATAGAACGACTGACTACATTGTTCTACTTTATTTCTTTAGAATTATGCCGATAAGTTCCATACCAGCTGTATTAGAAGCTAATCCTTTTATTTGGTTCTCTATTGTGTTACCTAACTGTTTATCCATAATCTAAAGTGCCATAATTTGTTTTGTCCTAATCATCATTTGTCCGAATTGCCCGAACTATATGTCACATAATATCACATGCCATAAGTATTATAATCCCTTCATACAATATGCAATCTCTAAATCTAATTCACTGTTTTCCCGAAAAGTATGTACTCCATCCATGATATAGAAGCTTTCCATTGCAATCATACCACTTTTTTTTTATATGTTTTCAAATCCTGTCTTTTCATCAAAATCAATATTTCACTGGCGCTATGACGCGAGGTGTCTTCGCATACAACGTTATTCTTAGTATAGTGTAAATCTCTTAGGCGGTGATTATACTTGTAATTATGAACAACTTTTGATCTGGGACATTCCCGAAATCGCGAAACGAAAACAGCTGTTCCATACAAAATCGAACATTGACCTCGACAAAATGAATGGAACAGCTATAGTATTGTAATCTATGGGAACAGCTGATTTTTTTTTTCGGGTGGGCACCCTTTTGGTTGCCTCTTTATTATTGTTGTGCATTACTGTACATTACATGTGTATTTGACAAAAATAATAGTGTCTATTAAGTGCTTTTTATAATTAACGATGCAGAAATATTCTATAACGTTGTCTGACTACGTGACATACGTTTCGGGAAAACAGTGTTGTCATAAATATTACAATCAATAATATACAAAAGACAAAACCGTTTTCAATAAAAGTTATAAGTCCTAAATTCAAATTATTTAATGTTTATTTATCCTAATAATGTTTTTAGATTTTAAAATTAATTTGTATTACAAAGCTTGGCTTTTGTCAAGACACCGGCGGTCCCACGCGTGCTAATCGCCGCAGACGGCTTTCGCTCACCACCGCAGCTTTGGCTAGCCTCAGCTGCGGCGGCTCGCTCACAGCCTCCTGTTCCTCAGCCCGCGGGCCACCTCGCCCCTACGCGCCTACGCGATTCAAAATTACACTATAGGGGTAGGACAGACAAGACTGCGTGGAGTCGAATTTACAGCGATTCGTTTGATCGTTTCTGTCACTAAAACCTAATTAATTTAGCAAATGTTTTACGACTAACAATTTTATTATAAATGAACATTCGGAATAATACTCATTATATAATACAATACTTAGAACATATGACTTTATTTCATGCAATATTAGGAGATTCAATTATTATATTACTCAATATTATGACATAAGTTTTAAAAGTAAAGACAATTATGAAAACAAAATTTCGAATTTTTGAACATTATGGTTACTGAAGTTTATGGCAAACGTGTTATGGATAGGTAATGATTTTCGGACAAACAAGATTAGGAGAAGAACGGGACTACCCTTTTGTTTACATTTAGCCTCTCGCATGTATTCAAACGAGACACAATAGATTTTGTATTGTGTCTCGCCACCGGCGAGCGCGCGCCAGACCAAAACAAAACTGTCAGTTTAAGCATATCAAGACAATGCATCGTGCACATGTATTATGCATGGACGCTGGTATTAAATATCCCTACGACGGACACATTAATTAATTATCGGTCAGTTTTAAATGCATTTGCAGCCTAAGAAAAACATCAGAGGCTTAGCAGGCCACAAAAACACTAACCTAAAACAATTACCTGTGGATTTAACAAATATTGTCTTACGTTACGTTACTTATCCACACTAACTCTATGTTCACTTAATAATAAAACAATAAATACATTCCGAACATATTTAATCTTTGTACAAAGTAACAAATAAATTGTTTAATACAATAATTGATTATTTATTTGTTTTTTACAAAAATACTTTTGTATATTCACATATTATAGTAGCGTAACATGGAATGGCATAAAAATATTTTAAAGAAAGAAATATGATGGAGTTTACAAGTTATACGGTTGATGTGAAATCAAACTCGGAGACTTTATGACGTCATAGCGTTGCCGCAATAGTTATAGAATTTTAAGCCGTCTGCGCCTTTGTTGTTATTTGCTGGCTCTATGACGTCATAACGTCGCAAGCTCAGGATTGGGACGTCACCTGTCCATAGCAAAAAAAGTGTTATATTATATATATACACGTGTCAAATATTTTATTTGTATAATCAATTTAATACAAGCAAACGCCAGGGTTTAAGAAAGTCAATCCCGATTAAACAGCAGGTAATACAAATGTGTGGTCGTACATTTTAACCGCTGAAACTAATTACTTCCAGCACTCCTAACTGTCAAGCCTAGCTGGATCCAATTAGTTTCAGCAAGAGTATGCGAAATTATCCAGCGGATAAGGGCTACGCGATGTTAAACGGACAAAGTACGGTATAAAGGTAAATAGGCCAAAATATATTCTTTTAGAACTAAACTTTTAAGTCCTTACGCATGATATTATCACGACATAGCCCCTAAACATTTCAATAACAAGATCTTTTCCTTATATATTTTCTTTTCGCCTTACCTATTACTTTTCCCTTTGCTTAGTATTTTTCTGTATTCCTGGAATATCGTAATGTTCATGAGTGGCGGTTATCCCTCCCATCAGATAGCCAGCTAGCTGTTGCATTAGGCAATAAAAGAAAACTTAAATTTGATCACACCTTATACTATACCTATAATTAATAAAAAATATAATCAACTCGAAAGAATATTAAGCAGTTTTGCAGTAGACCCATAAGTATTAGGGGTTAAAGTATGAAATTGTCGATTTGTACTGAAAAATTGAAACTCGTTTTTTCTAAGATGTAGGTACCATATTTATTTAATCGAAATGTTTACCCTCATTATCTATACATTGCTGCCATGTGAACGGAAGTTTATTTATGCCTTTACGATAGAACTCCGAGCATCTAGATTCAACAAACTGAGTGAAAGCATTTTGTACTGCCTCCTGAGAAGAAAATTTTTTATCACCTAGAAAATTGTCCAAATCACGAAAAAAATTGTAGTCCTTTAGAGCAAGGTCTGGCGAGTACGAAGGATGACGTATGGTTTCTAACTACTTCTCCTGTAGAGTTACAACGGTTTCTCGTGCAGTGTGAGTCTTGCGTTATCATGGAGCAATAATAGTGAAGATCGATCCACGAGTCGGGGCTGTTTCACTGCCAGTTTCGCCATCATTGTTCGAAGTTCGGCATAGTAAACATCTGCTATTATTGCTTGACCAGACCTGAGAAAGCTATAGTAAATAACACCATGAAGAGGCCACCAAACAGTTACCATTACCTTTTTATTGGTAAACTTGGTTTAGGGCACTGTTGCAGCGTTTGACCTGGGGTCATTTTTCACTTAGGGTTATCGTAAAGAATCCACTTTTCGCCACATGTCACAATTCGATCCAATATTCCTTCATATCTGTACCGATTCAACAAGGCAACAAGTTCTTTCTGCAGATCAGTCAAATCATGAGGCACCCATTTTCATTTTTTTTTATCTTATTGAGTTAATGCAAATGAACCAATATTGTAGGTAGGGTAACGTTAAACCATGCCGCTAATTCCTGGGTAGTTTGACTCGGATCGGCTTCTACCATCTCTTTCAATTCAGCATTATTCACCTGTGTGGGCGGTCTTCCACGTGGTTCGTTCTTCAAGTCGAAGTTTTCATTACGAAAGCGTTTAAACCAAAAACGTACGGTGCGTTCATTAGCAGTCTCCTCTCCAAACGCAGATTTTTCTGCCGCGTTAGTTCCGCGACGGAACTCATATTCAAAAATGACTCGGAATTACGAAGTATCCATCTTTCCCGTCTAAGCTGAATAAAAAAGCAATCGAAAGTCGAAAATCGAATGTTGCACATATTTAAAAGAAGAATCATATAGGTATCATGTGATAATAGTTTCACTCGAAATCTCACGCCATGAAGGTTTTATGTCAATTCAGAATATCTATTACTATACAACGGCAACTTCATACTTTAACCCCTATTAGATTAATATTTTGATCAAATGTGACTTGATTGTTATTGATGTATTTAAGTAATAAATACTGTTTAATCATTATCATTATAGCAAGTGTCGTATCTTTTTTGAATAAGACTTTAATTGATACTTTAGTCCAACTTATTAAGGAATATTTTGTGAGCGGTCATGTATTTTAGAATATTGTTCTGTCTTTTTGTGGTTTACAACATTGAGACATCCATAGAGTATAAGTCAATATAGTGCGCGCAAAACAGTTGCGGACTATTCTATAGAGCGTGAGCAACGTCAGTCACCCAAAAGAAATACATTATTCTCTTTATTTTGCATCTATAAATCTTTTCTGATGCAAATTTAAACGCTCTTAGAACTATTTGTTCTCAATAAAAATATTCTGTAAGCATACCTACAATAAGCGGTATGTTGTTTTAAAGCTTACAAGATAGCAATTAACGTCGATTAATAAAAACTAGGGTCAATAGGGACGTTTTGTTGAGATTATTAACGATATACTGTACGGAAATCAGTTTTGCTGTAAAATGTTCCTTAATTTTATGTCGCCTACACATTCACTAATATTACTGTGTTTGTTTCAACACGATTTACCACCTGGTTCAAAAGTTACAAGGTTTTCTTGGTACAAGGACCATAACTACTAAAAAAAAATGTAAATGGGTATAAATCGAAGAATACCTTTTTTAGTTTTTTTTTAATTTTTACCTATTGTTAAAAATGTCTAGTTTCACTCATTTTATATGTGCACTTTAAGAAAACTCACACTGTATATTAATATTAGCAGCTATTAAGGATTTTTTAAGAAAAGGTTCTACCCTTGGCTAAATAAATCCAAATTTTACGATATAATAGAATTTTTTTATAACAAATGTAATGGTTTTATACTAATAAATAATATTTGGATGATATAATCTAGCAATTTTGGACTATAATAACACTATCATATACCATGTTTTATGCAAATAAATTATTATTATACATTGCATGCTACTATAGATATATACAGCGACAGGAAACAGCCCAATCGAGCAACTGTACTGTAAGTACGTTAAAGACCAAATCTGCACCACGTGTAACATGTAACGTCCTCTATTATACGTAGCAAATATTAACTTAAAGATTCCATCTATCTTGTCAATTTTGGTGGCAGGGCAAGACAGTCAGTCCTGTATTGTAGTTAATTGGAATCGGCACCTAATGCCGTCTTTAACCAGTTTAGTACCGCGATGGTGAAAAGAGAACACTGCTACATATGTCCGTGAACGATAGGGGGCTGGATCGTCTCGCCAACGCATGCAAAAAAAAACACATTAAACGTATAGGATTCACTTAGATTATATAAATTTGGACTTTATTTCAATCTCCTTAAGATGTTTTATCACACTTTTAACAACCGTAAAAGCAATACACGATTATTTAACACTCCCAGTCTTAGAGGCAGCTAGAATACGTATATTAAATTAACTTGGCAGTAAACATAAACGTACAGCGACACATCAACCTAGACTGTTTGGACTATTAGAAGTTGAACGCTGCGAATCGTGCGAGAGAGTGCGTTATATTTTTGTTACATTCACGCTGAACGGGACGCGACGCTCTATCCTTACCATTACATCGACACCACTATGCACCGTCCCTTTCCAACAATTCTCTATTTCGTATGTAGCGTAGTTATGCGTATATAGGGTATATAACTTGATGTGTAGCCGTGAGTACAACCAAATATTCAAACATCACTTAAATTAAAAATTGATGCCATAACAACACCAAGTTAGTATTACTGGAAGGGTGATGCCAGCTATAGTGCAGATACATTGGCTGTAGTTGTATGTAGGTGCTAGTGCACACAGTGAAAATTTGTCGTGATATTACTACTAATTTTCTCCAAGACTAATTTTAGGACGACTAATTTCTTTTTTGTGTCGCAGTACACACGGCTACGCATCAAGTTAGACACCCCATATACGCATAATTACGTTACATACAAAATAGAAAATTGTCGGAAAGGGACAGTGCGTAGTGGTGTCGGTATAATGGTAAGGATAGAGCGTAACAAAAATATAACGCACTCTCTCGCACGATTCGCAGCGTTCAACTTCTAATAGTCCAAACAATCTAGGTTGATGTGTCGCTGTGTGTACAAGAACGTTATTGGTTAAATTGGACGCAAAAACAAATAAAATATATTTTTTTATACCTGCTCATGCTAATTTGCCTTTAACTGTAAATTTTTAAGTATTTAAATGACGCTCGAATATGTGATTTTAAGCTAGAGGATACATATTATATAATACATTATTGTACATATACTAAAATTCGACTAGTTTGACCATGTGGATGTTATCAGCGGCAAGACATGCAGACTTATGTCGAATTTCCAAAATAACTTGGTGGAAATATAGTCGCAGACTATAATGTTAATCGATACAGTGTGGAAGAATAGTCGTAGAAAATGTCGATGGAGGTGTTACATAACAGTCATTATTTATCCAAGGTATTTTATTGTTTATTAATGCAGTTCTCAAATGTTATATAAAGTGCAAAATATAGTAACATTTATCAAGTGAAAAACCACATCTATTTACATAAACCAACATTCCATAAATAGTATATACACAACATAGTGTTGTTTCCAAAAAATATACTAAGGCACCTATTAGCAGGGTTGTAACAGTTGTTATTTTAGCGTTAGCAATGAGGATGCAAATAAGGATTTTGCCATATTACTTTTATAATAATATAATATCAGCCCTGTATTAAACTGTCCTACTGCTGGAGACGGGCCTCTTCTCAGTTTGAGAAGGGTTAGGCCACAGTCCACCACGCTGACCCACTGCAGGTTGGCAGACTTCACATATCTTCGAGAACATTATGGAGAACTCCCAGACATGTAGGTTCCCTCACGATGTTTTCCTTCGCCGTTGAAAGCGAGCGATGATTAACAATTTAACACGCAGATGACTTCGAAAAGTCAGGGATGCGCGCCTTGGGATCGGGCTCGAGACCTCTGTGATACAGTCCAACGAGTTACTTTTAATGGATGTATAATTGAAAACGATAGATGACATGACAGACAGGAATAATAACATGGCTGGATTGTGGATGCGAGCGAATACACGAATGTGAGAGAAATGTTCTATAGATGCGTCTTGTTGCGGGAAATGAGCATCAGATACAAAAAAGCAACGAAGGAAAGTGAATTCTCTAACTCTGACGTCACCTTGATTCAACACGAGTTTCAAGCTGACAATAAATTAGTTCGCATGGAGACATCCTCATAAAAATTACGAAGCCGTTTAAAATAGACAATTCTAATTCGGATATATAATCAAACTCGACTATTACGTCACATGATGACGGAGTTTCGAGTTTTACAATGTCACTATAACGATTAATTTACAAACAATAAAAGAAAAATGTACTTAACTTTTAATGATTGCGTACAACATATCACATCAAAGAAATATATTGTTTCATCATTAATAAATACAATGTGTATAGTTATAATGCAATCTTAACCGATACTACATTACATTTAACAAGTTCAAATGTTGATGACATGTCCGGCTATGTCCGGTAATGCCCACACAGAATTCAATAATACATTAAGACATTTAATTTTGCTATTCAGAATGGAATGGAGCAACAACCTAGAGGATCTTAATAATTTATATACAGATGTACACATTAAGGTCCAAACAAAACATTTTTTCTGCTACTGATCCTTGATATTTATTTTAATAATATTTAACATATAACATTCATTAATTTATTTTATATAATTTTTTAAATATTACTATTTTATTTTAAATTCCAATCCAATGATAGGTAATCTGTATATTCTTAGTAGCGATACGGACAATTGCATTCGAAAAATATTCGAATATATCGACAACAATATATAGACCAGTTTTCTTACTTGTCGTGTTTGGTAAATGGACTAGAAAATCAGACTATATACGTTCTCTAATATATAGAGATGGGTCTCTATGTATTGTCTCTAGCTACCAGTACGCCATATGTGTTTACTCAATACATAAGACGAGTTAGAAAAATTTACTATATAGGTATAGATGCATGTGCTGCATACATGCTTACGCAAACAAAGTATAACATGCGCACAATTATATTTTTCATATTCGAATTATGAAAATATATCATTCGAATAACAAATCATTCGAATACAAGTGTACACTTTGCTAACGTACTTATAATCGAGATACTATTACAATGTACTTATCAACAAACATTAAGGTTTCTGCTCACTATGACCACAAAATACACAGTATTATAAAGAAGTTTAAATACAACGGTTGATTTCACACATATGTATGTACAAAGTTCTCGAGTCAAATCAATTGAATACACAAATATGTTTTAAGTTACCATGCTAAAAACCTATCAGACACTAGGGACACACCTAACGCTGACTAGAATTCTACAAATATTATAAAATGTTTGTATTTTTATTACTCAATCACGCTAATGGAAACTGTACTACCAATTTTGATGTAACATGGCACTAATTCATGTCCTGGATTAAAACAGAATACTTTGCATCAGCGCGTATGTGGGATTTACGAAGGCAAAGCCGTGGCAGAAAATGGTGGGGAAATAATAAGTAATAAAGACATTATTATTATTAATCTCATAGAATTTGTTGCTATTCTAATAATAAAATGTTACTGAACTGATCGGTGACAATGCATTTCAAACCAACAATGCTTTTTCACTATAAGCAAATAATTGGGGAATTATTGATATTTTACAGAATTACTGAACGAAATAGCAATTTATTTTATTTATTATTTTCAGCTTGTTTTGTCCCACTGCAGGGCTTCCCTCCCACTTTTCCACATATCCCTATTATGGGCTAGTTTGCGCCAGCTAGTTTAGAAATAGCAAATTGGGAAAATTTAAAATGAAAGGTAATCATAAAAACAACATTGTAAACATTTATATGTACCATGTTGGTCATATAGTTTCTTTAATCAGACGATAGATGGCGATGGCAACGCTTCTGGCTATTTATAGAAGACTTATAAAGAATTACAACACCTGACTATTAAAATGACAAAATAGGAATACTGAATACACATAATGAAAAATAATTCAGTTAGGTTAAATTGCATTGGCAATGGTCACAGCCGTTTCATACGGCGGAGCGAAACCTTGGCGGGGTCGCGATTGCATGTGAGAGTGATTCGCGCGAACCTGCCGACTATACTCATACCTCGATATAACCAGTATGTCGAGGAACACCGTGGTTTAGTCGGCGGTGACTACTATGAAAATCAAAATGTCGCCAAAATTCAATTCCTAATAAAAATGATCGCGTTTTAGACCTATCTACAATTAAAGCCCAGAGTATTAAAATTAAAATAAATGACAAATTGGCTAATGGAGGACATGTTTCTTTATAGAATACACTTATTTGTTTTGCTGAAAAGAGGAACACATTCATTTGACGATGTGAAATAATCAGATTTCTCTCTCAGCGAGAAAGGAATTTAATATGGTACAATTAGCAACATAAGCCGATATACACTTAGGAGCTTTTAATTAGGTTTTTATAGCAGTAAAGATAAAATATAATTCAAATAATCACAGTTCAAAAATGCAATAATATAATTTAATTTCAATTAATAAAATAATTCTCCAAATTTGTTCAATGTATTTGTTCAACTTATATTGCTGATTGTACATGGTTTAAACATCATAATTTTTTTAAAGATTCAGCTCAGTTTTTATTTATAGGAACATCTCAACATAAACGTGTCTCTCTAAACAGCAAACCGGAGCGCAAGACCAGCATAAATTCATAAAACGAGGTATTTAAAACATTTTGAATAAATTATTCAAACAACTATTCCAAGTTCACATCCATATATACGACTACTTAACATTCACTGTATCACGATAAAACTTTTATACAATATTCGACAAACGAAAGTTATCAATAATAATCCTTGATTCAATTAAAAATAAATAAAATATTAAACATACTTTTGGAAAATACAACAATTATTTAATACAGACGTGCACGATTGTTCCTTATGTTCGCTCGTTGTATATTTCTATTTCGATACCATGTCTGTTTCACCACGCGTATGCACAACACAATTTGGTTGAGTACGCTGTGAATTATGTTTCATTCAAGTCCGAAAAGCCAGTTGATGCCCTGAGCCAGGAACAGAATGAGGGGCTGCCACGCGACCAGCCACCTGATCCAGTCCAGGAGCTGGCCATACATGATGTGCGGGCGATCCCAGCTGATGACAACCTTGGTTAAGGAATGTATAATATTGCGACTTAACTAGAGTTGTAAAGAAATACTTACTCTGAACTTACTTACTCTCTAGAAATTATTTCACCATTAGAAAATTATATTATCGCCGAATAACATAGGCTAAATTTTATTTAAATTTTTTACGCGAGCGAAGCCGCTGGAAGATTCTATTTATGCGTATAGCATGAGGCTTTACCGAGCTCTCTACTCTACTTCTTAAGAAATTTAGGTGCCAAGATTTAGGATAGATCAAAAAATTATGAAACACTGCTTAACCTCTCAACCAATCCAGTTATCAAAAATACAAAAAGCTATTCAAATAAAAGAACACTATCACAATAAAATATACGTTTTTAATAGTCTGGGTGCCTAATGCGAATGTTTTTACGTTAAAGAGATCTAAACGTAGGTATACCGCGTTTGGCTCTCTGATTGGTTAAGAGCTTAGAGCGAGCCAAAAGGAGCTCCGAACGTCATAAACGTGTCGATCGCATTAACTTAAAACAAACTCACACTAGGCACTCTGGTTGAGCTCAGATGCCGTCATCCTAGCGTTGGTTGAGAGTAGTGACCGTTAGCGATTAAGGTATACGGTAGCGGTTACCGGTTATACAATAACTATTATAGCGCTTTATTCTAGAGGTTCACCGAAAGCGGTTGATATTTGCGATTATGCTACCGGTATTAAATATTGATAGCACTATTTCTTTATGTATCGCTATACCTTTATTTAACCTTTAATCCCCCGAAATAATTTCGGTACCGGAAAAAGCCCTGTGATGAGTACCTACGACCTACGCGACGTTGTCAACTCTCCGAGTGCATTGCGATTGTCGTAGTCGGACGTCAACAAATTTATATAACTTATTTTTTTTAGATAACGTAAATAATAACGGTATGGTTATTTTACGGCAGCGAAAAATTTGTGTATCTTAATTTTGAGATATTATAAGATATGACGTCATACCTTTAACCTTTATACCCGATAATTTTTCGATATGCGGTCCCTGGTTAAACTATAGTATTGTGAAAGGATACGGGTTGGTGAACATCCTCTTGAGATCGACCTTCTCCTTGCAGTAGGGGCAGGTTTGCTTCTTGCCTACGATGCACCACCCGCGTATGCAGAACTCATGGAACACGTGGTCGCATGTCAGCTTGTACGTGTTCTCTAAGAAAATATAATAAAATTATAATTAGTAGAATACTGTAAAAGACTCTTTTTTTAATAAGAATGTACTTAAATGGTGAATGGTCTCGGGTTTGATTCCCGGGGTCGGGCAGTGTTAGAGGGATTATCTGTTAAGGAATTTTCAGTAGCCGCACGGATTCTGGGGCTGTGCCTAGCATAATAGCAATAGGACCCTATTATGCTCGGGAACCCTTTGTTTCGACAATTTTTTTTGTCATTAATTTCATTTAGGCTAATGCTTTTTGCCCTAATTTTGATTGGCATAAAGTTATAAGGCATATATAAATTGGGTATCATAGTGTAACAATAGGTTAGGGTGCGGCGGGACCTCGGGCCACCCTTAAGCCGCCAAAATGTGTATTTTATATACGAAAAGTATTTTATTAAATGCAAACACACAATTTACAAACTACAAAAATATGTTTTAGAATAGTATGCTTAACAATTACTATGGTTATAGTAATTAAGATTTAAAAAATTGTGCCTATACAGTTATACCAAATTAATATTGTGCGTAACTATTATTAGGATAAGTAAAAGCATGCTACGTCAAATTATGACATATAATTTAATGCAAATAAATAGTGAACCATTATGCAAAAGTCTCAAGACCTAAATCAATGATTAAGATTTATGTTTGTGTTGCGGAATTGTAAATACATTAAATCAACGGATATAAATAACACAAAGTCGAAACAAATATTGTTGGAGATCACAAATTAGTGCTGGGTGGAATCGAAGCCAATACACACATAAATCGAAGCAAACATTTGGCTCGTCGGCAGTAGCAATTATTTAAACCAATACGTCATCCGAGCAGGCAATTAAAGATGAGATAAATAATGTAAAAAGAGTGGGGTGAGGGTTATCAAAATATCTTAGAAAGCACCCACGCTTTTTTACATTAAAATTATTTCTTTTATTAATCAATATAGAGTGATTTTTTTTATTTTGTAACCAAAAACTAGAAAATATATTTTTTAATAATTCTAAATAAGGATAAGCCTTATTTTGAATTATTAAAAAATACATATACTAGTTGTGGTTCGGTTTTTTAAATTATGCGGGTATTTTTTAAATTTTTAAATTATTATAATGTCATCGGTCCTTGATAAGTCTACAACGTTTAAATGAAATCTGACCGTTTGAAGTGGGTCAATATCAAGTCCAAAGGAGTCGGTTACAAACAAACTAACAAACATACAGGTGAAGCTAATAAAAGCGTGTTAATAAAAGAAAAAGACCCATAGCCGGTCTGTGTGAAAAACCTTAGGGGACATGTATGTCCACATCCAGCAGTAGACATCTTTCGGCTGAGATGATGCTAATGAAAAGAAAAATAAGATAAATGTAACATACCCAATACTCCTTCTTCGTTTACATTGACTAGTAGTGGATTGCCGCACACCGCACACACATTAGACTCCAATTGTCGAGTAGGTATACCCTCTTGTGTGTAGTACTGTAACAATTTATTATAATTAAAAATGGCTACATTACATAGAAGTAAGCCTCCCGCCAAACAAGGGTAAGCAGAGATATATTCCATCCCAAATAAAACACGTCAAAATCTTGCAAAACCATAACAAGAATTTTTTAAAAAATTAAATGCCTCTTTCGCAATGTTAAGTCCGGTTATTTTATACTTTTAACGCCCGACAACCATAACCTAGCGTTATTGCTTTATCCGTTTATGTATGCTAACGTATACATAAGGAAAGTACTTAGGAATAATTAATTATTTAAAAAGAAAAAATATCTACCTACTTTTTATAAAAGACTAGCTATCTATCCTACATCCAATACGAAAGTAATTAATTGTTAACATTACTGTACACAATATTAAGAAAACAGTATTAAATTCATCTCTTTGCTCATAAACATCGTTTTATTGAGCGTCAAAGTTCCAGTGTCTGTTTTTATACCGTTCATGAATACTTAAGACTTAGCCGAGCGTAAGACGCGGTTGGACTGAATGACAAAGATCAATATTCAAATCGGCGCGCGGCCGCCATAGTAAAATTGTATGGAGGATATGAAGTGCTTTTTTGATAAATATTTATCTTGATTGTCAACCAATAACTTAAATATTTAGGACGGACAAATTGTAATATAACTATTTATGTTTCGTTTAAGCTGTAAAATAGGATTGATTTCTACTGTTATAATCTAAAAATCACGTAACACGAGTTTTCTTTTTTGTGCAAATTTACGTAATTTTGTAGGCGAAAATATTAATTATTTTAAGTTTTTTACACGGAGTAATAATTGTAAACACATTAATTGTTATACTCAATATATATTTTATATTTCTATTAAACAAAAAGTGTTGATTTTATCAACTTAACTGTGACCGCCTGTTTTGTCACATTTCGCTTGGCGCAGTCGCATGCAAAAAATAGTCACATATCAGTTTAGTTATATTAGTATTTACATGCCTAAAACGCGAAATGTGCTGTGGACAATTTATTTACTACAACATCTTTGTAACCATATTTTTTTAAATAAATTATATTATTTATATCTTAAGCAATAGAGGAACCCACCACGCCCCCTTGGATTGCCCACCGGAACTAATGCAATAGAAAAAGGTTAAAATACCGAACTCCTCGGGTAAGCCCTTTTCCAAATCAGCTCAATATTGTCAACCTTTATTACAATGGATTTGTAGGGTGCACTGTATGTTAATGTGTGCGTAGGAAACAGCGTTGTCAGCAAAGGTATTATGCGGTAGTGCGGACCGCGGGACAGGCGAGCAGTTTACTCCCCGACGCGGCAATACCCGGTACTCAGTATAATAATGTCCTCCAGACCGATTTTCTGTCACGGCGGCCAATCTTAACGGAGGCTGGCCATCTGCGCAGGAGATATTATAGTGCACAAGTATGTGCGCAAACACAAGTGCACTCTCTGTTCCCTTACCCTCATGATCCGATGGGACAGATAATCCGACACGACCGGAGAGAGATCAGGCGCAGGACCAACGGCTTTACGTGCTCTCCGAGGCACGGGGGTGTCTATCACCGCCAACTTCCTAACTCCGGGCTCGTATTGAGATTTCTTAACAGAAAAACCCAATACCTTTATGTTGGCCCGACTCGGGATTCGAACCCGAGACCTCATGCACAGCAGTCGCATTCACTACCGCTGCGCCACAGAGTATATCATTAGAACATAAGTATAACCATTGTGAAGTAAAAACATATACTTCGTTGATTAGACTGTATACCATCTTTTATTTACATATCCAAAGTAGATAATACCTACAGATTGCCGCGAAGAAACGCCTAATTTAATTCAATAATTCTATACTAATCCTAAGTTATATTAAATATGCGAATATGAGTATATTTGTTACGCTTTCACACCTCAACTACTAGACCGATCAACGTATTTCACATACAACTTGTCAGGACAGAAATAAACAGGGTACCTTTCATCCAGAAAAAGTACTGTTACTAACAGAAAAAGTACTTACTTACTTTTTTTTTTTTTAATTCTTTTAATATTTATGGAGGCTTTTTCCTTACAAAGGAATGTCAGCCTCATCGTGCCCTAATCTTAATATATAATTACAATATTTATGTACTTATATCACCTTTTATTTACATTAAAGAAGAAGAGTTACTCATTGCAGCAGCAACCATTCTATATAATAATTTAGCTTTTTGCGAGCCAGGCTCTGCTAATATGGCTATGAAAGCTCCCATGTCACTAATATTCAGCTAGCAAAGATTCCCTCTCCCTCCGGTTCTTTTCACATTCCATTAGTAAATGTTGAACATCATCAATTTTACCACACATTACACAGTTTGGTGACTCCACTTTGTTCATAAGGTGTCCAAATTTCCTAGATGGAATGTGACCAGACCGTAACCTATGACTTACTTACTTACTTGTGCGGGTTCGATTCCCGCACAAGTCAAACATTTGTGTGCATGAACATGGATGTTTGCCTTGGTCTGGTTGTTTTTATATATAATATGAATGTATTTACAAAAAAAAAGTATATATGTATATTTATCCATTGTCTAGTACCCATAGTACAAGCTCTGCTTAGTTTGGGCTAGATGGTGTTGTGTGTATGTGGTAGAATATTATTATTATTATTATTAACCCAAACTACATTTACACGAGCAAAGAAGCGGCCAAAATCTAGTAATATTATATATAAGAATATGAGTGTATTTATTACGCTTTCACGACTTAACTACTTGACCGATCAACATGAAATTTCGCATACACGTTCTCAGAAGTACAGAAAAGGACATGGAACATTTCATTTAGGAGAAAGTACTGGTCTGAACACAGCTGCGGGAAAAAGCTAATACATACAATACAGCTGAAGAGATTTTGTTTTATCATTATGACCGCGCTTATATCTATTTGGCCATTTTATAAGACATGACGACTTTATTAGAAAGATCATAAAAGGAAAAGTGGAAGGAAAGAGAGGAAGGTGCAGACCCAGAAGGACATTGACGGACCAAAAAGAAAGGGCGAAGGTCATGTCTTATAAGGAGGTCAAGTTATTGGCTGAAAATCGAGAAAGATGCCGTATACTCCACCGAAAAGAGCAATGCTCTAAAGTATAAAAGAAAGAAGCTCTTTATTTTGAGGAAGGTGAAAGGCTTCATTACGCTATCAGCTTGGACACTGAGCAGTAATCATAACGGTGGGTAAAACCGCGAAGAACAGTTAGTTTTATAATTATAACAGTTTATAAGGATGTTTTTTACTCAATATAGCATGAACCATTTAATAGATTACAAAGAAACGGTTTTTTTTTCTTTAAAATAGTATCTCCAGCTCTAGGAATAAGTCCAGTATTACTTTAAAAACATAAAAAAATACGTTGTTTCCTACATTTGTGGATCACACAATTTTTGACCCGTGTGGGATTCGAATCCAACACCCGGCGCAGTGGCAGTGGCGAAGGGACCTCTTAAATATACGCCATCTGTGCAGTCAAAGTTAGTCAGACTACATAATATTGTCTTCTGTTTACGCGAATGTTATTCATTGAAATTAAACTACTATATACGGATTTTATCAGTCAGACTACTGGAAATTCCCCCATGTTAATTTTAATAAAAAGCCTAATTTTCGAAGTTATGTATGTGCGTAAACCCCGCTCAAACCCCGTTGACGCCCATCGGCTTGAAATCGGGTCTACAGATTTGTACACGTTAAACCCCGGTGACGCGATAGGGCGTCGAGCACACTCGATTGTGTAATGTTTACGTTAGCGCAAATAAGTAATGCAAACGTAAACAATACACTATCGAGTGTGCTCGACGCCATATCGCGTCACCGGGGTTTGACGTGTACAAATCTGTAGACCCGATCGGCGTTAGCGGGATTTCAGGGGTTTTAAAGTGTGCAGTCAAAGAGTTGGGCAGAAACTAATAATTATTATTTCATTCATTCATTCATTATTTCATTCATTCATTTGAAACTCACCCCAATAGACGCAGCCATTTTGTCAGTGCAGTACTCTGCGACATCTCTGCCTAGCACGCCGAAGTACAGTCCATAGAACAACAGCATCAGTGAGACATCCATCCACTGCTGAGGCTTGTGTCCGAACGCGAGGTTCAGTCCGAAGAATGTCAGCATCATCACGATATAACCGATCACACCCATGAAACAGCTCACTTTGTATATTAGGTAAAACCATTTGTATACCAATCTGAAATTTTATATAAGTTATTTTAGTAAGCTATATATAATTGTTTGTTAGGTGGTTACTACACCATTGTATTGGGTAATACACTTGTAATAATAATTGTATGTAATGTGTAAAATAAATGTATGTTAACCCGTTTAGTACGCAGAACCCACCCTATGAGTCGAACAAAAATTCATTCGTGTGCCCAAAACTTGTATCGGAGTCGTGTGATGACTGATTTAACTCGGGTGCGGGTGCTGGGCATGGCGACAAGTCAACAATAGCTACGTATAGACACGACTCGAACGCGAATTCTGGACACACGAACGTTTTTTGTTCTCATATGGGCATGCTGGGCGCAGAGTTAATACGTGAAGAGAACATTTTGTGCATATTTTTAAATATATTGCACGCATGGTTCAGTGAAAGATTTGGCATAGTTAAAGTTTATATAGACAAATACAATATACAATCTATTACAAAAGGTAATATAAGTATTATCGTCTAATTTCGACCATAGTGCGACCACAAGTACTAAGTAGTGTAACTTAGTATTACTTAAATATTGTATTTTCCGTTTCCGTCCATTTATTGAGGAAGAATGTAGGACACATAATATTATAATATTACTAGCTGACCCAGCAAACGTTGTTTTGCCTAAAAAAAAATGTTTTGACCAAAAGATTTAAAAAAATGTTAGGGATGGACAACCCTTATCACTAAGGGGTATGAAAAATAGATAGTAGCCGATTCTCAGACCTACTAAATATGCATATAAATATTTCATAAAAATCGGTCAAGCCGTTTCGGAAGAGTATGGTAACTAACATTGTGACACGAGAATTTTATATAATATATAAGATTGTGTCCTATATTCTACTCTCCCATGGGAGAGGAGCAGTTATCTTAAAAGCAAGTCAAAGCGTTGTGGACGACTAGTATTTTAGTTAAATGGCAACTCTTGACCTAGTCATAATCCTGTGTCGCAAGGGACTTTACAAACATTCTAATAACGGATACAAGGAGCATGACCCAGACTTGGAATTGGAACAAATATTTATCGATCACACAAACTTTTGTCCGATATGACGATCGAACCATCACAACACTCGGCACAATGACAATAGGTAAGTAGCAATGCTGCCTCCAAAACAACTGTGCCACTCGGGCAATCGTAAATCTATTCTTCTATTTGTCTATTTAGGAGTCCGTTTCTACACAGGAAAACAGTGGTCGGGAGTAGGGTTGTGCTAAACCTACACCTACTGGAGATGCAATAAGCTTACTGGTGGAAAGGCTATTGTGAATTTGGACGCATTCATGCGAATCGATGGCCCCTACACGTTCCGTCGGCAGCGTTGTTGGTTGGCAAGGCCTACGGCATCAGCCGTCAGTATACAAGGGCATCAGTCCTTTAAGAGTTGTAAAAGGTCCCTAAGTGATCAAATCCGGAATCGCCAGTCAAATGTACTCATGATATTTATATGTATTCATATCTGTATTTATATAAATCTTCTATACGTTATATGTGAAAGTTTGTCACAAAAGCCTTCCGATATGCGGGACCGATTTCGATAAAAAGTTTGTGTGTTTCAGATTAATGGATGGTTTATTAGATTCACAATGGGACCCGGTAGGTGGGACTACGCTCGTGCACAACTTCAGAGTATAACAATATCTGTCGGTTATCCTAATTGTAATATTATAAATGAGAATGTGAAATTGTTTGTACTTTCACGCCTTAACTACTCGACCGATAATCATGAAATTTCGCATACACGTTGTCAGGGGAACAGAAAAATACATAGGGTACCTTTTATCCAGAAATAAGTTCTGTTAGTAACCTAGCCTGGGTTAGACTACATCTAGGCGAGCGAAACCGCGGCCAAAATTCAGTTAATATATAGGTATGTGTATGTATGTATGTATGTTTGTATGTACCTGGGCGTCGTGACGGACATGGGTCTGACGGTAGATTTCCTTATAACTAGAGCTGTGAGCATGGTGAATATGCTCCATATAATGATGAACCTCCACCATTGGTTCTTAGCGCTCATCGCCACCGGGATCGACCACATTGCTATCATTGTGAAGAACTGGAACAAATAATTATTTATTATACCTCTGTTAACACAACTGCGTTAGTGATGGAGTAGTTAATGCGACTTCGTGCATGAGGGTACGGTTCTCGAGCAAAAACTATCGTTTTACTTGTGACAAGAAATCTCGGTATCTGCACGACGTGCAGGGTCTCGAGATGTTTTATTTCTAAAAGACACTAGGAATAAATTGTACCTCGCGAAGGACTTTACAAACTTTCAAACATCGAACACAAAGAACACCCAGACTCGGAACAACCATTTGTGGATCACACAAAGTTTTGTCCCGTGTGGGATTTGAAACCACAACACTCGTTAAAGTTATAAGTCAAGTAGTATACTTAGATAAACGTCATTTCTCGACTTTACAATTAATTTTATATTTTAACATCGTAAAAGAGCCTGGTATTGTTAAACGCAGAATATTTCGATTTAATGGCATTCTTATCGATAATCATTCATACTTAGATAAACGTCATTTCTCGACTTTACAATTAATTTTATATTTTAACATCGTAAAAGAGCCTGGTATTGTTAAACGCAGAATATTTCGATTTAATGGCATTCTTATCGATAATCATTCATGACATGACCCTCTACAGACAGAATATTCTATGTCAAAAGAACCCAGAAACTCTACTCACCAAAGACACACAAGGATGCCTGCGATTTTCTGTAAGATGGAGATATTTCCTCGGTCTACAAGGTACAGTTTGTGCAAAATCTCAGATATAAAAGAAGTTTCTACTGTTCCCTAAGTTTTTAAATCTGCATGGTCGATTTAAGAACTGTCGTATTGGATATTCAATAGATCCGAGATGTTCTCGAAACCAAAATAGCTTTAAAAATCGAATATTTAGAAAATACTGAATCCAAAAAATGGGTATTTTAATTTATACCTATGTCTGTCTGCTCGACTCTTTTTCTGCTGATGAAATCGCCATTTAAAAACCATTTCATCTATACATTTAATAAAATTGTAACTGATCGATATCTGACCAAAGGCAACATTTAAGAAAAATTATATTAGAGATCCTTATAACAGCTATAGAAGTCAAAATACACAGCTAAACTTCATGATACTTTGAGCTCATTCTGCGTAAATAAAAAACACCAAAGTTTATGTTCGGGTACTTTGAAATAACTACACTTGAGAACAATAAGACAAATACCATCTTTGTCTCCCCGTGAACATGGCTGCTGTAAAGCAACCGAAACGTGGGGGCAAAGTATAAAATTAAATATAAATAATTTTAATTAATCTAAATAGCTTAAATTGTAGTAAAGTTCAATAATAGTAGTGTTAGAGTATCAAAATTATGTAATAAAAGTGTATTAAAAGAAATAACGCGTTAAAATCCGTATACCTAAAGTGTTTAATTTCAAGTACATTCGCGTAAATATAAGACAATATTAGTCAAAATACTTATTTTAGAATTTTGTCTGTCTGTGTTTGTCAGTAGAACTGTTAATATACAGGTCGTGTTATTATATTATTTATTTATTCTTCTTTAAGAAAGACAACACCTGCACTAAAAATAGATCCTGTGTCGCGGGGGACTTTACTAACATTCAAACAATGAACACAAAGAACAAGAAGACTCGGAACATCCATTTGTGGATCACACAATTTTTGCTCCGTGTTGACTCGGAACATCCATTTGTGGAACACACATTTTTTGTCCCGTGTGCGAACACACAAATAGATGTTCCGATTCTTCTTGCTCTTTCGAACCCACAACACTCGGTATAGTGGCAGTGGTGTCATCATCCATGCAGTCAATATATATAATAAGTTTTCCCCGCGGTTTCACCCGCGTAAGTCCCGTTCCCGTGGGAATATCGGGATAAATAGCCTATTTGTAAATCCAGGTTTCCAGCTACCTACATACCAAGTTTCATCGCAATCGGTCCAGTAGTTTTTGCGTGAAAGAGTAACAAACATCCATACATCCACACAAACTTTCGCGTTTATAATATTAGTAAGGATTGTCAGAGCTGCTCTTCTTCTCGCGGCCAGAAACTATAATAATATCAACCCTGTTTATTAACCGTCCCACTGTTGGGCTCGGGCCTCTTCTCTAGAATGGATTAAAGGACTCACAGCATAAGATCTGTAGTGGCGTTTCTTCCACTCCATGACGACGATCTGTGCCACGATGAGCGTTACGATGAGGATCATCACCATCGTCGCGTGCATCGACTCATGGCCGCGATGCATCTCGTGCAACTTCTGGTGATCATACCTGGAACATTTTATGAAAGCATTATAATTTATAACAATACTATAAAAGCATTATATTACAGATCCCACATTGGATAATATATTGCCTTAGCGATGCGCATTCAAATATATTTGTACGCAATACGATACTAAAACGCACTGCTCGTTTTACCTATTAATTATAATCGGATGTATCGATGACATTATCTTGATATACATACATAACTCTTCTGTTCGTATGTCACTAAACTCCTAAAGTTTTGGACCGAATTCGATGACATTTATCGGGTGTCTGTTACTACAGAGTTGTGTCGCACCTTACTCTTTCTCTCTCTCGATTTGATTATCCCTCTGCTAATGCCATAGGCTACCATGTTGCTTAAACATAAATATGATCATTCAAACTTTTGCTTACTACGGCCAATTGCCATGCTCAGATAGTTCTAGCGTTCTCTGTTATTCTATGATTTCTTGCCACCTAATTTTATGATTTCTGCTTCACTCCCGAGGGTCGTAGCGTAATGTTATATAGCCATAACCCTTTTAAGGATTTTTTTTATACTACCAAAGTGGAAAACAAGTATAAGGCCCACTTGATGGTAAGTGGTCACCATAACCTATGGACGCCTGCAACACCAGGGACATCACATGTGCATTGTAAAACCAACCCTGTAAAAACCTTTTAACACCCTTTTTGAAGAACCCAGGAGGAAGTTCATTACACAACCTAAGTGTCTGAGGTAGAAAATTCCTTTGGACTGTCCAATGCAAAAGATTTTCTAAGTCTGACTAAAAGTTCTAGAGATTAGCATGTGAAAAAATATACACATTTTGATTTTTGAAAAAGCATAGCTTGTGAAATATGTGACTACCACCTCTGATTAACCTTTAGAAGATTAAATGTGAGATTGTGTAAACATATTCTAAAGTTCCACTTCTCAGTCTAACACATTAAAGTAAAAACCTATAGTTACAGAAGAAATTCATGTACTGTCAAACATAGCTTGGCCAATAACTTTATAATAATAATATAATATAATATTCTATCACATACACACAACACCATCTAGCCCAAACTAAGCAGAGCTTGTACTATGGGTACTAGACAATGGATAAACATACACATATACTTTTTTTTTGTAAAAATATACATATAAATAGAAACACCCAGACCAAGACAAACATCCATGTTCATGCACACAAATGTTTGACTTCTGCGGGAATCGAAACCGCGACCTCAGGCGTGGCAGTCGGTTATACTGACCACTACGCCATCGAGGCCGATACTTTGCCTTATAAATGATAGGATATTTTATTTCAAATAAACAATGAAAATATTTAAAAAATTACATAATACATATACAAATTATTTACAAGAAATATAGACTAAAAAGAAAACTGACCAATAATTAACATAATTACATATGAGGTCTTATTTCAATTTCAATAATTGGGCAAGCCAATTACTTCATCTTAACTCTTATCCATACTTGGGTGTATCTATTTTATACATTTATTTATTTGTTGATATACAAAATATCGAGAAACACAAATTTATCTTTAAGTATAAAATTGTCCTTCCATATGTTTGTGTCCACAAAACTCGAAACTAAGATAAATAATTAAAAATTGTTTACACAAAATTGCATTTCCATATAAAGGTATTTTACATTATTTTTATCCTTAACTCCTCATGGGGACAGTCAATTAATAATATTATACTGAGCCACAGCTAAATGTTGCTAAGTTTAGCTAGTAACATTATAAAAACAAACATAGAAAGGTTTTATATATCTTGAGAATACAAGACATAGAGAAGCACTGTCATAATATCAAGAATCAAAATATCTTAATGTAAATCAAATATCTATATGTAATGTATTAGTTGTGTTTGATATTTGATATAAAAGTATAACATAATATTTCTTAAAGCTAATGATAATGATAATATTGATAACAACATATTTTGAAAATCCATCATGACAAATAAACTTTGATAAAATAATATTTAATTAAAACTAGTAATGTTTATACCTTTTTACCAAGTTAATATTTGTTTTGGGATTCATATGTCAAGTCTTAGAATACCAAACATAATTACAAATCTATTGTGTCTGGCCCTAGTGTAAACTACAACTCAATAAGTAAATATAACTAGTGTTCAGTAATATTATTTGCTTTTAAGCTGTCCTTTGCCAGCGGCACATTGTGTACCACTATTTACCAGCGGCACAAATATGAGCCACCTAGTGCCATTCACTTAAAACCTTATATTACTAACCTTAACACTTAAAACTAGTTGTTTATCAGCTACAAATAGATTTTTTGGGAAAAGAACATATTGTAAAGTATTATGAAAATATAAACATACAATAGGTTAAGTAAAAAGAAATACTAATCTCAAATTGATGTGCGCCTAGCATAACGTAAACTTGACAAGTCTATTTCTATACCTTTCACACAATCTATTTTTCATTTCTCTAGTCAGCATTAGTTAATTCTCGATTTTATTTAATCAATAATTTATCTTACAGTGGTAATTTTATTTTCAATTTAGGTAGGGCTAGATGGTCTTGAGTGTATGTGGTAGAATATTATATTACATTAAATTAATAAAATATATTTATATGACTGTGAAAGGAAGTATGATGTGGAAGTTTAGACCTGTCACTAAGCTTATCAGAAGATACTAAATTGACCATTCAATTGGAAACCGCGCACCACACCAAATAATGAATAATTTAGGTAAAATCTTACCTCATCTTCTCGTCTGATGTCAGTTCCTCGTAAGTCTACACAGGAAATGCAAATGCGTTATTAATAATATGTAAAAATATTGATAAAATCTTTTAATAAAATCCCAAATGTTTTACCTTATTAGGGTCGACTGGCTTGTGGAGATCCATGGTTCTTTATCACACACTATATTTACGATAGATTGAAAAACGCTATGATACAATCATAAGTGAATTAATTCAATTATGTATAATATTTAATTAAACCTAAAATCCCCGTGCTATCAGTAACGATACCGGAGGAACGTGCATTCCAAGCCCTTTATTCGCGATTAGTAAAATTTGTTACCATTATTCATCTTTATCTCTATCCTAGCTAGAGCTTATTCATATTTTTATCCTACTCTATCATGTTTGAAAGCATAAAAATAATTCGAACCTGGAACAAAACATAATTATGTCAGAATGACAATTGGGTATAGTGCTGTATATATGAAATGTGTACTTTATCAAAATGTTTTAGATATTTTTTTAGTAGATTACGCAGCTACCTGCATTGTTAACTTTTTAATTACCATCACAAATCACAGCAATCATCTGGGATGTTTATTTATCTTAGTTATTTATGCTCCCCTTGCACCAAATGTTGCTGTACAATTTTAGTCGAGCTAAACAAATGTCTTATTGACAGTTATGTGATAACCAGTCTATAAAATCAGTCTATAAAATGTACTCTGTGGTGATAACCGCTTAAATTATTGTATGTCGAATAAGTATATCATACCTATTTTTATTTATATATTTTCGTGCACAGATATAATAAAAATAATATAGGGCTCGTGTAATTAATAAAATCATAATTTTATGAATCAGTTCAATTCGTTTCAGTCTAACATTTGAAAATAAGAATGGGTGACTGCTAGATTTGTTTAACTGACATTGATGGTTGCAAAACTTTTTAGTCTCCAGTAGCACTTCTGCCTCCTGAAGAAAACCATCCGCCTTTTTACATACTTTTGCCGATATGTACTAATTTTCTTAATTTAAAGTCACGTCTACGAACATAATTTGATAAAGCAGATTACGTAATGATAAATGAAGACATTTCCAATATCAATTGGCAAGAATTATTACTAAATAAAAACGCGGATACTATGTTAACCACTATCTATGAGCAAATATATGACATCATCAAAAGATAACCCAACAAAATTCATAGACCACCTCATTATTCTGTATGGTTCTCATCGGCTTTTATTCATATAAATAAGGATAAAAATAAACGCTGCATAACATGGAAAAATATGGAAATAAGTCTGCCAATGAAATGTTTTCTTTATTTAGGAATAGATTTAAAAATTGTATAATTGTTACAAAGATTATAAGGCAGCGGTTGAGAATGGTATTCGGCAAAATATTAAATACTTTTGGGCATTCATCAATAATAAAAAAATAAACAAGATATATATACGATGTATTACAAAAATGAAGTTGCTAAAAGTCCTGATGAAGTGTGTTGCCTATTCTCGTCTTATCCCATCAGTTTTTGAGCCCTCAGATGTAACGAACAATTTTAGTACAGATGAAATACCCGATTCCAGTCATCTCTTCGACATCTTAATGAATAACATAAAACTCTCTGAAGATGCAGTGCTTCGAGAATTAAAAAGTCTTAATATTTCGAAAGGGCCTGGTGCTGATAATATATCTCCAATATTTTTGAAAGCTACTGCTCAAACAATTTGTCAGCCTGTCCACTATATATTTAACGCATGTCTTAAGTAGGGTGTATTTCCGATAATTTTAAATCGACCCGCATTGTGCCAGTTTTAAAGCTGGTGACAGGTCTAATGTAGAGAACTATCGGCCAATATCCATCATGTCTGCCTTAGCAAAGATTTTTCGATGACGTGTCATCGATACGTACTGACTGCTGGCGCTCATGAAGATATATCGAGAACCATTCAAGTACACACGGTGAGATATTAAGATGGGATAGGATAGCTAGTAGGATGTCATGACTGACGGTATTGAAGGCGTTCGAGAAGTCAACCAAAGCTAATACCGAAGATACCGAAGTCACTTCGGTATCTTCCATGCCCACCCTGATATCGCCAGTCACTTTGACGAGAGAGGTAGTAGTGCTGAGCCCGGGCCTAAAGCCAGATTAGAAAGGACACAATAGGTTATTCACGTTGACAAACTGTGCAAGTTGTTTGTGTACACAGGCCTCAAGCACTGTAGATAGGAAAGGAAGAATATACATATATGGGTCTGTAGTGGTTTGGAAGGGAAGGATTTGATATCTTAGGTAGAAAGATGACAAAGCCATTACGCCACAAGAAAGAAAAAGCCCAGTGTCAAGACAAAAATGGCGATATGGGTTATGGCGGGAATGAGTTGATCAAGACTTGGCGTGATTATAGGACGACTAATACTGTCACAACCCACAGCATTAGACTTGAGCGACAGGATTATATTTTTGATCTCACCCGGTTTTACTGAAGAAAACAGAAAAGGATCGATGTTGGGCCTGGGTAGGTTAGCTAAGTAATCCACAGTACGATGCTCAAATTGTTGATCCAGCAAAATGGAAGAGATGAAATGTTGATTAATATCATCCAAGTCAATTATCGCATGCGGATCACCTTGTTGTTTGTTACCAATGCCTAGAGTTCCTAGAAACCGCCAGATAACAGCAGGAAACGAGGCTGTTAAAAAGAGCCCAGTCGTCATCAGAGCGATATTTTTTAAAAGTGTTAATTGCACGGTCATTGCGCTGCATCGCCATCCGAATACCCCTTGACATCCAAGGGGCGGGTGGGCGCTTTATCTTAATTCTACGGTCGGGAGCGTGGATATTAAAAAGGTTCACAACGACGTTATTAAAAATACCAACCACGGTCCACCGTGGAAGTTGTCTTCAAAAGATCCCAGTTAAGAGCAGAAGTATCCTTACGTAGCTTGTCCACATCCATCCGCCCAAAACAACGTCTGTGTAGAATTTTAGGACAGGGCTTGGGTGGTTTAAATTTATAGGAAAGGAATATGAAATCATGATGGGCAAATCCAGGAGCCAGGTGTTGACCATGACGGCGAACTAAGGTAGGAGCAGAGGTGAGAATAACATTCAGCCAGGTATCCATCCCAGCAATGTTGTGGTGGGTTGCATTTAAAGACAAAATGTGAAGACTGGCGGATTCTATTATTTGGAGGAGTTTACGGGACGCAAGGAATGATGAGATAGAAGGTCAGTGTTAAAATCGCCCATGATGATATAATGTGAGTACTCTGGCCCTAAAGATTCCAGAGTCGATTCAAAACTGGAGAAGTAGTCAACAGTGGGGAGACAATATACTATTACTAGGACGGTTTTAGCTCCTTTGATACAAACCTCAAGAAAATAAATTCCGCAGATGAAGTATATTTAGAAGGAGACGAAACAATGATTTTATATGGCAGACAATCACGCAGATAAATAGATGCGGTTCAAAAAAAAAATGTACGCTGCATCCATTATAAGTGTTATCGTTATAAGTGTTCATATGAAGAACTACTTGTGAAATATAAATTCATAACATTGGAACACAGACGACTATATTTAGAAGCAATGTTACTGTACGACCTTTGTCACAATAAGTATGATTGCATTCAACTTACAAATAAAATATATTACCAAATACCTATTTATTTAATAAGGCACACAAAACATAGTGCATACAGTATAAAACTTATAAACTATTAAACAGTTTTGGTTTAAGCTATGGTTCTAACTATGTGTACACATCATGATTATTAGAAATAGATCAGTACAAGATGACGCTACAGAGCTCTAATTAAAAAGAAATACACAAATAATAACAATTGAGTTAATCTTACTAAGTAAATTACAACACGTTTAGATAATTTATGTAGGTATGTTAATATGCTTATCTATATGGATATAAAGACAAAATATGCCTCACAGTATTTTTAAATTGTATAATTTTATAGTTAAAAACGTTTAGAATTTTATGATATTTAGGTAAAAGGTCAGAGCAGCGATAGCTCAGTGGGGAGACCAACAGACTGCAATGCAGGGGGTCTCGGGTTCGAACCCACGTCGCGCACCTCTGACTTGCGGAAGTTATACGACTTTTCAAAATTATGTGCGTATTGATTGACAATTATCGCCTGCTCCGTGCCTCGGAGAGCACGTTAAGCCGTCGGTCCCGGCTGCCATGAACATCTATGGCAGTCGTTATTGGGGAAGTCGACACAAAAGATCCCACTGGGTCGAAGTGTCGCCGGTCTGTACTGACTGGCCCCCACACAAAGATAAGATAAGATAAGATAGGTAAAAGGTCATTATACATTCGACACATTCTGACCAACGGATTGTAAAAAGATGTGTTATTGATGTGAACGTCCAAAATGAAGCTTTTTAGATGTGGGTGGCGCGATCTGAACCTAGTATTTACGTTTATTTGAAATAATAATTTCGGACAGTCTATAGTAGAATGAACAATCTTGTGAAGCACGTAAGATCCATGTATTTGCGGCAAGATTCATGTGAGAGTATACTTAAATATTCTAAACGTTCTTCGTAGGAGTGTAAATTATGGTTGAGCCGATGTTTATAACATAATATTCTTGACATTCTCTTTTGAATTCTTTCTATCCTGTCTATGTGTACGGCATAGAAAGGCGACCACACTGGTGAGCCATATTCTAAAATGCTGCGGATAAGCGTACAATACAAATAAATTATACTACGTGGTCTCTTAAATTCTTTTCTAATCCATAATACAAATCCCAATAATTTGGTGCTTTTAGCAATAATAAAATCGAAATGTGAGTGAAATGAAAGCTTTTCATCGAAAATTACACCTAAATCTTTCACGACAATTTTCTCTTCAATATATTGCCGTTTAGATGGTAATCAAACAATATTTTGTGATACTTGGTTGTGCAGAGCATTTAGGGCATAAGTTGTGAACGCGCTCGATAGACGGCGTTACCATTCAAATTAGAAGTCGGTAATTGTAAGAAAACAACCGTTTGCAGAGTGTGTCAAAAACGTCATCATTCACTGCTGCATCTTTATCAGGTGTCTGAAAGTGAAGGTCAAATCATATCAGTCAAGCCTAATTTAGACAGTACTAGCCCTGAAACAAATTCCTCTCCAATAGTATCGTGTTAAGGCACGGGTAAGATGCCAAAACCCAAGCAGGTATTGTGTTAGCAACTGCGCTAGTTAAAGCCAAGTCGAGAACTGGCGAATATCAAACAGTCCGAGCCTTGCTTGACCAGGGTTCTCAAGGTTGTTTTGTAACTGAGGACACAGTGCAGTTTCTCAGGTTGAAAAGAATTCCAGTACAAGGACATATTTCAGGAATTGGAAGCAATAATACAATCATATCAAAGCATATGGTACAATTAGCCATTCAGTCTCGAATAGATACACATTTTGAATTTACCATCAAGGCTTATGTGTTAAGTAAAATAACATCCTAACTACCTGAGCGTAATATAGATACATCTTTGCAATGGTTAGATGTAACTGATTTACAGCTTGCAGATCCAGGGTTCAACCAGCCCAATAAAATATATATTTTATTGGGCGCTGAGGTTTATAGTAGCATAATAAAGGACGGTGTTCAGAAAAATCCTTCAGGTAGTCTCATAGCACAAAGCACCGCTCTGGGTTGGATTTTGTCAGGCGTTGTAAATACTGAGAGCCATAGAGAACCTAGAATCCATGTAATGCACTCAAAAATAAATGAAAACGACATGCTAAAGAAGTTTTGGGAAATAGAAGAGCATAGAAGTTTTAAGAAAATACTTACGCCAGAAGAGAAGATGTGAAGAATTTTATAGTAGCACAACTGAAAGAGACAGTGATGGTAGATACATAGTTCGTTTACCTTTTAGAGACGTACCTCCTTCTTGTGTGTATGGGAATTCACGCGCTATAGCTGAAAAAAGATTTAGAGCATTAGAAAAATTATTATATAAGAACACGGATTTAAACGTAAAGTACACACAAGTTATAGAGGAATATTTAGAACTAGGACACATGAGGCCTGTAAGAAAAGACGACACGAACAAAGAAAAAGCGGTATACTTACCTCATCACACCATCGTGCACGAAGATAAAAGCACAACGAAGATACATGTCGTCTTCAACGCCTTGGAAAAGAACAGTAACGGCGTCTCACTCAATGACACGTTGATGGTAGGACCTACACTGCAGTCTGATTTACGACACACAGTTATGAGACGGAGAGTATACCCCATTGCACTCGTAGCAGATATTGTTAAAATGTACCGTCAAGTCAGAATCGCGGAAAGAGATGCTATATTTCAACGTATTCTCTGGCGTGACAGTCCTGATAAAGAGATCACTGACTACAAGCTTGTGACTGTAACCTTCGGTACAGCATCTGCACCGTATCAAGCAGTTCGTACTTTACATCAGGTCGCCCACGATGACGGTGAAAACTATCCCCTAGCCGAAGATAAAGTACTTAACTGTTTCTACATGGACGATTTAATGATAGGTTGTGAAAGCATGGAAACAGGCATAGAAATGTCTAAACAAATAACAGGATTATTACAAAACGGAGGATTCAAATTACAAAAATGGAATAGCAACAATCAAGACAGTTGAAAGAATAAACGCAATCAAAATCAATAATACAGGATAAAGACAAATAGAACAAAAAAAGGACAACTTGAATAAAAATGAGTTCAACAGGTCAAAGAAAATAGAGTTCAATAATGAGAAGGAAGTAGAAATAAAATTAGATAGTACTATTAAAATTTTAGGATTTACATGGGACCGCAGAGAAGACACTTCCGCCGCTGGCGACTGCATCTACAACTAAAAGATCAATTATTTCAGACATAGCCCGTTTATTCGATCCATTAGGATGGTTACCTCCTAGTGTAGTGTTAGCTAAGGTTTTCATTCAAAGGTTGTGGCTTGCAGGTGTTAGTTGGGATGAACAGTTAAGCACGGAATTAATAAGAGAATGGAGGACTTACCGCGATAAGTTGTTGCTGCTCGCTGGTAAACGTACCTCGTTGGCTTGGTACAAAGTCAAATGATAATCTGGAGTTACACGGGTTCAGTGACGCCTCCAAGACGGCATACTCAGCTGTAATTTATTTAAGAAGTATGGACGTAGAAGGCAAAGTTCAAGTGTCTTTATTGACTGCAAAAACCAGGGTAGCGCCCATCAAACAAATAAGCATTCCGGGGCTAGAGTTGTGTGGAGCTGTGTTACTGTCTCAACTTCTGATAGAAACAGCAGAAGTCTTGAACGTACCAAACGAAAAAATCAAGGCATGGACTGATTCCATTGGCATGGATAAACAGCCATCACAGCAAATGGAAGACCTTTATGGCCAACCGCATATCCGAGATTTTGACCAACGTGAAATGTCTCAATGGTTTCATGTTCCAACAAAAGAAAACCCAGCCGATTGCGCCTCAAGAGGTATACTTCCTAGTTCGCTCCTAACCACAGATATATGGTTTTCTGGTCCAGCGTTTCTTAAAAACAAATCGATAGTATATAAGAAAGTTGATCACTACACTGTAGATTTAGAACAGTCTGTAAAAACTCATATTACTACAATACAAGAATTCACTCTTTTAAAAAAATATTCCACGTTAACAAAACTAGTTAGAGTCGTTGCATACTGTCGAGATTTTTTTGAAGGAGCAAATATCACCAAGGCCTATATTTGCAAAAGATAGAGCTAGACGCCGCACTGAAATGCTGCATAAGAAAAGTTCAAAGAGATGTATTTACCGCAGAGTATGAACAATTACAGAATAAGCGCTACATACAGTTAAAATCGAGTTCATTAAAATCTCTTTGCCCTTATCTCGATAATAATGATATAATGCGAGTAAGTGGTAGACTTAAAAGATCACAGTTGAATGAACAAGTAAAACATCTCATTGTTTTACCTCACTCGAGTCATTTGACTCACCTCATCATAGCTGATGCTCACTCCAAGACATTACACGGAGGCCTTCAGCTTATGAACAATTATTTAAGATCATCCTACTGGATCATAGGCGTTCGAAACCTGGTCAAACAGTATGTCCGCAAGTGTGTGGTATGCGCCAGGCAGAAGGCGAATACCAAGAACCAATTAATGGGTTCACTCCCATCCGTTAGATTTACGCCGGCGAGACCGTTCTTACATAGCGGTGTGGACTATGGAGGCCCTATAAATATAAGGACCATAAAAGGCCGTGGTTATCGGTCATACAAGGGTTATATATGCCTTTTCGTGTGTATGGCGACTCGTGCTCTTCATTTAGAAGCAGTCAGTGATATGACCACTCAGGCGTTTTAGGCTGCATTCAGACGATTTGTCTCTAGGAGAGGTCATTATGCGAAACTATGGAGTGACAACGGTACCACTTTCGTAGGCGCGTCTAGGGAGTTTAATCATTTAAAATCAATTCAGCCATCTATAGTAGAGCATCTGGAATCAAATGGTACAGAATAGCATTTTCTACCCCCTCATAGTCCCAACTTTGTTGGACTCTGGGATGCAGGAGTCAAATCCACAAAGTTTCATTTAAAACGGGTCATAGGTGAAACAACTCTCACCTACGAGGAGATGTCTACACTTCTTAGTCAAGTAGAAGCTTGTCTAAACTCTCATCCAATGAGCGTGCTAAATGTTTCTGATCCTATTGAACCGTTACCATTAACCCCTGCATATTTCCTAATTGGAGAACCATTAGTGAATGTACCGGATGAATAATTTGAAAATTCAGACGTTAATTACTTAACCCGTTGGCAACATATTCAAAAAATGGTACAGTCATTTTGGAAGCGTTGGGAACAAGAGTATCTTACTACTTTAATGAACAGATACAAATGGTCGTTCCATATTACTGAACCGGAAATTGGCGACATTGTCCTGATTAAGGAAGTCGATTTGCCGCCAAGTCGTTGGTTGTTATATTGGTAGTATTTTAGAAAAACACCCAGGCCATGATCGCATCACCCGTGTGGTCACAGTAGGCACAAAGTCTTCAACAATAAAAAGGCCTACATCCAAAATATGTATTTTACCTGTTATTAATTAAGAACTTAACGTGTTAATTTAAGATTTATGTTTTATTTATAGTTTAGGTCAAACTGTTAACTTCTATGTGTATTTATGTGTTTTGTTAAGATGTATTGAACTTTTATTTTACTGTGTTTATGTTACGTTTTGTGTAGAAAAAGTTACTATATTTCCATTGTTGATGATAGATCTTAGTTCAATTGCACTTTGTTTGCTGCAATCTATTTTGTATGTATGTTTAGAACAAATACCACCACAATATTCACTACATTAGTGTATATGTAGTTAAAGTTCAATTTAAGAAGGACATTCGGCATTAATTGTCTTTGGTGGGCGGTATGTTCAGAGCAATTAGGGCATAAGTTGTGAACGCGCTCGATAGATGGCGTTATCGTTCAAATCAGAAGTCGGTGTTAAGATTCTCCGCCACTAGTATATAAGGTCAAACGAATATTGTTACATTATGAATACTATTATTACAATAGGTCGAATCGATATCATTGTTTGATTATTTCTGTAACAATTAGTCGACCTCAGCAGTACGAGTAGTGTTCAGCGCGAGTTATAGTATCGGCAACTTCGGTCCTTAACATGGTAGTGCAAGAAATGACACAGCATTTTTTTGCATTGAGGATCATATGGTTCTCCAAACACCACGTGCCGATGTACTCTAGGTCTCTCTGGAGTGCCACAGCGTCATTAACACTATTCACAACAGATGAACAGAGTAAACCTTTAAATAGTCGGCATACAAAAGACAAGGATTATTTAGTCTATCAACCAAGTCGTTGATGAATAATACGAAAAACAGGGGACCAAGATGCAATCCCTGGGTGACTCCCAAAGAGGCTATAATAGTCGAAGATAGGTTTCCTTTTATGGAAACAAGTTGACTTCTAGCTAGGTACGACTCAATTCATCGAATTAAGCTGCCGTGTATACCGTAACGCAATAACTTACTTGGCACACAAGATACCGTGATGGATTTTATCAAAAGCCTTTGAGAAGTCAGTGTAGATGGAATCAACCTGTTGCCTATTGCCAAAGGCGCGACAAAAGTAATTATTGTAAACTAGCAAATTAGAAAGAGTGGACCTATTCTTAATGAACCCTATTAGAACTTATGGCCGTAATCTATCTAAATTTTATGCTACTGCTCGTTGTCATACATACAAAGTACAAATGCAGGCAAACGGGCACCGATGTATCGCCTAGTTGAATCGTTTAACAATAATTTCAATAGCATATTTAAAAAAATGTTACATAATGCTTTATCCTTACTATGATCTCATTTGATTGATAAAACAAAACAAAAAAGAGAAAGTCTTACTTAATACTTATGTTTACTGAATATTGCACATATATTATATTTATTATGTGGTAAATGTCACTGGTGTCACAATTATGCTATATTTATTTGGTACATATTATTAAAAACCATATATTGGTGCCAATTCAGCTGTCACAAAATTCTCTTATCTTAGCTAAAAATCTCTAAAATTTAGTTTAATCCTGTCACTTTTAGCGATTTCAGAACACGAAATGTCGTTTGACAGGACTAAACAAAATTTTAGAGATTTTTAGCTAAGATAAGAGAATTTTGTGACAACAGAATTGGCACCATTGTGTCATTGTTTGTTAATCTGAATAATAAAAATAAAACAATAAAATTATTATTATGTACTAAGACATGTTACAAAATAAGTAAATTTGTTTGAGTATCACATGCGAATGTGAGTTTGTTTGTTTCTCATGCTTTCACGACTGTTAAGTCGAACGATAATTATGAAATTTTGCATATACGTTTTCAAGGAAACAAAGACTAACTACATTATCTTTCATCCAGAAAAAGTGCTTGTCTCGAAGGATAGAAATTAGTTGACAAAATCTACACTAACGCGAGCAAAGCCGCGGGCAAAATGTAGTATAATAATACATCCATCTTGACCGGCAAAATAGTACCCTCAGGCGAGAAGTGGATAGTATCCTCCCACAAAGTACCGATTTAGAATTTCATTCGTTCGGTGAGTTAGAGCGCCGGAAGCTTAATAATCTCCTTTCTTTGTTCTACATCATTCCACCTCTCGATAATCTGCTGACCATCAGGCAGACCGTACCTATGCTTGTTTAGCAACTATGTGGTTTAAAGCTCATTTTCACTGGTCGTTAACTCAGTCGTTATATCGCATGCGGGGATTCCCCGAATAGGGGATAGCGACTAATAGTGCGCCATCGATATCTCAATCGATATGCAGCACGTGAGTACTCCCCAGGCTCTCTCTCTATGAAGATACCGTCAGGTGGCTTAGCAACTAATGAAATTCATCAGTTGGTGTAAAGCAAGCGGGGTGCGGGGATTCAGTTTATGAATATTCTGATTATATATAATGGCTGATCGTTTTAGCAATTTTCAAATGCTTAAACTTCGCAACTAACTTATTTTTACCTATACAACGAAGCTAATAATTTCTTCTTCAGTAAGTCACAAACAGATAAAATTGCTCCACACAACATTAATTGTTGATCTATAGCAGGCACGTCTATTTAACACCACTCTTTCAAAACAACTGTATAAATGTTCGGTGAAGGAAATCAAACATTCCGCATGCGGGCCCATCGACTAATGAAAAGGTAACCGCATGTGGTCCCTATGGCAAGCGAGAACATAAATGTCTCGCATCTTGAATGCTGGATCTAACGACCAATGAAAATGAACATTGACGAATTGGAGGGCAAAGATTAAAGCAAATTGTAAATATATTGTAAACACTAGAGATGTCCCAGGTGTCACATCAATTTGACAGTTGACATAAGCTGTCAACTTACGTGAATAACAGCGAGTTAATGTTTTTATTTTGATCCCATTTCAGTATGTTTGTTTAAAATTAATAGTGAAAATAATGATGTTGTAATGTTTAGTGAACTGACAGAGTGTGTTTTCGTGTTTTAGAAGTCGGAATGCCTAATAAAGGTATATAATTTTAGTTTGGCATCAAATCATTCCCGCCACTGTAGTCGTTTATGTTTTTGTTATATTTACGAATAAATTTCATCAGTTCATAACTTAATGGTAAGCTATATTATAGGATAATATTTAAATACAACGCCTTACTAAATATCAGATAAATAATGTGGTTAATAATCTGAAAATTTTGCCTACAGCATGTCAGTATATTTACATACTTTCGACGTTTACAGCCATTAGTTATATGAAGACTTCCATACCATATTAATTTATATGGTAAGCTGTACTTTATCAATGAAGTTCTAAATGCAAGATGAAAGATTCCCATTAAATGAACAATGATAAACATACAACAACATAGGGCCTATATGTATTGTTGTTCATTTAACAATGTTCCATTTACTTTGCTATGACTACAGCAAAAATTTGATTAATATTGTACTATATTCATTGCGTGTAGGTCTTATCAGTGTCATCACTTGTTTTTGAACCTATTGTATTTTTTAGGATGTTTCAAACTCAATTTAACCTGAGATATCAATATGCATATTTTGTTGTAAGATATGTATAGATATGAGGCTTCATAGGCTTTGTCTTTACATATGATTTGTGATGACCTACTTTTGAAAGTTCAGAATCTCTACCATTATCAAACTGAAAAGAGGACCATGCCTGGCAGTTTGTCAGTGTATATATAGGGCTGATTAACATTATTATCATAGATTAAATTTGAAAATTTGCATGTCATCCTTCTATTTATAACCTGATTTGTATTAAATACATAAATAATATATGATATGTAAAAAGATTATTAAAACCAAAAAAGTATCATACCAATATTTCTGCATGTCCTAAATTTTATAATATTGTCTTCTGTTTACGCGAATGTTATTCATTGAAATTAAACTACTATATATGGATTTTATCGCATATTTATAAATAAACATAAAATCCGTATATAGTAGTTTAATTTCAACCCTAAATTTGATTGATACTATGATGATTTGGTGAAAATGAAAATGAATAGAGAATGATCAGAGCAATAATGTAACTTACTTTCAGCAACTCCTAGAACTGCTGGAGATAATGAAGTATGCCACAATGTCCACACAAACTTGCAATGTTACTCAATGGGAACTTGAGTGGAGAAGGAAGTCCTCCATTCAATGGCAGAATGCAACCAAGCAACATTGTTTTGTTTTTGCAGCAAGTAGGGTTTTAAGGCTTTTCAACCAATATTAATTAACTTATTGACTTGAAGACATAAGGTTTAATTGGTTGTCTTGCCACTGCCTCTGCACTGAGTGTGTAGGTTCGAATCCCACACGGGACTGAAATTTGTGTGATCCAGAAATGGTTGCTCTGAGTCTGGATTTTATTTGTGTCCATTGTTTGAATGATTTTAAAGTCCCTCGCAATACAGAAATTATTTCTAGTGTGAGAGATGTCTTTTGCTTACTCACCAGCCGAATAACACAATAAGTTTTCAATGATATCTGGCATTTGAACAATTGATATAAAATTTTTATTATGACTAAATTATATGTGTAGTAGACTTTGCCTAGGGCTTCACTGCCTAAATGTAGGTTAGGTTAGTAACAGTACTTTTTCCTGGATGAAAGATACCCTATGTGCTTTTGAATTCCCCTGACAATGTGTATGTGATATTTCATGACTATCGGTCAAGTGGTTAAGGTGTACGAGGCATGCCTTTTAAGTTTTGTTGTTTGAAGAAGAAAACACAACTAGAACCTTAAAGTATTATTTATTGTTTTTCAAAGTATTCACCTCGAAGTTTTATACATTTTTCCATTCGCTCGAACCAGTTATTAAAACACTCATACCACTCCAAAGTCGGTATGTCGAAATGGCCGACTTGAAAGCGTCGACTGCTTCTTCGCCGGTCTGGAACCTTTGCCCACGAAGCTTTCTTAATTTTAGGAAATGTAAAGAAATCGTTGGTGCTTAGGTCAGGACTGTATGGGGGATGGTCAAGAATTTCTACGTTTTTCTGCTTCAAATAATCAATTGTTTTACCAGCGGTATGTGAGCTTGCGTTGTTATGGTGTAGGATGATGCGTCGCTTTGGGTTAGATTGCCGAACTTCGGCGATGACTTGTGGCAAAGAAACTGTGGTATACCACTCTGCATTAACCGTTCGACGATCTTCAGCGCGATTGTAGCAACGTGACCGGTTTTCACCACGAATGTAGCCACCATCTTCTTTGAAGTGCTTCGAGAGCGAAGAACTTCAGTCGGCTTCCGCTCATCTCGGAAGACCCAGGTTGTGGATTGCTGTTTGGAATCAAGGTCGTATGCATAAATCCAAGATTTATCACTACTGATAATGTCGTAGACGTGATTTGACTCTCCTCGCTTGAACCTTTGGAGAGTTTTCTTCCACCATCTGACGCGGGCCGCCTTATGATCATCGGAAAGCAAATGCGGGATCCATCGGCAAACTAGCTTTCTCACACCAAGCTCCTCATGCAAGATCTTTTGAATGGTTGTCCCTGAGATGCCTATTAACGCCTGTATCTCCCGATATGTCACATGACGATCTTCGAGTATCAGTTGTCTCACAGCAACGATGTTTTCTTCAGTAAAGGCGGATTATGGACGTCCTTCACGAGATTTGTCACTAAGACTAGTATTTCCACGCTGGAATTCTAAATACCAGCGTTCGGCAGTCCGTAGACAAGGGGCTTTATCATAAAACACAGATCTTAACTCCTCGAAACATTAAATCCGAGTTAGGCCTCTCCGAAAGTTGTAAAAATTATAGCACGAACGTTTTTCTTCGAGAGATTCATTTTTGTGTGCGACCTGACAGATTCAAAACAACGCTGTGATTAAATAGTTGCATCAATCCTAATTCTTTCAATTGTTTTGCCATTCTAAATTCAAACAAATATGAAAATTGAGCAATTCTAAATTCAAAATTAGCGTGAAATATTTAAACGACTGTACTTAAAAGGCATGCCTCGTAAAAGCATAACAAACAAACAAACAAACTCACATTTGCATTTATAATTTTAGTTAGGATTTGATGTCAAACTCTACATATACATTCTACATGTTATAAAAAACAATAATGTTCCTAAATGTATTCTGTTTAATGTGAAATAAATAAAAAGTATCATTTAAGTAGCTGCTGTGCTTTCAACTGTTTCTCTGACAGTAATTAATATACCTTATATAAAGGGTCAATAAGCAAACATATGCTATGGTAACTATTCACTATGAGGTGGACAATATGCTTTTTTGTAACCTAACTAATATAATAAATACGAATGTGAGTTTGTCTGTTATGCTTTCACGCCTTAACTATTCAACCGATTGTTATGAAATTTTGCATATACATTTTCTGGGGTACAGAACAGGATATTGGGTACGTTCCATCTAGAAAACAAATTCGGTTCACATAGAAAAGTTCTGAGATAACACAAAGAATAAAGTTGAATTGAGAACCTCCTCCTTTTTTTAAGTCGATAAAAAAGTTATGTTCAAGAGGGATAAGCAATTTATTGACATAACCTGGATGGTTGTGATTTAATGCAGAGGTTCCCAGACTTTTTTCTCATAGACTAATTTCATAATTTAGCTGGTTCCGGTGTACCCCCTGCAGCTAGAAATTTAATCCGCCAAGTAGGTATAATCGGTATATTCGGAATAATTTTTTTTAGTTTGATCAAATTTTAGAAGAAATTCTCTGGTCTGGCGAGTGGCATGCCTCAAAATATCCGTCAATCGACGTTTAAACAAGTAACAGTCGCTGAGCTTCTAAAACTATTATCTGCCTACATTGATAGGTGAAGCCAAGCCAACATTTTAGTTCTTCACTATCCAAAGCAAAAAAATATGCCTCATAATTTGAGTTCTCTATAACTAGACCTTATAAAAGGCTCTCGGATTATAAAATTTTGTATCTTTCAGACATGAATCGGACTCCCTCCGTGGAGCCTAAGGCAGCAGCATCCCCGGTGCAGCATGGACCGGCTAACAAAACCCTCACTGCATCAACAAAGGCAGTAGTGAGCAAGGTAAGAACTTTAAGAATCATAATCACTTAGATTCTTCCTGCATTTTCAATTTAAACTAGTGTTAACTTATACAGGGTGATTTTGAAATCGTGTAATTCCTTTTAACCACGCATTCTACTGGTAATATAGAATAACCCTGACCATATTTTTATTTATCGAAGGTCAAAAACTACAAGAAATAGAGTGTATCACAGACCTAGGCGTCATTCTGGATAGTGGATTAACATTTTTGCCGCACATAAAATAAAAAGTATACTAAAATTTGCCTGTAAAATGTTGGGTTTAATCATACGAAACGGGAAAGTATTTCACAATCACAACAACCCGAATAAAAATAATATTATATAATAGTTTAGTGTCGAGTACTTTGGAATACTGTAGCGTTGTATAGCGTCTGCATTTTTCCGTTCATAGCTTTCGAATTGAGCGTATACAAAAGCGTACTGAGGGTTTGATTACTTTTCTGGAGCCAGGGCCTCGGGGCGAATTCTTGTATCGTGTATTCGGTATGTATGCGTCTGTAAAGCTCGTAAAGAAGTTAATAGATGTAAATATTGAATCAACATTGTATTCCTATTTAATAGTGTTCTATTTATTTAGTAGGTCTCACGGGAACAGCAAAATTAAAAATATTGACTGCGCCATATCAAAGATAAGATTATGCCATTCTCGAAGTGACATTTGGAAGCAATCATCGTCTACTTCTACAGTGAGGTCCACATAAACCAAGCCATTATCTACTTTGCAAGCGTAAAAATAATATCTAAAATCAGTTAAAACCATTACTTTTTCTTGAAAGCATCCAAGAGATGCAAAGTATGGTAAATGCAATGTTAGTAAACATAAAAATGGCGTGGCAATAAAAATCTTCTAGCATGTGCGTCGCCAGATAAAAACTAATCCTAATATTGTAGAGTTTTATTATATCTCGGGTATAATCTCTGGAAGTATTGACTAATAGTCACCATCCCTAAGTAATATAAGCAATTTTTAGAGTAAAATACACGGAAGCGAAGCTTAAGAAAACAGATAAGTAGGATAAACAAATGGTTATTAAAACAGCTCGTTCATTTAACACTGTATTTATTGTACATCTCGTCTATATGCCTTATGAGGGGTTTGTTGAATATTTTTCCGACGTCTTTAGCGAACACGAAGTCTAAATGGTTGAACTTCGGCCAGCTGCATCCAGCTCTGACTTCCTCCAACACTCCTATGGCCTTCAGTTCGTCGGCCAGACGCATGACTTGCTGGAAATAAAATATTGGGTTACTTACATATGTGTTACAGTAGTATCAAGTTTATACGCTTGATGAATGTACCTGTACTGTATCTACTTGTATTTTACAAGCACAGCAATAAGATTCTGTCCTGATATGCGTAGGCTGATTTTTGCCGGACGCAATGGCACAACAGGTGTTTACAAAAACATAGTGACTAAAATAGCAACAAAGGTGCTTCAATGATTCCTTGCTTTAACAGTGGTGATTTCCTAAAACATTGCGATATCTTTTTGTTGCCTCTAGTAGCAGATGAGCAAGCGCATACTTAAGCGTAACCGTTGATTTAAAACATGGCTGGTTTTTTAAATGTCAGAAGCAATGCCAAGAAAATTTACAAGCTCCAGCATTTAAAGGAAAAGGAAACTAGACTATGGGGCTTGGATATATTTGACAGGCGACCTTATTTGCCAATAGTCATTATGTGGATACCTTTTGGTTTACGTTCATCCACTTGGTATGTACCTAGCATTAGAGTAACATAATAACTTTGAAGACGTAAAACGTGAACAATTAGTCGACAAAAACGTTACTGAAACGAATCTAATACACACGCTGATTTAGACTTTTCACATAATTAATGGAATCGAATTTTAGTCGTTGACAATATATTTGCGCTCTAGTGTGAACTGTCAGATACGGTTATGTTCAAGCGAGTCTCTTTTCAAGAGGTTTAAAGAAAGCAAAGCAATACCGAGCGGCAGTTACCGCTTATCACCTATTTATTAAAATATTGAACCGTATGGTACTATATCAAATCAAACGTCAATGATTATCATACGTTCAGGATTGGCCCATTGTTTTATTGATCTACTATAGGTATTACGTTCGGTTGAGTTTTACTAAGCTATCAGAATTTTGTAGTAGAGTATCTAAACTGAACCTGGTAAACGATATTAGCCCTATATATAATAATAATGTCCTCCTGACCGAATTTCGGTCACGGCGGCTAATCTTAACAGAGAATTGCCATCGGCGCAGGAAATATTATAGTGCACAAGTGTGTGCGCAAACACAAGTGCACTCTCTGTTCCCTAACTCTCATGATCCGATGGGACGAATAAACCGACACGACCGGAGAGAGATCAGGCGCAGGACCAACGGCTTTACGTGCTTTCCGAGGCACGGGGGTGTCTAACACCGCCAACTTCCTAACACCGGGCTCGTATTGAGATTTCTTAACAGAAAAACCCAATAACTTTTTGCTGGTCCGACCCGGGATTCGAACCCGAGACCTCATGCACAGCAGTCGCATTCACTACCGCTGCGCCACGGAGGCAGTTAGGCCCCCTATAGTTGTGGGACCTTAAACGTACTTGACGAAATGTTTAACACCCTTCCCTCCTTCCTTTGTCGTGAGGGACTATCCAAACATTTAAATACTGGACACAAGGAACATCCAGATTGGGAACAATTATTTGTGGATCACACATGTTTTGTACCGTTTAGTGATCGAGCCCACAACACTAAGTGCAAAGTAGGTGTCCTGTTGTCTCCAATTTGTTATCGAATATCATTCAAATCCGATGTCTTATAACATCAGTTACTCACAGATTTTTCGGTGAGCTGGTCGTTTTCACCATACAGCAAGGAGACTGGTACCCTAACATTAGTCAGGTTGTACGGCTTCACAGGTCGTGATAATCCACCGCCCCACGTCGTGAATACTCCTGGAAATACCAACAATGTTCAAACGTTTATTAAGTTCATATGGTGAGGAATAGGGTAACCTACGTTAGTACCTGCTAACAGAAACAAACATCTGATCAGAATAGAGCTTCTGGTCGTAATGTCGAAACAAACTTTTTCATCTATAGTTTTAATTGCATGAAAAAGCTTTAAAAAGAGTTCTTGTTAACCATGTTAAGCTAAATGCTTGTGTTACAGGCGGGTTTGCGTCTGTAGAGCAGTGGGTGCAGATCAAACCTAAGGCCACTTGATTAAAAGTCCAATGCCTTATCCATTGTGCTACCGCCACTTTAATACCATATTTATAATATTAGTAGAATTAGTTTCTAGTTACCTGTTAGGGCAATTTTGCCAAAATGTTCCACCTGTCGCCAAGACGCGGGCTGTACTCTGTTCAGGTAAATAGGCAACATATCCTAAAAACAAGATGATTTATATATGAATATGTTTATAGAATAAGTGCAACAAATAGTGAACAGAACTGCGCGGAGAGATTTGTGGTTAAAATTGTTGTTCTTTACCGTCGAGTAAAGAACAACTATGGCGAAGCCGGAATGGTAATGATTTAGGTATGTATGTTCCACCGTAGCGCCTAAACTACTGAACCAATTTTAATGAATGAGGTGTCAATAGATTTGTAATAATGGCCCGGGTGACATAGGCTATATAAATTTTAAATCCGTCCTTTTTAGACCCTTTTGTACGTAGTCGGGTTATAGTTAAACTTTTATTTTATTTCTGTCACGACTTTTATAACTTAGATGATGGAGATTCATTATCTTTATTTTTATAGACTACTCCCGCTCTAGTAACAATTCCTGTGTCGCGGAGGCCTTGTGCAAACATTCAAACAACGGACATACCCAGACTAGGAACAATCATTTGTGTATCACATAAATTATCGTCCCGTGTAGGGATGGAACCCACAACACTCGGGACAGCGGCAGTGGCGAGGTGACCACTAAAACCACAACGCCATGCGTACAGTCTTCCTTTTATTTTTTGAAGTGAAAACTTCTTTAGGCGCGTTGAGCGCTTTTTGTGAACAAAAAGCGTGAAACTCGCGTCATCGTCACCGCACCCTAGTTACTTAGTTTTCACTTCTATCGGCAGTCCCCAAAGTCTGCACGCATGTTTTTTTTTTAATTGTGCCCCTCTTCAAGTAGACCATGTCAGACTACAAAAGTATATAAACATCAATGCTATCTTATGAGATTGTATGATATGATTTAAATGTCTCAGCACAATGCTCAGTATGGTGGTGAATTCGACATGAGACGAAAATTTGTATGACCTACGAATGGTTGTTCCGAAAGTAGATGTTCTTTGTGTCAGTTGTTTGAATGTTCGCGATGTCCGCGGTTCCCTGCGGTACAGGAATTACTCCAAGGGAGTTATATTTTTATAATACTAGCTGACCCTATAGACGTTGTCCTGTCTTAGACGAACTGTCAAATTCGCGAATTTAAAATAATCGTGTAGTTTTCTGAAATTATCCGATTCTCTGCGCAATTTTCTTAACTGTTTTGCCGTTCTTTCCGTAAGAATCTTCTACAAAGTATTTGGAAACTAAAAAAAAGATGAATGAAAACGGTCAAGTCGTTCTCAAGTTATGGCGTGACCAAGGGAAACAGGGAATCATTTTATATATAGATTTATATATCCTGTATATATAAATCTATATATAAAATGATTCCCTGCCCGGTAATTAATGGATAACCTGGAAATGTCTCATAGTGGAACTGATAGCCGTTCAGAAAAAAATATAAAAATAATCTATCCTAACTACTACCTGAGATATGTGTTTTTTTTTAATTACCATATATAACTTTCTTGTGTATACTACGACCATAAATGAAAGAAATCTATCGGATTTTTGTTGTTTTATTATTAAACACTAATTATGCTAATAGATAGACAGTCAAAAGTATGCTCAAGGTTATCCATTAATTACCGGACACCCTGTATAGATATAAAGGTTCGAACAAAGTAGCTGATCGTAGCCAATTAATTTGAGTTATAGTACTTTATGTAGTGTTAGTTTTTCAAAGATCCTAATGAAAGTCGTGTCCTGTGAAAATAGAGAGAACTGAGCGTGAGCTGCTTTTGCTACTGTGCATCAAAACAGACTCGCTTGTTACTTTATTTTACGCTATACCTACAGCATGTTTTTGTTAAATCAAATATTTTTTTATCGCGCCGTATTAGATATCATCACAATTGTTTTAGATCTGCAATGTATAGCACACCTAATCTGGACGAACATCAAGCATATCTCATTATTTACTATGTCTATGACCAATAATTTCTCGTAATTAAAAGATCAACAAAAAGTACGAGTCGTACCTTTTTGTACCACCACTGTGGTAAAGCTTCACCACAGTTTGGGAACAGCTACCCATTGTTAAAGAACCACCAACCCACTGCTTCAGCACTGGTGTAGAATAGGTATATGTCTAAGACACTGGGCAACGGATTAAATCCCTGCATACCTCGTTGGAAGAAGGCATTGCGTCAGTAGTTTAAAAGTATAACACTTAAAAAAAATAGGGACGAATAGATCAAGACGCCTACGGAAAAAAATTTGCAATCACGCAATCGAGTAACACCTCCACTAATATAATAACTGTGAATGTTTGTGAGGATGGATATATGGATGTTTGTTACTCTTTAACGCAAGAACTACTAAACCGATTGCGATGAAACTTAGTATGTTATTTTTTACGTTTTATACCGATATTCACACGGCATCGGCACTTATGCGGGTGCAGCTGCGGGCAAAATCTCGCAAATAACGTCGAGACGAAATTCCTGTTCTTACCAAGTCGTTCTGCTCGTAGTCTTCGCCAACGACAGCGAATATGAAGTTAATGCACATATCCGTCTCTTGCTGTTTGAGATTGCATAGTGTAGATATCAGGTTCTGCAGCAGTCGGGGCTGGAGAAACATCATTCCCCTGGCTCGCATCATACCCTGAAAATAGTCGAATATCATTATTATGATTTGTTTTCTGTCTTATTAGGAAAACAACTACAAATCCATTGTCGAGAAGGACTTTTCTAACATTCAACAACGGATACAAAGAACACAGAATCTGAAGAACATACACAACAAATTTTGGTCGCTTGTAAGGATCAAACCCAACACTGTTCACAGTGGCGATGGCAAGGCGATCACTCAAACCGCTAGCCAACTGTGCAGTCTATATTATAAGTACATAATTCTGTAAGACACGGTTTCTCTAAGAAAGTGTACACAATTGTTATAAGAATTGAAGAGGCTACGGTGCTATCTGTTTAGTGACGGAAACTCTGGATTCTCTGTAGACGACAATAGGCTCGGCCCTAATTCCATGATACCGAAAATCATAGCTAGCAAAATGTGCATGACAGCGAATGGGCTAATATTATAATGAAAGGGTAAGGTTTAACTCAAAATCTATTTAACCGATTTTTGAAACTTTTCACCGTTGGAAAGCTATATTATGCACCGAGTAACACATGCTATATTTTAAAATAGAAAGTACTATTACTAACATTTGTTACGATCCTGACACACTTATCTGGCTTCATTCACTTTCATCTCATTCCTCACACACGCCCGTCGGTTCAAGGTGCTCTTAACTTGGCCTTTGTTCAGAACGCCTCCGCTCTGATCGAGAAACGTTCGCCTAGGTAAAATGGAAATCCGTAGTCTCTGCCTACCCCTCTGGGAAATGGGCGTGAATCAATATGTATGTATTACTAACATAATGTAACCTACTTTTACGCGAGCGAAGTCGCGAGCAAAAGCTAGTTAATATTATAAATATGAATATGACTTTGTTCACGCCATTACTACTCGACTAAACATTATTTAATTTCGAAGACACTTTGACAGGGGTACAGAAAAATACATTTCCATCCAGAGAAAGTACTGTTACTGACCTAATCTACATTAACACGAGCAAAGCCGTGGGTAAAATCTAGTGCTACAATAAAACATAAAAGCTTAATACCTACCGTTACATCCAAAGTATTGAGCAGCAGATTAGCCAGATCCCTAACATTGTCCAAATACACGGCAGGTCCCATCGCGATGAATGCTATCATCTTGTCATTGTAAACCGGCTTCAGCGCCATCATTGCGAAGAAACTACTGGTGCCCATGGAGTAGCCCAAACACATGACTTTGTCCAGCCCCGTGACGTTCACCACTCGATCAAGCATAGCTGGCACGTCATATTTGCCGTGTTCGTGAAAACTGCAGAGAGTTATTTATGTCATCAAAGTGACAAAGCAATGTTTTCAACTATAGCGCGTATATCAAAATCATTTGAATGTCTTCGCTATTTTTAACACATTATTTTGGAAAGCCATATGCAAAAAAAATCGTGTAGCAGCCACACATTGCAGTAACAATAATCCCGGTTTAGAAGCCGCTTTTCCGAAGTCCTAAAACCTAGCGTGCCTAACCAAAATAATTGATTCAATGCAATATACCGAATAGTATGCTTGTTAGCAAAACCGAGGGCAGGCACTGAACCGTAGCTTATGTTCGGCAACACCTAGAATACCACTTACGTGTTACCAACCAGAAGAAACTGAATCAAAGATGAAAGAGATATGGTAGTGTTAGGTGTGTGAGCTTCTAGATCTCTCACTTCCTGGGCGTATCACAAGGGCAGTGTAAATACTTTCACGATTTGCACCCATGCTTTAAGTTAATATAACGGGTCTTAATCGTGCTGGTAATCGACGAATGATGAATCTATGTACCGACTGTGCAAATGTAAATTAAAATTAACTAGTAGGAACTATCGCTCGCACAAGAACATCATGAGCTTACAGCCCGCGACCTCAATCGATATTTGGTAATTTGGAAATTCTTCGAAATGGACTTGGGATTACCTGTACTCCCAGAACTTGGGATCATCTCTTGTGAGGTTCTTGTGCGTGGTGTACACGTTTCCTCTTAGGTTGCCCAACCATACGTCATAGCCAGCATCAGCAAGAAGGTACGCTGGAAGGATAAAAATAAGGAATTGGTTCCTCAATATGAAATGGTCACCTTGGCCAACATTGTTTTAACGGTTCAACAGCTGCTCGAATGAGCAAATTTTTATTGGGTTTTCTGTCTGAAAATTCTTAGTAGCGTTACGGACTCTGATAATAAAGGACTACAGGGTCGCTGTCTATAACACGAGTCGTAAACGTAATTCAAGACTCTAAAAATGTTTCTCTAATATGGCATACTCAGTACATCATCAGTTCCAGGACGCAAGTCGGATTAGGGTACTTTTAACCTAGCTTTTTACATTATGTGATCAATCTTGTTTGAGACTATTATCATTCATTTCATTTCATTTGCCTTAAATACTTTCTTTGTCCATGCTTTGTCATCAACATTTTCTCACATTCACAAACCATTCTTGTACATCTTCGTAATTCTTGTCACTATTCATATCCATACCTCTGCATATTCCTACTCGGAGATAAACAAGCGAGAACTACTACTCCTACTAAGTTTGTATGGAATATTTACCAAGGCTTCTCTCAGGTCCCATGATGACGAAATCGCCGGAACTACCGAGCAAGCCATGCACGATGAGGATGGCCTTCTTCCCCTTAGCATTAGGATCGCCACTTCTTCTAGCAGAGCGTCTACCTGCCGGGATCCTGTGCATCTGCAGCTCATAGCCATCCTCTGTAGCCACGCGGTGCTTCTCCATTGGGTAGCCGGCAGCTTTAATAAGGTTCGGCTGAAAAGAAACAAGAATCAGATAATTTGTTCTTTAAATCTTAATATTTCCTTGATCAGGAAACGGTCTGTTCGGTATACGGTAATAGGACCATGTAGAACCCAAATGTAGCTACCAAAATGTTAGTTATCGACGCCTTTAATACTTTAAGGAGCTGTTTGACTTGGTGACACTATCATAACACTCGACATCGCAGGCAAGTTCACAGGTTTGTGAATTCAGGATTGAACGATAATTTCACCTGACGCAATGTTTCCCTAGTGTTAAGGTTTGCCCTGCTATAAACGAGCATTTGTTAAACAAGAGGCATCAGTTTGACTGTATATAATTATTACTGACATAATCGGCAAAGGCTATTAGCGCCGGTTTTTACATAGAGTCAGGTAGTTGAGAGCTTGCCTTCCTCATTCTCGTTAAAAAATCTGTTTAAAGGTTATTGCTCATCACACTGTTGCCATGAGAAAGCATCTACCTATGGCCCCTAGAATAGATTCTCAGCATTATCTCCACCTATTATGTCATTAGCCGATTATTTTCCTGCCATCCTGAAGCTGACATAGCTCCCTATTAGTGTGAGTGATGAGTGATCGCAATCATTTATTTGTGTCGTCATCGCATAATGAACTTCACGTGATTACTATTATCTATTGCTTATAATTCAGTGAACCTAGAGGTTATACTTTAGGGTTCGGACTTACAACTTCGAGGTAGACGTTTTGGTGAATATAAAGTTGGTGCACTATTATATAATAGACTAGCTTTTAATGTCGACGTTATTACGTCACCCGCGTCGTAATAATAATATAATCATTAAAATGTTACTTTTATGTACTTAAATATTTTAATTTAACGAAATAGTTCTCCTTATTGTGCGCGAATAGTATGGGTATATTACAATAAATCTAACATTATTGCCTTTATTGCATCAAAAACCTTATTGCCTTGAATTATGATACATTTTCGTTTATTTTACCTGTTTAATAAATGAGTGACTATAATTTAATTCGTTTTAATTTTTTTAGGGATAGAAAATTATCTATATTAAAAATTGCTGGAATTGATTCAGTAGCCGATTTTGAACAAACTACTTTCAGGATGTGCTTTTATTATGTTACATGTTGTATACATATGAAATATAGTCTTGGTTAAACTTTCCTCAGTGATAGTTTTTGTTTTGTATTAGTAATTTTTACAATCAGTTCAGTGCTGCCAGCTAGGGTCCTCATTAAATTAGCGCGCTTTTATTAGTCTTAAATTTATTTCGTTCAAATTAACCTTTGCTCAAACGAAAGCACCCAGACGGGATATCCATAATAAAGTAGGAAGCGCTGTGATATCGATGTCTCAGACTTATCCGCTTGCGTTCAGCACAGCGTTTAGTTTTTTATGAGTGTCCCTCGCCTGGTACTTCTAGTATTGCAAACATAAAAGTAAAATCTTTCTAGTAAAGCTGGCCAGCATTACTGGGGAGTATTACGTGCGGCCCAACAAGCGATACTTATGCTTTATACCATGCTTGTGGTATAAAACCCAAAGTCTACTAACAAAATGGCAACTATCAACCTTGCTTTTATTGTTTTGTTAGTTTTCACACGGTGGTACCAGCGCACGTGACGCCAGCATCGCATTGTGATGTAACCGCATATACTCGTATGGCAATACAACTATGTCATCAGTAATCATATTAATTATACGAATTACTTACACGTGGAAATGTACGCGAAAACAGATGCGGGCTTAATATTAGTCATTTCTTTAAACGCTAACAGTATCTTAACATGCAATTGGATTGTGTTCTTACTCAAAGGATACGAGTATGACCAACCAAATATATGTATGTAGCCGAGTGTAAGACCGTTGGACTGCAACGCAGAGATCTCGAATTCGGTCTCAAAACATGCTCCTCTGCCTCTTCGAAGTAATGTGTGTATTAAATAGTTAATTATCGCTCGCATCATCGGTGAAGAAAACATCTTTAAGAAACTTGCATGTCTTAAAGTTCTCCATAATGATCTCGAAGATAAGTGGAGCCTGCCAACCCGCACTGGGCCAGCGTGGTGGACTATAACCTTCAACTTCTCACAATGAGCAAATGCTCGTGTCCAGTAGTGAGCAGTATACAGGGTTGATATTATATTATATAGTAATTGCAGTGAGGCTCACATTAGAGCATCTCCAGAAGCGAGCACAGGATACCTTTCCATTGCAGAAATACAATTGTTAATTTAGCTACAATAGTTCTGTTTTAGAGAGCCTTTACGGTTGAATCGGGTGATACTCTGCTATACCTTATCGTTTCAAGACTTAATCAATTGAACCAAAGTTACAATGTAATGAAATTATTATTCTAAGTTGACATATATACAATATAGCCGGCAAATTTATTATGTATAGAAATATATAATAAATTTGCCGGCTGTATTAACTCGTAAAATGCACGTCTTCTAAATGTGTTTACGTGGTTTTAATGACTATTTAAACTACGTAAATATTTTAGTGTTTGTTTGTCTTAGTATTACTGTAGAAAATATTTAAGGATATGATCACATTTCAAGACTTGTAGGATGGTAGGGTGTAGCGGTGTTAATTCCTAAATCTTTACGAGGAAAAGCTTGTGGAACTTTTTGTTGCCAAAAATATGGTGGCGGTACGAATGTAAGCTTGCCTGTAAAAGTACCAATCACACACATGATACCGGTGAAATTGTAGTGACCTTTACAGTGGTTAGTCCAACTCAAAAATTGTTAAGCAACAGCAAAACGCATGTCAACTGCTACGATTGGTGCATTGAATTAGCAACAGTCAATAAAATCACTTGATGTCTGATGTAATTTAGGCTCGTCATCGATTCATAGAGCCATAGATATACTTTATGATGCTGTCCGAGTTAACAATGTATGTTAAATAATTTAGTCGCGTCTGGTACTCACAGGACAGGCTTGCCTAGTGTGGGGCCACAGGATATTGTATTTGACATTGTTAATATTTTTTGGCAATAAACAAATTTTTATTTTATTATTATTTTATTAGGCTTTCATAAACCGGTTATACGAGTTTATAGAGCTTGTATATTAAGTCTCATGTTTCTGTCCTTGTATTCTATTACTTATCTTTTCCTATTCTCTAGGATCGACGATACACGTACTTTACCATAGGGGTAAAGTACGTGTAAACAGGCGCAAGCGAGCAACAAGGAAGCGATTACAGGCTTCGGTAACCACTTACCATCAGCCGAGCCGTATGTTTATTTGTCACCTCGATAATAAATCTAGGACAACCGGTACACAACGGTTGACAATCTTTATATTATTATGACAGCATTATTAAAGTTTTGAAATAAGCTTGAAAAAGGATGGAAAGAGGAAGGAAGATTTCACTCCACACAACGTTGAATGATAGTTAATCATTGATCCATGATTAACCTTTCAGCCCATATATATATATATATATACGCAGTATAGGTCCTCACTTAAGAGCTTTTGAGGGAAGCTAAAAATAACTTAGATAAATTTTATAAATAAAGCTGCCCTAGTCTACTGCTTGCAAAAAGTAAAACAAGATCTCAATAAATCTAGCTTATTGAATCTTAATAATAGGTATTTACCAGTCAGTAAACTATGACTTGGTACCTGGCCTGTTATTTACTTAGACATGACATTTACCTTTGCAAATGGTTTCGTAATGTATGTCCCGTGTTATAATAGTACCTATTTGTTTCTACGTAAGCAAATAAATAAACTGTATGTATAAACATAGCATCGATGCTCTTTTAAATATTACTGTAGAATAACCATGGGTAAGCTCACTCACATTTTAGTAATTTTAGCTAACAACTTACTTAAAAAGCAGTGTTGCTAACACTTATTTCAATTTGAGGAAATTTTGAACTCTGGTTTGCCAATTGCTGACAACTTAAGAACAAGTGTTGCCATATTTCATCAATACTGATGTTTTTAAGGAAACTTGCTATCCTGCATTTCCTATTGCTCAAAACATCAAAGCTAAATTCAGCTGTTTGAGAAGCTCACGGGGGAACATCATGTATCCGCAAAATCACATAGACATTGGTGCCAATTCTGTTGTCACAAAATTCTCTTATCTTACCTAAAAATCTCTAAAATTTAGATCAGTCCTGTCAAACGAAACGACATTTTGTATTCTGAAATCGCTAAAAGTGACAGGACTAAACTAAATTTTAGAGATTTTAGCTAAGATAAGAGAATTTTGTGACGACAGAATTGGCACCAATATGTCAACATTGTCATTTTTGTGGTTAGACGAAACTTATCTATGTATATTTTGAAGGATTCTGCCCACTACCCCGTCTCATACCATGACCGTGCTAGGAACGTGTTTGGCAAAAAAATATTCTTTGTAAGGAAATGTATAAGACTATGCCCACTACACCGTTCCGTCACCGGCCAGCAGTTCCTATAGCAGGGCATATCGTGTTGCTTTTCGTGTCTGATACGTTCATAGCACGGTCAAGGTATAAGACGGTGTAGTGGGCAGACTCCTTTATACGTGCGGAAATTTGTACGAAGAAGACTAGACAAACTCAAAAGAAAATTTAAGTAATAAATTACAGTCGAAATTCGACCACTGAGTCAGTATAATATCTCTTGGTAGTGAAGTATACCTACTATTTTGCTTAAAACACTAAGAGCCTACCTGTTCACAGTAATCAATTATTATATATATATTCTACTACATACACACAACACCATCTAGCCCAAACTAAGCAGAGCTTGTACTATGGGTACTAGACAATGTATAAACATATATATATATATCTTTTTTTTTTAAATACGTACATATTATACATAGATACACCCAGACCAAGACAAACAACCATGTTCATGCACACAAATGTTTGACTTGTGCGGGAATCGAACCCGCGACCTCAGGCGTGGCAGTCGGTTACACTAACCACTACGCCATCGAGGCCGACTATTATTAGTTAACAAAACCATTTTTATAAATAAAATGCCGAAAAGTAATCGATAGATTGAATTGAATTTTTAGAAAACGTTGCATTCCATACAATATCGAATTTCGAATACTTTTATTTACTTCCCTGACCCTAACTAATATTATCAATGCGAAAGTGAGTTTGTTTGTTTCTTTGTTTCACTTTCACGCTGCTACTTCTACTCAACCGAATTTCGCATACATGTTGTCAGGGGTACAGAAAAGGACATAGGGTATCTTTCATCCAAAGAGCAGCGATAGCTCAGTGGGGAGACCAACAGACTGAAGGCAGAGGGTCTCAAGTTCGAACCCACGTCGCGCACCTCTGACTTTCGAAAGTTATATAACTTTTCGAAATTATGTGCGTATTGATTGACAGTTATCGCCTGCTCCGTGCCTCGGAGAGCACGTTAGGCCGTCGGTCCTGGCTGCCATGAACATTTATGGCAGTCGTTATTGGGGAAGTCGACACAAAAGATCCCACTGTGTCGAAGAGTCACCCGTCCGTACTGACTGGCCTCCACACAAGGTAAGATAAGATCTTTCATCCAGAAAAAGTGTTGTTACTAACCTAACCTACATTTAAGCGAGTGAAGCTGCAGGCAAAATCTGGTTATTAATATCAGACTGAACGACAGTTAAATGTTGGGTCTAGCTAGTTTACCTATAATAATTATTTCAGTGGCGTTTCGTTAAATATACTAGGAACTAAACATAGGCATTACTATTCTGAACTCATACGTAGCGTTAAGTGTTATCGTATACGGATAGAATTTTTATTGTCCATAATATAGCATCGTATTATTTTTTAAATAGAATTATATTAATTGCCAAGGCCTTAATACAATAAAAACAGTCTACCGCCCACAGATTGCTTACGTATTAATAATCCTTACTTATTTAATATTATAAATGTGTGAGTAATTCTGTCTGTCTGTTAAGTTTTCACGCCTAAACTAAGGAACCGATTTTGATGAAATTTGATTCAGGGATAGACTTCGGGCAAAGACATAAGTTACCTTTTGTGTTAAAAAAGGCATAAAAGAGTTCAAATAAAGGAAAAAGTTTGTAAAATACATACATACATAGAAGATTCACGTCTGTTTCCCAGAGGGGTAGGCAGAGACTACTGATTTTAATTTGCTACGATCCTGACACACTTCTCCGGCTTGATTCGCTTTCTTTCCTTTTGAAAGTTTGTATCCGATTTATATTCGATAAATCTGTCAAATCTGTCTATGTTTACTATATGTATATTTATCGGAAACGTGTATGATTAGTAAAAATGGCGTCAGCAGTATGTTTGTATGTCTATTATTTGCAAAATAACTATCCTAAAAAAATTTAAATGTTATCCAAAGTAACTATTCATCGCGGAAGAAACCGCATGTAAACGTTCAATTTCAATTTCAAAAAGCCTTTATCCTCTGACCAAATCATAAATTTTTTATAGATTTAGTTTCAGAAATTTAAATATGCAAAGTAAGCTTAAAAATGTAAAATAAAAATAAAAGTTATTATATATTAATATGCTAAGTACATTTCAAGCAATTTATTTTTTAGCATCAAGTTGGTCAGGTTGTCATTCGACATAGGCGGGCAAAAGTTAGTATATTATAAATAAACCTATATGCTGCTTCGCAAACGTGACGCCTAGGGGACGGTATAACTGGTGAAAGGTATCCTATGTTAACATATCCAGGTATTGCTTCATCTGTGCACCAAATTTTATTAACCTCTGCGTCTTCTTCAAAGAGGTTAATGAAAACACTATGTGGGTCTGTGTGTCTGTCAGTCAGTGATAGGCATAGCTCCGGAACTACTGGACCGATTGACTTGTAATTTGGTGTGCAGATACCTTGGAGTCATCCCTCGGTTGAATTTGAATATGGGTGACTTAAGCATTTAACTCCTGTGAACACGCACCAACTATGTAGTGGCGCGCTGTCAAAATTATGCCCTAGTCTGTGAAGAATTACATCAAAATCACTGTGCTCAGCATAGCTTTCATACCTTTTATTAACCTCTGAGTCTTCTTCGAAGAGGTTAATGAAAACACTATGTGGGTCTGTGTGTCTGTCTGTTAGTGACAGGCATAACTCCGGAACCACTGGACTGATTGACTTGTACCTTGGTGTGCAGACACATTGGAGTCATACCTCTGTCGAGTTTGAATATGGGCCCTGTGGGTCAAAAGACCTCCGAGATATAGGGGTTATAAGGTCATAAGGTCAGGGATATCCACCAACAGAGTGATTTGGAAGTCCAAGGGAGAGGCTTTTGCCCAGCAGTGGGACATTACAAACGCTAAAGAAAATAAAATAAAAGACAATAAAAAGGTCACATGAAGTCAAAAAGGTTGAACCCTAGGTTTTTAAACCCATCTCGTTCAAATCGGTTTTAAGGTTTACGAGCGATTGAGTAGCAAACATCCAAATACCCAAAAACTGGCTTTAATTTTAAATATTAGTACTAATATTATAAATTTAATGTCAGTGTTTGGGTATTATAAACGTAAAAAAATATTTTACTTTTATATATTTAAAATATCAGCCAACAACATCGAGCCGTATGGTATCAATATTAAAAGCGAGTAAATTTTAAGCGCTATGTGTACCAAACGCACCTCTTTGTCCTATTCGACATAGAGACCAATAATATTAATAATATTCTATCACAACACCATCTATCCCAAACTAATTAAAGCTTGTACTATGGGTACTAGACAATGGATAAACATACATGTATACTTTTTTTTATAAATACTTATATATTAGATATAGAAGAAATTATAATTCTATAGAAACACCCTGACCAAGACAAACATCAATGTTCATGCACACAAATGTTTGACTTGTGCGGGAATCGAACCCGCGACCTCAGGCTTGGCAGTCGGTTCCACCAATCATTACGCCATCGAGGACCGTTTAATTTATGTCCGGTTCAATGGTGTTTTTAAATCAGTGCCCCGTATTTCTTAAGCAATCTGTATATCTCATGTCTGCCATAATTTTATAAGCGCGGAGGTATATCTTATAAAGAAAGGAAGACGTGGTAATTTATTACGAGTACCTATAGCAAAAGCAAGTTTAACTGCAAAACTTCAACAAACTTCATGTCGAATCGCAAATGTTGCCTGTCTGTCGCCTTCGCTGTTATTTTGCCGACAATTTATAGAATTCACAAATAATTGTTCCGAGTTCAGATAGACTTCGTGTTCGCTTAGGACACAGGGCTTGATCCCTAGTGCGAGAGCTATCTCCTGAATGAAGAGAGCCTCGAGAGCTATGCTAAATTGTGATAAATGTCGTTTTGTTTTGCCATACATTTTGACTAGTCCAGGAACGTTTTTGATAGACGTGTTTATAGAAAACATATAGCATGACCTGCCGATGCCCACTGCTGGGCGAAAGCCTCTCCCTTGGACTTCCAAATCACTCTGTTGGTAGATATCACTAACCTTATGACTTTGTAACCACTATATCTCGGGGGTCTTTTGACCCACAGGGCCCATATTCAAACTCGACAGAGGTATGACTCCAATGTGTCTGCACACCAAGGTACAAGTCAATCAGTCCAGTGGTTCCGGAGTTATGCCTGTCACTAACAGACAGACACACAGACCCACATAGTGTTTTCATTAACCTCTTCGAAGAAGACTCAGAGGTTAATAAAAGGTATGAAAGCTATGCTGAGCACAGTGATTTTGATGTAATTCTTCACAGACTAGGGCATAATTTTGACAGCGCGCCACTACATAGTTGGTGCGTGTTCACAGGAGTTAAATGCTTAAGTCACTTGCCTCACCCTTCGCTTTAAAGGAAATAATTAGTATTGGTAGCACGTATGATCGTGTCTACCGATTAGATAAACTTCTGATTCTTCTGGAATGCATGTTAATTAGATTTATTGCGTAATATCGTGGAATATCTATTTGATTTTGCATTGATTCACACAAAAACGAAGTAAATCGGTATCTGCGCATAAGCATACACCGTATCTACTCGACTTGCATGACTTATTTTGCACGACATCCTCATTATTTAAAGCTCAAAAGTTTAAGACTGCCCTAAGCGAAATGTGCCAAAACAGGTGGTCACAGTTAAGTTGATAAAATCAACACTTTTTGTTTAGTACAAATATAAAATATACATTTACCATAACAATGAATGTGTTTACAATTACTCCGTGTAAGAAACTTAAAATAATTAATATTTTCGTCTACAAAATTACGTAAATTTACACGAAATATGCAAAAACGTAAGCTCGTGTTACGTGATTTTTAGATTATAACAGTAGAAATCTATACTATTTTACAACTTAAACGAAACATAAATAGTTATATTACAATTTGTCCGTCTGAAATATTTAAATTATAGGTTGACAATAAAGATACATATGTATTTATCAAAAAAACACTTCAAATCCTCCATACAATTTTACTATGGCGGCCGCGCGCCGATTTGAATACCGAGCTCTGTCATTCAGTCCAACCGCGTCTTACGCTAGGCGCAGTCTTAAGTTTGACAATCTATATAAAGCTGAAGAGTTCGTTTGTTTGTTTGGTTGAACGCGCTAATCTCAGGAACTACTGGTTCGAATTGAAAAATTATTTTAGTATTGGATAGCCCATTTATCGAGGAAGGCTATAGGCTATATAACATCACGCTACGTCTAATAGGAGCGGAGCATCAATGAAAAATGTTGCAACAACGGAGTATATTATCTTATGTGAAGCAGACGAAGTTGCGCTGGTCAGCTTATAGCTGATACTTAGAAAACAACGTTTAATAATTAATAGCAAGCTTATAAAACTGCTAATAAAATGAAAAAGCAATAAAATACAAAATAATCCAGTCTACTATATAATTTGGATGCCTAAGTATCGGACCAATTATTCTTGCTGTTTGTGTAATGAAAAACATTAAGTAGGTAACGTTTTCATCCTTCTTAACTCTACCATGAATAGGTCCGAACAACGGAATAATGTGACTTTGAAAGAAAGAAGCTCTGGTAAAACTTAATGATGCTAGATACGATAGGGCAATGTTCGGCAACCTTATCGTCCAAAAGAGCCAAATATAGACAAGCCACAAGTGAAATCTATTCAAAGAGCCATTTTTTAAGTTAGTTAGTTGCTTTAGCAGGGATCATTATCATTATTACGGAAACAATTAGGATTTAAAGTACTCTTTTGAGCATGGATTTGTCAAATAAGTCTTAGTTTAACAAACAGTAAATTAATTTAAATTTGGTATCATTCTTATAAGGCACGATAATAACTGATTTTCCGTGCCTGCACTAAACATATTGTGGAAGACCCGCAGCCGAGGCAGCAAAGAGCCGCATGCGGCTCGCGAGCTGCGAGTTACCGACCACTGCTATAGGACATATACACCTAATACTTTGTTAAATTTTCGTGGCAGAAGTACTGGTCAATACCTAACTAGATAGCTTTCTCTTTAAAATTAACCTAATTTAAACGACATCTTCCGTGTTTTATTTTGAAAGTGCTATCTCCATTTTGAAACTATTTGTATTGACACTTTTTCGGAGGCATAGGTTACTTTTAAGCACCCTTCACTAAGAAGTTACTAAGATGGTGGACGTATGTTTATTTTGAAGTGTATTAATGCCAAAATACCCGAATTTATCAATGTCATTCGCGAAAAGCTAAGGCAGCTTTCATCCTGTTTCGGCAGCTTCGGCTCTGTCTATAAACTATATAACTTCAGGACACTGGGCTTATTTTGATATTTTTATGTTCCGCCCACATAATAATTCGTTTACAAACATTGAAATATTAGACACAAAGAGCCCCCAGACTCGGCAATACTTTTTGTGAATCACACACATTCTGTCACATGTTGGGATCGAACCAACAATACTTAGTGCAGTGGCAGTTGCCTGTAACCACTTGAAGCAATACACCATCCGTGCTATAAGATGTATCCTCTAAGCGAACAATGTTCCTTTTTTGGTAAGTATAAAATAGGAACATTGTTCGCTTCTGATATTAACTACAACAATTTTACCTCATCCCATTATTGTAATGGCATTTATAATAAATAATATATACCGGCTTAATAAATAACTATAATTTCCCAAACGGTAATGCGAATTTAATATAGTTTTTGGAGTAATTTAATCAAATAATACCGGATTGATACGCCGATTAGATATGTACCATTATAATCGTCATTACACACTGTTGAACATTACATACATACATAAATTTATGACTATCATCGTAAGGGAAGGCAGAGGTATTTACTTAACTCATATTTCGCCTGCTAAGTTCCTTTGACCTCTGACCTCAAGGTCACGTGATACCATTTTTTCGAACTCTAAGATTTAAGGCAATTAATTGCCGTTTCTCACTTGTTAATAGATATTCATTTCAATAAATCCCACGTTTTCAGAAGCAGTGCTGCTAAGAATATCCTAGTAGAGAATTCAATAACATTTTCTCTGGCTGAACCCAGGTCCTCACGATCGCACGTAACCATATACAAACTTATGCCACGTGAACAACGAGTTTTTGTGATCCAGATATTATTTTCTTACAAGTTTACTAACTCTGTTGACTAGACATGAAAACTCGACGTAGGCTGGGGACGTGTATTTAGTGGTAATGCATGTAGCGCCGAGAGTTGTGGATTCGACCTCCGGCACGGGACAAAAATTTGTGTGATCTACGAGCAGTTGTCCCGAGTTTGGGTGTTCTTTGTGTCCGTTGTTTGAATGTTTGTAAAGTCTTGCGACACAGGGTTCATTCCTAATGCGAGAATAGTCCAATTAACAGGAAAAAGTTACTGTAGTAACATATACATATATATGCATATCAGTGTTTGTACACGCGGCTACACATCAAGTTAGACACCCTATATACGCATAACTACGCTACGTACAAAGTAGAGAATTATCGGAAAGGGACAGTGCATAGTGGTGTCGATGTAATAGTAAGGATAGAGAGTAACAAAAATATAACGCACTCTCTCGCACGATTCGCAGCGTTCAACTTCTAATAGTTCAAAGTCCAAACAGTCCAGGTTGATATGTCGTTGTGTGTACAATCATAAGTATCTGATATATTTCTTGTAAATAATTTGTGTATATATTATGATAATTATTTGTTTATTTGATGTGCAATAAATAAACTATCTGATATGTTACAAATATGTGAAAGTATTTTATAAATAAAATATAGTTATTATTATTCTGTTATTTTGAACTACGTTACTATTACTGTTATAAAAACTAACATTAGTTTTAATTTTGAAAAATAGAGGCAATCGGAATCTTGCATGTTGCAACAACAACAGCAACATTGTGTTAACTATTTCTTCAATATAATATGGTATAATTTTACGTGCTCACGAAAAACACATAGGAAAAATATGGCAATGATGTATAATCTGTATACGTTCGATAGCGCGCTGTACCCCTGGCTTTTGATACACTGCCGCGACGCACATAACTTCGAAAAGTCAGAGGTGACTTGGGATCGAACTCGCGATCTCTGCGCGGCAGTCTAACGGTTTCCCACTAGACTACCGCTGCCTTAGAGATTTTTTTTTTTTATCCCATTTGTCTCGGTATATGGGCTCTTTATTTTCTTGAATTATACTAAGATTTGATCTTTGATTATGTCCCATTACTCAAGCAACCACGATAAAGTAATTGAGCATCCTTAAAGTCACCCATTATGCGTCTCAACAAATATCTACTGTAAATCTTATCTGTACATGTTCAAGGAAATAAAAACACACACAAAACAGACGCGCGACACATATTTAAATATGGAATCGAATGGGACTGCGCACGCGCACATTTATGACATAATATTGACGTGAGGCGAATCTTGCGCATCCATTGTGTTGCTTTTTGTAACGGCTTTGTATTGTTTGCGTGTAAATATTGATAGTGTGTATAAATAAATGCTTTAGTTTAGTGGTATTTCCGTGGTGACCTTGCGAATACGAGGAATGTCATATCATAAGGTAGTCGTCAAAGTGAGGTCAGATGGGTCAGACCTGTCATAGATTAATAATGGATTTTAAAATTCTGTCTATATTTTCAATAGGTTTTACTTGATAAGTGGTTAGCGAAATGTGGCTGTAATACACCTCTGCTTACCCTTTCATGGATATAAACGTACAATTATTAAAAATAAAGGCCAGTATCGATGATCTTTTTGAACATTAGTAGGTATAGTATAGATCATTGATTGCACTGGTCGCCTAGCCATTGCCACTGCGCCTAGTGTTTTGGGTTCGATCCATATACGAGAAAAAAATTGTATGATCCACAAATAGTTATTTGGAGCCCCCATGGCGCAGCGGTAGTGAATGCGACTGCTGTGCATGAGGTCTCAGGTTCGAATCCCGTGTCGAGCCAACAAAAAGTTCTTGGGTTTTTCTGTTAAGAAATCTCAATAGCAGCTCGGAGTTAGGCAGTTGGTGATGTGACACCCCCGTGCCTCGGAAAGCGAGTAAAGCCGTTGGTCCTGCGCCTGATCTCTCTCAGGTCGTGTCGGATTACCGTCCCATCGGATCATGAGAGTTAGGGAAAAGAGAGTGTACTTGTGTTTGCGCACACACTTAGGTATGCACTGTAGTTTCTCCTGCGCAGATGGCCAGTCTCCGTTAAAACTGGCCGCCATGGCCGAAATTCGGTCTGGAGGACATGATTCATTATTTGAAGCCTAGATAGAGTGACCTTTGTGTTCGCTGTTTGAATGTTTGTAAAGTCCTAATGTTAATTTATTAGTGCGTTAGATGTATGACTGTACTTTTCCTAACTTCACTACATAAAATACAATTCGTGCGAGTCGTCTGCACAAAAATAATATTTCTTTGAAGTATAGATTCGCCTGATACGGTCGAATCGTCCACTAAGCCCAATTCCTGGGTCGGTAATTGTTCTCTATACGTTCTTTCTATTAGAGAACTTACAGTAGCAGCACAAAGTGTTTTAAGCTGGCTTGCCATGACACTTCAAACATGGCTAGCGAGATCTGTGAGTGATACATCTTTGCTTACGCATTAGGGATCCCCCTTCCCTCTCTCCCATTCTTTCCCCCTACAGGTGTCAGTCCATGTATGTATTTTATCATTGTTATATAATCCCAAGTGATTATAATTGAGACAATTACTATCAAGAGAATTGAAGTACGATAACGGATACTTTGTGTTTGTAATTAATCTGCACTTGACGCATCAATAGCTTATAAATTATACAATATTAATTGGTGTTGCAACACCATTTTCACAGCATTATTATAGGGACGAAACTGCACGGATGTTTTATTTTTTGTATATTTTTTATAATTATTAGGGATTAACAAGCAGTTACACACTAAGGATAATTACAACGAATGGCTATATTAACTATGACTAAATGTGCACTCACGTAATCCACAAAATATATATTAGTATGATGACAATTTTTGCAGTTAAGTTGTAGTAAACATTAAGGAGAAAACGAATTGCCGATTCTTTTTCTAGAAAAATAGTCACTATATAAAGCAAATACTGCTGTTATTTATATATTGATTTAATATACATCTATTTGCATTAGCACGAATGGCAAATAATATATCTAAGTCTGTGAAATGATCATTAAAATCTTGACGCAAGTCGCAAAGGTGCGCGAACGCCGGCGTTTGCTCTACAAGATGTTGATGCTACTGCGCCGATTGTGTTCCACAAATGGTTGTTCCGGGTCTGGATGTTCTTTGTGTCCGTTGTTTGAATGTTTGTAACATCCCCGTGACACAGGAATTATTCATAGCGAGAGAGTCGATATCAATAAAAAATCTCTTTATGTGCTGCCGCCAAACGCACACTTTTCTTATCAACTAGTTTTCCCCGCGGTTTCAACCGCATAAGTCCCGTTCCCGTAGGAATGTCGGGATAAAAAGTAAGTAGTAGTAGCCTATGTGTGAATCCAGGTCTCCAGCTATCTACATACCAAGTTACATTGCAATCGGTCCAGTAGTTTTTGCGTGAAAGAGTAACAAACATCCATACAAACTTTCGCGTTTATAATATTAATAAGGATGTATCTTTTTGGTTTTAATTTAAATTTACTTGTGAATTTTACTTAAAAGACAGTTAATTATTTGTATTTATCAGCCTTCACCCAATGGTCCAATTCAAACGTTATTCGCATTTTTTGTATTGTGTTTCCTTCTGCACATATTATTTAACTATGGCTAATCTCACATTCCGACGCGCAAGCTATATGTTTAAAAGGGTTGGCATCTTTTTTCTTGACTTAAAAGAGATAAAGATTTATTTTTGTGTTCAGTTTTTTTTTCGCGCGGGTAGACAATAGATTCCACTCAAGGGCTTATGGAGGAGGAATCAGGGGAATACGAGATTCTAATTTTAGAGATATAATCATTCCGAGCTGTAGTGTTTGCACGTTGATATTTCATTCGGACACACCGGTTATTGTAAATGTTTTGATGATTTTCTCTTAACTAATTTAACACTAGCTCTTGTCCGCAGTTTCGCTCACTTAAAAGTAGGCTAAGTTAGGTTATGTTAGTAAGAATACTTTATAAATAAAATATGCCAATATGCATATATGGCCTATGTTACTCGTTAATAATATATAGTTAAGATGAGAGAATTTTTAAAATCGGTGGTGTAGTTTTTGAGTTAAATCGTTATAAACAAACAAAAAATTCTAATGTGTCCTTTTTATAATATTAGTATAGATACTAGTCTAAACAATGTCCGCATTCTTATATTAACTGGCTAGACAACAAAATACTAATGTCTGTTTAATAATTCATTATTACTTTAAACGGCTTATCTACAAAAAATGTAATTCGCAACGTGAGACTACAAATCATAAAAAAGGTAACCCATTCCTTTTATTAATACGTTAATAGTTTTTGTAACGCGTGTTGCTTTATGGCTATAAAAAACCTAGTTAGATCATAGAGTAGACTTCAATATAACAAATTTAATATTAAACTAGCGGTCGCCAAGTGGTCAAAATTCGACCAAAATTCCTAAGCTTGCTAGTTTTTTTTTTATTACATCTGAATAAGTTATAGGTAACTATAGTTATAAAGAATTGTACGACCTCAGACGAACAATGTCGAAATACTACGAACGCGATTGAACTGCGTGTGTCAAATGCATGGTTGTGTGCGTGTAGTGTTTTTTCATTAATTTAATATATTTCTAATGCATATTTTATAAAAATAATAAGATTCGCCACTCCTTCTCCATATACACTAACTGTGCCAAATTCCTTACTCCTCCGTCCGCGCATTTTTCGTAAAAGGGGTTCAAAGTTTTTGCATTTAATGGTCGGGTTCATAATATACAGTGTGTCCGGTAATTAATGGATAACCTGGAAATGTCTTATAGTGGAACTGATGGCCGTTCAGAAAGAAATTTGAAAAAAAATCTTTCCTAACTACTACCTGAGATATGTGTTTTTTTTAATTACCATGTATAACTTTCTTGTAAACTACGATCATAAATGAATGAAATCTATCGGTTTTTTGTTGTTTTATTATTAAACACTAATTATGCTAATAGATAGACAGTCAAAAGTACGCTATGCTAATATAGCTTGCACTTTTTAATATATATATATTTTTTAATTTTTTTATTATTACTTTTTTCATTTTTCTGAACAGCCTTCAGTTCTACCATAAGACATTTCAAGGTTATCCATTAATTACCGGACACCCTATATATCGTGTGAAGGTCTGCATGCAAAACGCGTATTTAGTAGCGCTAGTATCTCAATAGAGGTGTTGGACTTCCGATCGAAACGTTATGGGTTTGATAGCCACGCATTCTACTACTGATGTGAAATCACTACAAGCACAAAGCTTAGCTGGGACAGGATTAACATAAATTAACTAGTATTTTGTAACCCATATTGCTAGCATTGATTTTACATAATTAAACATGTATATTTTTTTTATTTGTAAGGTCTCTTTCCCTCTGGGTTTAATTCCTGTGTTACGTGAGAATTTATAAACATTCAATGTTTATAAAGTCATGTCAGTAACAGCTGTTCTCAGACTGGCTGGGAGCAGCTTTTTATTGATAACACTAATTTTTGTCCCGTGAACGTGGAACCCCATAATTTTAAGAAGTTATACTGGCTAGGCGATCACTAAAATGTCAATGGTAATTTTTTTAAACACATGAGTTTAGTTCAAATTTCGATGACCGAGCCACTAATTACTTTTAAATAGAACCAAAGCTTTCTAAAATATATTTACTTCCAAGAAAGTAGAGATGCACTTAATTAGTAGAAATTGATTTAAGTTGATGCTAGCAGTATAAGTGGCAGTAAGTCAAGTAGAAGCTTACATCAATAGCGTAATAAAAAGGTTCCTTCTGTTAACTTTGATCACCATGTTGACATGGTGCTATACACGAGTGTGAATCATAGCTTAACTAATAAATAAAGCAGCAACGATAGCTCAGTGGGGAGACCAACTGACTGCAATGTAGAGGGTCTCGAGTTCGAACCCACGTCGCGCACCTCTGACTTTTGGGAGTTATATGACTTATGACTTTCGAAATTATGTGCGTATTGATTGACAATTATCGCCTGCTCCGTGTCTCGGAGAGCACGTTAAGCCGTCGGTCCCGGCTGCGATTAACATCTATGGCAGTCGTTATTGGGGAAGTCGACACAAAAGATCCCACTGGGTCGAAGTGTTGCTGGTCTGTACTGACTGGCCCCCACACAAGGTAAGATAAGATAAAACTAATAAATTATAATAATCCGATACATACACTTGTTTTTCCTCCGTATATAAAGTAAATAACTAATAATTCAAGTTTTATTTGGTGTAAATCATAAATCAATGTTGTATATTATAAATTTGTTATTTAATATTTTGTATGGTATTTAATAATTTTCTGACCAGATAAGCAACGCTCTTGTGCGTATCGTAAACCGATGAGCATAAAATATATTATAAGGATAAATATCACGAGCAGTATAGCGAGAGAAATACTGGCTGCACGGATGATATAGTGCTTTATGCGACCGCCTCGCCACTGCTAATATGCTCTGAGTATTGTAGTTTTAATCACATACGGGACAAACAATGTTGTAACCCACAAATGATTATTTCGTGTCTGGGTGCTCTTTTTGTTCGTCGTTTGAATGTTCGTAAAGTGTGCGACTTCATACACAAACGTTGCGACACAAGATTTTTTTCAAGTAGACATTTGTAAAAGAAAAGTCCTGCCTTTATCTGTCAGTGCCTAATTTTGTAAAGCTAACGAGACTCTGACTGAATGACGTCTGATTGTTGATCTTTGGAAGTATCAGTAACCAGGCAGATTTAAAAATACTGTTTATTGGGGGGAGTTTCAGGCCACCTAACAATACGCTACGATCCTTAAAAGCGGCTCGTGTGAAACTGCACTGATAGTTACGAGAATTTGAAAAATATGAAGATGTAAACTGTCAAACCGATTGGTGTGGAATTTGGCACATAGATAGCTAGTCCAGGATTGATTCATAAGATAGGTTTCATTGCCGTAATGCGATCACACGGCAGGCAGACTAGTTTTGAATAATTTCTAGTATTGTATGAATTATATAACATCTATCTAAGTAAACAATCGCGATGCAGTATCGTGCATGTTTGTCGTTGTTATTGTTATAAATATAAAACCACGTGACGTGCAGGTCATGTTTTATGTATATAGGTAACTAATAAATCATTCCCGCTCAAATACTACATAGTACATAATTATGTAAACTTTGACTTGTGCATCCATTAAGTGGTAGGAAGGTGTATATCCTAATCCTGACTGAGCGTAAGGGAGTTTGTTTGTTTTGTTACGCTTTCACGCCTTAACTTCTCAACCGATCATCATGAAATGTATACACGTTGTAAGGGGTACGGAATAGGACATAGTGTACCTTTCACACAGAAAAAGGGACTGTTACTAACCTAACCTAACCGAGCAAAATCTAGTTACCAATATCGTCCACGTTGTCTCGTGCTGCCCTGTTTGGGGATGAGTCCATCTATTGGGCGTAATTCTTACTAATATTATAAACGTGAAAGTTAGTGTGGATGTTTGTTACTCTTTCACGCAAAAACTACTGGACCGATTGCGATGAAACTTGGTATGTGTGTGGTCACACATAGGCTCCTTTTTATCCCGATATTCCCACGGGAACAGGACTTACGCGGGGGGAAAAACTAGTAATAATAATAAATAATCAGTATATTGTATATATACAGTGTGAGTTTTCATAAAGTGCACATATGAAAATGAGTGAAACTAGACATAATTTTATCGCTAGGAAAAATAATAAAAAAATAAAGAATAATATTTTCGATTTATACCTATTTATATTTTTCTTTAGTATAGAATACCTTGTAACTTTCGAACCAGGTGGTTAATCGTGTTGAAACAAAAACAGTAATAATACGCAATGTGTAAAAAATACCGGTGGCATAAAAATAAGGAACATTTTAGACCAAAACTGAGTTTCGTACAATGTTTTTTTAAACATTGTTAGAAATCTCTAGAATACGTCCACATTGCCCCTAGTTTTTATTAATTGACGTTAATCTGTATCTAATAAGCTTTAAAACAACATAAAAACCACACCTGTATCCCAAACAATACAGTTTTTATGAAGGGCTAAACAAAGACATTGCCGCCACCACGTGCATCTTTTTTCGAAAATTGCATTATCTATCTCATGTAGTTTGGGGTGGGATTGAGGTGCAGGGCAAGGGATAATTTTTTTATTTTTTAGCCTGCGGAAGTTTTTAATCATCCTAATCATAATAAAATTTATTAGCTGATTGCATGTAAGTGTTATTAAAATGGTTAATACAAATGTTTAATACGTACATTTCAGTAGTTTAGTAATATTATGCCTTGTATAAAAAAAATGCCAAGCTTCTTGTCAGGACTGAAAGTATCCACTGATAATTTTCTATCAGTATGAAATTAAATTAAAACTGTTTCTCGCGACATTGCGACGATGTTAAAGATGAAAATGAAAATGAAAATAAATTTATTTTTGGCTTCATTTTGGTACAAAATTGTTACACTGTTTCCCACATTAGGTTTCCCTGTGTCGTGGAAAACAGGCTCAGTACAAACAAGTGTTAAGTATCAACCACAAATAGCAATAATACACAATATTAAAAGTGTATGTGTGTGTGCGTGTGTGTGTGTGTGTACGTGTGTGTGTGTGTATGTGTGTGCATGTGTGCGTGTGTGTGTGTGCGTATGTGTGTTTGTGTGTGTGTATGCGTGTGTATGAGTGTGCGTGTGCGTGGGGGTGTGGGCGTGTGTGTGTATGTGTGTCATGTTAATTGGTGTATTCTTACACGTACTAATTATTTAAAGCACTGAAGAATTAAAGCTCGCAACACTATATCCATAGCAGGCTCTCAGTTTCCTCATAAGCAAGCCCTACCAACCAATCAAACACTTCCTTTTTAAATTGTCGCAGAGTCATATTGATAATGTGCTTATTCTTTTTTAACAATTTGTTATACAGGAGTGGAGAAATTTGTTTGAAATGCCTTCCAGCGAAAGTGGTTCTAGCATAGGGAATTGGACATTTATGTACCCTTTTTGTTGATCGCGGTAATAATCGAATGTGTAGCTTATGATATCTCTTAAGACATTGAAACATAAATAGTTTTCGAACTGTGAGCACATTAGCCTCTTTATAAGTAAGTTTGGTGGGGTATCGATATGGAAGATGGAGTAGAACCTTAAGCACGGCTCTTTGTGCTCTTTCAACCTCCAGAATATGGGTCTTAGCTGCACCACCCCACACACTAACACAATATGTTAAAACACATTGACATAGTGCTTTATACGTTCCGAGTAGCAGTTCTTTATCTGCGGCAAGTCCCAACGTCTTAAAAACATGTATAAGTTTTCTCGCTCTAGTCGCAACTGAGTGTACATGGTGCTTCCAGTTAAGTTTATCGTCAACCAAGACCCCCAAGTATTTGATAACCGGAGCTCTTGATATAACAGCACATTTACAGTCAGTTTCGTCTACTCCACAGTTTCTGTTACAGGGATACGTGTGTAAAGTCAATCTGAAGAATTATTTAGTTTTTGCGATGTTTAGATTCAGAAGATTATCCTCTAGCCATTTCGATATTTTTCTTAATCCTGTTTCAGCCTTGCGCTTGACACTATCCCAATCCTTATCACGAAAGATGACAGCAGTATCGTCAGCAAACATCAGCATATCAGCTTCAGCGTTTTCAAGCTTACACAACTCGTTGATGTATAACAAGAAAAGCGTCGGTCCCAGCGTGCTGCCCTGTGGTACACCATAAGAGCAGCCGCACTTATATGGAACTAATATGATCCCCAATCCTTACACATTGACGTCTGTCCATCAGGTAATCCTTAAACCACTCATTTACTACACCCCTGATACCATAATTGTCCAGGCGTTTGATAAGTATAGGAATTGAGAGTGTGTCGAATGCTTTCTGGAGATCCAGAAATACACCAACACAGCACTCTCCGACATCCAGGGAATCAGTAATCAGTGTTGTCAATTTGAGAACAGCATCCTCTGTGGATATGTTATTCCTGAATCCATACTGATTACAAGATAAAAGCTTATTGTTTTTAATATAATTCTTTAGCCTTATATTCATAAGCTTTTCTGTTACTTTAGACAAAGTTGATAACAGGGAAATAGGTCTATAGCTCGATGGATCACTTTTATCTCCAGCTTTGTATATTGGGCAAACTGTTGCCATCTTCAGCGTTTTTGGAAATATACCGGTGGCGAAGCTCAAATTAACGACAAAGGAAATTGGTAAAGGAAATAAGGTACCTATGAAATGTTTTGAGAAACCCTAATGAGATTTTGTCGCCACCTGAGGCGCTTGCCGTATTCAACTGAAAGATTATCTTTTTAACTTCTAAAGGGTCAGTTGGCATAAGCATCATTGATTTAACAGGTGTTTTATTGATTGCAGTACTACTAGCCAACTCTTCTTCAGATACGTCCAGTATACTAAGGTTCTTATCAGCAAGGTCTTTTCCAATAGTTGTGAAGAAACTATTAACTACATTGAGAGATTCAAATTCAGTATTCCGAATTTTAAGTAAGTCGATTGTAGGATCATTTTCTCATTTAAATTACAAAGTTCTTTAATTATTTTCCACGTCTCTTTTATTTTCCCTGAAGCATTACGAAGTAAATCTTGATAATACATTTTCTTGGCATTTTTTATGATTCTGTTACAAGTCGTTTTATAGTTACTGTACTGTATTTGTAATTGCTCGTCATCCGGTGACTTGATACTATTCTTAAATAATTTATTGCGCCTTCTAATTGATTTAACCAAACCCACAGTAATCCATGGCTTTAAGGGCCTAATTTTCACAATTGTATTATCCTTAATCAGTGTCTGCAGTTTAGACAACAGTATATTAGTTGCTGTGTTAACGTTATCACAAGAGTAGACATCACTCCATTCTTCTTTATTTAGCGTATCTAATATTTTATCATAATTTGTTTTTGTTTTTGTATATATTGTATTAAATTGCGGGCCAGGTCTACAGAAAAAATCAGTCGCTCCGAATCATTTACCGCTGCTACTTGTGTGTTCTTTTATTGTGATGCCCCGTTTGAGTGATTTTCCTCCGGCGCATATCGTCGATATGCATTTTTATTATAGACTGTGTAATGGAAGTGCAAGAGGTGCTCGTACAACTTATTTAGCTACTTTTCCAACGAGACGACCAGTACCATCTGCTCGTAACTTTCAAGATGTTCATAGAAGATTAGCTACTACTGGACTTGGACCAAGTAGAGATCTTCGCGAGGCAAGTGCCATAATCGACGACTCTATTGAAGAAGCTGTACTGCGTGATTTGTTTGCTGATCCTAATATCAGTACAAGACGATTAGCAATGGCACATAGCATATCGCAAACTTCTGTGTGGCGCATTTTAAAGAAAGCTAAACGCTACTATACCCGCGATTTTGCGTGCAGACCTTCACACGATATACATATATATTATGAACCCGACCATTTAATCTATCTATTAAAACGTGAAGCAAAACCTTTGCACCCCTTTTTACGAAAATTGCGCGGGCGGAGAAATATCGAAAATGGCACAGCAAAAATTTATATGTATAAGGAGTAGCCATGTCTAATATTTTTACAAAATCTGCATTAGAAATTTATGTAAATTAATGAAAAAACACACGCACACAAACAACCATGCATTTGACACACGCAATCGAATCGCGTTCGTAGTATTTCGGCATTGTTCGACTTATGTCGTTGAATTCTTTGTAACTATGGTTACATAATATGTATGTGGAGTAGGTGTATAAATGAAATGTGATTATAAGGGTATATTTATAGATAATAAAACCTTAATAACGATCAAACTTAAAATTTAAATCAATTATGGTCGAATTTCGACCACTTCGCGACCGCTAGTTATGTCTAATCACCATACTGCTAATAGGTAGACCATAAGAATACCTATTACATCCCGGGTTTCTGAATTAAAAAACGTAGCAAATCCCAGCTGATTAATTTACATATTTTACCAAAAGTTTTTTTATAAAATGGAATTAATAAACCGCTATTAACTGAGCATTAACTTAAGTACCTATATTATGTTCAAATACCTATTCAAATATTATTACAGTTTAAGGAAACTTAAAAGTCCCAGTAATACTTGCTCGAACCTAAAATCTCATGCACAACAGTCGTATTGATTACCGATGCACTACCGAAGCCTGCTTACGCAGGCTTATATGTAGTTGATGTATTATTATAATATTACTATTATAATAATACATATACATATCAGCTCTATGTAGAAACTCCTAGTTTTGCAGTATTTTTAGCAGTAGCGGTGACGGAATTTTTACTGAATGAATGCTACACTATGTCCTTTTCTGTACCCATGACAAACAAAGTGTATGCAAAATTGCATGATTATCGGTCGAAAGTAACAAAAAAAATTGTATTCGAATTTATAATATTATTTAGGATCCTATCTATCCTATTGGTCACGAGAAGAGGTTTTCAGTATCAGAAGGCTTAGGTTTACATATTTTTCGAAGCAGTTTTAATTTTATTGCTGGAAAACCTTATATGTCTGCCACTAGGGGACTTCTCCCGGGAAGTCCCGTAGCGCCGGACGGCACCTAGTGTCGGACACTCGTACTAAGCTATGGCAACAAACGACAACGCGGTCTATTCAAATATCGGTGAAAGGGGCGCGGGGGAACGTTAGACTAACACACTGCACAGTGCTGGTTGCCAGACTTTACATATCATTGAGAACATCAATTTTATTTCATAAATTGTCGGCTTCGATGGCGTAGTGGTTAGTGTAACCGACTGCCACGCCTGAGGTCGCGGGTCCGATTTCCGCACAAGTCAAACATTTGTGTGCTTATGCACACAAATGTTTGTCTTGGTCTGGGTGTTTCTTTGTATAATATGTATTTATTTACAAATCAAAGTATATATGTATGTTTATCCATTGTCTAGTACCCATAGTACAAGCTCTGCTTAGTTTGAGCTAGATGGTGTTGTGTGTATGTGATAGAATAGAATATTATTATATTATATTATAATGGAGAAGTTAGACGTATAGCATACCTCGCGATGGTTTCCTTCACGATTAAAGCAACTGCAATTCGTTGAGTTAGATGCGCTTGTCGTAAGATAGAACTCGAGACCGGTCTTCTAGGCAATCGTTGTTTTTCGCAAGCATAATACATAAGCCCAACACTAGATTATACTATTTTTTTCTACGTCTCCCAGTTTAGTTATAAATTATAATTCTTGTGTCGCGGAGGACTGTACAAACATTCAAACAACGGACACAAATAACACCCAGACTCGAAACAACTACATATTTGTGGATCACACAAATGTTTGTCTCGTGTGGGACGAACCCACAACGATCAGCGCGGCGACAGGGGCTAAGCGACCACATAAGCCAGTACGTCATCCGTGCAGATTTTATGACAGATATTACGCACCGCACCCCACACTCTCCCGAATTTGCACCCCCGCCCGTCCTTTTCTTATCAAAGGTCATCATCCTGTTTTTTTGTAGCGCGGCGCGCTCGTCAGCTGTTTGCGACGCGCGGTGTCCACATTTTATGGATATTTCATACAAATTTTCATAAAGGTTTCTTTGCAGGTTACACAGATTAAATTTCTTTTTTATACGTTACGTCTGGCCATAAATCATTATGTCCTTAAGTATGTACAATGTTTAACCAGTCACCCTGTATATGACCCGAACTCAAAGTGCGCATGTCATGACAATTTATCCTCATATAAAACTATACTTATATAACTGACACATTGTAGGTAATACTTTTAGTTACAATGTATTATTGAATTAATAGACTGCTTCTAGATTTCAGAAAAACCGGCGCTTATGTTGTATGTGTCTAATAGAAATTAATTATTTATTATATTTGTTAATTATACAAATAGGTATGTTGTGCTTATGATGCAAGCATGTTAGTTGACTTGTCAGTTTCTTATATATATATTATATGATATTTGGCATAGTTAAAGAGAAGGAGAGGCGATCTTAATATTTTTGTAAAATATGCATTCGAAATACATTAATGAAAAAACACTACACGCACACAATTATGCATTTGACACACACAGTCGAATCGCGTTCGTTGTATTTCGGCATTGTTCGGCTGATGTCGTACAATTCTTTGTAACTATGGTTACCTTTAAGTACCTAATGCAATTTCGCGGTATAGTCCATTAAATTTTATAAAGTTTATCTATACGAATATGTTACTTGTAAAACAGACTACCTAATATATTTGGTTGGTGCTTAGTTACAGAAACTGTTTATGGTTTATAACGACCACTTATATTCATAGTTATAATAATTTGTGAAATACAGCTTGCTCTAATGTATATAGAGCAAGCTGTATTTCACAAATTATTAGTAGGTATTGCAAAAAGAAAATTGTGGAGAAAATTCTTTGTTTTTTGAAAAACTTATATAAATTAATTAGTATAGCCTTGGTGAAATCAAAATGAAAAATAAGAGTATAATTATAGACAATAAAACCTTAATAACGATCAAACTTAAAATTTAAATCAATTATGGTCGAATTTCGACCACTGGGCGACCGCTAGTACATATAAACTGCCGTGTAAATCCGTTAATGACAAAAATCTTTTACCTGAAGGTGACAAAACCACACATTGTCAGTGTATTAGTGACAAAGACAAAGTGTGTAGCGGTAAGAAAGTTTCATGACTGTATAATTTACGAAAACTTTGTAAATATAAAAATTGTGGAAAAGGTATATAAATACGTCAACACACCTGTTATAACAATGTTTGCATACTACTGAAACATTTTAAGTGGGCCACGGTGCGGCGCAATTTTCACTCCGCTCATACTGGTTGACCGACTGGGGAAGTAGCTGGGCCTTGCTGATGCTTGCAACCCAGCAACCAGGCTTAAGAAAACACAAGTACGGTGTTATAATCACAGTATAATAAAACTCATAAGCCAAGTTCAGAAAACACAAAAATAAAAATTATCTTTTAAGTCTTAACTAAGCTACGAATGGAATCTAACCAATGCAGGTGGGTTGTTGCCAAATAATTAAATCATCTAGGCATTTTTTGGCACCAATTAAAAACATTACCGACAGTGTCGCCCCATATTAATTAAGACTTTATACATCACTGGCAAAATGTGAGTGTAATTAACAGCTAAGTATGCGCTAAATATATGCGTCAATATTTTAATAGTATATAATGCACATTATTATTTAATGTTACGAGACAACCGTAAAGTGTGCTGTCAAGATTTTTTCACGCGTGTCATGTAATGTGAGCCGCCAGTGTCACTAGAGGCTACCCAAGTGACATCTAGCCTTGACAGTATTATGCCAACTTCTGTTTATTTGTAAACATAAATTAATTAAAAATATAGATAAAGATTACTCTAGAAAAAAAATCTGTTCGCCCGCGTTAATGTAGATTTTGTCAATCAATTCGTATCCCTCGGGAATAGTACTTTGGCAGGTGGAAAGAATGGATGACGAAAAATGTAAAGATCAGACCAAATCGCTAGCAGTTAAGAGTACTATAAATCAACGAGCCTAAATGAAGTGTGTAGAGTGTAAGTATGTTGACGCACGCGCTTACTTGCGCAAACTAATTTGCGCAGACAAAACGTAGCGTGTAGACTAAGCTTTAGATTACGTGCACGTGTAAAATGAAATATCCACAATATTTACACCTACTGATAAAGTAATAAAAAACCTATTACTGATTTTTATTAATGTTTTATTTAGTTTTGCCTGCATGCTTGGTATACCGTCCGCGTAAAATCTTGACATAAAGGAAGATGTAATAGTTCAGATCACTAAGGATTACACAGTAGAGATCACTCCTCGCATGTTTCTTTACTTTTGTGCGATGAGTTCGTGAATCAGTGGTCTCGAACCTACCGATTTCTCGATATTTCTACCAATTTGACGCTTGTCCTACAGAAATACCGAAACGATTTGCCAAATTTTTTTTAATATAATTAATATCTTCCCACTATATTACCGATTTTCAACAGTCCCAGTTCACATGTCTATTCTTTTAGCTTTTACGGTGATTCCCTGCTGTCTAAACGTTGTCTTACGGGTAAATGATATATTTTAGGGAATACAATCCTCCTGTTAATTTTAATTATGTTAATTTAAGTATATAGGTATCAAGAATAGGTATGCCAAAAAAAACAATACGGTACGCCCGTCTAACTGCTAGTTTTAATAATATTATTAGTGAGTAATATAACATTCCAATTTTAAATTAAAAATTTCCATTAAACTTATTGGTCTAAATACTGTATTTTACTTGGCAGCCCTACCGATTTCGCATTTTGACTTCCGAGGTCCCTGCCTTGAATATTAGTCCGTGAAAAACAAAGCGACAACGTTTGTGCGTCGTTTTGGCAGACGACAGGACAACGCACAGAAATGTCCGGCTTTGTCCGTTATCGTCCGCGACTGCCCGCGAGTACGGTCGCCACGGCGAGCAGCCGCGTTCTGTTTTCGTAGTCGACGTTCGTCGGTCTCGGTAGGACAACAACAGACATTTTTCTTTTTCCTTCGTGTGCGTTGTTACATAGGATTCAATATTACATTGTATTATAAGCGGCGGAAGCCCAATGGCTTTGGACGGTCGCGGTTTCGGATACCACCCATTGCACTACCGTCGTGAACCCACCCCTAATACAAAATACAAACGTTCTAGCTTATCTGGAGAGGTTAACAAGAGTTCTAGTAATTTGAAACACAAAATGGTTGTAATCATTAATAAAAAAATATGCCGTGGAAATTTCTCGATCATATCCGTTATGAGAACTAAAATTAATTATTAGGTAAATAATATTGTTTATTTTGTATGGCATTTAAATAATTGATGTAGATTAATTAAATAATTGTTAAGAGGTAGGTAATGTTACGATAACAACGTGGGAGAAAGATATTTTTAATCCTCTCCTATATATATTAATATTTGTTAATTGTTTATATTTTATTAATCACTGATAAGTATTACTTTATGATCAAATTGAAGAAATGAAATAAACTTTTCACTCAATTTCAACTCAATGCGATTTTTGTGCATGAGGTCTCTGATCCGATGCGCGGGTCGAGTAAATTTTGTTCTTATTTCTTGATGAGGACTAACGTGATTCGTGATGAAGAGTTGATTCAAGGCTAATACCTAGGGCAGACCACCAATCTGATAATCCGACAATATAATCAATGTGACTGGATTCCACAGACTAGATTTATTACCTAACTTATAAAAATATGCATTACCATAAACTTTTATATACATAAATATCTTTATTATCGACCACACTGCGTAGTAGTGTAAAAAATATATCGACTACACTGGCAATATGTCTTAAAACATTTTGCCCGCGGCTTTGCTCGAAAAAATTTAGGATATGACATTTTTCTATTGTTCGGGATAGTACTTTTTCTAGATGAATGGTATCTCTTGTCCTTTTCTGTTCCCCTGACAACGTGTATGCGAAACTTTATGATGATCGGTCGAGTAGTCAAGGCGACAACCTCACATTCCCATTTATAGTATTCGGCTAAATCTTTTTAACGTATATTCGTATTATATGCATTTGTATTATCCAGAGATCAGTCTCCCCGTGACCATGGCTGCTGAAAACCAACCGAAACGTCGGGGAAAGTGAAAACCTTAATATAAATATTTTTAATAATTTTATTAGCTTAAAAATTAGGAAAGTTCAATAGTAGAAGTAGTTTCAAAATTATGTTATACAGTGTTAAATAAACAACGCAATAAAATCCGTATAAATGAGTTTAATTTCAATGAATAACATTCGCGTAAACAGAAGACAAGATTATGTTATCCAGAGATAATTTGTAAGAGACTAGGTGTAGTCTCTTTATGGTTAAATTGTTTGTGGTCGGGGACAACACTTTTTATAAATTGCAACACCCGTGTAATATATAATTCTTGTATCGTGGTATACTTTATAAATATTTAAACAATGGACACAAAGAGCACCAAAACACGAAGCAACCATTAGTGGATCACACAAACAGTTGGGTATGGCAAAAGAAGCATTTGAGCAGAATAAATGCTGTAGAAATGAGAGCGCTGAGAAATATAATATGTGGTGTGACTCTGAAAGATAGGATAAGGAATAGTGTGATTAGAGAGAGATGCGGCATAAAAGTGGATATAGTGACGAGAATAGAAAAGGGTATGTTAAGCTGGTTTGGGCATGTAGAAAGAATGGACGAGAAAAGACTGACTAAGAAAGTTTATAAGGCTAGTGTAAATGGAACAGTCAGACCTAGGCGAACGTTTCTTGATCAGATCGGAGACGATCTGGATAAAGGCCAGGTTATGAGCACCTTAAACCGGCAAGCGTGTATGAGGAAAGTTATTAAAGTGAATGAAGCCAGAGAAGTGTGTCAGGATCGTAGCAAATGGAAATCCGTAGTCTCTGCTTACCCCTCTGGGAAACAGGCGAGAATCTATGAATGAATGAATGACAAACAGTAGCAGTGGCGTGACGACCACTAAACCGCCACATCAGTCATCTCTTCTAAGAAAAAAAAACCTACTGCCATATACATATACTAAGTAAGTTCCTAAAATATTTGTCATCTTCTAAAAATCTCTGGGGGCAGAATTAAGTTAAACGCATGCTTTTTTTCAAAGACAGAGTGTCTTTAAAAAGGAAATCATGCGTTTAGAACTAGGAATATTAATTACTGTGTCGCGGAGGTCGGAGGATTTTCATCTTCTGAATCTATTAATATTTGAATAAATGGATGTGCCGAATCTGGTTGTTCTTTGTGTCATTTGTTTGAATATTTGTAAAGTCCCCTACGACGCAGTAATTATCTCTGGTCCTAAACGCATGATTCCTTTTTTAAAGACAACGGTTGTCTTTAAAAAAAAGCATGCGTTGCATTTAATTCTGCCTCCAGAGATTTTACAAGATGACATATATCGAAACTACAACATTCAGCGAGGCGACTCGTCAATCTCGAGGTAAACCACTACACCATCCGTGCACTGAAAATTGGTATTAGAGTTCGAAAAATCTGTTATACAACAGCTTCGTCCGTCCGTCCGTCCATCGGTTATACAATTTTCAACTCAAGAACCGTAAGAGCTCGCGGTCAACGCCATTCGACTCAGCATAGTCGATACACCCCGAATGACTATGACCTTTGGCCTCTGACCTCAAGGTCACGTGGTATCAAGTGACCTTTGCATATGCAAAGTAATATTACTTGAACCATTTTTTTCGAACTCTAAGATTTACGTCAATTCATTGCCGATTCTCACTTGTTTTTCACTTAAGACTGCAACCCAACGGATTTCTACCACTTCACACAGTTATTTTTCACTTAAGACTGCAACCCAACGGATTTCTACCACTTCACACAGTTTCAGCAGCTAAGCGAATATGCTTGACTAGTTAGGGGCAGAATAGTCATGGTAGCGGAACGATAGATGGCTACGTTATGATAAGCTGCGTATAGTATCTTATCTTATCTTATCTTGTGTGGGGGCCAGTCAGTACAGACCGGCGACACTTCGACCCAGTGGGATCTTTTGTGTCGACTTCCCCAATAACGACTGTCATAGATTTTCATGGCAGCCGGGACCGACGACTTAACGTGCTCTCCGAGGCACGGAGCAGGCGATAATTGTCAATCAATACGCACATAATTTCGAAAAGTCATATGACTTCCCAAAGTCAGAGGTGCGCGACGTGGGTTCGAACCCGAGACCCTCTGCATTGCAGTCTGTTGGTCTCTCCACTGAGCTATCGCTGCTCTTTGCGTATAGTAAATTTATTTTTATTTATTTATTATTCCAATTACAAATACAGGTACATGGGATGTTAAGTACTTATATAAATAGTTAGGCAACACTGTACTTTGCCTTGCGGCATACAATTATACATAATACTTAAAACTACTTAATCTAATAATAACAAACTGTATTTTATTTTTTGTTGTTTTTTTTTTTTTTTTTTTTTTTTAACTTTGGCTCTAAATTTTACAGCACTCCGCCTGATGGTAAGCAGTCGTGTGGTCTAAGAGCAGTGGCCTCCACATCATCCTCATAGCAACTGAGGCGATGTTGAGGTCTCTACTATGACGGCCTGAGAAGTCTATTAAATTACCAATACTAAATTATAATTATAGTTTATCACATAAATATTCACCTACAAGTAATAACAAATTTGCTAACAATAGTTTTATTTACTAACATTTAATATGAAATAAATAAATAAATATTCTACCACATACACACAACACCATCTAGCCCCAACTAAGCAGAGCTTGTACTATGGATACTAGACAATGGATAAACATACATATATACATTTTTTTTGCAAATACCTACATATTATACATAGAAACACCCAGACCAAGACAAACATCCATGTTCATGCACATAAATGTTTGACTTGTGCGGGAATCGAACCCGCGACCTCAGGCGTAGCAGTCGGTGACACTAACCACTACGCCATCGAGGCCGACTATTATAAATATTATAATTAAAACATTAATCCTAACTAATATTATAAATGCGAATGTGAGTTTCTTTAGTCGTTTATTTCGCTTTCACGCCTGAACTACACGAACGATCATCATAAAATTTCGCATACACGTTGTCAAGGGAACAGAGAAGCACATAGGATACCTTCATCCAGGAAAAATACTGTTACAGTTGCCGACACGCACCTTGGCAAGGTTTTGGCGTAGTGGGGATAAGTTTGCGCAGGTACACTTAGTGCAACAAAGGCAAGGATCGACTGAGAAACCAATCACACGCCCGGAACGATGCTGTCTCCGCGTCCTGCATGATAACCAAAGAGACCCGAAATACGAGTTCTGCGCATCTAACGACTCTTGCCAAGTTACCTACCGAAAACAGTACTATAACAACCTAATATAAAATACTTACATACCTATTAAGACTGCGCGGAGCGTAAGACGCGGTTGGACTGAATGACATAGCTCGATATTCAAATCGGCGCGCGGCCGCCATAGTAAAATTGTATGGAGGATTTGAAGTGCTTTTTTGATAAATATGTATCTTTATTGTCAACCAATAACTTAAATAATATTTGAGACTGACAAATTGTAATATAACTATTTATTTTCCGTTTAAGCTGTAAAATAGGATAGATTTCTACTGTTATAATCTAAAAATCACGTAACACGAGCTTACCTTTTTGCATATTTCGTGTAAAATTACGTAATTTTGTAGGCGAAAATATTAATTATTTTAAGTTTTTTACACGGAGTAATTGTAAACACGTTCATTGTTATGGTAAATGTATATTTTATATTTGTACTAAACAAAAAGTGTTGATTTTATCAACTTAACTGTGACCACCTGTTTTGGCACATTTCGCTAAGGGCAGTCTTAATAAAAGGAGTGGGTTACCTTTTTTTATTATAATTTGTGATCTCACATTGCAAATTGGATTTTTTGTAGATAAGACGTTTAGAAAAAAGAAAAAGGAATTATTAAACTGACATTAGTATTATTTTCTTGTCCATCGAGTTCAAACAAGAATGCGATCATTGTTTTGACTAGTATCTATACGAATATTATAAAAAGAAAAGAAACATTTGATGTTTTTGTTTGTTTGTTTGTAACGATTTAACTCAAAAACTAATTAACCGATTTTAAAAATTCTTTCACCATTAGAATGCTGTATTATCATTGAGTAACAAAGGCTATAATTTAAATAAAAATACTAACGCGAACGAAGCTGCGGGAAAACGCTTGTTTATTATATTATGATATTGGTTCAGTTACCTTTGTATCGCCTTTGCAACGCAAATAGCCGTGTACATGAGCGGGTTTAATAATCAAAAAATCTTATTAACAGGTGCTTCAGAGACCTCAAATTATTAAGTTTACAGTAATACAGAAAATGTGTCTTACAACTAATAATTAGAATAGTTTAAGCTTTTGTTGATATAAGATTTTTGTAGTGCCAATACATACTACAGTCTCACGCCTACATTTCGGCAAGGATTTTCAACATATTTTGCTTGTTACTACGGATAAAATTTGTGACTATAAAACCCGGGAATTAAAAGCCGAGATCTCACCCACAGCAGTCCCATTCTAGTCTCCTATCATTATAAATGCGAATGTGAGTTTGTTTGTTTGTTTCACTTATACGACTTAACTACTCGACCGATCGTCATGAAATTTTCATACACGTTATCCGGAAACAGGAAAGGACATAGGGTTCCTTACCCAATTTAACCTACACTTATGCAAGCAAAGCCGCCTGCTAAATCTAGTCGTTATATAAAATTTGAGCGCTAAGACTCTAGCGCTAAACTTGCATAGCATACTTTTGTGTAGGAGTGATACAGCTTTGTTGTACCACTCACAAAAGGATGTATCCTAATACGTCTTTCATGACTGTCATACATTAGTCTTAGAAATATACAGGTAGATATTTTGCCTAGTAATTGTATCATTTAAATTAATAAAATGGCTTAGTTCGCACAAAATATGGTTTATTGACATTGCGGATTTGAAATGAAAATGTTTAAGCAGTTGTAGCGATATGATATTTATAGTTTTGCTGTTTATTAAATAGTAACATCTAAAGTTTAGTTATTTATTAAATATTGCTATTTATTAAATAATAACATCTAAAGATATTAAGACGCGGCAGAGATTGATTAGGTTTAATATCAGTGTAGAGTATTAACTTTTTTACAACAAATATAAACAGACTTCAAAAATACAAATAGGAAATGAAAGTAATGTTTTAGTCATAACTAAGCTCCTAATAAAAATTGGCTTAGACGATGTCGGTGACATTATAATTCAACTTATTAAGATATCGTTAGTACTTAGTTTCTATATTTGTTAGATTCGATTGTGGGCTTAGTTAAGTCTAGGTAACAAGATTATTTTTATAATAATGCTTTTCAGTGTTTCTGAAATCTATTAACATTGTTTGACAAAAGATCATTGTTGTATAATTTTAATTAGCGTTAGCTATTCTGTTTAATTTGTTAAAATTTATATCAGAGTTCCATTAATATAATATGGGCCTTAGGCATCTCTGCCGGTTTCTTCTGGAATAGACAGATGTGATATTTACAAATAAACATCTAAAAACAGCATAAGACACGCAAAATGTTTTCCCTTACCAATTTGGCGTTACTCGTTGACGAGTTTTATTATTTATTTTCTCAGGCATCAAATTTATAATATGAGAATACATTATAATTAAATCTATGACGTACCACACATAAAAAAAGGTTATTCCATATGTTGATGATCGGTTAATGGGGATGGGAGGATGGAAGGGGTCGAATTGAGAACCTCCTTCATTACTGGCATCTATTAAAATCAAGGCATACAATATAACAATATAACAATAGATTAACTTTTACGTAAAATATTATCACCATAAAAAATATATATTTGAAACTCTTTGATCTAGTTGTAGGTTATGTTATGCAATTATCAGCTGTGCCTTATGGAGGAACCGTAGCGCATGCCATCTCGCCCCTCGTTAGAGCACTGAGTTTGCTAAATATGCTCCTGACATCAGAATCAGTGTGATCTGTTTGCTTTGGGATGGATAAATGTGTGCCGTAGTTGTTTCAGATTTTGTGAGATGATGGATGTTTAAATATTTTTTTATGCCATATATCTTTTACTTTTCTAGTGTAAGGAGTTGCTATAATATTTTTTTGTAGCAATGATAATTAATGTAACTTAAATAAATTTTAACTGTACAACGATTTGGTTTATACTGTTGTTGTTATTCCTTGATTATTAATAAAATATACCTACAAAATAAAAAATAAGCGTCAGCGTCATGTCATAAGGTCATAAAATTCATAACAGAAAAAAAATTAAATGTAAAATAATATATTATGCTTTTTACATAATAATTATCATCAGCAAATTCAATTCGCGTAAAAAAAAATGTTGAAGTATTTTCTTAATTTAAAAAAGGAACTCTACTCACCACAGACATAAACGCTTCTTTTTTCATTTGTGCCTCACAAAACACAACAAATAATGTGAATAAAAATAATTTTATTAAACAATTCATATTGAAAACACTTTATTATTTGTTCTTGTTTATATCACTTTATTTTTATTTATCCGATGACTAACGATGGTCCGCGATTTTTTTTGCACGTTCTATATTTAAATTGCGCGCGCTCGCGGCCGCTCGTTCTCAACTCGGAACGCGCGTGTCCACGCAAGGGCTTTTATCATTGTGCCATTGCACGCATTATACGTCATCGGTCGCGGACGTGACCGTTATTAAATGGCGCGAGATTTTCATTGATAAATTCATATGAGTACTGAGCAGTGCTTTGTTAGGGAAAGGAATAAACTCGCGGTATGTATACCATAAATATTGTTATAATATTTTTGTCGGCCTCGATGGCGTAGTGGTTAGTGTAACCGACTACGACACGACTGGTCGCGGGTTCGATTCCCGCACAAGTCAAACATTTGTGTACATGAACATGGATGTTTGTCTTAGTCTGGGTGTTTCTATGTATAATATGTTGGTATTTGCAAAAAAAACTTACTTATTTTTTGTAACTACATATATATTATATGTAGTTACAAAAAATAAGTATGTACATGTAAGTATGTTTATCCATTGTCTAGCACCCATAGTATAAGTTCTGCTTAGGTTGGGCTAGATGATGTTGTGTGCTAGAATATTACATTATTATTATAAATGATAAAGCCGGTATATTTGACGGCCGGTGGCGGTAGTGAATGCTTAAGGTCTCAGATTCGATTCCCGGTTCAGGCAGTGTTATAGGATTTATTTGTTGAGAAATTCTAAGCAGAAGTAGTGTGTGGAACTGTGCGCAATATAATTAATCATACCTGTCTGTCTCTCATGTATAGTTTCACGCCCTTCATCGATGAAACATAATTGGGTGTGTTGCACCCAAATTTCGCCAACTATATTTATGTCCCATGTAATAGAGTGCGAGTCTATTGCCGTCTATTGAAAACAGGTACAGATTTCGTGACAGAAAATAACCAATTTTACTTTGCCTGTCTCGGGAGTCGAACTTGTAACTTCATGCATAGCAAGCGAATTGTCTACCACTGTGCCACCAGCCATCGATGACATTTGATGACATCCGTGAAAATGTAATCTGTCATCAACCTTTTTAACTTTTGATAACTAAATAACAATATTGTCTTCTGTTTACGCGAATGTTATTCATTGAAATTAAACTACTATATACCTACGGATTTTATCGCGTTGTTTATTTAACACTCTATTACATAATTTAGAAACTGTTACACTACTATACTATTAAACTTTACTAATTTTAAGCTAATTAAATTATTAAATCTATCAAATCTATTTGTTTTTAAGTTTACACTTTCCCCGACGTTTCGGTTGCTTTTCAGCAGCCATGGTCTCGGCTCATGGCGCGTGCATAATAATAAGAAGTCTGTTAGCTCGCAGCTGGCCACAAGGTCACGCGTTTTTTCCATAATGAAGTAATCTGCTGGCGCATGAATGAACAGTGCGAGCGAGATAGCGTAACTACTTACGCACGCCGCACAGCTTACTATAGCAAAAAGTGTCGTGACAACTTTCCTAAGAATTTTTTCCGTCTAGCCCCCTTTCACAACGCGCGATAAGGAACTTCGTTCCAAAAATTTGTCTTTTACCCTCTCCCGTCGAACAGACTTACATCACCGTGCTGGGAGTTCAAAACCAAATTGCCATGCCCAATTTCATCAACCCAGGTTAACGGGAAATACCCTATAGATTTTGATATCCTTGCGAGTGTCAAAATATAAGACGTAATCGACAGTATATTTTAATTGCGTTGACTTAGCACTTTGATTTTTCACAGCTCCAAGGAATTGCAGACCTGAGTAATTTTCCCATCCTCGTCGCCACTGAAGTATATCGGGTAGTAATGAAACCACGACTTGACTATATGGCGTATATTCACAGACTGAATTGACGCACGGTAACAAAAGTAACTTAACCGAACACAGCCGACCTGTTTTAAGAATTCCTTAACATATAGGTATTTCTTTTTCAAAAGATATCTCCCGCACCAGTCGTAAATTCTGTATTGCATGAAACTTTACAAACATTTAAATAAAGTAAATTAGTAATAAAAATAATAGAATAACAATTATTTTTATAAAAAATAAACATAAGTTATTCGACTTACTTAGTTGTAAATACAGATCTTGGTGGTGGCTTTAAATCATACTAGTTTTACCCCGCGGTTTCACTCGCGTAAGTCCCGTTTCCATGGGAATATCGGGATAAAAGTAATCTATATATGAATCCAGTTCTCCAGCTATCTACATACCAAGTTTCATCGCAATCGGTCCAGTAGTTTTTGCGTGAAAGAGTAACAAACATCCATACATCCATGCAAACTTTCGCGTTTATAATATTATTAAGAATTAACATATATGTACATACGCTAACAGCTGTGTAAACATATGTAAATACTATGCATAAAGTGTTAGTTACTTGATAACCAGCGACATTAATTACCAATAAACAATTACCGCGTTCAGATCAGTCCTAATACTTACTTACAATATTATGCATGCGAAAGTAAGATTGTTTCTTTGTTTGTTATGCTTCTTCTTTCTTCTTTTTTCTTTTCATGTGGTTAGTGGCCAACCTGTTGTCAAGAGCCTCTGACATGGCTTAACGACTGCTGTCAATTTGGCAACAGCCGGGACTGACTTTTTACGTGCCCTCCGAAGCACGGAGACGCTCAGATGAAATACCACTAAGCGGTCGCCCATCTATAGACTGACCGCACTAATATATACATATAATCATATACCGATCATTGAATGCAACTAGCTATGGACGCCTTTTGTTATGCTTTCACGCCTTAACTACAGGGTACAGGAAAAAACATATGGTGCCTTTCATCCTGAAAAACTGTACCCGAAGAAATAAATTTATTGACAAAATCTACATTGACGCGAGCGTAGCTGCGGGCAAAAGCTAGTTTTTCTAGTAATCGTTGTGAAGTATGTTCTTTTTACATTCTACTCGCTATTACCCACGCTTATGGATACTGTTCCACATCCGTACCTCATGGCGTAATGCTATTAGCCTATGATCTTCGTCAAAAAGGGCAAACACATACAAATAAAATCTTCATTTCTTCCTGGTCGCTAATCTGAGTAGCGCGTTTAAACAAACAAACAGCTTTATTATACACTAGCTGTCACCCGGGTTTACCTATGTTTTTGATTACTGCTTCGCTCCCGAGCTCGTAACATGATATGACATAGCCTCATTACAAACAAAAGTACGTAAATAATATAATAATAATATTCTATCACATACACACAACACCATCTACACAGCGACACATCAACCTAGACTGTTTGGACTTTGAACTATTAGTAGTTGAACGGTGCGAATCGTGCGAGAGAGTGCGTTACATTTTTGTTATTTTGTCTCATTCACGCTGAACAGGAGGCGACACTCTATCCTCACCATTACATCAACACCACTATGCACTGTCCCTTTCCGACAATTCTCTATTTTGTATGTTATAGGGTGTCTAACTTTATGTGTAGCTGTGTGTATTATATGTACTAGACAATGGATAAACATACATAATTAAATCTTTTTTTTAAATACCTACAATTTATACATAAAACACCAGACCAAGAGAAACATCCATGTTCATGCACACAAATGTTTGACTTGTGCGGGAATCGAACCCGCTACCCCAGGCGTGGCTGTCGGTTACACTAACCACTAGGCTACCGAGGCCGACAAATAATAAATAAAATATAATTATTTTCTCTGAATAATATAACTGTAGATATAATATTAAATTGAATGACTAAAATTCGAGAGACCTTGCATGCTATCTTCATAATAAATACAATTTTAGCTCTGCACGTAAATTGTCCTACTGCTGGGCACGAACCTTCTCTCATTATAAGAAGGCTTAGGCCATAGTCCACTATGCTGGCCCAGTGCGGGTACGCAGTCTTCAAATATCTTCGAGAACATTATTGAGAACTTTCAGACATGCAGGTTTCCTCACGATGCTTTCCTTCACCGCTATAATAAATTTCATTAAAGTTGATTCAACGTTGTAATCGTGTAAATGTAATAGACAAAAGCCCGACAATCTTCTTTTACTTTTTTATTTTAGTTTCCTTCTATTGGGAAAGACCAGTCAGTTTATAGGTAATAAGTACATGTCACCTGTCAATGATTACGGCTAGGGTTGCCAACTTCTTATACTACAGTTACAATATAATATGACGGTTACGAAATAGAAATTCAAAAGAAGAAATTTTGAAAAAAAAACAGCTTACTTTTATTACCGATAATAGTTAATTATCGCTTGCTTTAAAGGTTAAGGAAAACATCGTGAGAAAACCTGAATATGTCTAAAAGTTCTCAAAATGTTCTCGATGATATGTGAAGTCTGCCAACCCGCACTGGGCCAGCGTCGTGGACTACACTCTAACCGTTCTCACACTGAGAAGAGGCCCGTGCCCAACAGTAGAACAGTTTAATACAGGACTGATATTATTATTATATTATTCTATTTACTTATGGGGTCTAATCCAAACCCGCGACCTTTATTTTGAAAAAGGCAGCTCTAGCACTTAAAATAATTATTCTGGAATTGCAGAGAACTTTATAAATATTTAAATACCAATACAAAGAACATACAGTCTGGGAAAACTAATTCTCGATAACACGAAGTCTTGGCTCGTGTGGGATTTAAACTCGTATCATCAGCGCAGTGCCATTAGCGAGCCGTTCATTTTATTTATTTATTTATTTATTCTCACATACAACTATTATCACAGGTCTTAACCTAATACAATAGCGTAGTTCTAGTACTTGTATCTAGTTATATCTATACTAATATTATAAAGCTGAAGAGTTTGTTTGTTTGTTTGGTAGAACGCGCTAATCTCAGGAACTACTGGTTCGAATTGAAAAATCATTTTAGTGTTAGATAACCCATTTATCGAGGAAAGCTATAGGCTATATAACATCATGTTAGGACCAATTGGAGCGGAGCAGCAATGGAAAATGTTGCGAAAACGGGGAAAATTCTCTTATCTCATATGAAGAAGACGAAGTTGCGCGTGTCAGCTAATCTAATACAAATCCTATAATTCTTATACTAATACCTGTCATACAGACACTTTTATTAACTATGAGACATTATAAAATAAGCTGTTCGTGTAAATTCACTCAGTGTGCAGATAAATAAATCGACTTGTTGCGATATTGCATTGAGCGCCCGCAATCCGCGCGTAGCGCCTGCTGCAGCAAGTTGGTGCGCGCCACCGGCACAAACAGCAGTGGCGGTCGCCTCCGGTGCGACACGTACTCATCCAGGACACACAACCTGACTATCCATAGGACAACTTTAAATACATAAGAGACGAAAGCTACCTACCTTCTCACCTCAAGTTTAAAATAGCCAATAATACCTAATAGAAACAGGTTAGGATACAGTAATGGATATCAAGGGTATACAGCATACTGTTTAAAATACATATATCTTAGAAATTTGATTTGTATACGTTCCATAATTAATTTGTACTTAATTTCATGAGGTGCCCAGACTATTGCATTACATTTTAAATGACTTTTCACAAGGGCTTCGTATAATGCCTTCAGAGCACCGATGTTGGTGAATTGGTTAGAAAGACGTAACATCATTCCTAAATTGCGGTATGCTTTCCTGCAAACTTTGGTAATATGTCCTAGCCATCATCCGTGTAGTCTGCAGTCTTTTCCCCTATATATTTTGTGCTTGTGTCATCAACTGTAATTAACTATTGTTAATCAATTTCATTCTTCATGCGTATTTGTTTTGTACTCCGGTAATTGGATACACAATGGTTTTCCTTACATTACTCTGCGTATTTCTTACGACTATTTCCGCATTAGTCACTATTAGTGTAGTGTAATCTGTGGAGGAACAGGGTGTGAAGCCCCTCCAACACAAAGGGAGGATCCTCCGACCAGGCTGGTTGATCGTGCCTGGCAGGCCGCGGCCCGACGGTTGATGTCGGGCGCTTGTATATATACTCAGTCGCTGTGTAAACTTCACTTGTGCGATGCAGAATAGTATGACGTCATGTGAAGTGCGATTGTATTGCCATCTGTTAAATGTAGGCTGAACTTCTTCGTCTGTGCGGTGTAGCCACATAATCCTTACTTTAAATGCGAATGTGAATTTATTTCTCCCCCTTGCACGCTTTAACTACTCGACCCATAATCATGAAATTTTGGATACACGTTGTCAGAAAAGAACATACGGTATCAAGAAAAAGTTCACAAACTGTTCCCGGGGGATATAAAATGACAATGCCTACATTTACGCGAGCGAAGCCGCGGATAAAACCTAGTTGTTACTAAACGAGATGGGTGTAAAAACCCAGGATTCAACCTCTTCGTCTTCATGTGACCTGTCTTTTTTCCCTCAACTTTTTGTAATGTCCCACTACTGAGCAAAAGCCTCTTCCTTGGACTTCCAAATCACTCTGTTGGTGGATATCCCCTGACCTTATGACCCTTGTATCTCGAGGTATTTAAACTCGACCAAGGGATGACCTCAAGGTGTCTGCACACCAAGTTACAAGTCAATCAGTTCAGTGGTTCCGGAGTTATGCCTGTCACTAACAAACTGTCACTAACAGACAGACACACAGACCCACATAGTGTTTTCATTAACCTCTTCGAATAAGACTCAGAGGTTAATGAACAAGCTCATGAGATAGAGTAGTGATCGTGAATAACGTGTACAAAGTTTTCAGCAATAAGTTATTAAGTTTTTTTGTCATGTAATTCTTAAAAGCAGCCTGAAGTTAGAAAGTTGGAGTTGCACACCCCCGCGCTTTAAAAAGATGATTGCCATCGCATCGGATTATGACAGTGTAGGAATTGAAAATGCACTTGTGTTTGCGCACACACTTGTGCACTATAATATCAACTGCTTAGTTGAGATTGGCTGCCATTATCAAAATTATGCTTAGCAGACCGAATGTAACAAAAAGGTGGGGAGGGTGAGTTGGACTCATGTACCGAGGGTTTCGTGTCTTTTTTTATAATAGTGAAATAATTTTCTGTGATGTTTTACAAATCTACGAGTGTCGAAGTTTTACCTTTACTTGTGCTTTAAGACATTGCTTCTTGCCAAATTTTATGATTCTGGGTCAATGGAAAGTAACCAAGTCTCAAAATATGCAGCATAAAAGGCCGTATCCTTTCATTGAGTTGTCTTATAATTAGAAGTTTGCTCTTGAAATTTCCAAGAGATTTTGATATTAATTTCAACTTGATACCTCTACGCGTTTTAAGAAATAGGGTCTTGACAGGCAGACGGAGAACGAAGTTAGGGTTACTTTTTTTGCCGTTTGGGGTAGGTAACCCTAAAAAAATTACATCACGTTTACTGGTGACACCTCTTTCCCCTACTTACTCAGTAAAGAAGTGCAATGAAATCCATGTTTTGCATTCAAAACCTTCATTTATACGTCAAGGTAAAATCCCAGTATTGATCACAATATAGATATTCATCCATTATTCCATACGATTGTGTATTGCAATGCGTAACTGCCTGCATCATATTATATTATAAGCATTGTGTAGGCTTTTTCTTTGTTATTACATTATGCTAACTTTATGCCATGTGCGCGCTACTACGTGGTGTGGTTACTGATTCACCATTGTTATATTTGATCGCATTTTTGGACAATTAGATTCGATTTCGATGGACCATATTTGCGAAAAGAATAAAATGGACTGCCTTAATAGCATTTAACAGAAAAAAACATATCTTCATAGCAAATGTAAGATATAGTGTCATTAAAACATCCTTCAAACATCCGCTAAACAAAAGGTATCTAGAGAGGCTTCGCCACAACACATTTCAAATGACGCTCCATTTGAAATATGTTGTTGGAGAAGTTGTTTCGTTTCGTTGGGCGAAGATTTATGGCGAAGATGAACTAGCCAGACAAAAAAGAAGTTAAACCGTGATTCGAAAGGTTAATGACGAAAGACAGTTGAGAGCTATAAATAACATGAAAATACGATTTGCCACTAAGAAGGATTAATTTAAAAAAAATTGGTCACTTCATACAAAACCAGGCATTCTTCAAAACTTATATGCCATGATTTCTTACTTAAACACAGTAACAGTGTTAGTATCCTTATGGCGGTTTTATGTAAGAATATGGCAGATACTTCCCAGGGCGAACAGCCTTTTGCCTACCGTCGCAAATTGGTAGGCTCTTTCACTAACTGATTGCGTGTTTGTCACCTTTTTCTAAAGAAATTTCTGAAGATGAAAGCCAGGATATATGGCAATTCTAAAACCACCTCGTGATCACAGGGGTTATATATGTTATGTACGAGCCATGGAATATACAAAAGAACCAAACACTGTAGCCCTACGGTACTAAGTAACCTATAGTAGTAGTTCCAGTCCTGCCCCAAAGAGTTCTCATACGGTGAGTGCGTATGTATCACGCATGTCAACGAGGAAACATAACTAGCAGCCATTCCTAGAAAGAAAAACAGCCTTAACTTGTTTCCAATTCCTTTTTTGAAACGCTTTATTACCTTATCATTTTCTCGCCATTTTAAGTTTTTTGTGTGAATAAAATTATAAATGCCTAGGTTAAAACATTTGGTTATTTTATCATTGTCAGGTCACTCCTAGACTCCGCTTTGTATCTATAATATCAGTGTTAATTAATGTCATATATTTACGATTATAAATTATTTCTAAATCGGCACAAGTGTTTACTCTACATTTCGCTACCTGTCTATAAGACCTGCATACCTGCGTTTTCGGAGAAGTGGGGAACAGCGAGGTTGGTTTTAATCTGGAATTTCGCTCAGACTAGAACGGCAAAACGTGGCAGATCTGTCCTTCAGAAGATTGTAACCAATCAATCTTGCTTTGTATTCTTGCGGTAATAAGAGTTTCAAGGCTCTTGCTAGGCACTGTGCTCTCAACAAAAGACCAGGAGTGCCCTGGTGCGAAAATGAGCCATAGCTATACATACTGTAACGCGTTGTCTTATTTTAGCACATGGAATGACAATGCTTTAACAGATGGTAACGCTATTCTTAATTCCTTGTGCTGACAGCACAGTTACTCATGTCAGCTACTATCAGCGACGTGCAAGTGATAGACGGCCTCGATTGCGTAGTGGTTGGTGTAACCGACTGCCACTCCTGAGGTCACGGGTTCGATTCCCGCACAAGTCAAACATTTCTGTGCATGAACATGGATGTTTGTCTTGGTCTGGGTGTTCCTATGTATAATATGTGCATATTTACAAAAAAAAATATATATGTATGTTTATCCATTGTCTAGTACCCATAGTACAAGCTCTGCTTAGTTTGGGCTAGATGGTGTTGTGTGTATGTGATAGAATATTATATTATTATTATATATAAGTCTAGTGACATATAATAAAATATAAATAATATCAGCCCTGATAAACTGTCCCACTACTGGACGCGGGCCTCTTCGAAGGTTCTATGGTAAATGCTTACAAGTAGGGCAAACGTATGCTTCTTATAGCAGCATTCTAGTATTATAAGCGTCCATATGCCACGGTAACTGTTTTCCATCAGGCAGAAAGTGTGCTTGCCATGCTTATAAATAAGAAAGCTCGTAAAAAATTAGACGTGCTTATTTTATTTTATTTTAATTTATTTATTTGGGATCTCCAACAAAGAATATACACTACAATTTACACAGAATTTTACACATAAGTATTATGAATGTGTACCTACCCCTTCAATTATAGGAGACCACGGCAGCAATAACAGGCAAATTAACAACTAAGATTAAAGGGTTAAAAACAATTTAAAATATAATGTGGTTCATAACCAAAACAGATATAAAGAGCAATAGGTACATATATGAACAAACAAATAAGACATATCAAGGCAAGATGATTAAAGAAATTCATTTAATTGTTTCTGGAATTTATATAAGGGTTCAAAAATGTCAATTTCATGGGTTTTAGATGTCTTATAAACTAATAATATTTTATCTCAACTGGAAATCGATTTTGATTTTAGAAAACCGTACTACATACCGTTTCCTTTGACCCTTCTATTACAAACCTGGCCAAATACGAATGAATGTGATAAGTTGCTTTAAGCACTTTTAGTCGCTTTTTAATTTCGCCATTGAAATACAGGGAGAAATAGAGGCATCGCCGTAATGCTTACCGCGTTTTAGTAAACGCAGAAGCCACGGTGGCGCTATGCTAGTAAATGTGAAAGCTATACATATGGTTTCGGGTTGGATGATTCGAGCAGTGTTATTGGATTTTTTTGGAACTGGGCCCGGTAGACGGTAATAATATTCTACTTATTTATTCTACTATATATATATATATATATATATATATATATATATATATATATATATCTACTACATACACACAACACCATCTAGCCCAAACTAAGCACAGCTTGTACTATGGGTACTAGACAATGGATAAACATACATATATACCTTTTTTTGTAAATACATACATATTATACATAGAAACACCCAGACCAAGACAAACATCCATATTCATGCACACAAATGTTTGACTTGTGCGGGAATCGAACCCGCGACCTCAGGCGTGGCAGTCGGTTACACTAACCACTACGCCATGAAGGCCCACATACAACGTAGAATCATATGCCGTAACTAGCAAAATCTAGATTCACCACTGCCTACCCTCTAAGAGTTATAGACATGTGTATGTAGAAAATTCTATGTATGTAGAATAGAATTTTCTACATCCATACGCCATTAAATACGACAGCCACAAAGCGGCCTTATTTGGGATCAGCAGATTGATTCTGTTAAATCTCATTACCAAACTCACATTCGAATCAGCGGTTGTTTTTTTACAGTTGTTGCTATGGTTACGGCGACAACCGAGTCAGAGATAAGATTTTAACTATCATTTATTACATAAACCATTTGCAACTTTGTAACACATTATTAACATACAAAGCTTAGACATGACTGCATTATTAATAATTGCGTTCAATAATTACCGTTTTGCACATATTATTGCCGTTATTATTCCTGTATTGTGTAAGTTCTATCAAATTATAGTATTGGTACATTGTTACAAGTAAAATTATATGTCTTTGTGAAATTAAGATACTTTGTAATGTTGCAAAACTCGTTTAATCTGATGATAGTTTTAGATTATTAAACAGTAGCTATTTCCTGCGGTTTCATCTGCGTTTATGATTATTGCTCCGCTGCCGTAGTTCAAAGTCAAAGTCAAAGAGTTAACACATTTTTATAGAAGTCAAAAATGTGTAGACACTTCTTGAACACGTATTTAAATAAATAAATTAACTAATGTATTACTAAAAATATAATAATAAAAATAAATAAAAGGAAATAATGACCGAATTTCGGTCACGGCGGCCAGTCTTTTTTTTTTTTTTTACGTGGGGGAATGCAGTGACGCATATCCCTCCGCGGGGGCGGGCGGAGGGATTATGTCGGACTCGCCGGGGTAAAAGAAAGATGTTGAAAAGATAATGTACCTCCCGGAATACCGACTAAACCTACCACGGTGTTCCTCGACAAAACCACTATCGACGGGGCCGCGCGAATCGCTTTCGCATGCGGTCGCGACCCCGCCGAGGTTACGGCCCGCCGTGTAAAACGGCAGGCCACTACGCGAAGAGACCTACCCAAAGGACTCACTTCTATAATATACCCTACTGTCCCCCCCCTAGAGGGGAGACGGACTCGAAACAGAGGCGCGCGTGGGAACACGCACGCCGCCTCTTGGACCTGGTGCTGAACGGATGGTGGGCAGGCCCACAAAGCCCACCACCCCCAGGTCAAACCTCAGGGTGGCTGGAGGTCATCTCGCGCCCTCCGGCGCCCGGTTCTGCGGTTGGGGAGAGGGTTTAAACGCTCCCTCTCCCGCTCCGCCGCCTCCTTGATGGAAATTACTTCCTCGCAGAAGGAGGCGACGGCGTTCCACGACCTCTCACTCCGGACCATAGACTGAACTACGGCCGGGAGCGAGAGGGCAACCGATCCGACTGCCGCGATCAACTCACGGCGCTGCGATGCCCAGGCGGGGCAAACCGCCAAAGTGTGCAGCGCCGTGTCCTCAACAACGTCGCGGCAGTCGCCGCAGTGGTGACAACCGGGCGTCTCTTGCCGGCGTATACGACACAGGAACCGGCCAAAACAACCGTGGCCAGTCAGAACCTGTGTCAGCCGGAAGGTGAGGGCGCCATGCCGCCTCTCTAGCCACTCCTCAAACACGGGACTTACCGCCACGATCGTGGCGTGCCCGGCACTAGGATGCACAAGTCGCTCCTTCCAATTAGCCACTAGGACCTGGCGGAGCTCGGACCTTGCCGCCTTGATTGCGGCAAAACCCGGTCCCTCGCCCCGAGCTAGCGCCTCCTGGCGCCAACGATAGAGTGACGCCAGGAGCGCCGCTTCCATGTCCCATGGCATCGATCCGGCGAGGAGGCTCGCAGCCTACGGCGGCCAGTCTTAACGAAGAGACTGGTACAGGAGATATTATAGTACACAAGTGTGTGCGCAAATATAAGTATACTCTCTGTTTTTTTTTTTTTTTTTTTTTTTTTTTTTTTTTACGTGGGGGAATGCTATGACGCATATCCCTCCGCGGGGGCGGGCGGAGGGATTATGTCGGACTCGCCGGGGTAAAATAAGATGTTAAAAAGATAATGTACCTCCCGGAATACCGACTAAACCTACCACGGTGTTCCTCGACAAAACCACTATCGACGGGGCCGCGCGAATCGCTTTCGCATGCGGTCGCGACCCCGCCGCGGTTACGGCCCGCCGTATGAAACGGCAGGCCACTACACGAAAGACCTACCCAAAATAGGCACTACGTCGCATAAAACCCTACTGTCTCCCCTAGAGGGGAGACGGACTCGATACAGAGGCGCGCGTGGGAACACGCACGCCGCCTCTCGGACCTGGTGCTGAACGGATGGCAGGCAGGCCCACAAAGCCCGCCACCCCCAGGTCAAACCTCAGGGTGGCTGGAGGTCGTCTCGCGCCCTCCGGCGCCCGGCTCTGCGGTTGGGGAGAGGGTTTAAACGCTCCCTCTCCCGCTCCGCCGCCTCCTTGATGGAAATTACTTCCTCACAGAAGGAGGCGACAAGTATACTCTCTGTTCCCTAACTCGCATGATCCGATGAGACGGTAATCCGACACGACCGGCGAGAGTTCAGGCGTAGGACCAACGGCAATAATAAAAATGCAAATTTAGCATTGAAAAAACCCTGTTCGTGGAAACATAACCACTATTTTCAATCGCTTAATGTTTATTAACAATACAAATCAACTTATTACTTATGTTTCATAGATGAGCTGCTGTGTGTAGCTGTAACAAGAAATTATTAAAAAAAAATGTAAAACGTGTAAGTGTAAGTTTTGGATCGTAGCGTGATGTTTTATATCCTGTTACTATCAGATACAGAAGCTTTCTAATAGTGTTAAGTATTATTTAAATCGGTTTACTAGTTATAGAGTTTAACGATTACAAACAGGCAAACAAATTGTTTCTCAGGGTGGTAGGTATCAGAATATATGTAACTTAAGTCTAGTGAGAAGAGCCTTGACCTTCTCCAACGTTTCACGTTAGATTCCAGCGCATGTTAGATTCAAGATGCGTAATCTTTGATAGTTCATGGTTATAGGTCCCACGTAATCGGGATCCCACAAAGAATTTTTAGTGGCATAGAGTTTCCCTAGACCAAACTCTATGCCACTAAGAATTCTTCGCAGAAAATCTGTTCCTTAGACCTCATACACAGCAGTTGCATCCACGAGTTTTTGTTCGTATTAACTTAGTATCGCTCGTTTTAAGGCGTATAAATATTACCGAGAGGAGATTTATGTCGATGATATTGGGTCTATAGATATGGCTACTTAGCGTTATGGACTATGGCATTTCTATTTTAAGAAGTCTTACTTCTTATAATAAAAAGTCCTTGACCAATTGTGGAACACTTTGTAGGCAGAGTTGGATAAAGAGCTCTCATGTGGTTTTAGGTTATGTTTAAAGATTTCTCTAGTGTCTAAGTAGATAGACATGTAAAGCCTGAACTTAGCAAGCGCGGTGTACCTACCATTATCTATATATTAATACGTGAAGCGAAAACTTTGTACCCCTTGAAATTTGGCACAGCTAAAGTTTATATGGAGAAGGAGTGACGAATCCTAATATTTATAGAAAATATGCATTAGAAAAACATTAAATTAATGAAAAAACACTACACGCACACAACCATGCATTTGACACACGCAGTCGAAGCGCGTAACTATGGTTACATATATCAATTATAATGACATATGTATATCAGCAATATCTTACAGGCAAACTTTGGTCGAATTTCGAGCACTAGGCGACCGCTAGTTTTATTAAAAAAACGACTCCCGCATTAGAATTAAGACCTGTGTCGCGGGGAACTTTACAAACATTTAAACAACGGATATAAAGAACGCCCCAGACTCGGACAAATATTCGTGTTTCACCCAAATGGATATCCCATAAACGGAATATAAATTTGTGTATAGACTCACAACTCTTGTTGCAGTGACAATGTCGAAAATATTTAAACCGCTACACCATCTGTTTAGTATAACTGTTAGATAGAGACGAGACCACAAGCAGGTCTATAAACAGGGCTTAGGCTGATATCATTATTATATAACGGATAGATTGTACTAATTACTAACATTCACGTCCTACTGTGTTAAACTGACATTGATAGTTTAATGATGATTAATAGCCGTAATGCGCATATCATACACGATGATGGTCACAACTTGTTTTTATTCCTCTTTAATACATTTACATCATACTTATCCGACCTTTGCGATGTTTTAAAGCTTGTTATGTTTCTGTTACGAAATATATAAGAAGGGAACCCTTGTAATGCGGCATTATTGCAGAGTTTTTCACTAGGAGTCAATAATATCAGTCCTGTATGAATTGTCCCAATTTTGCGCACGGACCTCAGTGTAAGAAGGCTTCGGCTATAGTCCACCACGCTGGCTCAGTGTGGGTTGGCAGAGTTTACATCATCTCCAAGAAAATTATAGAGAACTCTTAGGCATAGCAGGGTTTCTGTCATTATTTTCCTTCACTGTTAAAGCAAGCAATAATTAACTTTTGAATATGCACGTAAATTAGAGAAGTCAAAGGTGCGTGCCTTGTGATGGAACTCGAGACCTCCGCCACCGTCTAACGGTCATTTACTATGCTGGTACTGCTGCTAGAAGACAATATCTATGTGACAGGCATTTACGTACTCAGGATTATTGGTCCTATAATATATTATAGCAATAGCAGCATCGATACCTTCATATAGGATTGAAAATCCAGCTTGCGTAACTAAAATCCTCGATCCAGAATATACAATAGGTATTATTATTCTACTTCTTATCTCCTCAATCTTTAGTATGTGAACTAAGTGATATTTAGAAATGAGGAGTACTCCAACTCTACTCTGTAGAAGTAACTCCCACTTCCGACTCGGCGCTTTAAATACAATCAGTCTTATTCATAAATCTTAACTGATATTATAAATGCGAATGTGACTTTGTTCGTTCGTTACACTTTCACGCCTTAACTCCTAGACCGATCATTATTATATTTCGCATACACGTTGTCAGGGGCATAGAAAAGCATATAGGGTTTATCTTTCATCCAGAAAAAGTACTGTCCTTGAGATATAACTATTATACTATAAAAGGTCATCACTTAACGATACATCCATAGTATTGAGCAGCAAGCTTTTGCCCGAGCGAAGCCGCGGGCAAAAACTAGTGTCATATAAAGAAAACAGAGCTATTTGTGGTAGGAATTTTCTTAACCAGCTTTAACCTGTCTCCATACCTGTTCTTCGAATTCGGTTTAGGTGTTTAGCTGTGTAATCGTAACACCATCGACTATTGCCACGTTAGTAAGCAAGGTGGACCGACGACCTGGTAAGGGTCACGGGAAGCTTTTTGATGCGGGTGTTCCAAGACCGGGTTGTGTGGCAAACCTTAGAGGAGCCCTATGTCCAGCACCGGATATCTTTCGGCATAGGATGATGATGATGTGACGTTATCAACATATCAATCGGTAAGTTAGCAAAGCTAGCAGAACCATAATTCAGGTATAAAATATAAATTGCATTGAAAGAGCTATTACGATTAAACGCGTCATGTAACTAATTAGCATAATTATTTTAATTTTGTTTGTGAAAATATATTTTATGATGATGTTATCAATATACATAAAACTCATACACCGTAAACTTGACCATACCACAATGTTAATATTTTCATGCTGCATTGTTCAGGCACACATTTTTTAATGTCATTTGTAACTCCGCTCACGTCATTACATTACACATATGAGAAAAAGTATAAATATAAATTATTGCTTGTTGCCGTAACGTACAGGGTAGGAGTCCAATTCGAAGGGTTTTTAAAGGATAGCTATTATAAAATGTTTGTATTGATCATAAAAACTAACATGGCTAAATGTAATGCGACCATAACACTAAATATAATCACAACGAATCCTTCTGATAATATTATAAATATTTAGTTAAGTTTTGATGTTTGGATGATCGTTACCCAATGATACCCAAACTAAACGGGTTTAATTAATGTATGTTGCTGCCTCCGTGGCAGAGATAGTGAATGCGACAGCTGTGCGTACGATCTCGGATTTTAATCCCGGGTCGGGTCAACAATAAGTTATTGGGTTTAATAAGTCTCAATAGAGTTAGGAAGTTGGCGGTGTTAGACACCCCCGGGCCGCGGAAAGCACGTAAAGCCGTTGATTCTGCTTTCGATCTCTCTTCGGTCGTGTCGGATTACCGTCCCATCGGATCATGAGAGTTAGGGAACAGAGCATACACTTGTGTTTGCGTATACACTTGTGCACTATAATATCTACTGCGCAGGTGGCCAGTCTCCGTTTAAATTGGTCGCTGTGACCGGAATTCGGACTGGAGGACATTATTATACGATCATGATGATGATACCGACCAATTTCAGTCACGGGGACTGCTTTATCTTCGTAGAGACATGCCGTTCGTGTACTCTTTAATGACGAGAGAGACGTACCATTCAAACTTCTCATAGTTGCAACAAATTGCCATATTATCTATTGCCATCTTCCGGCGCCTTTGCAGATGTTGTGGTGCTACTGTGTGAACTTTCCAACAGAAACATCGATTTTAAAGACTTTACTAAGAGTTTCCGTATTTCGGGCGACTTTACAACCATTGAAACAACTAACACAAAGATCCCCTAAACTTGGCACAAATATCTGCATAAAACACATTTTTGTATTATGTGAATATCAAACCTACTACTAAAACAAATTCGCCCTACTCTCTGGCACTGAATTTATATTTTGGTTTTGTATACTTATTAAGAAATCATATTAGTATATTCATAGCTCTAGTTTTATTCAGACGCATAGCTATGTTGCAATATTTCAGGGTGCCGAGTGTGAGCTGTTTTTACGTTAACGCGATCGAAACGGTTACCGCGTTTGGCTCTCTGATTGGTTAAGAGCTTGGAGCGGGCCAATCAGAGCGCCGAACATCATAAACGTGTCGATCGCGTTAACGTAAAACAAATTCGCACTCGGCACTCTGTACTCATCATGACTATGTATAATATTTAGAATACATTATTTATTTTAACAATATCCGTATATTTTACTGTTACAAAATATCTTCTAAATCCTCTCATATGATGAGACCGAGGCCCTTCCCCCTTTTCTATGACAGCTATAATTTTACATTACGACAGACACACACACCCATACACTCACACACACGCGTGCAAACATATCTTTATATTAATACGTGAAGTAAAAACTTTGTAACCCTTTTTACGAAAATTGCGCGGACAGAGGAGTATGATATTTGGCACGGTTAAATTGTATATGGAGAAGGAGGGGCGAATCTAATACTTTTTATAAAATATGCATTAGAAATACATTAAATTAATAAAAAACACTAGACGCACACAACCATGCATTTGACACACGCAGTCGAATCGCGTTCGTAGTATTTCGACATTGTTTGTCTGACGTCGTGCAATTCTTTGTAACTATGGATACCTATACCTTATTTATATGTAATAGAGAAAATAGAAAACAAAGTAGCAAGTTTAGGAACTTTGGTCGAATTTTGACCGCTAGTACTCGTATAATTTAAACTACATCGAGTGAGACTACTAACTTATTTGATTTTCTTTGCTTGTTTCTTTGTATTCGTAACAAAAACTAAATATAATATAAAGCATGAATATAAGGCTGTCTACTGCTACTTAAAAAAAAAAACCCATGAGGAAGGTTGCTGGTGCTTATAGTACAGGTTCTCCTTTTTTAAGTACCAGCCGCAAACATGTATCAACAGTAATGTTTTAAATAGTGCAGTCCAAACTAACATGTACTTATAATAATATTTTGATTAATGAATTTATTATTATTATTATATGTTAACGCCCAGTACCGAAGTCTCGATATTTTAATTTATTTTTAGGTTCGCACAAATAAACGAAAATTACTAATATTTGAAACAAACACTACATAAACGATTTTACAATTTATATGCCCACTTGGTTGTGGATCCGGGGTACATACATTTTTTTACACGATATACCTTTAATGCTTAAAAACCACAATGTTATCTGTCAATTGTTGGAATACCAGACATAATTTTATTGAAAACTTGTTTTGTCTGTCTTATAAAAAAAAATATTTGTAGTTTTGTATATTATGTTATATTCACTTTATTTTTCTTTACTAAGAGATATTAATGCAGCAAAGATATATATAATTTCATGATATTTCTTTACAGTGCGTTAAAGACCCGGCGATGTCTCCAGGCGCGCCAACCTCGGTTGACGCGGAACGCACCGAACTCCTCGGCTCTCTGACAACCTTGCAGCAGCAGCGAACCAGCGCCAGGGTGATCAAGAAGCTTCGCCTCGAACCCCCAGGGGACAGAGACAAACGGGTGTTGAAGAAAGAAGGCGCTGACGGTAATCATTTTAATACTTTTTATAGCAAATGCCTCCGTGGCGCAGCGGTAGTGAATGCGACTGCTGTGCAGAAGGTCTCGGGTTCGAAATCACAATAATAAGCTTAACTTTGACATTCATAAGTGTTACTTTGTGACCTATATGTATAAACATTATGTATAAACTTAAGCTATAGTTGTGGTCTATTATCGTCTAACAGTTTCAGACAAACACAGTGTAAAACACTGTTTCTTTTGCGCTTCAGACTTTGTCTATCTCTTCACCTATTGAGTTGCAGCGGCACACCGATTGCCAGACACAGTAGGTTATCAATTATGTCTGGTATTCCAAGAATTGACAGGCTAATAACTCATTCACAGATATACCCGAATGTGAGACTCCAAATAAAATAGACGAAAAGGAACTGAAATTTCCAACGGTGAAACAACGGATGCCCAAAGCGTTGTGGTCTACTGACGAGAAGAACTTGTTCTTCGAGGCTCTGAATGAGTACGGCAAGGATTTTGACGCTGTCACCGCGTATATATGCGCTAAGATGAAGAAGAAAGGCATGCCGGACAACTTGAAGACTAAAACGCAAGTCAGCCATTTCTACTACAGGACGTGGCATAAACTGTCAAAACATGTGCAGTTTGATGAAAGTAAGTAGTCCCTCTCTATTTTCACGCAAATTTACGCAATTATTAAATATTTATACAAGAGGCACTTCTATAAATATTTAAGAACTGCGTAACTTTTAAAAATCTGACCGATTTTTATCTCTAGACCACCATATTTAGATCGCATGAAATAATGTCTGCACTTAGAAAACAGACCTCAGACATTTCAATCAGCTACTCAGTCAGTCCCGTTATAGGTATAAACTATAGATAAATAACTGAAACGCATCCTGTAAAACTTACCTGAACAAGGTCAGCACCATGATTATACTTTATTAAACACAATCTATCTACATTACAAAACGCATTAAAATAAGTACTTTCTGCACACCATATTATTTCTATGACAAAAGACCAAGCTTATACGGTTCACGCATGTACCTGTGCAGTTTATTACAAGCGCGCAACCATTGACTTATCAACAGTAATATTTATACTACTGCAATGATAAAGAAGGATATGGTGAGCGGTTACCCCAGGATATGGACGCTTGCAACAGCATAGGTCTTACTTGCTCATTACCTTTAGTTAATTGACTTTGCGAAACATGCACGTTATGCAGTTACAATCTGAGATTGATGAAAGTAATATTCTTAAACCAGCCTTTGTCAAGGACGACTCAGATCTGTTCAAAGCACATTAGCACCAACGTTCCCTTTCCGACAATCCTATTCCTATTTGTCATAAATGCTGTCTTGGTTAACTTGCTTTTATTTTCGCATACATAGTTCATCAATCAAACCAAACCATCTTAGAATTCGTTTTTATACACACGTTACTACTCTGTCATGTATCCTTTAGTAACAATCGCTGGTGTTTTATGTTGACGTAAATGAAGTTTAATGACGTACCATATATTTCTGGTCAACCGGCGACAAATTATATATTTCATACTACGCTATGCACTAGCACATTAAATAGATTACAGTTCGCCATGGGATGTCAGTTAGAATCATTAAATAATATTTTCTTATAGTTATTAATAGCATGTTATCATGATTTTATATGTTATGCAAATTTTCTAAAGATTCTGTTATTTTCCATCGAGTAATTACGGTTGTTATTTCCTCTTTGTTCATATTTTTCACAAATTGTTATTTTATTTTATTAGGAGCTGAAATGAAGCTCATTTTTTAAAGATGTACCATATTTATTTAATCAGAATATTTACCCTCATTATCTATACATTGCTGCCATATAAACGGAAGCCATTTAATTTATATCTTTACGATAGAATTCCGGGGATCTAGATTCGACAAACCGTGTGAAAGCATTTTGTACTGCCTCCTGAGACGAATTTTTTTTATCACTTGTCCAAATTCCGAAAAAAATGGTAGTCCGTTGGAGCAAGGTCTGGCGAGTACGCAGGATGACGTATGGTTTCTAACTGCAGCTCCTGTAGAGTTACAACGGTTTGTCGTGCAGTGTGAGGTCTTACGTTATCATGGAGCAATAATGGTGAAGATCGATTCATGAGTCAGGGCTGTTTAACTGCCAGTTTCGCCATCATTGTTGGAAGTTTGGCACAGTAAACATCTGCTGTTATTGCTTGACCAGACCTGAGAAAGCTTTATTGAATAACACCATGAAGAGACCACCAAACAGTTACTATTACCTTTTTATTGGTAAGCTTTGCTTTAGGGCACTGTTGCAGCGTTTGACTAGGGTTCAGCCATTGCATTTTTTGCTTACGGTTGTCGTAAAGAATCCACTTTTCGTCACATGTCACAATTCGATCCAATATTCCTTCATTTTTGTACCGCTTCAATAAGGCAATACAAGTTTCAACATGCATTTCTTTCTGCAGATCAGTCAAATCATGAGACACCCATTTTACATATTTTTTTATCTTATTGATTTAATGCAAATGAGCCAATATTGTAGGTAGGGTAACGTTAAACCATGCCCGTAATTCCTGGGTTGTTTGACTCGGATCGGCTTCCACCATCTCCTTCAATTCAGCGTTATTCATCGGTGTGGGTGGTCTTCCACGTGGTTCGTTCTTCAAGTCGAAGTTTCCATTACGAAAGCGTTTAAACCAAAAACGTACAGTGCGTTCATTAGCAGTCTCCTCTCCAAATGCAGCGTTGATATTGCGAGCCGATTCTGGCGCGTTAGTTCCGCGTCGGAACTCGTATTAAAAAATGACCCGGTTTTTCGAAGTATCCATCTTTCCCGTCTAAACTGAATAAAAAAAACAATCGAAAGTCGAAAGTCGAATATTGCACATTTTTTAAAAGAAGAATCTTATAGGTATATTATATATATAAGTCCGTAGCAGCATGGAATACTGTTCGCACCTTTGGAATGATTCCGCTAAGTACCTACTCGATGCCTTAGATAAACTGCAACGTCATGCCGTACGTATAATCGATAGCCAGGAGGTTACGAAGGACATCGAACCGCTACAATTTCGTAGAAAATATGCGTCCCTTAGCGTATTCTATCGCCTCTATCATGGCGAATGCTCCGAAGAGTTATTTCACCTTATCCCACCTTCCCCCTTCCTTTTGAGAACCACACGTGCCGGTCTTCGTAATCACCGATTGACGGTTGGCACAATCCCGTCTCGCACCAAAAGGTTCAGCAATTCCTTTTTATGCCATACCATACAACTTTGGAACAGTCTTTCGGCTCATGTTCCCTCCCTTCTATGACATTGGGTCCTTCAAACGTAGTGTGAAGAAGCATCTGGTCAGACCGGCTTGACACTGACGACGACTAGAAGACATCTATCTTCTCCTCGTCGTCACTGTCTCTGGACTGTAATTGGGCTTTCCATCAGGTCCGTTACAATCAATTTGCCGTGTCACGACAATAAAAAATAAAAAAATGGTATCATGTGACAAAAGTTTCACTCGAAAATCTCACACCATGAAGGTTTTATGTCAATTCAAAGTATCTATTACTATAAAACGGCAACTTCATACTTTAACCCCTATTATTAATAGATACATTTTGACACCCGTACTTGAACAAATTAAAAAGAGAATTATCTGGTGTCACTTTGGGTTGTGCTTGTGCTTTTATTTCTTAAGGAAAACCTATTGCTGGAATATCTCTACTTTACAGAACATGGTTTTGTGTTTTTACGATCAAGCACATTATATTAATTTATTATATTTTTATTAATATACCTATCGGTTAATAGACGTGTCCAAGATTATAATATATAGATAATTCTTTACACAATTTTATGGAAATAAAGATTTTTGCCTTTGACTTTGCATATGAAAACGAGACAACGCGTTACAGAATTTAGTATATCTTTATCAAATTATCTAAATGTCAATCTTCCGTAGTACGTTGTTTTGCAGCAGTGTCAGTCGCCATCCAAGACGATTTCGAAATCAAGGAATGCGTCACAAATATAAAGAAATCCTTTAAAATTATCATAAAAACTAAGTAGTCCATTGGAAGAAGTAGACCAAAGACCCATTTCACATCTACCTGTTATGAAAAGTCAAAAAGGGCACAACATTAGATAAGTATCTCTAACAAGCCTACTATGGTACCGCTTAGTAACATCCAATGTTCAGCTAATACAAATTTTAGCCTTCATTTTATCGGGCATACTTTTTAATACATAGTCTTAAGGGTGAGCTAAACTGTTATTTTCTTCCATGGTTTGTGATTTATACTCAGGTGAAGTTTGTTGCACCAAGTGTGTTGGCACTACAATTAACAAAGCGCAAATACAAAATTTAAGTTCTTTAGTTATTCATTAATTCATATCCAAATTGTTATTCAATTCTAAACTAGTGCTTTTTAGCGTCTTTCAAGGATCAATCAAACAATAAGGCCCTCTTTTATATGGTACTTGTTAACCTTACGTACATATATACAGGATATGGATTCCACTATTTTTTGTTCCGTATGGGGATCAAACCCACTACACTCGGCGCAGTGGCAGTCATGCAATCGAAGCATTGTCTAAATTAGTTTTTTTTTTGCCTACAGATGTAAAGAAAGTTGCTCAAGAATTATACGCATTGATAAACTACGGCGAATTACGCAAAAAGCTGGTGTCCGTCAGTGAGAAGACGTGCGCGCGACTTGGCGAAATGGTGCTGTGTGGCAGTATTGTGGTGCGCGCGCGCGGTCGCAACATGCGCGTGCGCACGCCCATGTGTCGCGCACTGCGCAGACTCAACCAGATAACTGGTAGGTCAAGTCCATTATTTAAATGTTCCACAAACATTAACCAAGTATGACGATAATGATGAAAATTTGTTTAAAGGATTATTAGCAATTTGTATAGGAAATGACTAGTATCTAAGGTAAATTTCTGTAGTAGCATTGGAATCACGTTTTTAGTGCTAAGGGGTAAATCGAATTTCACAAACTCGTTTACATTTTCGAGAGAACGCACACAATATGATTTAATATTGTGTGCATTCCTCTATACAAATAATGTAATTAGTAAAACTAGGCGTGTATTTGGCGCCACGATTACGGATAATAGGTAAGGGCAATATTTTATTTGGGAGTAACTTCAATACATCCGTATAAAAAGAAAATCTACACCCAAATTTATGAAGTTGGGTTAGTACAGTACAACACACAAGTACAGTACTATAAAAGTCAGCTAGGATGACGTCGGCAAAATCCCCAGCACGGAAACTAGATGTCATGTCAGATATCATGTCATCATGTCAAATGTCCAGTTGTCATGTCCTCAAGTGCGTAACCAAGGCTCGTGGCATTGCAGAGGTGGCGCTGGGCGCGCGCGTGTGCACCCGCGCGCAGGTGGTGCTGCGCGCGCGCAGCGCGGCGGCGTGGGCGCGCGTGCTGGGCGCCGCGCACAACCCGCGCGCCGCGCTCGCGCTGCCGCTGCGCGCGCGCCTGCACGCGCTGCTGCGCGCGCTGTCCGTGCGCTGGCGCGGGGACGTATCCTTTTTTATACACCACTATCGTATAAACGGCACGTAAGAGAACGAAGCCATACTAAGCGATCCACTTTTAATTTTTTTTGATAATTTAGGTCCTTATGTACAGCAAATCCTTCTGAATGCTGTCTCTGGTGCTGCTCACGTCTAAAAAACTATAGTAACGGCTTACGTAGGGCCGCTTGCACTAACACAGTAAAAAAAAATATCTAATGAAAACTCCATGGCAATAATCGTGCTTGAAAATTTATATAGTTAACCATTCAAAAATATTATGCAGCCTAATAAGTTTGACTATTTCGATGAGACCAAGTGTTATCGGGTTTTTCTGTGCAGAAATTCTCAATAGGAAAAACTGTGCCCTCAGTTAGGCAGGCATGCATTGGGTGCAATACTTCTCTGCCTACGCTTTCGGAGATAAAGGCATAAGACTATGTATGTGTGTTTAAGTTCCATGACTCACGACAGTCTATGAAGCGTGGCAAATTGTTGGAGGACACCAGGTACGCCGAGGATGCCCAGAGAGAACCCGACGAGTACGCCGAAGTCCACGACCCACTATCAGAGGAAGTGAACAGAGAACTTGAAGACCATCTCAACTTAGAGCCTGACAGAATTATCCTACAAGGTAAACCAATTTCTACACACACGCATAAAAAAGAAATGTAAAGGACATTCAAATAATAATTTCTAATAATTGAACACCGGTTAAAATATTTTTTTGCGTTATTGGTACAATGTTTTATAATATTTATCAAATAAATGGTGTACGATTATTCAAATGTTCAAAATATTCGCATTAGCTACAATCGCATAACCGTCAAATCTAAATGTCAAATGATTCGACCTGTTACTAATGGAATATGAAAAGAACCGAAGGGAGAGGGAGTCGTTACTAGCTGAATGTAGAATCAATATTAGTGACATGGGAGCTTCCATAGCCATATCGGCGGCGCCTGGCTCGCGAAAAGCTAAATTATTGTATAGTATGATTGCGGCTGCAATGAGTACCTCTTCTTCTTTAGTTTATAAAAGTACTATAAATAATGTAATATTAAGGTCACGACGAGGATAAAGGGCAGAGCCTCTATAAATATTAAAAGAAAAATGATTCGAATCACAAATAATATTTATTTATTTAATAACCGCTAGGTTATTAAATAAATAAATATTCTACCACATACACACAACACCATCTAGCCCAAACTAAGCAGAGCTTGTATTATGGGTATTAGACAATGGATAAACATACATATAAACATTATCTTTTTTGTAAATGTATACATATTATACACAGAAACACCCAGACCAAGACAAACATCCATGTTCATGCACACAAATGTTTGACTTGTGCGGGAATCGAACCCGCGACCTCAGGCGTAGCAATCGTTTACACCAACCACTACGCCATCGAGGCCGACAATTTGTTTTATTAATAAATTATGTTTGTATTATCTAGACCAAATAGGCGGGAAGAGGTTAGCCCTTCACGTAGGGCCCAGGCCGGATGCTCAGATTCATCTCCCAGTGGTCAGCCCCAGCGAGCAGTTGTCCAGTCAAAAGATCTGCTTCTCCTCTTACTTGGAGAGGATGGGTTCGCAGAGAGACAAAGATAGCGGCGGTAAGTGTAGTTAATATACATATGAATTGCGCATTCGTTTTAGTGGTTGTATTTCGACTATGCAATGGTTACGGGTTCGATTCATGGTGGAACAAGTTGATTCTAAATTGTGTGATCCACAAAATATAGCTTTTGTGAGTGTGCATCCGCAGTGTAAATGTTTCCTGTGTTACAGTAATATTGCCTAACGTGTGAGTAAACCTGGAAAAAGAAAATTTCAATTTATTTGGACGATCTGCAAGGAAACATACATTTATTATGAAAAATACAGAAAACCAATTGTATGTCTTCATTTTGTTTTAGAATTCACAAAATTATTATTCTCGTATACATAAGACATTCACAACTGTCGTTTTATTTGAGAGAATTAATATTGTATATGTAAAACGCAAACCAAATAAGACAGACATTGGATTTTACTGTCTTACTGTAATTTAATATCCAAAATTAGTTGACTTTAAGACCTATTACCTGTTATTTTATATCTCTTAAAAAAGGTAGAAGCCTTTAAATAATTCTACGGATACGGGAAATTTAAAAATATTCTAACCACAGACACAGAAAATACCCAGACCCGAAACAAATATTTATGAATCACACTAATTTTATCCTGTGTAATAAAAATCAAATCAATACTTGGAGCAGTAAGAGTGACGAGACGACCACATAAACCACTAACAATAGGTGTTTTAAAATAATCTGTTAAAAATTTCCTTCTGTGTTACAGCGAAAATCCGTACCCCAAAACGCACTCGCAAAGACAGCACGACGGAGAAGGACAAAGAAGTAGATCAAAAGAAAATAAAAATAGAAGATCCCGAGAAACTGATCAATATAGAAGAGACTGCCATCGATGGCATCGAACTGATGGCTAGCTACAAGAGTCATCAAGAAGACGAAGAGAAACCCAGCACAGAAGATGAAAAAGAACGAGAAACAGCAGAAGAAGATGGAGACAGGTAAACTGGTGTACATACACAGTCTGGCCTCTATATCCTCAAAGAGGTAGGCCCTCTGCCTACCCTTTAGACTTTAGAGGATATAGACGTACTACAACCACATTTCGCCCGCTATAGTTTTGGATACCAAGTGTCAAGAATTTTGAAAAGATCCTTGCCAGAAAAACCTAATAATACTCCAACCACCCGTCCCGAGCATAGTAAAGATATGCAAAGACAGGGTCGCTCCGGCAAAAAAGTTAATTTGCTAGGTCTTCTTTTACTCAACTTTGAAATAGTTGCTCATAGTATTACAGCCATAATACTGTAAGTGTATAGTATCTTATCTTGTGTGGGGGCCAGTCAGTACAGACCGGCGACACTTCGACCCAGTGGGATCTTTTGTGTCGACTTCCCCAACAATGACTGCCATAGATGTTCATGGCAGCCGGGACCGACGGCTTAACGTGCTCTCCGAGGCACGGAGCAGGCGATAATTGTCAACCAATACGCACATCATTATGAAAAGTCATATAACTTCCGAAAGGCAGAGGTGCGTGACGTGGGTTCGAAGCCGAGACCCTTTTGCATTGCAGTCTGTCGGTCTCCCCACTGAGCTGTCGCTGCTCAAGTGTGTAGTAAGTAACTATTGAATATAACTATTGCATAGGGAGGAATGTAGGTCATGGGTGGATGACCAATGACCCTCATTCCGTTATCTACTGTTTTAGGTCTCATGCAATAAGATTAGAGCATGCATTAAGAGAGATTTACTGCCGTCCATCGGGCACAATATCAGAACCTTTGTTGGTACAAAAGAATTGGTAGGCAAACCTTATGAAATATACCTGTAATTTCAGCTCATGCCGATGCAAACCTATCTCTTGTCCAACAGATACTTGCCAGAACGAGACAAGGATATGTCAGAGAGGGAGAAAGACAGTTTTTCTGAGATGGAAGATGATGAAAAATACAATAAGAGTGACACTGACAACGAGAGCGATCACGGCAAGGATAAAAGTGGGAAAGTGACCAAATTTAAGAATTTGAAGGTAGGCATACATTCTTTAATTTTTCTTAGACGTCACCCACACTAAAAATAATTCCTGGATCGTGGGGGACACAAACCAGCGGGCTAAACACCTACATCAGCTGTGCGTGTTTTGGCGCGCAGAGTAGTGTATTGGAAGTAATCCGTACTTATTTCCTCGAAAATGCTGCGCTCCATAATTCAAACTAGAGAATATTTCCAATAATTTACATAGTAACCTATAAGTTTAATCCCTATAAAAGACAATAATTCGCACTCGCTTTACTGAGTATTTTGGATTAAACAAATATAAACTCTTTTGAATTACTTACAATTACCATCTAACGTAAACATCATATTTATTTAATTTATAGTCACATAAATCGATGGCGTAGTGGTCAGTGTAACCGACTGCCACGCCTAGGGCCATGTGTTCGATTCCCGTACAAGTCAAACATTTGTGTGCATGAACACGGATATTTGTCTTGGTCTGGGTGTTTCTATGTATAATATGTATGTACTTACAAAAAAAGTATATATGTATGTTTATCCATTGTCTAGTACCCATAGTACAAGTTCTGCTTAGTTTGGGCTAGATGGTGTTGTGTGTATGTGATAGAATATTATATTACATAATTCGAGTTGAATTGGATTTTTTTTTGACTTTGAGACAAAAATTTGTGTGATTCACAAATGGTTGTTCCGAGTCTGGGTGTTCTATGTGTCCATTGTTCGAATATTTGTAAAGTCCCTCGCGACACAGGAAATATTCCTAGTGCACACTAATAAATCTACACTCTTATAAATCGTTGTTTTATTAAGAGTGCGAATTGTTTAATCTACACATGATTGGCCCGATTCCGGTTATTTCTGTTGTGACTCTTGTTTGATATTTTTAAGTGTCTCGATACAAAAAAATATTTATATATAAAATAGGCATGATGACAGGGTTAAAATAAATTATACTTATTTGTCCATCTTTTAGATTAGCAAAAAATATTGGACACCTATTATTTGTTTTAACAAACCAATAAAAATTGATTAAGATATAACACATTAAAGATTGGGAGGGGTGGCTTGTGACGTCACTATTTTATAAAATTTGTACCTACAAGTGACGTAACACGAAATTTAAACGCGTTGTATTTTCGTTGTTATTAGTTTGTAGAAAAAAAGAAAATACGTGTCCAATATTTCTTGCTAACCTAAAGGACGGCGCAATCACTAGATTTTTGTAATCGTGCCTATTATGATTATTCAGTTATGAAAAAATAAAGTGCATTGTGACTTCATCCACGAAATGCTATTGGATTAAATGAAAACAAAATGAATTTAACCTTATTTACTACTAGATTTTTCCGCGGCTTCGCTCGCGTAAATGTAGACTATGAGAATTTTCTAACCCTCGGAAACAGTACATTTATGGATGGGGGACACCCATGTTCTTTTCTGTACCTCTGACAACGCCTATGCGTTATTTCATGATACTTGGGCGAGCAGTTAAGGCATGAAAGCGTAACAAACTAACATTCGCATTTACTTATATAATACTAGTTTTGGGCCGCGGGGAAATATCGGGATGAAAGTATGTGCTGATACAGGTCTCCAGCTATCTACGTACCAAGTTTCATCGCAATCGGTTCAGTAGTTTTTGCCTGAAAGAGTAACAAACATCTATCTATCTATCCTCACAAACTTCCACATTTATAATATTAGTAGACTTAGTATGGATACGACGAGGCTTATTAATCGCTTAGAATTACTTCTTGGGAGAACTTTAACGGCTAACATTCTAGGTAAAATTTCGCATACGTCCAAAGAAGCGTGGCGGGAGCATCTACACCTTGGTGATGGAAAACCCTGAGGAAGTCAAGAGTGAGGAGCCGAAGACAGAAGAACCAATCAAAGTGGAAGAGGAGGTCAAGCCTGACATTGACGTGGACATGGCCCTCAAGCAGATCAGAAAGGGATGGAGCATCCATGATGCAGGGGATCTCACTATCGGGGATCTCTATCTAATGGTAAGTCGTCATGATACTCGATTCACAGCAAGTGATATTACAAGTTTAACATGTGCATTTGTTTGTGTCATCGTAGCTCCTAAATGGATGAGTCGATTAACATGTAATAATAATAACAAAAAGTGGCTTATTGACATAAAATTGTCGTAAACCAAACTAAAACCCTGATTCCCAAGCTGGGTTATAACCTGTGGTACAGAATCAGTGTCTTCTATCATTGCATAAACGTCAGTCAATGACGTTAAACGTCAAATATAAAAGTTTCACATTGTTGCCACTAAATAGAGTTGTGCCGCGCTCTCCCCCCAGTCCCCTTTCTCAGCGGATAGTATATAAGTTAAAATTGTACTTTTACAAAATGTCGAATTCACTTGTGGAAAAGTTCAGTTAACCGAAAGTGGGCCGAAAACCCATATTATATTGCTTATTTTATGTATTTGATTCTTCGGGTTTTAAACAGTAAGAGTACCATATTATAACATGTGACGTATATTTCTGTGATGGTGTGTGGTAATGACAGTTGCATTCTGTTAATAAATACTTCAATTTTTATTGTAGTTCGGTTCCCGGTCGAAACTCGAACTGGATTACTGGTGGGCAGAGCCAACACCACCTTTACCGCAACCGCAAAAGTCTACCGTAATCGCAGAGAAAGAGAAAACCTGCGATAAAAAAGAGAAGATAGAGAAAATCGCTGACAAGTCCGACAAAGTGTCCGACAAATTGGACAAATTGTCGGACAAGACATCCGATAAGGGCGCGGACAGCTCCGTTGAAGATGAAAGGGAGAGAGCGAGGGAAAGTGACAACGATATATTGTCTCCTAAGAACACTTACAGTCAAGACAGTAATGATGGTATGTCGGGCGATGAGAGAAAAGGTAAGTATAGTGTAGTAGTCTATGTTTAAATTTTACCTTATGTTTCACCCATAGACATTGGCATTGACAAATGGTACCTTATACTCTGTATTCTCCTGCATATTACTGGCATCGAGCTCATAATCAGGCCATCTAATGTTTTGTTTTTCTGGTATTAATTAGAATATATCGATATCTAAATATTCTTAATTCTGTCGCCCGCTTTGCTGAGAAGGGCAGTCGAAGTCAGTTTCCGAACTACTCCTATATATTTCTGATTAAATTTGTTGAGGTTTCCAAGACAGTCTGACTCTCTTAGTTTTGTATTACTACTGAACTTGGCTACATAGGTGTTAGAGTGGTGAGAGTGCGGGTGGCATTAGACGGCACCTTCCATACTAGAAAATGTCTGCTCAAACTACTACCCTCACACTCACACTACTGCAATTGGCATTTATGTAAGGTAAAAATAAAAATTATTTATTATTACTTAGTAGTAAGTCATTGATTGTTTTTTATCAATAACAATAAAATACGTCACATTATATAATAATTATACATAGTAAGTAAGTAATTATTACTTACTCTTTCTTGTCGGTCCCAGAATCTAACGGAATATCTTTCGCTCCGCGATTAATAGTCTATTTTCCTTCTTCAGTGTCAATGTCCAAGTCGAAGTCAAATGTATAATTACTAAAATATTTTATTCACTCACACTTACTTACGACCCCTCTATACAGGTGATTTTGAAATCGTGTAATTCTTTTTAACCACCCATTCTACTGGTGATATAGAATAACCTGGGCATATATTTTTTTAATTAGAATTATATTTTTGGAAAAATTAATGTACCGATTTTTTTCGTGAAATGGTTTCAGATAGTCAGATGTTAAAATCGGTACAATATTTTTCCAAAAAAATAATTCTTATAAATAAAAATATGGTCAGGGTTATTCTATACCATCAGTAGAATGCGTGGTTAAAAGGAATTACACTATTTCAAAATCACCCTCGGGCACGCCACGATCGTGGCGGTAAGTCCCGTGTTTGAGGAGTGGCTGGAGAGGCGGCATGGCGCCCTCACCTTCCGGCTGACACAGGTTCTGACTGGCCACGGATGTTTTGGCCGGTTCCTGTGTCGTATACGCCGGCAAGAGACGCCCGGTTGTCACCACTGCGGCGACTGCCGCGACGTTACTGAGGACACGGCGCTGCACACTTTGGCGGTTTGCCCCGCCTGGGCATCGCAGCGCCGCGATTTGATCGCGGCAGTCGGATCGGTTGCCCTCTCGCTCCCGGCCGTAGTTCAGTCTATGGTCCGGAGTGAGAGGTCGTGGAACGCCGTCGCCTCCTTCTGCGAGGAAGTGATTTCCATCAAGGAGGCGGCGGGGCGGGAGAGGGAGCGTATAAACCCTCTCCCCAACCGCAGAGCCGAGCACCGGAGGGCGCGAGACGACCTCCAGCCACCCTGAGGTTTGACCTGGGGGTGGCGGGCTTTGTGGGCCTGCCCGCCATCCGTTCAGCACCAGGTCCGAGAGGCGGCGTGCGTGTTCCCACGCGCGCCTCTGTGTCGAGTCCGTCTCCCCTCTAGGGGGGAGACAGTAGGGAATTTTTGAGGGAGTCCTTTGGGTAGGTCTCTTTGGGTAGTGGCCTGCCGTTTCATACGGCGGGCCGAAACCTCGGCGGGGTCGCGACCGCATGCGAAAGCGATTCGCGCGGCCCCGCCGATAGTGGTTTTGTTGAGGAACACCGTGGTAGGTTTAGTCGGTATTCCGGGAGGTACATTATTTCTTTTCCATCTTCTTTTACCCCGGCGAGTCCGACATAATCCCTCCGCCCGCCCCCGCGGAGGGATATGCGTCATTGCATTCCCCCACGTAAAAAAAAAAAAAAAAAAAAAAATTTCAAAATCACCCTGTATAGGTCAATACTTTGTTAACTACATGGTGTCCGTAAATTCCTAAATAAATGGCTTTTACCAACAGCATTCATCTTGTCTGGAAATATCATCAAAATTTAATAAAATGATTTATTTTGCCACAATATTATGCTGAGTGTGCGATGCTATGTGTGTTAGACGTGTGTTAATTAACTCCTCCGATTTAAAATCTGAGCGCGCGCAAAACTTAAAAAACTAATTTAAAAAATACACCGTGATGTGCAGTGAGAAACGTACTCAAATATTGTGAAAACTGAACTGAAAAATATTAAGTGGCTTAAAACTTATAGACAAGTTTACACTAAATAGTTTGAATAACGGCCGAACTGGAAAAAACTCTGTGTTGTGTAGTTGGAAACAATAGCGTCCTGTGTCGATCTGTGTCTCCTTTCACTTTTGAGTCATTGCAACGAGCACCCCACCTCTCTGCACTAGCCGACAAGATTAACAGAAACGACTCGTTATTTTATCGAACTTTTCATATGTACGTCTAGCCTTGCTGTGTAAGCGCAGGGAACAGGATCGAACTTTCGCGGGTTCGAACCTCACATATTCGTCGTCTTTTTGAATTCGTGGATAATTCGACATCTAACGAAAAATTGTATAATTAATTTGTCTGAACGATCACGACTACAAAAACCACAATAATATGTCGTCAAAGACTAAAGTTGCGAACAATAGTGGCCGCAAGGTGACGCCACTAGTTACATGCTTTAAATGCAAAAAGAAAGTCGACTACAAGACTACAATTATATGCTCTGTATGCGAGAATCACTTTGAGTATGATTGTGTTGGCTATTCCAAAAAACCAAACAGATTCAAGGACTCCGAAGCGAAGAACTGGAACTGTAAAGCATGCGAACAAAGCGGAAAGAAGAAGGCACAGGCAACTTCACCTATAGAACCATGCTTTGTAACAAAAAGGAAAAAAGCCGAATCTCCTAAACTAAGCATAGCAGGTACGTCGCAGATCTCCACACCGTGCTCGACACCGATAAATGTAGTATGTGAAAAGGATGAATCATATTGCACACTGGATCTGTCACAGGGCAGTACCAGTGACCCAGTCTTGTCAAAAAGTATGGACCATATTACTACGACTAATATAATCTCGGTTCTAGAAATGAAAGACACGGTTGAACAACTACAGTCGGAGCTTAGTATTTCGCAACAAGAATTAGAAAATATTATATTGGAGAACAACGGTCTTCGCGAACAGGCAACTAGGCTAACTAAAGAAAACGCAACATTAAAGAAATTCCTATCGCAATCGCCACTAAGGGGTACCTCCGTGGAAAATAATAGACCCTCTTCACTACATTTAGATATGTACCCTTTTTTCACGCCGCCGAGGCTATCAACAAAGCGTAGCAAAGAGTCACGGCCCAATGAGACTGTTTTATTCCTCCAACAGAAGGTCGCTGAACTTCAAAAACAGCTACAGCAAGCAAGATCTGATATATCAATCCTTACTGAGAAAATTGACGTATTACAGAAAGTTCTTCAAATGAAAGAAGGTTCCTCGTCTTCTCTCCGGAACATAGATGCAACTGTTGTCAAACAAAGAAAGTGTATGAAAAATAAATTGTGTATTTTGACAAACAGTAGCTACAGTGGAACGCTTTCAACTATTGAACAAGTCTTCGGTCGTGAGTTTGATTACTGTCGTTATATCAGTCCATATTGTACTATAAAACAACTTATTAAAAATATTGATACTAAACTGTTGAATTACGATATGAACGATTATTGCATCGTGTTGATTGGCGAAAGAGATTTCAAACAAACGTGTAACTATATTGAGCTGATAAAGTCTATTAAAGAATCTCTTCAGCACATTACCCACACCAACATCATATTATGTACGCCCGCTTACGTATGCGGGGCACTTATATACAATTATAAAAATAGAATTATTTAATAACTTGTTATATTCTGACATTCAAAATAATTCATATGCGTATTTTTTCGACACAAATCGTAATCTCTCTTTTGACATGTTTTCCTACAGAACAGGGAAACTCAATAATATTGGCATTGAAAATATATACTATACTTTAATGAATGATATTCATTTTGACATATTATGTAACAATAGTTCATCCATAATTGCATCACTTAATAATAATATGACTGAATCAGACTGTGATAGTATTAAGTTATTTCATGAATGATAATAATTATAAAAAGGGAGCGTCATGCAAAACCATTGTATCCAGTCAAAATAAACTAAGGGGTAGGAAATATAATAGTACGAAAAAAATTATGTTATATTACCAAAATGTCAGAGGTCTGCGATCCAAGACGAGTTTGTTCTTTAATAACATTGCTCCATGTTCTTATGACTTAATTACTATTACTGAAACGTTCTTGAACAGTTCTATAAGCGACGCCGAATTGTTTCCTTCTGATTACATAGTATTACGTAAAGATCGCGCTGGTGACGTCGGTTGGGGCGGCGTTCTGCTAGCTGTTAAAGACTGCTACACTGTCAAAAGGATTTCTGACTTGGATGAACTAACTGACGATAAAGAGTTACTGTTTGCATTAGTTACATGGAAAAATGTTAGAATTTTCGTAGGCGTAGTATACTTACCACCTAGCTACAATGATAAACAATATTTAGATGTGTTGAATTGTCTCGAGAATGCTATCACTACATATGCAAAATATCAGTGTATTATTTTGGGTGATTTTAATCTGAAGTCTTGTAGTAAGTCTGTTATAAATCAATTTAATAACTTTGTTGACTATTGTAGACTTACCCAGTGTAACAATACTTGTAATAAATATGGATGCATTTTGGATCTGGTCTTAACGAGTCTCGAACCTGAACATATTAGTGTAATGTCGGATGTTGAACCTCTAGTACCGATGGACACTTATCACCCTCCACTGGAGGTGTTGCTCACATTACCTAAAAGTACAAAAGTTGAAAAACCACTAACTGAAATTCAATCACGTAACCTGAGTTCTGAGTGGAATTTCCGGAAAGCGGATTTTCATAGTCTGTATTCTGCTATAGCCAACATAGACTGGAGTGACCTTCTACACCAGCAGGACGTTAATATAACCGTAAATAAATTGTATGACAAATTGATTAACGTTATTAATGCACATGTCCCTGTAAAACAAGTAATATCCAATAGCAAATACATTTATCCAGCATGGTATACTAGTGAAATAGTTCGATATATAAAACTAAAATATATCAATTTAAAAATGTTCAAAATTCGTGGACTTCAACTCAATAGAGAATTGTTCAAATATTACAGGACTAAAGTTAAAGAATTAATTGGTATTGCTTTTAAAAAATATATAAATACATTAGAAAATAATATAACTCGCGAACCCTCAGCGTTTTGGAAGTACGTTAAAGAAAAACGGAAAAATAGGCAAAAATCTACAGAATTCACATTTGCAGATAAAATTATCGAGGGACAGGCAGTCGCCGACACTTTTGCGGATTACTTTAGTTCTGTATTCCACAACAATGTACCGACGTTAGATCCACAGACAGCAGAACGGGCAGCAACTAACAGACATTGTCTATCACTGATAAAAATAGACCTTATTAATTTATCCGAACTGAGACGGGCACTATCTTGTCTTAAACCATCTTCTGCATATGGTCCGGATAACATACCACCATTCTTAGTCAAAGACTGCTCGTCAGTCTTAGAGGAGCCTCTTTTGTATTTGTACAACCTATCACTTCAACAAGGAATCTATCCCAGTAGATGGAAAATCTCGAGGGTAACACCCGTGCCTAAGGGGGGATCGTTGGCAGATATTAGTAACTATAGACCGATTGCTGTATTGTCTGTCTTTGGAAAGCTCTTCGAGTCTATCATCAATCAATGCATTTTCCAACAGATTAATGGTCATTTGAACAGTTGTCAGCATGGGTTTCGTAGTGCGCGCTCTACTTTAAGTAACCAGATCAATTTCGTTGATTACATAAGTACGCGGGTGAAGAGTGGCTGTCAAGTTGACGCTGCATTCTTCGATTTTCGGAAAGCATTTGATCTAGTGGATAATGATTTACTCCTAATGAAGTTTGCCACACTGGGGTTCTGTTCTAGGCTTCTTAAGTTTATGGCTGACTATCTTAGAGATCGTAAGCAATTTGTTAAGGTGGAAAACTATAAGTCGCCCGAATATTATACACGATCGGGGGTAAGCCAGGGCAGTACCTTAGCACCCACCCTATTTCTGATCATGATCAATGATTTACCAAGCGTTCTCTCTAGGGTGCAATGTCTTCTTTTTGCTGATGATCTCAAGTTGTACCTAAAAATCACAGATAGTAACGATTGTGTCGCACTGCAGCGCGACATTAATGCAGTGGTTGAATGGAGCAAAGAAAACAAATTGCTATTTAACACACAAAAATGTAAAGTTATTACCTTTACCCGGTCTCGGTCTCCGATTACAACGACTTACGAAGTATCCGGTGCTCCTCTCGAGCGTGTCACAACAATACGTGATCTTGGGTTAACCCTTGACAGCAAACTGAACTTCCATGAACATATTAAAAAAATCAGTAAGGAAGCTAGCAAATGTTTAGGGTTTATAATTCGAACTTCCTCCAATTTTAATAATGTGGACGTAATGAAACTACTATATAGTGCATACGTACGTAGCAAATTAGAGTACAACGCGATTATTTGGGCTCCACAAGAAAAATTATACATACTGATAGTTGAAAAAGTCCAGCGTAAATTTACTAGGTATTTATATAAACGTGCATATGGATATTATCCCTTTCTATATCCATCAATATTTGTTTCTGGAATGGTAGGTTTGGATACTCTTGAGCTCAGACGGAAGTATATGCTTATAATGCATTACTATCTGCTATTAAATAATAAAGTGGACAATCCATCGGTGCGTGAGTCTATTCATCTGTACGTGCCAGACAACTACGTGCGAGGTTGTGGTCGTAGACAACATCAACTTCTTGCGTATCCATCGTCCTGGCATATTACAAAAACGAGTAATAGTCCCACCGTTACAGCTATCAACTTAATTAATGATTTTCTAAAAACTAATCCAAATGTTGACATATTTTTTGATAAGACTAGTCTATTTAGTAATTATGTAATGACATACTTAAATTGTTTTGAATGATTTTATTTCTTATGGTGACATTTATCGATATATCATGACATTTTATTGATAATATTTAATTATTTTGTAATTTATTATCTTATTCTGTTGACATATTCATTTTCAAATTATTCATTCATTTTTTACTTATTGAATTTTATTTTATTTCTTATTTTTTGTACAAGGATATTTAAAATCATTTTCTTTTTTGACATAACATGTAAGCGTCTTGGTGCATAAACTGTAAGCTTATATTGTTTAAATAAAGAAAATCTAAATCTAAAAAAAATATGAAAACATTGGATAATAGGGTATATTTTGTATATTATTTTACACACAAAATAAAATAGAAATCAATAGAAATCTTTTTGTACGGCATATACGGCAGCAATTAATATTTTAAATTTAATATAAGAAAAGTGGGGTTGTAATGTGGTAATGAGAATGTCTCGCTATCTCGGTCGCACATTAGCGATTAAATAGCGGATACGTCACAGTTTGTACCGTGCATCCTTTTTCTGACATTTGACGATTCTTTCTACAACCACATTTAAAACGCTTGATTCTTATTTATTATTGAGTAGATAAAAAATATGTATATTATAAATTTGAGTAATGTGAAAATTGTGAAAAACCTGTGAGAAAAGTCCAAGATTTTTAGACCTTATGCACAGCAATCACATTTACTACGGGTTTGCTAGGTACGGATAGCCAGTGTTCAAAGAAAGAAAGGATTTAATTTGAAGCAAATAAATATATCTTTATACTTTTATATACATTATTTATATATCATATACGTTTCAACTACTTTCTTATTATAGGTGAACAGCTGGCATCACCGGAGCACAAATCGTCATCGTCATCATCGAGTACCCTCAAGTTAGTCAGCAAGCTCATCAACAGACCTCAAGGTCCACCGCCGCCGAATGGATTCGCGTTATTAAGTGACAGGTAACAATTTATTTTCATCTGCACGTATTTTCATATTGAATATAAAAAGCTGCCAGTATTTTTATATGTTATATTTATATTTTTTAATGCATCTTTTTTTACTGATTCCTAATAGGTATGTTAAAACTCAATTTGGATAAAAAAATTAGATACATCTTTTTTTACTAATGACGGCAGCATAGGACTGTACGTATTGTCTTTAACTAACAGTACGCTATATTAATTTACTAAATGAGACAAATACTATTAATATGTTACAAAAAGTTATTAGGTTTTTGTTCAGAAATCTCAATAGCAGCCGGGTGTTAGGAAGTTGGCGGTATTAGATAAGCCGTTGATCCTGCGCCTGATTTTTCTCCGGTCGTCTCGGATTACCGTCCCATCGGATCATGACAGTGAGGGAACAGAGAGTGCACTTGTTCGCACACACTTCTGTGTGCACTATATCTCCTACGCAGATGGCCAGTCTCCGTTGAGATTGGCCGCCGTGACCGAAATTCAGTCTAAAGGACATTATTATTATTATTACATATGTATATATTTTACATTGAATAATATAATATTATATTTTATTTGGAACAGGATGAAACGGTTGCTAGCTCTGGCTGGCAACCCGCATGTGACTGCGAGCGCGGGCGCAGCCATCGCGCGCTGCACCTGCGGGCACGTGTGCGCACAACAACGGAGACAGGTAGCCCATCTATATCAGCTCTGTATATAAACTGTCCCACTGCTGGGCACAGGTCTCTTCTCAGTGCGAGCAGGGTAACGCTATAGTCCACCACGCTGGCTCTGTGCGGGTTGGTAGGCTTAACATATCTTCGAGAACATTATTTTATAAACCTCTGAACCTTCTTCGAAGAGATTAATGAAAACACTATGTGGGTCTGTGTGTCTGTCTGTTAGTGACAGTTTGTTAGTGACAGGCATAGCTCCGGAACCACTGGACCGATTGACTTGTAACTTGGTTTTGGTGTACTGACAACTTGGGGTCATCCCTCGGTCTAGTTTTAATATGGGCCCTGTGGGTCAAAAGACTCCCGAGATATAGGGGTTACAAGGTCATAAGCTCAGGGGATATCCACCAACAGAGTGATTTGGAAGTCCAAGGAAGAGGCAATTGCCAAGCAGTGGGACATTACAAAAAGCGGATGAAAAAGAAATTGGTCACATGAAGACGAAGAGGTTGAATCTTGGGTTTTTATATCCATCTCGTTTTATTTTGACTGCATGGATGGCGTAGTGTTCTGAGTTCGAACCACACACGGGACAAAAAATTGTGAGATCTATAAATGGTTGTTCCAAGTCTAGATGTTCTTTGAGTCCATTATTTGAATGTTTGTGGAGTCCCCCGCGACACAGGCATCATTAATATAGCGGGTTGTTATCATAATTATTAAAAAAAACAATTATGTGGAATTCTCACACGATACAACCTTATGATAGTTTCCTTAAAATGGAAAAATGGTAAATACTAAATTTCCACTCTTCAAGTATTATTATATTTAATGTTATCTTACGTTTACGCGAATGTTGTACATTGAAATTAAACTGCTTTATACGGATTTTATCGCGTTGTTTATTAAGACTGCGCCGAGCGTAAGACGCGGTTGGACTGAATGACAGAGCTCGATATTCAAATCGGCGCGCAGCCGCCATAGTACAATTGTATGGAGGATTTGAAGTGCTTTTTTGATAAATATATATCTTTTTCTGTCAACCAATAATTTAAATATTTGGGACGGACAAATTGTAATATAATAATTTATGTTTCGTTTAAGCTGTAAAATAGGATAGATTTCTACTGTTATAATCTAAAAATCACGTAATACGAGCTTACGTTTTTGCACTTCTCGTGCAAATTTACTTAATTTTGTAAGTGAAAATATTAATTATTTTAAGGTTTTTACACGGAGTAATTGTAAACACATTCATTGTTATGATAAATGTATATTTTATATTTGTAATAATATTCTATAATATAATATAATAATAATATTCTACCACATACACACAGCACCGTCTAGCCCAAACGAAGCAGAGCTTGTATTATGGGTACTAGACAATGGATAAACATACATATATACTTTTTTTTGTAAGTACATACATATTATTCATAGAAACACCCAGACCAAGACAAACATCCATATTCATGCACACAAATGTTTGACTTGTGCGGGAATCGAACCCGCGACCTCAGACGTGGCAGTTGGGTACACTAACCACTACGCCATCGAGGTTTAAAACAAAAAGTGTTGATTAATGTTTAAAAATATTACATTACTTCTGAATCTATAATACGATTTTATCTATTTAAAATTATTAAAATTATTTAGATTTCAATTTACAACTTCCCTACGTTTCGGTTGCTTTTCAGCAGGCATGTTTTTAATCTGCCTATGAAATTGGACTGCACTAGTCTGGATATTTTCGTGTCCAGTGTTTGAATGTTTGTTAAGACCCCCGCTATGCAGGAAGTATGCCTAGTGTGGCAGTTGATTTTTTATATATAAAAACGAATAATATTATATTAATAACAACGCGATAAAATCCTCATAAAGCAGTTTAATTTCAATACTTATTTATTTGTTCGTATTAGCAACAGAAGCAACAGCCGTATCCGCAACAGTTGTCCCGAGTGGACGACACGAACTCCACTGTGTTCAGACACCCCACACCCATCGCGCCGAGACCCGAGAGCGAGGTAAGGAATCTTCTTTATATACAAAATCTATTTACGTTATCGTTTGTATCCTCAAACTCGGAAAGGAGTCGCTGGATTGCCTTGATTTTTTTTTATACGATTAAGTTGGCTAACAAGCATACGGCCCACCTGATGATAAGTGGTCACCGTAGCCTAAGGATGCCTGCAACATCAGAGGCATCACTTGACGACCCTTTAGGAAAGGAAGTGGGAAGGAGAAGGAGTGGGATGGGGGAAAGAAGGTGATTGGACACTCCGGCACTCTCACTCACCGAACGAAACACAATAGTAGGAATACTGCAATTGCACGTCGATATTCTGTGAGAGGGTAGTCCTTCCCCGGACGAGCCGGCCCATTCATGCTGAAGTTAGCGAGGCTCTACTATTGAAATTAAACTACTTTTTATTGCGTTGTTTACTACTTTTTAATTTAAACACAGCATTGCATTTTTATATAAGAATGGCCTTTGCTCGCAACTTTGCTCGCATAGTTAAGTTAGGTTTTCAGTGGAGAGGTAAGCGGCAGTGCATTCATCCTTTAAAAAAAAGGTTAGGTTAGTAACAAAACTTTAAAAAAAATAAAATATATGTTTCTAGTTTTCCTCGCTGTTTCACCCGCGTAAGTCTCGTTCCCGTGGGAATATCGGGATAAAAAGCCTATGTATGAATCCAGGTCTCCAGCTATCTACATACCAAGTTTTATCGCAATCAGTCCAGTAGTTTTGCGTGAAAGAGTAACAAAGATCCATACATCCATACAAACTTTCGCGTTTATAATATTAGTAAGGATGTTACTCGGTGATAATATAGCTTTCTAATCGTGAAAGAATTTTTAAAATCGGTTAAGTAGTTTTCAGTTAAATCCTTACAAACAAACAAAAAATTTAATCTTTCCTCTTTATAGTATTATATAGTATAGAAAAATCCAGCTCCGATAGGTATGTTTGTGTTCGCAAAACTCGAAAAGCAGTCAATGGATTGACTTAAAATTTTCTATAATGTTACATTTCTATATAAGATTATTTTATATGCTTTTTATCTTGACGTCCCCAGGGAAACGGGAATTACTTGCCGAAAAATACGAAGTTCCTTTCGCCTCAAAATTAAAATTTCTCAATCTTTGATAGTTGCTCGAAATAATAAATGGATGATTAGTATACAACTAACATCAAAGTAGTATCACACCGAACAGATGGTGTATTAGAGATTCCCAGACGTTTTTTCTCACAGACCACTTTCAAAATTTTGCTGGTTCCGGTGGATCCCCTGCAGCTAGAAATTTAATTCGCCAAGTAAAATCGGTATATTTGGACCAAAAAGTTAAACTGGGTTAAAATTAAAAAAATTGATCAACTTTCTACGGGCTTAATATATTTTTATTTTTTGGGAATTCTCGGGTCTACAGCGAGTGGTATTCCTCACAATATCCGTTATTATCTGCCCACATTGATAGGTGAAGTCAAGGCAACATTTTAGTTTTCACTATTGAAAACGAATAAATTTTCGTGGATCCCGCTTACGAATAGTGACCCCTATTTTATTGTCATGCCAACGTAGACCGCCGTCGAGTCTCCTGTGGACCCCTGGGGGTCCACCTGAACCACTTTGGTAACTAAGGGTGTAAATAAATTAAACTCCATGGAAAACTGCACTGGACAGATGGCGTAGTGGTTTAAGTGGTCGCCTTGCCGCTGCCACTGCGCTGAGTGTTGTGGGTTCGAATCCCACACGGGACGAATATTTTTGTGATCCACAAATGGTTGTTCCGTGTCTGAGTGTTCTTTGTTTGTTGAATGTTTGTAAAGTCCTCCGCGACACAGGATTTAATCTTAGTACGGGAGTTGTCTTTTTAAAACAAGAAAAAGCAGTAAATTTGTGAAGAAAAGAGTGAGACAGAGAGATCGTGAAATGACTATAGGTATAACAGCCAGCATTTTTTGTTGCGAAAAGAATTTTCGTTCCAATATAATTGACAGAATAGAGCTCTGCTCCATTACTGCGTTGCGTTGCGTTGCGTCTTCGCAACGTCGACGCTGCGTCGTTTACATATATTTTTTGTGACATGCCACATTAATGCGTTGCGTCGTCGCACGCTTTCACGTTTCAACGGATCGACAGACAAGAGACATAGCGGGGGTAGGGTGATGCGCTGCGTTGTCGGAGCTCCGATGCGACGACGGACATTGTTCCACTGCTAAAATCTGACCATCACTATTTCTTAATGCAATCAAGGGATCTACAATATTTTATTGTTTCTACGTTTATTTCGGCGGTGGCGCAATAAAAGCAACAATATAACACGTTTGTTCCGGTCCATTGCATTGTTGATACTGACTGAGGTAATCTACCAACAGCGGACGTGCATCGTCTTCTCGCGCTGCGACGTCGTGCGTCGTCGCAACGCCGGTGTGGCATACAATGCGTTGATCCACTGCGACGCAACGCAACGCACTAATGTGTCATCACCGATACTTAGGGCTCGTACACATAAATCATCATCGCATCGCATTATCAATCGCATCGTGCTACGACGCGGCATCGTTTCACGATACGACGTCGTATCGAGGGAATCTACGACGAGCAAGCGACACGACATCGCAACGTGCCACGATTTCTTCGTGGTCAATCGTAGTAAAGGCCGAAAAATGGACCGCACTAGACGTGTTCTCCTCATGCTGATATTAAGAAGACGAATAAAGAAGAAACAGATACACAGAAGATACTGGATATTTGCATTTCTTTCAATTATGAATAACGAGTGTCATTTTAAGAGTCCGTCGTCTTTGAATATTCAATAATAAATGAATGCGGCACCGGCGAAAGATAGGTTCAGCGACGTCGTACCGTGCATCGTGGCACGTTGCGATGTCGTGTCGCTTGCTCGTCGTAGATTTCCACGATACTACGTCGCATCGTGAAACGATGCCGCGTCGTAGCACGATGCGATTCTTAGAATTGAATTATGGCGCTCCAATAATGAGTGCAAATGCTGTGCATTTGCATCCACAAATAGTTGGTCCAAGTCTGGATGTTCTTTGTGTCCGTTGTTTGAATGTTTGTAAAGTCCCCCGCGACACAGGAATTTATTACTAGTGCGGGAATTCTCTTTAAAAAAACAAAATAGCGTCTTTTCTTATTTACGTCGGTTTTGTGTTAAACTTTACATTGACCCATCTTTAGATATTTTACCTCGTGCATGCATACAGCATACGCACATGAGAGAGATGAAAATATACAGTCCAGTACGAATTATACGTGTTATCACTACGAACGTCGACATCAGAATGACAAAGTGGGACAGACTATCCTTGCCCGCTTCCCACCGCGCACCCATCTAATGCGCGGTACAGTACGCAGTGAGGATTATTACATCTCTCTCTTCAGTTGTTTCCCTCGTTGCTGAGGATCGTGACTCTGACAACTAGCTGTCTCCATCAGTTACGATCCGTTGCTTGATGTAAGGCAGCGGGATTGCCAGTTGTTTGGATATCTGGTCTGATCATCGCTTGGGACTTCGGCCTCTAGGTCTTTTGCCTTCCACTTTCCCAGTCACTATCAGGCGTTCCAAACTGTCACCATTTCTTCGTGCAATGTGTCCAAAGTACTGCATTATACGTCGCAAACAGGTTGTAGATAGGCGCTGAGTAGTCTCTATTTTCAGTTCTTTTAGGATCGAGACGTTAGTACGGTGGACTATCCATGGTATTTTCAACATACGGCGCCAGCACCACATTTCAAAGGCGTCGATTCTCTGCTTGTCGGCTGCCTTGATTGTCCACGTCTCAACGCTATAGAGGGCGATGGGAGAGACAAGTGTGCGAACGAGGTGTATATTTGTTCGTTTTGTAATGTTTCTGTCTCTCTAAACTTTGCTCAGTTCAGGATTATTACCTACTACAAATATTATAATGTAGATTTTGCTCGGCTTTGCTCACGTAAATGGAAGTTAGGTTGTGTTAGTAACAGCAGTTATTTTCTGGATGTAACGTACCCCTCTTTTGTTCTTCTTCTGTTTTTGTTTGACAACGTGTATGCGAAATTTCATGATCAGTCAAGTAGTTAAGGAGTGAAAGCGTAACAAACAAACAAATAAACTCATATTCGCATTTATAATATTAGTTAGGATGTAGAATTTTAGAAAGATTAAAAGGCCTCTAAATAAAAAAGAATAAAAAAAAAGAATTTTAGAAAACCATTTGGCAGTTTTCCTTTCTAGATCACTTGTAAACCGTTAACTAGTTTTGGATGAAACTAAGCCTAAAGATTGATCATGGCCACTTATGATTCTAAATGGCCATGATCAATGTTTCAGAGAAAAGAAACTAGTGAACGTTTTTGTCGGTAGAGTCGCCAGGTCTCGCAGACAGAGCTGCTGGAAGGTGTTCCGCGCTGGCGGCGTGGTCGGCCGCGCGCGTCGGACCGCCGTGTCGTCGTGCAGCGCCTGCTGCCGCTGCTGCCCAAGCTTCCCGCGCCCAACAGTGAGCCCACACACACATACACATGCTAGAGTCAAACGGTAGAGTCACACGGTAGAGTCGCCAGGTGTCGCAGACAGAGCTGCTGGAAGATGTTCCGCGCTGGCGACGTGATCGGATGGGAGTCACACGGTAGAATCACACATTACAGTCACACGGTAAAGTCACATGGTAGAGTTACCAGGTGTCGTAGACGGAGCCACTGATATTAATGAGCAACCGTGTACTGTCCCCTGATGAAGAAATCCATTTATCAAACACGATTTAGATAGTCAAATCATGATATAGTAATAATATTAAGCGGGCGAAAGACAAAAATAGCCACACTGTTTCTGGCCGCCAATCTCCAATTTTTTTCATCCCAACTTTAATTTCTCATTTGGTAAGGAAGTCGATTTCGCGCAAGTAACTCTTATAGACTCTATTATAGACTAACCTACCTACCTACCTGCCATCTACCGTCAGGCGGCTTTGCCACATGTGTCGATAATAAAGTCTTCTTACAGATCTGGTGCCAGTCAAAATTGTGCCGAACACACCTCCTGCGCCGCCCAGGATACTGCCGAAGCCACCACCCACGTCCACCTCAGAGTAAGTTCTAATTGACCCCAGAAGACGTACAAGGTGCAAATGTTAAATGTGGTGATGTACATATAAGCTACCTCTTTGGTCACGAGACATAGGTTTGTGTAAGGAGACGAGAGCCCGGTTTCGATTCCAGGCTCATGTTAAGTGTCAGCGCACCAAGTTTGAGTGTTCTTCGTGTTCGTTTTTAAGCGTCATAATATGTTTATTTATGTAGGTCACAAAGTAACACTTATGAACGTCACAGTTACACTTATTAATGTGAATTTACATTTACCTGTTGCCATGTTCAGCAAAGCACTGCTATATCTTATGACACAGGGATTATCTTTAGTACGGGAGCTATGAAATGTTAATTTTAATTGGTTAAATATTAATACGTGAAGAGAAAGCTTTGAGATACAAAGGTTTCTCTTCACGTACTTTTAAACACATGACTTGTACGGAGTTGTGTGATATTTGGTATAGTAAAAGCTTATATGGAGCAAAAGAAGCTAAGAGTTCAAATTTGTGGCCAGCGTGATGGACTATGTATGGCCTTACCCCTCTCTCACTTAGGAGAGGCCCGTGCCCAGTAGTGAGACAGTTTCACGCCTATTTCCCAGAAGGGTAGGCAGAGACTACGGATTTCCATTTGCGACGATCCTGACTCACTTCTCTGGCTTCATTCTATTTCATAACATTCCTCATATTATTATTAATATAATAACATTTTTTTTGTATATTTATTCATAATTAAGACAAATAATGCTTTTAATTTTAACCTTTGCAGTCTATCGTTCTTCTACGTGCTGAGCGAGTCCAACGGGCAGTTTTACTTCCACGACGGTGACAGGCGGATCCCCATCACACCGTTACCCGGCAACGGCGAGCAATATACCTCAGGTAACAATTCTGTGACCAGTAGGCCTTTATATTCTTTTTTTTACGTGGAGAAATGCATTGAAGCATACCTCTCTGTGGAGGCGGAGGGGTTATGTCATAATAATCTATTGCTCTTTAAAAGTTACCTTACGGAACGTCAACAACAAGTCAAAATTGGTGACTAAATTAGCGAATCTGAACATGTTTTGTACGGGGTTCCACAAGGCAGTATTATTGTACCTACCCTTTTTTTAATATACCTTAAGGAATTATGCAATCTAAATATTACTGCTGGGCATATATTTTCTTATGCTGATGACACCGCGATAGTGTTTACGGGCAGCACTTGGAATGACGTTCAGAAGCACGCTGAACCTGGATTGCCAAAAATAGTTGGTTGGCTAAATAGTAATCTTCTGACTTTAAATACTTTAAAAACTAAATATATATGCTTCTCTATTACACTTTCTTCTCAACCACAAGTAGATTTTGGAGTTCGGATTCACAATTGCAACAATTTTCAGTCGAGTATCTGCAGTTGTCCCGTTATTGCAAAAGTAAATAATATAAAATATCTTGGTATTCTGATTGATCAAAGAATGTCATGGTACTTACATTTGGATTTACTTATGAGCCGGGTTAGAAAATTTATATGGGTCTCCAAAACAATGCGTCACGTTACAACATCCGAAACGATGAATAAAATCTATATTTCTTTGATTCAGTCAATATTAATATATTGTATACCAGTGTGGGGCGGCGCTAATAAGAGCAAATTTATTGAAATTGAGAGGGCTCAAAGATCAATTTTAAAAGTCATGTATTATAAACCCTTTCGGTTTCCCATGACTTATACAAACTAAGTAACATTCTTTCTGTCAGGCAACTATATATTTTACTCACTGTCCTAAAATTACATAAAAATTTAAATTCGACTCCCAACTTCTTATGAAAAGACACAATCATCACGTTATCCCTCTGCACAGTTGCTACAACATTCGCGAGAAAACAATTTGATAGGCAATCAGCCCATTTATATAACAAAATAAATAAAATATTACATATACAGGGTTATTGGAAATTCGATACATTCCCTTGGAGGGGTGAAAGTAGAGCCCATTTGCAGTAAATTTTGTCATGTGCTACCCTATCCGATAATGGTTAGTTTTCGAGCAATTTTAATTTTAATGGTTTTACTTTAAAATGCCCATTCTTGCCAAAAAGCTTTTTTGTGTTTTGTACATTTTCTGACAGCTAACATTCCAACACATCCTCAAGATAGCAAAAATCGGAAAAAATTACAAATAAATTTCATGTTGTAGCGTCCGAAATGCAAAAAATTTGGTAAAAAAAGAATTTTTTGTTAATTTATTATGAAATTGTATTGAAAACTTATTTAAATAATTACTTAAGTATTTTTTTTTTTATTATACTGCAAATGGGCTCTAGTTTCACCCCTCCAAGGGAATTTATCGAATTTCCAATAACCCTGTATACCTTTTGACATATCATGAGTGCAAAAAAACATTAATGCTTTGACTTAAAAACTTAAATTTTAATAGTACTGAGGAATTATTGTATATAATTTCATAATAATTGTTGTCTTAATAATATTGCATACACACGTACACACTCACAAATACACACATACTCACAGGCACCCACGCACACACACACAAACGCATACACATTCAAACACCCACAGACATACTTACATATACATACATACAGTTATTTACTCAACAAATTTAGTTATATACCTAAGTTTATATGTATCACCCATTTGTTTAAATATTGTGAAACTTGTGCAATTATCTTATTACTGTAATGTGAAGACCGGGGTCTCCTACCACAGGTAATGTTTACTTAAAAGGAGTACCCCAACTACTGATTATAAAATAGCATATAAGAAAATGATAATAAACAATATTTATTTTATTTTTACGTTGGGCTCACCCGGGGGACAGTAGAAAGCCCGGGTCCGACCGACTAAACCTACCACGGCGTTCCTTCACACGGTTTATGGCCGGGGAGCAGAGATTGCTCGCGCATTCATCCTGCAGCTCCGGCAGGTGACCAGGCTTACCATGAAACGTAAATGTCGAAGTTTTGAGCTGACTGTTCGTACCGTGAAACACATTTATTCCAAAATTCGTCCTACATTTCGGTACGCAAAGTTCTTCATTGTCCGTAACCCTTTCATGAAGTAGCTCGAACAACGGAGTTATATCATATATAAAGAAAGACATTCGAAGAAACTTCATCCTAAATTTTTGTTCGCTCCGAAGTCGATAGACATTTTCATGGTAGACCTATTGGTACTTAAAATCAAATACTTAAAATAACGATGCCTATTATAATAAGGCCAATGAAACTAACCTACCTTATGATGGCAAGTGATAAGTATTGATTGCCATTACGCCGAGTGTTGTGGGTTCGAATCCTACACGGGACAAAAAATTGTGTGATCCACAAATGGTTTTTCTGAGTCTTTTCTTTGTGTCCGTTTGTTTGTATGTTTGTAAAGTAAAATGCCTGTCCTATTCTCTCACACGCAATAACGCGAATGAGAGAAGCAACAAAAAAGACTGTCATCACATGATTCTTAGTACATGCATCCAATCACTCCAAGAGAATATGTCAACAATTGTTTCGAGTTTTAAAATATTGTATGATTGTGTTAAATTAATCATTAACTTAAATAAGAAATAAAATAACTGTCATTTCAGCTTTGATGTCATCTATTTACCACGAACTAATAAAAAATATAGTTTGTGTCTATAAAGTAATTATAATTATATGAATATAAATAAATAAAATAGTGTTGACATTCTTGTGAATATTTGTTAGAGAGAACGAAGATTTTAAATGTTGCTGATGTACAGCTTATATATAATAGTTAATTATGGCTCGTTTTAACGATGAAAGAAAACATTGGAGGAAACCTGCATGTCTGTGAATTTCCACGATGTTCTCAAAGATGGGCAGGCCACGACTATGGCCTAACCCTTCTCACACTGATAAGAGGCCCGTGCCCAGCAGTGGGACCGATTATGTACAGGACTGATATAATTACATTATATTTCTATTTACTAGATGAACCTCACCATTCAGAATCGAAGTCCAATGGTGTGAAAACTGAAGACTCTAACAACTCTACCGAAGTCGACTGTAAGGATATAGTAGGAGAAAACGATGGAGAACAAAAGGTAGTCGTGGGGGAAATAGATGTGGACAACAAAGAGATCGTGGGAGCGGCGGATGTGGACACAAAACAGGAGATTGACACGGACACAGAACCTAAGACCGAACGTACTGATGTTGCACGTAAGATTACATTTCATTACTTACCTACCAGCAAATTATCTGTTCGGATTTCTAATACACAGAAGTTACGCTAAATTATGTGTTAACAAAAATTACAAAAGCAACATTGACATCCTGACCTGATCCTAACCTATTTGGCAAAATGTTTAAATTAATACATGTTGCCAAATAGAGGTTCCATTTGACAAAATGTATTAATTTTCATTTATTTGGTTTTTATAGTTGGTACCATACCAACCATAAAAACATATTGGGTTAGTTTTAGTTCAGCATATGCCAGCATACGGCATTTTATAGTTCAGCATATGCCAGACTAAGGAAACCTGCCGCAGGTTTTCAACTAGGTTCCTATAGATGTAGATAACAGGAGATGGCGCTACGCGGCCAAGTCAACAATAAGCTCTGTGTATTTTTATTATAAAAAATAGTTAAACAAGTTCTACGTGTATAGTTTTATGATATAAGTGACACATATTGCATAAATAAACAGTGGTATTGTTCTACACGCAATAAGTGATATTCAATAAAAAACTTACAAGAATAGTGAATGTGATCAAACCAACTCAAACAAGACTATTTATTAACAAAAATAGTGTAAAAGTAATAAAATCTAATAAAACCCCAACCAAACTAAGTTAATTATAATCAAAGTGTGTTTAAAAACATTATAAATACTACTTATTTACCAAAAAGTTTCGTTTTTACCCTAAACAAAAATTGTCAACAACGTTAGTTGCAACTTATAATATAAATATTTGCAGCATGATTCATCATAAGGAATCTGTATAATTGTCGACGAAAGCGGTTGACAATTTAGATTTCACTGATATGTGTATTCGTGGCGTATTACGAACATACTAAGACTGCGGCGAGCGTATACTCGAGTTCGAAACCTGCCGACGCCGATCTACACTTTTTAATACATCGTCAATATTGACTTACATATACAGTGAACTACAAAGGAGCATATTGGCATTGGCATCGACAACGCATGCAATCACTGAGATTTTATTCGAAATACAATACAATGGACAACGATAATATCTGTGATAATAACAATATTACTTATCGTAAACCGCTTAGAACAAGCTCATTATCTGACCTAACTAACATGACAAATGAAAAATCTATATTTGACACGACTATGTTGAGTATACCAGACAGTCTACACGACAACAGTGACACATTAAGTAATTTAATTGAACAAAATAAAACACTTTCTATGCAATTATTAAGCGCACATCAACAAGAAATCGAAAATCTCAATAGTGAAAATGTTCGTCTTAAATCTAATCTACAAGATACGCTAAAAAATTGAACACCTATAAAAAGATATGCTCGACGCCAGGCAAAAAAAGTGTAACACCAATTCGCAAAAACAAACCTTTGCAACAAAGAGACGTATCAACTTACGATAATAATAATTATGATCGCCCGACCGTCATGATCAGTAAGGAAACACAAACAATTAATACCAGTAGTCAAACACTAAATAAATTGAAGGAATCATGTAACTCTATACCATATAATGAACAGTTAAACCAAAATAAAAGAGGAGAAATATATTATAACATTACAAAGAATACACAGAGGAATAAATTATGTGTTTTAAGTTCTTACAAAACCAGAGGGGCCTTGTCGACAATTGGTGATGTGTTCTCAAAATACTTTGATTATTGTCACTATATAACGTTTAATTTTACTATAGTGGATATATTGAGGAACATCGAACAGAAATTAAAAGACTTCACACTTAAGGACTACTGTATACTTTTTATAGGGCGAAACGATATCAGAGAAGAGAGCAACTACATAAACCTAATTACGACATTAAAAAAGTCTTTACAGAAAGTTACGCATACTAATGTAGTTATTTGTGTCCCTACATACATAATGGGAGCTCCAATATATAATTTTAAAGTAGAAATGTTTAATAATCTACTTCATTTGGACTTACAAAATAATGACTACGCGTATATATTTGACTGCAATAGTGACCTGTCTCCCAATATGTTTTCCAACGTGACTGGCATAATAAATAAACACGGAATGCATAATATATACAAGGGAATAATGAAAAATATATTAGTAGATATAAATTTATTTGATCAGACCGATACAGGACACATTAACAAGAATTCACAATACTTTATTACTGACCCGCACATAGAAAACGCTAGTCACATGCAGACTTCGGACTTTTTTCGTGTACAATAATTTTTATGTCCTGCATCAAAATATTGCTGGCTTATTAAATAAATCAAATGCATTGTCAATTTGTCTGGATGAACTTGTTGAAAGAGACATAAACGTTGAAGTATTATGTATTACTGAGCACTTTATGATGGCTGGTTATGAAGCTTATTTAGATATGCCAAACTATTCACTAGCTGCATGTTATAGCAGAAGCCACAGCAGACGGGGAGGTGCGTGCATTCTCGTGAAAAATGGTAATCAGTGCAAGGAGTTACTGGAAATAAAAAGACTCTCAATTTCAGGGCTTTATGAATGTTGCGCAATAGAGCTTACTGTTTATGAGATTGTTATTGTATGTGTTTACAGAGTGCCTAAAGTAGAAAATTTCAACACTTTTTTAGTAGGTTAGAAACCATGTTACAATTGTTAAATAAGAGATGTTATAAAAACGTTGTAATCGCAGGTGATTTTAACATTGATTTGTTGGAACAAAATAATGTAACTTTGGATTTTGAAACTTTACTGATAAATTATAATATGACTTTAGCTTTAAAAGAACCGACTAGATTAATAACTAAATCTTGTATTGACAATTTTGCTCACAATTTATCGAAATCATGTAAGACGGAAGTGTTAGAATTTGCTTTGTCAGACCATACAGCACAGCTAATACAATTTAGAATAAAGAAATCTTTATTAAAACTATGGCGAAAAAAAGTCGTGATTTTTGTGCTACAAATATTCAGAAATTTAACGAATGCCTTAGTAATTTATCTTTTTTCGAGTTGTATGATGAAAGCGACCCTAATAGAGCATATAACTATTTTATAGAGCACTTTAAACTGTTCTATGATCTGTGCTTTCCTTTTAAAATTATTAATATCCATGTTAATAGGAAAATAAAATGGATATCACGGGGATTAAAGAGATGTAGTGCAAAGAAAAAACAACTATTGTGGAATTTTCGATTAAAGCCGTCAAAGAAAAATAAAGATATTTACCAAACCTATACAAAGTTGTTTAAAAAGATTATCATTCTGACGCAACGTGCACAAAATAATTATAAAATAAAGACTTCGGTAAATAAATCAAAGGCTACATGGAATATAATAAATAATTCTCGGTTTAATCTTCCTCGTGATAATATCACTAAAATTAAAGTGGATGGTAACGTTATTACAGAGCCAATTGAAATTGCTAATGCCTTCAATAATTATTTTATTGACAGAATAAAGCCCATATTGCATAGTGGCAACAATGTGACATCAAAAATTAAAAGCATGACACACTCTATTTTTATGACTCCAAGCATACCAAATGACATACAAAATATTATAAATGGACTGAAGAATACCAATAGTGTAGGTTTTGATGACATATCAACCAAAGTAATTAAATTTGTTAATCAAAATATTTGTAGACATTTAAGTTATATTTTAAATTTATGCATAATCAGTGGTATATTTCCGGACAATTTGAAAACGTCAATAATAAAACCGTTGTTTAAAAAGGAGGACAAAGAGTCGATGGAGTTTTATAGACCAATAGCTTTAGTTTAAATTATTTCAAAAATTTTTGAGTAATATATTCATAGTAAATTGTATACCTACTTAGAAATTAATAAATTACTTTGCCAAGAACAAAAAGGATTTAGACAAAATAAGGGTATTAACTTAGCTGTCTACGATTTCTACAAAACAATAATAACAAATGTCTCCTATTTGCGCTATATACTGTGATATGACGCAAGCCTTTGATTATGTGGATCACGGTATATTGCTAACTAAACTGGAATTCTATGGTATATGCGGTAATATTTTAAGTTTAATTCAATCATATCTTTCCAATAGATTACAAATGACTAGCATTTCTAGAATAAATTCACGAACTAAGCACGAAGAAAAATATTATTCAGAATCGCGGTTAGTTAGGTATGGTGTACCTCAGGGCAGCGTTCTCGGTCCACTATTGTTTCTTCTTTACATAAATGACCTGCCTAAATGTACGAGCCATCCAATGTCCTTGTTTGCGGATGATAGTACCGTTTCAATTCAGTGTAGAGCAACTGACAAATATCAAGCCGATATAAATGATTGTCTGGCTTCAATTATTCGTTGGCTAGACAATAATAACTTAAAAATAAATGTAACAAAATCCCAAGTCATGCATTTCAATCAAAGACCCAAGCTGTATAATTCTATTAATGTCCGCTATGATAATCAATATATAAGTGAAGAAGTCTCGGCTAAATTTTTAGGCTTAGTCATTGATAGCCAGCTGAATTGGAAAGACCATGTAGCTGAGCTATGCAAAAAGGTTAGCAGTTCTGCTTACGCTCTCTACAAATTATCTTCAATTGTTAATACTGATGCTGTCCTTACTGCTTATCATGGTCTTGTGGCCTCAATATTACGATATGGTATAATTTTTTGGGGCAATTCCACAAACAGCATAATGGTTTTTAAAATCCAGAAGCGGTGCGTACGAGCCATGTATGGTCTGAAGTCATCAGATAGTTGTAAGACTTATTTTATCAGAAACAACATCCTGACACTTCCGTCTCTATACATACTGGAGGTAGCTTTGTTTGTCCATAAAAATCCTCAATTATTTCAGCGCATATCAGATGTTGTGAAGCGAAACAGGCGCAACAATAACAGATTATGTTTACATAGCGCAAAAACAAGTCTGATGACTAAAAGCCTGTTATATATGGCGCCAAAAATTTATAATAAAATACCATGTAACATAAAGCTGTATAATATAGAAATATTTAAAAATAAATTAAAAAAGATCTTGACGGAGAAGTGCTATTATAGTATTAATGATTTTTTGAATGACAATAATCTTAAATAAATGAAGCTTTGATTTTTTAAATTTGTATTAACATTTACATTTTGACATTTAATTTATTTTGACTCTTACCCAATGACATTTTTAATTTATTTTTATAATTAATTTTAAGTTTTTCTTTTGACGTACAAATGTATTTATCTAAATGTATTTTTAGTGAGTTAGGCATGCGATTTTAACTTAATTGCTTACATTTTATTGATTTATTATCTAAATATGTAATTTGATAATTTAATGTTTTTATAATTTTTTTTATACTCGATCCGTTCATACGCCTCCACAGGCAGATTTTGGTGGTACTAATTTAATAACCTTTTGTAATCATGTAATACCCAATGTGGAATGGATTGAATGAATAAATGATTTGATTTGATAACGCAGACGCCATTTAAAACCAATTTGTTCATGACTTTGTTTGGCATCGGACTGCATATAATAGAGGTCAACCTGTATCTCAGAAACTACACCTATGATTGAGATTAAACATGCATTAGTTTTTAAGTTAGTATGGCAGCTGCACATTGGTTAAAGTTTTATTAAAATTCTTCCATCCATTCTCAAGTTTTTAGAAAACAAACTTACAGACAGACAAATTTAAGAATACAGTCGTATTTTCACCTTTTTATAAATTCTGTACCAAATTTTTATGAACATCTATATCATAAGCATAGACTTAGAATGTAGCGAAAATTTTCTATGATTCTAACTAATATCATAAATGCGAATGTGAGTTTGTTTCTTTGTTACGCTTTCACGCCTTAACTACTCGCCCGATCATTATAGTAGGGGAGCCCAAGAGGATAAATAAGGATTTATTATATTGTGAAGGTTAGATTCTCAAAAAAAAAGTTTATATGAAGTTTACCCTTTCACAGGTAGGGGAGCGTGTACAGGTTTTCAAAAATGTAAAAAGAAAACAGTCACTGAGAAATACTCGAGCGCTTCAGATATTAATAGCGTATGCGCCCCACGTCTTTCTGATAGAGGAAAAATATTAATCTGCCGGTTTGCACGGTGGGGGTGGCCGTACGAAGGGGTAGAAAATAGGGGAAAACATATCCGAGCGCATTAGACATTGATAAGGGATGTTCAGTGAACCCTAAGTAGGTCATATTCAGAAGACTGACGATATGGACGCGACCAAAAGCCATGGGTGATTTTTGAAAATGCAAAGAAATCGTGACCTTGAAATACTCGAGCGTGTCAGATTATTATACAGACTTTTCATCTTGATGTCCTTGTCGTACTGACCCGTAATTTGACGATTATGTGGAAGAATTCCTTAACAACAGGGTTTATAAAAAAATATTATTAATTCATATTATTTATATTTTTCAATTCAATCTATTGTCGCTCATTGTTGTAACATATACCAAACTTACTGCACTGAATTCAATAAACGTTTATTAAAACAATAAAAAACGAAAACGTTGTTCATGCACGCGTTGTTATTATGATCAGCTGTGATGGCATCATGGCGGCGGAACGTACTATGGGGACGGCGCGAGAGAGTGAGATAGAGAAAGAGTGAGAATGGCAGAGTGGCGCGAAGTGGGCAATACATAGTTCTCAGCGACTGCATGCACCACACTTTATTAATGATTTTAGCTACGTCAGCTTGTGCAAGTCGGCACAAAATAAAAAAATATTAACCGCGCCCGTGAATTTTCAGATGAGGTTTTTATTTTGCAACTTTGTGACTCACCCATTTCCTTATGTCACGCTCAAATTTTCAGATTATTGAAATGCATGTAACTAACTTACCTTACCTATATCTGACGCGCTCGAGTTTTCTAACGATCTATTTTTTGTACTAATCTGATCGGCTGCCCTAGACGTTTGACTCTATGTACAGGGCTCACAAGGTGCAAGATTGCCTCCCTTATGTTATTCTGCCGCGCTTGAGTAAATTCCGAAATCCCCGCTTGGGCTGCCCTAATATTATGAATCTACGCATACACGTTGTCAGCGGTACAGAATAGGACATAGGGTGTCTTTCGTCCAGAAAAAGTACAGCAGTACTTTTGCTGGACGAAAGACGCCCTATGTTCTGAGTTATGCCAATTTGCTATCCCTTGGGAACATCCAAGTGATAGCAAATTGGTATAACTTACACTTACACGAGCGAAGGGCAAAATCTATTATAGTATATAATATTATATAATAATATTCTATCACATACACACAACACCATCGAGCCCAAACTAAGCAGAGCTTGTACTATGGCTACTAGACAATGGATACATACATATATCCATTTTTTTTGTAAATACATATATATTATACATAGAAACACCCAGACCAAGACAAACATCTATGTCCTTGCACACAAATGTTTGACTTGTGCGGGAATCGAACCCGCAGTCTCAAGCGTGGCAGTCGGTTACACTAACCACTACGCCATCGAGGCTGCCAATAATGTATAGAATTTGACCGCGTGAAATTTATTTATAGTATAAATTCAGTAATTTATATTTTAATAATGACGGGATCAATGATTATGACACGCGTCTAAGGCTAGCGTAATGATATCCTGTATGTTTGTCTTTCCAGCAGACTTCCTACCTTCGGAGTCGATGTCTTTGTCCCCCTCACGGCTGCTACATGAGACAGAGGGCTGGTTAGGCGGCGCCGTGCAAGACTTCTCACTCAGCAGCTTCCTCGGCCATCTGGAGGGACGACCGCAACCTGACCTCGCAGTTAGTAACTTACCATATACTTTTGCCGATCCTTCCAGGGACATGTAGGCGTAATGTAAAGTGTTGTGGGTTCGAATCCCACACGGGACTAAAATTTGTGTGATCCAAAAATGGTTGTTCCGAGTCGAGAGAGAGTTTTCTTTGTGTTCAATATTCGAATGTTTGTCTCCCGCGGTACAGGAATTATTTCTAGACCGAAAGTCGTCTTAGTACAATTAATAAAAACAAAAAGTTATAAAATTAATTAATATCTAACTACACTGAGTTTTGTAAATGATCATATCTCAATCAATACATTTAAGTGCTTATCTAGTCCATGCTCTTGTCGGTAGAGCCTTTTCCATGTCTTCCATTCTCTGCCATTACTTTGATTTTTTGGTCAAAAGTCATTTCATAACATGACTTTCACTTTTTCCTTTACATGTAACTTTCCTCGGACTGCCGCTTCCTCTTCTTCCTTCTATTTTTAATATTAAAATTTAGATAAAAATTATTCCGTGTCTTCCGAGTCTGTGTGTTCTTTTGTCTCTTTATTTAAATGTTTTGAAGCCTTCAAGACAGCAGTTATTCCTTGTGCAGCAGTAGCCATAAAACAAAAATCATAACTCTTCTCCCTAGCCTTATTATTCCCAAGTCACTTGGGGTCGGCTTTTCTAATCTAACCGGATTTGACTGGATATCAGTTTTTACACGGAGCGGCTGCCACCTGACCTCCGCAACCCAAAGGCTAACGATTCCCTAAGGCTAGACCAGTGTCAGGATATAATAGGGCACTGACTTCCTAATAACGACTGCCATAGATGTTCATGGCAGCCGGAACCGACGGCTTAACGTGCTCTCCAAGGCACGGAGCAGGCGATAATTGTCAATCAATACGCACATCATTTCGAAAAGTCATATAACTTCCGAAAGTCAGAAGGTGCGCGACGTGGGTTCGAACCCGAGACCCTCTGCATTGCAGTCTGTTGGTCTCCCCACTGAGCTATCGCTGGTACAAACGCTACGCTAAAACAAAAAAACATAACAATTGAAATTAAACTACTATATACGGATTTTATCGCGTTGTTTATTTATCACTGTATTACAAAATTTTTAAAATATTACTCTACTACTACTACTGATTTTATTTGACTAATTTATAAGCTAATAAAATTATTTAAACTATTAAATCTATTTATTTTTGGTTTACACTTTCCCCGACGTTTCGGGTGCTTTTCAGCAGCCATGGTCACGGGGAGACTAAGATGGTAGTTGTCTCAATGTTCCAGTGTAGTTATTTCAAAGTACCTGAACATAATTTAATTATTGGTGTTTCTATTTACGCAGAATGAGCTCAAAGTATCATGAAGTCTAGCTGTGGTTTGTTTCTTCTTGGGTTTGACTATTTGAAGTACTGGATCCCAAGCTGGTGGTACATTCCAACCATCTTCTTTACAAGATGCAGGGGTCTATAAAATAGATTGTGACTGCGGACTCTCATACATTGGTCAAACCAAGAGAAGCATAGGCACCCGCATAAAAGAACACATAGCTGACGTAAAACACAAACGCTCGTTGAAGTCTGCTGTGTGTGAACATGTACAACAGGGGACCAACCACTACCTGAGATTTGACAAACCACAGATTCTCGCTAAAGAACACCGATTCCTGCCAAGGATGCTTCGCGAGGCTATTGAGATCAAAAAACATCCAAATTTCAATAGAGAAGATGGTTGGAATGTACCACCAGCTTGGGATCCAGTACTTCAAATAGTCAAACCCAAGAAGAAACAAACCACAGCTAGACTTCATGATACTTTGAGCTCATTCTGCGTAAATAGAAACACCAATAATTAAATTATGTTCAGGTACTTTGAAATAACTACACTGGAACATTGAGACAACTACCATCTTAGTCTCCCCGTGACCATGGCTGCTGAAAAGCACCCGAAACGTCGGGGAAAGTGTAAACCAAAAATAAATAGATTTAATAGTTTAAATAATTTTATTAGCTTATAAATTAGTCAAATAAAATCAATAGTAGTAGTAGAGTAATATTTTCAAACTTTTGTAATACAGTGATAAATAAACAACGCGATAAAATCCGTATATAGTAGTTTAATTTCAATGAATAACATTCGCGTAAACTAAAGACAATATAACATAACAATTGGTTATTTATTATAATGTACTAAAATTTTCAGGTGGATTCACATCTGCAGTCTTTGATGGCAGAGTCAAGTGTGGATTACGTGGCAAAATTCGCTGACCTAGCAGCCGAGGTCACGGATGAACCGGATCTCGGGGGCGATGACCTTACCTAGTCAAAACTACCCATAGTTTTATTTTTTAACTTTTAGACGTCGAGTTTTTTAGATCATAGGTGGATTTTATTAGGGTTGTGTTTCTGTGACAATCGCATGGTTGGTATTGCTCGTTGAGAAAAAGAGGATAGTATAAAATCAACTATACTGTTTTAAAATACTGTAACGAGGCTGTGACTGTACTTTAGTTATATTTATAAAAAACTAATTGAAATTAATATTTAGAAAATGTTGAAGCCAAATCTTTGATTTTAGAGTTTTGTGTAGCATGACGCAATAACCTTTATGAATTATGATAAAGATAGAAAATTTAAACGTTTGCAACAATTTATTACCCTGAATTTCAAGTGTAAATTTAAAAGCTATTTTACAGGTTCGATAATAACACATCGCACATAAAACAGAGACTTATCTGAGCATTTTGAATTTAACTTTAAACTCTTTTGCAATTACTTAACACAAATATAATATTGGAATTTATAGTCACACGATTAGCGTTGAAACTCCCTAATTCAAATTTCGATTTAAGTCGCTGTTTATTAAAAGTGCGACATTTCAAAACGAAATCATGAATAACGTAGTATCGCTGGGATATTAATACGTCATTGCTGCCAATACGACGGCGTGTGATACTAGCACCGCAAGATTTTTTTAATAATAATATTATTCTATCACATACACACAACACCATCTAGCCCAAACTAATCAGAGCTTGTACTATGGGTACTAGACAATGGACAAACATACATATATAATTTGTATTTGTAAATACATACATATTATACATAAAAACACCCAGACGAAGACAAACATTTTCATAGCTGCTCACGAACACCTAATATATTTTGTAACTATTAACTAAATGTAATACTGCGGGCGACCTGGTACCAAAAACACAAGTTAAATCTTACATTGGGTACCAGAGTTTAACAAATTCTGTATAACTTGTCTCATTATATATTATGTACGTATGTGTTCATTTACTTGAAAACAGAAAACATAAATTATAATATACTGTATAACGTGACGTAATTTGTGGAGATGAAATAAAAAACATTAAAAACATTATTATAAATATAAAATAAATGATATATAAAAAAAACATCCGTGTCATTGCACACAAATGTTTAACTACTGCGGGAATCGAACCCGCGACCTCAGGCGTGGCAGTCGCTTACACTAACCACAACGCAATATAGGCCGCCAATTAAATGGCGGTTATCATATTTGTGCTCACCAGTGGTCGCCACTAGCGAATAAGGTCCTGTCAATCCTGTCACAGCTGCTGTCAAAAGCTGTAGAATATGACGGTAATAATTGTCGGTTTCTATGGTAACCGTTGTAATGGCTATCGAGTTTGACGTCTAGACCTTGCTATCCACGTTCAGCGGTAAATTCAAGCGCGATAGGCCTCATTCGTTTCTTGCTGAAAATCTTAGATGACGAAGACATCGACAAATACTATACTTTTGGTTATTCTTACACCAATTATACCGCATTTTTAACATGACTCGTTTTTACAAATGGTTCTATCGGTCCTGACGATTATGTTCATAGAGATATTTCCAGTCTTTATAGAGTAGAAATATTTTATAAACTTAGTTTAACAAGCAACTTTTTTATTGCTAAGTATACGTCATGGAATATACATCGGTGTTTTCTCAAAACGCAATAAGCTCAATAGCAAAGTTAGCCTATATTTAATATCGTATATTATTTTACAAGCAAGAGAAAATAGCATTAACAAAATCTTTTTGTGCAAACTGTATCAAAATTGGTTGTAAAATAAGGGAGGCTGTAGTAGAGATATCTCGTTATCTCCTTCGGACAGCACCATTTAAATAGCGGTAACGTCACAGTTTGTATCGTGTATCCTTTTTCTGTCATTTATCCTACCAGATTTGAAACGGCTATACGCTTGCACTAATAGTTTATAGGAGAAAGATTTGATTTTTTGCATGTTTGTAAGGATTTAAGTCAAAAACTATTCAACCGATTTTAAAAATTCTTTCACCGTTAGAAAGCTATATTATCACCAAGTATCATAGGCTATATTTTATTTAAAAAGAAATACTGTTACATTCATAACCTATCCTTTTACGCGAGTCAGCCATTTCATTTCCATGCTGTTTATATTTATGTATATAAAGATGAACATATGTCACACATGCGCCAAAAGAAAAATCAAAACCTTACCTAATTGTCCAATCATAATCAACTACCGCTCAATCAATTCGTCTAGACTCTAGACCAATGGTTCTTAACCCGCGGACCGCTAGTGTTCCCTGAACGGACCCAAAGCAGTCCGCGGAAACAAAATAAAATTTTAAATTTTTAAATCATCTATAATAATATAATAAAGAGGAAGGATTTTATTTTTTAATTGTTTGTTTGTAATTTTTAAAACAAAAGGTACTCAACCGAATTTTAAATTCTTTTACCATCATCCAATAACAGGCTATAATTTATTTAATCATAAGTACTGCTACTCCTAACCTAACCTACTATTATGCGAGCGAAGCCGCGAGAAAAACTCAGTATAATATATATAATAATAATATTCTATCACATACACACAACAACATCTAGCCCAAACTAAGCAGAGCTTGTACTATGGGTAATAGACAATGGATAAACATACATATATACTTTTTATTTTGTAAATACATACATATTATACGAAGAAAACATCCAGACCAAGACAAACATCCATGTTCATGCTCATGCTTTCAAATAATTATATATGTAAAATACATATCTTCAGTTTAGCATGTGTCAATTTTGTTGTCAAGTATAATTAAATATTAAAAAGAAGGAACAAGATAGATTTCATTGTTAAAAAATGTTTAGGGGCTAGTCGTATTGCTCTGCGAGCAAGCGAGAGATCCGATAATGGCTAAAGGTTTAAAAAGAGTCACAGAGATAACGTGAGGCGGGTAAACGTTTTATATATTTTATTATGTACTAATGTATATGGATGCAGAATAATGAATAGTTTTATAGATTAATTAAGAGTAAAAAAGTTTAAAAATGCATGTTAGTTTTAAGAATATTGGCAATAAAATGTTGTTTGTGTATTTAAGTGTTTTATTTAATTACAGCGGCGATGGTCTAATGGTTAAAGTATTGGACTTGTGATCGAAAGGTCGCGGGATCGAATCCCACCTATTGCACTACCAACATGAACCCACACCTAATACAAGTAGGTATACTAGCGATTCTAGAGAGGTTAACAAGAATACTAGTAATTTGAGAACCAAATTGATAGTCACCCTTAAAAAAACATTCTCTCAAAACGCTTGTTATATCTTTGACCGCCACGTCTAAAAACCAAAAGTATACTCTCGGCAACAAGCTGATTACATCTTTTAATACCTACGTCGATTTTGTGATCTTCCTTACTAAGATTATAAACGCCAAAGTTTGTATGGATGTAGGGATGTATAGATGTTTGTAACTCTTTCACGCAGAAACTACTGGACCGATTGCGATTAAACTTAATATGTAGATAGCTGGAGACCTGGATTCCCACATAGGCTACTTTTTATCCCTTATGCTGACGAGATACTCCTTCCCGAGGAGCTCGACCTCGTCATACACAGGAGTTGACAGGAGTGACACATCGGACACGACCCGAGCGCTGCTGGCACGCTGGTTGGCCGCGAGGACTCACCCGTGCGGGCTCTCCGCGCTAGTTGCGCCACCCACCGGCTCTGACGACCCAACCTGACTAACGGGCCCACCCCAGTGACCCGTCTGTATTAGCTATCTTAGCAAGCGGCGACGACCATCACCAAGACAGGCTCACGGCCTGGTTTGATTACCCGGAGACTCCGTGGGGTCTACGAGGAGAACCTCTGATGATAATGAGCGCGCCATTATTAACTTTATAACGGATTGTGAGCCTTCTGCGGTCACCCATAGCCCGCGTAAAGTTGTAAAGGCCATCTGAGGCCAACAACTTACTCACGAACAAAAATAAATTAAAACCAGCTCGCCATTATATAGATAATTGTGATTGCGTGTATTTTAAGCGATTCATAATTATAAAGTTGAAACTGTTTGAATAAAACACTAGGATTTATTCATGAAAACACCCCTCCTCTTACATATATAATGATGTGGCCACCGCATTAGGTGTTAACAACACCAGTCATTCCTGATTCTTTGAACTTGCTATTGGTTACATTTCTGTGTAAATATTTTGTAACTTTTTATTGCATAACGCAATATTTTGTTTACTTTATAAATTAAGATGTCAATAGAATCAAGTTTTGCCGCACAAAGGAGCCGCCGGCATTTCCGCCCGGGTTGCAAGGTCATTTCGCTCCCGGCATTCACGAGGTAGTGTTGTGTGTGGTTGTACACGGTGCGTGTTTACGAAAAATCATATTTAATTGGGATAACAAAAATAGTATGGGCATTCTAATTATAGTTTAAAAAGGGAATAGTTTATAATAATAATAGTTTAACAAATTAATGCGTTAAAAGCCTTATAAATGATGTTTATGATTTATGCATAAAATATCAATATTTAACTTAATTTGAAGTCTGTAGCGGATGTATGTATATCCGAACGTCGACAACTCCCTAGTCGTACCGGCCGTGGCAAGGCGCCTACGCGTTACTCGTCAACTCGCGAGTGCGTATCCAAACGCATTCCCGCGCATGCGCCTTGCAGCGGCCAATAGGGTCACGCTGTGCGAGCGCCGGCGGATTATTAGAAAAAGTATGGCGGACGAGATAAGTTATCTCTGGTTATATTCTATGTGTGTGTCTGAAATATACAAGTTTAGAACATGAAACAAAGCACTTATCATTACACTGACCCACCCCGACTATAAGTCTTGATATAAGTGCTTGACAAACTTCGGGAATCAAAGAAGAAAGTTGTGGTTAAACAGTTCTCCAAGGCTGAAATAACTTTCTCTTGTAGCTAAAAACCTCAAGGTTATTGCTAAACTCTCTTTAGCAGGTATGGATTCTCTTCAAACAGTGTTCTTTTTGCTAATGTACGCTTCAGTAATAGTCAACAAAAATTCAAAATCTTCATACGTCATTCTTAGAAACCCAAAAATACATATTGTTGCGCAATTGTCGACACCCTACATCATCTTTTTTATAATTTTCTATCATTACTGTACTGTTTTGCCATTTTCTACATTGTAAACTTGGGCGCCCCAAGAGCCTTCATCTTCTTTTAAAATTTTTAAATAATAAAATAATAGCTAAAGCTGCTATGGCAATGTTGACGACTTCGTTATTCATCGTAATCGATAACTAATCACAAAGTGTGTACCTCACTAGCGTTCTACACGACTGACACAACTGGAATGATTATAGTATTGTAATCTATGGGAATGATGCTCGGCAGCTTTGTGCAGTTTCTGCGGCACATGCCGGCGGCATAATCGCCCAGCAAAAACCGGCGGCATGTGCTGTTCGGCAAAAGCCGGCGGCCCGTGCCACCGGCGTTATGTGTAGGCTGTAAGGCAGGAGCCTTCAGCATGGGTGACTGTACAGTCTCGTTGCCCAGTTGCATAAAAGAGATGTTTCATTTTCGGCTATGAAATGTACTGTCAGCCAAAAAATAGCAAAAGATACCAGGAATCGGTGTAAAATATTATTTCCTGAATTTAAGTCGAATTATGTCTGCGCTTAAAAATAATAGTTTTTATATTATTGCCATTATATTCAATATGGCGGTGGTTCTGTTCGGTAATTTTGTATGCGTTCATAAATCATATCGAAAGTACGAAAGTACTATATAATAATGTAAATAATATATAAATATATATGTCAACAATAAATATGTTTTAGAGTATCATTTATTCATTTCAACTATACACATATTTTCAACAAACAATTAACATAAAAATATATTCTTAATATACTGATTTTGCAGGGTGCACTCCGGAACGAAACATTTTGTTTATGTTTGACATTAACTGTCAATGTCATATTGACTGATAAAGTGATAATAAATATTCCAGTGCTGAATTGGTTACACTTTCCTGAATTCATACGTTTTCCTTTCATTTTTACAAGAATTATCAATTCTTTGGTGAATATTATTCCAGTAAGAGTTCTTTTACTTCTAACAATTCTAGCATTCTAGGTTATGTACAAATGTCATCTACCAATTTGTCATAGATAGTCTGCACGACAAACGTCAAACATTTTATATTCTATTTTGCGCAACGAAAATACTAGAAATTAATAAGAATTGCTTAACTAAATGTATTTAGGGGTACATTTCCCAGACTCCTGAGGATGTACAAGTTATAGCCGGAGTCCTATACAAAAGTGAAACATCTCCTTTGGTTGCGATTTCCGGTAGGCCTACCATAACACGTAAATACCGAACTTTCAAGCCGAGGGGTTGTATACACAGCGACACATCAACCTAGACTGTTTGGACTTTGAACTATTAGGAGTTGAACGCTGCGAATCGTGCGAGAAATTTGTTATATTTTTGTTATTTTGTGTCATTCACGCCGAACGGGACGCGGCACTCTATCCTTACCATACATGTATCATCTGTATATGAATCTACTGTGCGTGTATTTGTAATTAAACTCCTCCTAAACGGCCGGACCGATCTTGATGAATTTTTTTGTGTGTGTTCAAGTGGATTCGAGAATGGTTTAGAGTAGATATTTTTTAATTTTCTTTTTCGTGGTTACATGGCAACGTTTGTCGGGTCCGCTAGTATCCTATATTATTTTCTGAGCAAGTTAAGCTCGGCGCGACTTCTATATTTTACAAGATTGGTTTTCGATTTGCGCTAACGTCTGAGCGTTAACACGTCCATTGTCTATTATCGATTATTATTACTGGTGCAAATGTTATAAAATAATAAAAAGAGTCTCTAAAAGAGGAAAAGTAATAAGATTTACATTTACTGATGAAATTAATAAAATTGTTGAAGCATTAAGTAATTGATAAAAATGTATTTCATTATTTCCTTTTATAATTATGCGCTGGAAAATATAATAATAAGTAATTTTAAGATATTCGTTAAATCAAAAAACTCTGTGGTCATTTTGAAATACTTTTAGAAAATTATGTCAGTTGCTGAAGAAATTAGATTGGATTTAAACATGATTAGGCGCTTATTAACCCAAGTGGTACAGAGCTGTAGCGTGTCTACAAGCTGAAGGTGGCCACTTTGAGTAACTGCTGTAGCTATTGTAATTTAATATTGTAAAACCATTAAATAAAATCTAATATGAATGTTGTGTCTTTAAATTTTTCTTTTTAGGGTGCCGATAAAGACCTTTTGTGCTTGCGAATAGACTATGTTCAAACAACAATAACTTTTATAGTAAAAGACACACAGTTGTTAATTAATTAATGTTGTATTGTAGCTTAGCTCAACATCTGTCGATCTAGTACAAAAATGAAAAGGGTTATGCGGGTGTTTTTGTAGTAATTTACAATAATTTGTAGATATACATAATTTTCTGACGTTTTTTATTGAGTTTCATATTGTTTTCAAAAATTATGGACATGAGAACACATTGTTTTGTAATGTAGACGGTAGACAGTATTGTTGCCCTTCGAATAAGCCTATTTTTATCTCAATAAGACCAAAACTTTGGAAGATATTATTTTTTTTGTACCCACATAAGGAATATTTCGACGAAAAAACAAAATTGCTGCCACATAGCGGGGAAGTAGATTGGGCCCAAGCGTTAAGTGTATTTGTGTATAAAAATAGTTGTTTTATGAGTATTTAGAATATCCCTAGTCCATGACTGGACACACTGTATATTATTTAGGATAAAGAACGTATTGTTATTTATAATTTATATATAATATTGATTCACAAGCATATAACAAAGTACTACTTCTTATATGAATATGGTCCTATAATATGAAATTGATTTAAATCCTCGCCGAAATCATTATTTGTCCAAGTTAAATCTACATAAGATCGTCAATATCACAAGGCAATAAATTCATATTTAATTAGTCGATTTTGAATTTTAACCACTGAGGTGGACATTGCGTCGCTCTATTTATGGTTGACCTGCCAACAGTGATGTTTACGTTTCGTGTTAGGTTATGTTAAATAATGTATTGTCCTTTTTGATAATTATACTTATAAATAATACCAGATGTCTATCCTTAATGTAGATTGTATGAAATAATATAGTTTTATGTCATTGATGCAAGTAACCGGCCGTTAGAACTGCCTCTTTTACAATGTTTTGGCAATGGTTCATGTAAGTCTTTTTGTTATTTTTTTAATATTAATTGGAAGTAATTATTGATATGTTTACGCAGAATGAATACTATTTCGACTGTGCAAATAATATTTCTTCATAAATGTTTTCGTTATATGTATATATAATATTGGAAAATGGTTAAGACTAACTATTTAAAAATAGTTTGTTGCTATTACACTTACTTTAACATTGTAGTCAATAGGTTATTGTCATTTTTATAGAATTTAGTGTACGTTCATTGTAAACCTATTAATTTATATAACTAAACCAAAAACTCAAGTTAGTAATTTAATAATCATCATGTGTTGTTATAAATGTGCCACAGACTAAGAAATATTGTTTAAAAATATATATCATTTGAAAGTTATTTTATAATTATCTATAATGATATATATATAGACTATTGTTAAATGCTTATTATTCTGATAAGATATTCATGATATAATCTTACTATTTATAGATATACCTATTTGCCAATTAAATAAATATAATTATATTTTTCTTCTTTTTACAAATAAACAATAATAAACATAAGCACCATTAAACTAAACAACGGGTATAACACACTGATATTACAAGAAAGTGTCAGTGTTTGTGACAAAATCCTATGGTTTCCAGGTATATATCTCACAATAAGATGGTGGATGTTCTGATATAGCTATATTCTGAATTAACCAATATGAATTTATTGACTTGCCATTTTGATGGCACCTGGATTTCATTTGAAGAAATAATATGTCCCCAAAGGTTTTAATCAATTTCATAAGATCAGTGTGTTTTCTATATACAACAATTTTAATCTGACCATGATTACATCTTTGATAGTATAGATAACAATACTTTCTGCATGTGTATCGTTAAATAAAGTTTGTAGCATTCCGTTTGGATAGTTGTGTAAATGGAGCTTACACAATTATATAGCTTACAGGATGGCTATACAATATCTTCAGAATCGATTGATGTCTTACCTACAGGTTTGAAAATAGATAATACACGGACCTATAATTTGTACTACTCGTTACTACTTCACGACAACTACTCATATGTCTGTGCAAAGAAATCTATCATCATCAAGATCAGGCTGACTTAGAAGAAGTGTCTCTGTTTATCAATGATTCAAGTTGAATAACACAGTTGATGTTGTGATATAGTTATATCCTTAGACATATAACTATATACTATACTCTAATATATGATATAATTATATCCCTAGAGGTATAACTAATTCATATATTGCAGTAGTTTTAACTATTACAGTTATTTTACTAAATCGAGCTTGTATCAGTTCAGTTATATTTTTAGTCAGACAGTTAGGAACAGCAGCGATAGCCCAGTGAGCAGACCAACAGACTGCAATGCAGATGGTCTCGGGTTCGAATCCAAGTCGCGCACCTCTGACTTTCAGAAGTTAAATGACTTTTCGAAATTATGTGCGTATTGATTGACAATTATCGTCTGTTCCATGCCTCGGAGAGCACGTTAAACCGTCGGTCGCGGCTGCCATGAACATCTATAGGTCAGGTGGCAGCCGCTCCATGTAAAAACTGATATTAAGTCAAATCCGGATAGACCAGAAAAGCTGACCTCAAGTGACTTGGGAATAATAAAGGCTAGCGAGAAAAAGGGACAGTTAGGAACTGATTAACAATATCATGGCTTTAACCATTTTACTGTGACATGTAGATACAAGATTACATTGTTTTTGATGTACATCAGTTCACAGACATTCTGTGTTATCAACAGATGGAATTGTCGCTAAACTTTCATAGTTATGCAACAGCATTGCTTAGTCACTAGTGTAAAGACAACGGAAGTGTTTCTATTCTCCAATCTACATGTGCTTGGCACAACACGTATACTATGAAATCTCTTGGCTAACATTTCGACTTTTGAAATGTTTGGTTGTCTGGTTGTTTGCTAAATGTGGCTGTAATGTTTCTGCTCACAAGTCACCAACACTAGCAAGGAAGGTCCGTGGCAGTAATAACCGACAGTTCCTATGGTTACTGTAAAAGTTACTAAGAAGTATAAGGTCTGGAGATCTTACTACAAACTAGCACTTCTAGCGGTGTATTCAAGCACAATAGACCTTGTTAATGAGTTCATCATTAATAAAAATTAACAGCCAAATATTTCTTCTGTTTCAGCTTACTCGTAATCCTACCACTAACATTAGTTGGTTTTCTTCTCTTCTGTACATTTGTGCTGATACCTTTCGCATTCATCTTCGCATCATGGTACATGCGTATTAAGGAACGCAAGCTGGAGAGGCGCAAGCGGGACGGAGCTAATGTTGCCTTTTTTCACCCCTATTGTAATTCTGGCGGTGGAGGCGAAAGGGTACTATGGGTGGCTATTAAAGCTATGCTGGCAAGGTATGTAATTACTATATTTATTATCTAAATAGCTGCGCCTTACGGTTTACCCGCGTACTTTCCGATGTCGTGGGAATATCGGGATAAAAAGTGGAGATAAAGATTAACACATAGGTGTTAATCTAGATCTCCAGCTATCTACATGCCAAGTTCCATCGCAATCGGTTCAGTAGTTTTTGCGTGAAAAAGTAATAAAATCCATCCATCCATCCACCCTCACAAACTTTCACATGAATAAAATATAAATAGGATTGGTCTGCAGTATTTTTATCTTCAATTCACTGCTAACTTTACATCTGAATTTCAGTGACTCATTACTGCTATGTCATTAAGTATGTGGGCAATTGTAAAGTCAAGATTTCGGTTTCCATGTTAGACGAAGTATTACACTAATAGGCGCTAAAACGCGATTATAATATACAGATAAATAGTCTATGTATATTTAAGATGGCAAATCAGAAATCGAATATATTATTATGACAATAATTAAATTTTGATATTGAAATGGTGTAATTATTATTTTCACAGTGAGGCTAATGCTAAACTATACTGGCGTCATAAGAAAAAGAGTATAGAATGTGCCAAAAAAAAAATACGATGCGTCTTTTTTTACTCATTCCAAATATGTACATGTCTTAGTATCGAAAATAAATGTTAGATACGTATTTTTTCCTTATGACGTTAGTACCTATAGGTCTGCTAATGGCCATCAACTGCTAATAACAAATGATGTGAAACTAATCAAGCAGTTAGCCAGTGCTACGTAAATTAGTGTAAAATTAAATTACTGTATGGAACATTAAGCATAGAATAGATGATGTTAAGGAAGACCTCTATAGGTCTGTGTCGTATTACGTTAGCCAACTAAATGTTATATTATTATTGTTCATGTTAAAATAATCTCACTATAACATATGTTATTCAATACTCAATACTCAATACTCAATTGTTTATTGCGTTCCACAATGTAGGCTTAGGTGGTAACTTAATAATATGACAGATCATTATGGACCCTGTCGGGCACAGCAACGTAAAAGAGAGGAAACATTCTGAAATCGGCTACGCTCACGCATAGTACTACAATACTTTTTCTGGATGAAAGGTACCCTATGTCCTTTTCTGTTCCTCTGACAACGTTTATGCGAAATTTCATGATGATCGGTCGAGTGGTTTTTATTCTCACGCCTTGTGAAAGCGTGACAAACGAACAAATAAACTAACATTCGTATTTATAATATTAGTTGGAAGGTGTGGTCATATTTCAAGGCCGTAATGTTTATCTGATAAATATAGATATGCGCTTAACCCGCATAAATATTTATTTTTAATTTATTTAGACATTTTATATTTTCAATAGATGTGCCCGCGGTTTCACTCGCGTTTATGGTTACTGCGCCGCCCCGTGGGCCGTACCGTGATGTTATATAGCCTATAGCCTTCCTCGATAAATAGGCTATCCCACACTAAAAGATTTTTTTAATTCGAACCAGTAGTTCCTGAGATTAGCGCGTTCAAACAAACAAACAAACAAACTCTTCAGTTTTATAATATTAGTATAGATTATGATACATCGAAACAAACGCATTACATCACGAATGAGATGACTCGAGTCAGGTATTAGTGTTGTTTAACCTTTCAGACCCTGCGCGCGCTTAAGTATCGACTAAAATATATGATATTGATAAGTCGATAATAAAGAAATTGCTTTATCTAAATGAAAATAATGTATAAGTACGGATTTATTTGTCTCGATTTTTCTTTGTACAAGGTAAATGTACAAGTTGTAAATGAATATAAGCAAAATTAATAGCTTTAAATGAACTGAAATTAAAATATGCAGATCCTTGAACACAATTTACCTAAAATGGTTGCATTGTGGGTTCATATGTTATTACTATTTACACCCAACACTCAATGTTAATAAAGGCCACCAGACTGTCAATATTTATATACCTAGGATGTTTTTCTATAGTATCACTATAACACTCTCACTGCATTTTATAAAATAAAGTTCTCCGCCGCTTCTGTCTGCCTGTTCGCAATAAACTCATAAATTACTGAACGAATTTTCATGCGGTATTCAGTAATGATTAGACAGTGATTCATGAGGCAGGCTCAGGTGTATAATTCGTTTTTGTGAAAATTAAAAACTACTGAACGGATTTTCATGACGTTTTCAATAATGGACAGAATGATTCATGAGAAAGGTTTAGGTGTAAATTCGATTTTATGTAAATTGGATGGAATATGGCGATGTTTTTTGAAAATATCAGGGAAAAACAAGACGAGTGCGAGCTTTCATCGAAAACGCTGCCTAATCCCATTGGGATATACAAAAGAATGTATGGTGGGATTGTTCTTCTTTTATAGAGCAAAAAGGCCAGCGATGGCACATATTATATTTAAATCTAATCCATATTCTCAACGCAACCAGCTGAAGCTATACTATCCGCGCGAAACCAGGGCGGGTGACTAGTACTGAAATAAAAAAAATATCTCAAATGTTAATATTGCTGAGTTGGATACCAACTTATAGATACATTTGAGATATTTTTATGGCTAGTTTCACAAGTATCAAGTAAACGTTATCCGAAATATAAATCGCATGCTGTCTCACTCTTGTTAGGTTAAAGAAAAGGAAGGCCGAGACTTTTATCATATAGATAAATGCTATTTGGAGTTTGTGAAACAGGCCCTAACGGCCAGTTTCACCACTATCAAGTAAAGTTATCCGAAATATAAATCGCATGCTATCTCACTCTTGTTAGGCTTAAGAAGAGGGAAGGCAAGACTTTTATGTTATAGAGTTTGTGGAACAGGCCTTAAATCTTCTAAACATTCCTTTGTAGATATCCGGACACAAATATTTTCATCTACACAGTGGACACAGCCGAACCTCAAACAATACTCGACCGAGCACAGAACCAGTTCAACGTGAAAGTGGAACCGGGCAAGGTGAACTTTGTGCGGTTGAGTCTTCGGAGAACGATTGAAGCAGAGTCTTATCCGTACTTCACGTTGTTGCTGCAGAGTCTTGGTTCCATGGTCCTTGGGATGGAGGCGTTCATGAAATTAAATCCTGGTGAGTTAACTAATATGCCTTTATTTTACTACTAGTTTTTGATCACTGCTTCGTTCGGCTTTTTTTCTTTCTTGGATGATAATTATAAATATATAAATTCTATAACCCTGACAACATGTATGCGAATTTGATGATGATCGGTTAAGTTATTAAGGCGTGGAAGCGTAACAAACATACAAACCTACATTCTCATTTATAAAATTAGTTAATCTTATAATTTACTAGGTTTTGCCCGCGGCTTCGCTTGGGAAGAGTACTTTTACTGGACGAGAGGTACATGTTCTTCTCTGTACGCCTGACAAAGCTATTTAACCAACTACTAACCATGGAAAGTCTTTGTTGCCATTACGCCAAGTAGATTCGATCATAACATGGAACAAAAAAAATTGTGACCTATATATCTGTATCTGTCACAATTTTTTTATAACTTAACTTGTTACCTGATTCCGGCTTGACGTCGACTTCTGGGACATTCTGTATAATAATGCCGAGTCTGGGTAAGTGTTTGTTATCTGGACGTTTTTAAAGTGCCTAAAGCAACACAGGTAATAAGCATGGCGTAAAAGTAGTCTTTTAAAAATATAAATTAAATAATGCGAATCGTATGGCCAAACAGAGGCGACGCGTGGAATATGGCTGTATAATTATCATTTATAAATCTCTTATCTTTTAAAAAGCAATAGGAAACTGCCCTGTGTTGCTAAATACCTCCTTTATAAACATTGAAATAAAGTACACAAAACACCCAGAATCGATACAGCTATTTGTCGGTCACACAATATTTTGTCCCGAGTGGGAATCGATGTCAAACACTTCACGCAATGACAGCGGCGACCCGATCTCTTAAGCCAATTCGCCATCCGTGCAGTTATATCAATCATAACTAATATTAAATGCGAATGTGATTTTGTTTGTTTGTTATGGTTTCATGCCTTAACTACTCGATCGATCATCATGAAATTCCGCATACACTTTGTCAGGGGTACAGAAAAGCCTTTTATCCAGGAATAAGTACTGTGGCGCGGGGTAGAAATTTATTGATATCATTAAGCCGCGGACATAATCTTGTACTTGTATAATTGTTTCAGACGTGTACATAGATACGACGGGGTATGCGTTCACGTATCCTATCTTCCGATACCTAGGTCAGTGTCCGGTGGGCTGCTACACTCACTATCCAACCATCACGGCGGCCATGATGCGAAGGGTCAAGCACCGCATAGTGTCATACAACAATGCCAGCGTCATCGCTAGAAACCCGATATTTACTTGGGTGAAACTGCTTTACTACAAGATGTTCGGATGGGTAATATATTTTATTGTCTACTAGCTGATTGCTGTTGTCAATCTAAACAAAAATACATTTGACCTTATTAAAATCAATATCAAAGCGTCAATAATTTTCTTTTTTATATAAAAATAACACTTAAATTTTCGACAACGCCCGCGGATTTTTCACAAATTTTCGTTTATACAAACCTTGTCCTAACAATTACAAACAACAAAAGACACCCAAATAGGTCGAGCCGTTCTTAAGTTACTCTCTTTTCATTTTAGTTTGACCGACCGTGTTGATCCTACGAGAACATATACCGAGATAGATGATAGCTAAAGGATTCCTTAGAATACAATCTAGCTAAATTCATTTAAATTCGTTCTGCCGTTTTTAGGTTATCTCCCGCACTAGTACTAAAGCCTGTACCGCGGTAGACTTTACAAATTCAAACAAGAGACAACCATTTGTAGATAACACAATTTTTTGTCGGACGTTTGATGACCACTTAAACGTTGCTTATTATTTAAGGAATATGTGAATAAACAAACAGTAAGTAAATAATTGTAACTTGCTTAATAAATTGTAATTGTAACAATCCACCACTTATTGTATTCCCTTTTGTCTTTTTAGAGTTCGAAAAAACTCTTATACAACAGCTTTGTCCGTCTGTCTGTTATACAACTTTCAACTCAAGAACCGTCAGAGCTAGAGACTCGCGGTCAGCGCCATTCGACTCAACATAGTCGTTATACCCCAAAATGACTATGACGTTTGACCTCTGACTTCAAGGTCACGTGATCCCATTTTTAGAATGTACATCGTAGATAACAATCTTACTTTAGTAAACACTAACCAATAACTTTTGGCATTCAAAGTCAAAGTATTTATTTAGACTGCTCGGATGGCGGAGTGGATTAAGTGGTTGGTTCGAATCAGGGACGTTGCGAGTATTCGCATCCGCATCCGCAATTGCGGAGCTTCCGCATCGATTTAGACATCTGCATCCGCATCCGTAATAATCATCGCGTATGTTAATGCGGATCTAGATATAGCCTAGTTTACGATAAGAAATATCAGTTATTCAGTAGTACGTGTTTAATTTATGAACCTTTGCAAAACAGGCTTGAACCTGCGAAGGCGGTGATATTAGATACTTTTTATTAAATAAGATGAACAATTTTTATTAATATCCACATCCGCAATTGCAAATGCGTATCCGCGGATGTGAGCCTTACAATATCTGTATCCGCATTCGCGGATGTCAAAAAATCTGCATCCGCAACATCCCTGGTTCGAATCCCAGACTGTACAAAAATTTGTGTGATCCCAAAATGGTTGTTCCGAATCTGGGTGTTCTTTGCGTCCGTTGTTTGAATGTTTGTGAAGTCCCCACGTCACAGGATTTATTCCTAGTGCGGAAGTTTTCTTTAAAATATAATAAATAGAAAGATACATAGTTCACTATGATTTTTGATTAGATTTGTTCTTAACATACGTCGATATTTGCAAGCCCAGCAACGTTAGCGATAACCAACTAAGGCAAATATTTTTGTGTGGTTGACACTTGATAGTTGTATGGTGTAATGGGTCGCTGCGCTGATGTGGTCATGGTCAACGGCACGTGGACAGAAGAACACATCAATGACCTCTGGCAGATCCCTCTCAGCACCTTCAGGGTCTACCCGCCATGCGAGGTATGTACCTTATTCCTCTATACCGATATTTTTAAGAGGATAGATTTAATTTTTGTTAGTTTGTTTGTTAGGGTTTAACTCAAAAATTACATAACCGATTTAAAAAATTATTTTGCTATTAGAAGCTATATTATTAGCGAATAACATAGGCTATCTTCAGTAGAAAGTAAGCTTACAAAACAATGCATTAGTCAGTCGAATTATATATTGATATTGTGTTACTTGTTTTTCTCTTTTCAGTTCATTTCTTTGTAAGTTCTAAGTAGTTGGATTTTTTGTTTTTATAATATTAATTCTACTTATTATACATAATAATATTTGCTATTGACTGCCACGCCTGAGATCTCGGGTGCGATTCCCGCACAAGTCAAACATTTGCGTGCATAGACATGGATGTTTGTCTTGGTCTGGGTGTTTCTATGTATAATATGTAAGTATTTACAAAAAAAAAGCATATTATACATACGTATGTTTATCCATCGTCTAGTACCCATAGTACAAGCTCTGCTTAGTTTGGGCTAGATGGTGTTGTGTGTATGTGATAGAATATTATTATTATATCATATGAAGGGTAAACATAAAAAAGTTGATAAAAGGTACTCAGCGTTTACGAATAATATCAACATACGCCTTCATTTTTAAGTCACCTTATATAATTTGATTCATAATTGATATTGTAAATGTGAAATTTAATATGTTTCTGTAAATTATAAGACATATAATAGATTGCTATACTTTTACATTAAAAATGGCTAAATGAGCTTGTCAGCTTGTACTATTGTAAATAATTTATAACATCTATTAAAAGACCCTGTATATAGCAAATAAAGACTTCTTATTCTCATTCAACTCAACTCTCGCATATGTTGAGAGAATTCTAAGTCACTCTATCTGTTTAAGGTAACAGAACTAAAGCAGCTGCGTTCCTTAGTGAAGGAGACTGATCCTATCCGCATACTGTCCGTCGCTCAGTTCAGGCCAGAGAAAGACCATCCCCTCATGCTACAAGCCATGTACGAGTTAAGAACACTCCTTGTCAAGAACGAAGTACTATGGAACAAGGTAAGTCATGGAATGGCGTTTTTTATAACAAAAATCAGTATCGATAACCTAACGGGAGATCGTTGGACTGCTACGAAGAAATCTCGAGCTCGATCCCAAGGCGCGCATCTCTGACTTCACGAAGTTATATGCGTATTAAATAGTTAATTATCGCTCGCTTTAACGGTGAAGGAAAACATCGTGAGGAAACCTGCATGTCTGAGGGTTCTCCATAATGTTCTCGAAGATATGTGTAGTTTACCAACCCGCACTGGGCTAGCTTGGTTGACTATGGTTTAATCCTTCTCACACTGGGAAGAGGCCCGTGCCCAGCAGTGGGACAGTTTAATACAGGGCTGATATTATTATACCCACGAAAAACGTAAAAAGTTATCCCGAGTCCTGTTACTGGAATCATTAGTAAAGCGTCATATTTTTATTAATAACTATAAATTAAAAATTTTAGAAATCCCCGACACAAAATTCATTTGATACTCATATTGAAGAGGTGAAAAAAATATAATTCGCCGTTTTGTAGTGGCGGCCATCTTGGATTTGAAATTTATCATAGTGTATATAGTATTCTACTAGTCAAGCCCTTTCATTTAATACTCATATTGAGGGAGTTATGAAAAATATGTAATCCGTCATTTTGTGGCGGTGGCCATCTTAGACCAATTTTCATCAAACATAACTAAGAACACGCCCGACTAATTCAAGTTTTAAACAAAAATAAAACTAAAATTTTAAATCGGTTCATCCGTTCGGGAGCTACGATGCCACAGACACACACACACACACACACACACACACACACACACACACACACACACACACACACGCACACACGTCAAACTTATAACACCCAGTCGTTTTTGCGACGGGGGTGAAAATTAGGCACCTTGCTTGTACCGTCTTCAATCCTAACTAACATTATAAATGCGAATGTAACGGTATTCTGGCCGGACATACACTGCCCACTAGAGATATGAATTGTCTTGATCATTTTATGCTAAAAATTAATCCGGAAAAGACATCTGCATTTATAGCTATTTTGTGTACTACCACTACAGACCACTATACTACGTTTCTTTCTCTGGCAAAAACAAAAAACAAAATCAGTCGGGATAAAATTAAAACAACCATAGATTATAACAGTGCTCTCCTATATTTGCAGAATAAAAATTTATCTGAACTTCTTTTTATTGATGACCCAAGTGTAGTTACAAACTCTCTAATAGAAAAAATTACCGAATCATTGACTGCTAATACTCGCACTAGTACCATCCCAAGTAGTAAACGTATACTGAAACCGTGGATTACTCAGGGTCTTTTAAGATGTATTCGGAATCGTAATGATTTACAGAAAAAGGCACGAAATGATCCTTGCAATGAAATTGCCAAACTGACATATAAAAGGTATAGAAACTATTGCAATAATCTCATAAAAAAGTTAAAAAGAAAATATAATAGGGAACAAATTACAAACACTATCAAAAATAATAAACTTCTTTGGAAAAACATTAAAAATATTACTTACACTAATAAATCACGAACAGAGAACTTAGAATTGCTACAAGTTAAATCATCTCCCCTAGAATCGGCTAACTACGTAAATAAATATTTTGCAAGTATAGGCAGAGAACTGGCCCAAAACATGGTATTTGGTACTAACTTTCCTAGCAAATCCCAAAAGAAAACGCCACCTCACACGAGGTCAATGGTACTTCTGGGAACTGATGAATCCGAAGTTTGTAGTACGCTTATGAATCTACGATCTGACAGTGCCCCCGGATGGGACAACATACCCACTTCTTTCTTGAAGCTTGCTAGGAATGAAGTTGTGCCAGTTATCACACACCTTGCCAATCTATGCTTCCAAAAAGGTGCCTTCCCAGCCCCTTTAAAAAAATCCATAATTACACCTGTGCATAAGGGTGGTGATAGAGACGATGTCAACAATTATCGACCTATTTCTGTTCTGACTGCGATTTCAAAAATTATAGAAAAATTGATAAATACTCGCCTCTTACAGTATTTGAATAAATTTGATATTCTGTCACCATCTCAATTTGGGTTTAGGCAAAAAAAGTCTACGGAAGATGCAGTTATAGCACTAAGCTCTCTAGTAGTAGAACATCTTGATAAAGGAAATAAATGTTTAGCAGCCTTCCTAGATCTAAAAAAAGCTTTTGACACCGTCTCTGTTCCCATCCTTCTGCACAAGCTTGAATCTATCGGGGTTCGTGGATTACCACTGGCACTTTTCAAAGATTACCTCTCTGGTAGGACACAAAAAGTTAAACTTGAGCAATTTGTTGGGGAGGATGCGGATGTATCATACGGCGTGCCACAAGGAAGCGTACTAGGACCGACGCTTTTCCTAATCTACATAAATAATCTCTGCAATATCAGGTTAAACAATGCCAAAGTATTTTCGTACGCCGATGATACAGCTGTCGTCTTCACAGGGAAAACATGGGATGACGTTAAAAGTAGTGCAGAAGAAGGGCTTGCTCTAATTGCAGCTTGGCTTAGAGAAAATCTGCTCACCCTGAACACTAACAAAACCAACTACATCTGTTTTAATATATATAATCAACTCCTACCAGACAAAGAATTTAATTTAAGAATTCACAAATGCGATATTTCTACAGATAGAACATGCTCTAATTGCCCTACTATCCAGCAAGTTGCTCAAGCAAAATATCTGGGAGTGGTTATTGACCAGCGTCTTTCTTGGTATCCTCAATTGGAACAAGTCATGAGTAGAGTACGAAAACTTATATGGGTATTCAAGGAGCTGAGATATACCATACCAAAAAGGATAAAAGTTAACAAAAGTAATGAGAAGCAAAGAAATCTTTTAAACGAAATTTATGTATCCTTGGTCCAATCTGTTCTAGTGTATTGTATCACTGTATGGGGTGGAGCAGCAAAATCTAGATTTCTAGACTTAGAACGCGCTCAAAGGGCAATACTTAAAGTGATGTACTTTAAAAAAAGAATATTTCCCACTGACAAGCTCTATGACTTATGTAATCTGCTGTCTGTTAGGAAGCTGTATATTCTTCTTGTCATTCTAAAAACGCATAAAGAAACAACGTATGATCCTAAAATCTTAAAGAAAAGAAATAAGCACCGCATACTAAATGTTCCTAAAACTAAAACAGAATTTGCTAGCAGACAATATAAAAAACGTTCAGCCTTTTTATACAATAAAATTAATAAACTAATATATATTTATGATAAAAAACAATATGAATGTAAAAATATGCTAATAACATGGCTACATAACTTAAACTATAACGATACAGAGGCACTCCTGCAATGTGTGAATTAATAATTAATCTTATTTAATGTTGTACTCGCTTATTCTGCACATTCACCCAAACTATATATATATATATATCTCACTCGCACACTCACACACTCATACACACATACACACACTCACACACATATACACACACATACACACACACAATTGATCATATTTTTCTTTTTTAGTTTTTTAGTTTTTATTTTCTATTTTTCATATAATATTGTATATTGCTCAAAACTATAAAGTAGGGAAGAGCGGAGCCTTCAACTACAGGCATTTTCTATGCTTAAATGGAGACTCCTCGACAAGCAATGTAAACCAAATATGATATGAAATAAACTAATTTATTTTTATTATTATTATAATGTGACTTTGTTTGTTTGTGATTCCGACTATCATTAAATTTTGCATACACGTTGTCAGGGGTACTAAAAACGACAAAGGGTACCCTTTATCCAGAAAAGAAGTAGGAATTTGTCGACAAAATCTACATTAAGAAGCGATGCTGCGGGCATAATCTCCTTGTAAATATGATTCTAGTTTCTATTATCTAGTGTTTATATAATTGCAGATAAAGTTGGTGCTGGTGGGTTCGTGTCGGAATTCAGTTGATGAGGAGCGTGTTCAGAACTTAAAGGATCTGGCGAAGCACTTATCCCTGGAAGACAGTGTGCAGTTCGTGGTGAATGCGCCGTATGCTCGCCTGCTGCAGCTATACCAGACCTCCAGCCTCGCTATACACGCCATGTGGAACGAACACTTCGGCATCAGTCAGTACTTTTCATATGTATTTTAAAAAACGATGCCGTCCTTTAAGTAAACGCTGAACAGTAAGTGCGAGCTATTCTGGGCAGGTGACGTTAGGCGGCAGAGATATATACGTGCACTTTAGTTCGTTCATGGACCAAATATGTTGTGTGTAGTATATTAAAAATAATTTGTATCTTCTTCTTCCTAGCCTTTATTATTCCCAAGTCACTTGGGGTCGGCTTTTAAGGTCTAACCGGATTTGACTGGATATCAGTTTTTACACGGAGCGGCTGCCACCTGACCTTCGCAACCCGAAGGCTAACGATACCCTAAGGCTAGACCAGTGTCAGAATATTATAGGGCACTGACTTCCCGATAACGACTGCCATAGATGTTCATGGCAGCCGGGACCGACGGCTTAACGTGCTCTCCGAGGCACGGAGCAGGCGATCATTGTCAATCAATACGCACATCATTTCGATATGTCATATAACTGCCAAAAGTCAGAGGTGCGCGACGTAAGATCGAACCCGAAACCCTCTGCATTGCAGTCTGTTGGTCTCCCCATTGAGCTATCGCAGCTTTAAACTGCTTTTTGCTGATAAAAAATAATTTGTATATAAATTATTTTAATATACTTTATTTTCTTTTCGACTACGCATTAGAAATAATTCTTGTGTTGCACAAATGACGTAGCGGTTTTAATGGTTGCCTCGCCACTACCATTACGTTGTGGGTTCGAATCCCACACGAGACAACCTTAGTGTAATTCCACAAATGGTTGTTCCGAGTCTGGATGTTTTTTTGTATCCGCTGTTTGAATGGGTGTAAACTCCATTGTACAGGAAATATTGCCAGTGCGGAAAATGCTGTATTTTGTATAGTTTACATCAATTCTATAATATTATAAATTTTAAAGTTTGTAAGGATGTATGGATGTTTGTTACTCTATCACGTAAAATCTACTGAACCGACTGTGGTGAAACTTGGTATGTAGATAGCTGGAGACCTGGATTCACCCATAGGCTACTTTTATCCCGATATTCCCACGGCAACGGGACATATGCGGGTCCTTATTTACGTGAAACATAGTTACAAATTTATGTTAGTTTTAATTTATAGAATTATACTAATAAAAAAACGTACTTTTTATGTAATAATAATAATAACTTTATTTCCAATAATATGGTGATATACAGGTTCTTAAATTAAATATTGTACAGCATATTCTGCCATTACAGATGTGCAAATATAGGTTCTTCAAACATCAAACTTATTTAATACTTTCTTATTATTAACATGCATTTGCAGTAAATTATACCTACAGTCCTTAAAATATAGCTTGATCTCTGTGACAGTTGTCACTAATGCTGTGACGTTTACGACGTATTTTATTTTTAAATAGTTATTTTAGATTATTATTGCTAAACAATCTATGAAAATCTTATTTTATAACGCAGCTGGGTGTTCAATTGAAAAAAAAAATGATAGTTTTATAAAGGTACTGTATTGGTTTTACTTCTTTTATAAATAATTTAATAAGGATCGGTTATCGATTTACGTTTATCGATTGTCACATCTCTATCTTATTCTCAATCCAGTATGACCTTGTACGTGCGTAAGCATCATATTTTTATAAAATGATTACAAGGTATTTTTATATTTATAATGTATTGCACTTCATTTGTGATAAAACTGGCACGTAAAGAATGAAAATATAGGTGATACAAAATAAAATTGTAAACATGACGCTTGTTCAAAGTTACTTCGTCGGTTTCGCAGCCATCTATCACAGAGATCAAGCTATATTTTAAGGACTGTAACATTTATTTATATTCCACAGTTAAAATATAGACAGAGTCATATTATTATATTGATAATGTCCAAAATTAAAGTCATAAATATTAAAAATAATAGGTACAAGATTTGACCTTCTAGTTTGATGTCACACAGTTATAGTATTCTATATAATTATATAAAGCATAAAAAACATTATACAGCATTTTACATTAGGTAATTATATTAGTGAATCATTGATGTTAAAAGGATATTATTGAGAGGTGAACTTATAAAGAAAATAGATAGAAAATAAATGTAAAAATGTAGTATATGCAAACCTTTTAAATTATTTATTTAATCAAATTATTATTTTGTCTCCTATAAGTATTCATTAAAGTGATAATAATTTATTTCAGTAGTATTTTGTATAGCTTGCCGCGAAATTGTGTGAGTTATAAGATTTTAAGAATATCTGGAAGATTGTTTTGTAAGTTTATACTGTACTGTAAATAAATAAAATAGGAACACTAAAAATAATAGTAGATAATTATGGATTTTCTTTTTAAATCCAAGTCTTGAAGGCATTCACAGACGGCATCTCCCAAATTAGTGAATGTTCCTTGTCATGTTGGCCGGACCGCGTGTACTTAGAATAGAATAGAATAGAATAGAATAACATTTATTTCTAAGTATATGGTACATTAGGGTCATATATATTCATCATTGGTTCACACATTTACGTCTTACGTCATACTTAAACACTCACACTACTGCAATCGGCCGAAAACCTGACGCGATACGACAGCGTCATTAACGTCAATCCTGCCGTCATAAGGGTAAAATACGTGATAAAGCCAATAAAAAAATATTTAAGTATATTGCAGGTCTATAATTTTTCACGGATTTAAAATAGGTTGTGAAATCTTAATAACAACAAAAAAGTTTAGGCAGTTCTTTTTTTCTTATGACGGCAGAATTATGTAACAATTTTTTTTTTATCCTGACACTGCGTAGTGATTGTAACGACCTGATGGAAAGCCTAATTACAGTCCAGAGACAGTGACGACGAGGAGACGATAGATGTCTTCTAGTCGTCGTCAGTGTCAAGCCGGTCTGACCGTACGTTACGTATAAAATCAGCCATTAATTGTTATTGTCACGGAAATATGTAATGTGTAATTACTAAAATATTTTTACAGCTAAATCTTAAGCCCCCTGTAATATAGGGACTGCCTATTAATGCCAACCAGGGAACAATCGACAACTGTGTTTTTCCGAACAAAAATACAGAATAACTTTACCCGAGACTGTGGAATCCAGTTGAGAACCTCACGATCGTCTGTAAACATAAGTGCTATCTAATGCCAAGATCCCATAAAAGCAGTAATACAAGAATTTTCTCTGGTATTTCTAGGTGTAGTAGAATGTATGGCAGCCGGACTGATAACGATCGCACACCGCTCCGGGGGACCCCTGGCCGATATCGTGGAGACGTCGGAGACATCCCGGACTGGTTACCTTGCTTCAGAACCGGACGAGTATGCCAGGGCCATCCTCGAGGTCATAGCCTTACCCAGTGATGAGAAGAAAAGAATTATCGAGGCTGCCAGGTATCTTATTATGGGTCAAAAATGTATTATTAAGTCGCATCACCACTGCCATTGAGCCGAGTGTTGTGGGTTCGATCCCCACGGAACTATAAATTTGTGTGATCCACGAATGGTTGTTCCGAGTCTGGGTATTCTTTGTGTCCGTTGTTGTCCCCCACAGGTATCATTCCTAGTGTCTAGTGCGGGAGTTGTTACAAAAATAATACACTTCAGTATCCCTACAGATGTGTTACATTAAATTTTTTGAGGTGCATGGATGGCGAATTTGTGAACTCGTCGCATCTGACACTACGCCGAGTGTAGTGAGTTCAATTCCATCATTTGTGTTATCCATAGAAGGATGTTCAGTCATTGTGTCCGTTGTTTGAATGTTTGTAAAGTCTCCCGCGTCACCGGCATTATTCCTATTAGAGGAGTTATCTTTTAAAAAAATGAAATAAATACATACTTTTTGTGGTATAATCCTACGCTTAATATCCTTGAAGGGATAGTTAAGTGTATTACACGCATATTTCCACTATGATTTTAGACCCCAACTATAACCCCAGACAATACAGCTACTAAGAATTTGTTGACATAAATCCCAAGACAATTCGACGACTCAGGAATCGAACCCGAGATCTCATGCACAGCAATCGCATTCACAACCTCTGCACCACCGAGGAATTAAACAATATTGTTTTATGTCCACTGCTGGACATAGGCCTCCCCCAAGGTTTTCCACACCGACCGGTCTTGCAGTTTTATTGACTTCAATTACTTTAAGAATCACGAACAGCATTTTATCTTGTTTCTCTTGTATTGCAGTAGAACGAGACAAAGCTACTAAAAAAATGGTAGCAGACTTTTTGCTCAGCCCGGGTAATAAATCCAAGACCTTATGTTCAGCAGTCATTCTGTGCCACTACGCCACTAAGGCAGTCTGAAAAGAAATACTAAAAAGTATTTCATGTTTATTTGTACTATGTTTCCAGGGCCTCAGTGGATCGGTTCTCAGAGATGGAGTTCGAGAAAGCGTTCCTACGAGCCGCGGAGCCTCTCATAAGACTAGACTAATATATAAAATATACTTAAGTGCTTTAACTAGCACATCTGCCGTCTACTAACTAAAAAGCCGCTTAATAGATTTTCTTGTAACTTTTAGTTAGCTCTTTTAGTTAGCGGACGGCAGAAATACACTCTGTTCCATTAGATTTAAGTATAATTATTTACTAATAAAGTTGAACCAAAGTATATACCGGCTTTTTTAATACATTATTTCAATACTATTATCCATTTGACGTTTTTAAATGTTATTGATTTATTTGGACTTATTTACAAAAGGGAAATTTAGAATTGCAGCTAATAAAGTTTTAAAAACAAAGATATTCATAGTATAACAAAAATACTGACATGCATTGACGCGTATACGTCCGCGGGGGCGGGCGGAGGGATTATGTCGGACTCGCCGGGGTAAAGAAAGATGTTGAAATGAAAATGGACCTCTCGGAATACCGACTAAACCTACCACGGTGTTCCTCGATAAAACCACTATCGACGGGGCCGCGCGAATCGCTTTCGCATGCGGTCGCGACCCCGCCGAGGTTACGGCCCGCCGTATGAAACGGCAGGCCACTACGCAAAGAGACCTACCCAATTTGGCATTTCTCACTCATAAAACCCTACTGTCCCCCCTCTAGAGGAGAGACGGACTCGAAACATAGGCGCGCGTGGGAACACGCACGCCGCCTCTCGGACCTGGTGCTGAACGGATGGTGGGCAGGCCTACAAAGCCCGCCACCCCCAGGTCAAACCTCAGGGTGGCTGGAGGTCAGTCTCTCACTCCGGACCATGGACTGAACCACGGCCGGGAGCGAGAGGGCAACCATACCGACTGCCGCGATCAACTCGCGGCGCTGCGATGCCCAGGCGGGACAGTCCGCCAAAGAATATGTTTAGGTTAGGTTAACGCAACCGAATTCTACTTTTAGTCAATTTAAAAATATACACGCTGCCCTAGCCAATTAGGGTTATGTACCTACGTGTATTTTTTTTAATTGACTGCCTGTCGTTTTGCGTTTCTGTAGGTATATAGATTATCGGATCATTGGATTTTCTTTTAGATAACATATGACATAGTAAATCAGTTTTGCTTTATCTATTAAACAGTATACCTATGTACTCAATTGTATTTATTTTGTTTGCATAGTGTGCAATTCAGTATTTTTGGTAACTTTCGAATATTTTACTATGTATAAATGATTTGATTTGATTTGATTTTGTTGGAAAAAGAGAGTTATAGTTATAGGACTAAATACTAACCTAATTAAAATGCCATAACATATTTTATTGCTAAAACACATGTTCTCTTTTTAATATTTATAGACAATCGAACCAAATGGGTATTGTAGTAAAAAGAAAATTTCAATATAGGTACATATTCTTCGAATTATTTTCGTTTTCAATTATTATTCCCCTAAACTTCAATGACAAGGCTATCTGATAATATAAAAATCACATAACACTGCAAAATATTTGCCATTTTACAGTTGCACACTATCCAATCGAACTTGTCCATCACTCCCGACACCTCTTTAGATGGTATTTATTGGAAGCAAATGTTTTCTAAAAAATCAATAATGTCATTTGCTATTGACTTAGTGCAAAACACAGGAATTATCATGAAAATAACCTATTTTCTAATTTAAACTTAAACAAAAGAGTACCTACATGATTTGTTAGAGGACGCGGACGTTAGGACTTTAGGCAAGTTTTCATTTACAATTTTCAAGTACTAAGAATTCTCAATACTCTATGTAAATAATTGAATAACAGAGAGGACAAACCAAGTTCCCGATGGCATGACTCACTCATAGTAAGCTCAATAGAAAATATTTAGTTATATGATAAACAAAAACCGACTGATGCTCCATTTCAAATTTGAACACCAGCGTGTTTAAATTTGAAATGGTCGTTAGAAATATTCTATGAGCTTCATTCAGTGAGTGAAATTTCCTAGAGTTCGTTCATTTAATATCGATCAATAAAAAATCCCAATTTAGACTTTATCTACATATATTAATATCAAAATCGAAAAAAATCCTGCGCTGGTGACCTGAGCACTGTACAGTGCTTAGGCAAGATAACAGTATTCTAATCTATGTTATCGTCATAGCGGTCGAGCACTGTTCAGTGCATAAGGCGGTTGAAAGGTTCAATACGCTTTATAGACTAAAATAAAAGTGTATCATAGATGGAATAGAATTATATTTATAGTCATCCTACTAAGTATACCGAAAAATTTCAACAAATATTTACAACTAGATGGCCGCGGCTGCGGCTTCGCTCGCAATTATGTAGATTTTGCCGAACCTAATTTCTATCCCTCGGGTGCATAGTCACCCAAATAATTTAATAATAACTCAAGCTTACTACTGCAATAAAACTATTTTATTAGTTATTTATTTATTATCATGGTTTATTAACAGCAAATGTTTACAGATTGACATCATTTAGATTACAAAGAAAGTATAGTGGCTGAAACATTTGCCAATTATAGATTGACCAGCACTCATCTATATTAATTGTGACAATATTAAAAAATTAGTAAAGAACTTAAATTATTAGAACAAATTAAGAGTAAAGGAGAATATAATGCATTTATATTATTTATGATTTTATGTGAGAACAAAATTGCTATTGTTGGAGACTTGAAAGGATTATAAGATTTTGTATTAAATGTCCTTGTCAGGTACGGACTTAGATATTGTATTAAATTCTTGACAAAGTCTATATAATGTAGAGTGGGATTCGATGTTCGTTTTGAATTTTGGTGTATGGTAGGTACCTATCTCTGTTTATTAATTAGTCTGAACATCATATTATTTCACGTATACGCTGAATTGTAATGTTGTCTATATTTAGATTTTGATTTTTGATATTGTCCTGCTTACCCTATAAAAAGCGGATTTTATAGGGTACGGGATGGCTCGGATTAAGTATAGTTTAGATGAAGTGCCACTAGTAAAACTATGAAACAGCGTTTAAATAAATCGACTAAATAACTATAAAAGTATGGATACTATTTAGTAACATGGATATTTATTTAAATAATAAAATTGCGCCGCTGGTCTAAATATTTTGTGCTTAAATCGCAGAATAAAAAGAATAGAACAATATTATACATGCATCGGGACAAAAAATAAAGTCGTCATATTCGCATTTTTGGTATGTTGACCCTATTTTTGTAAACGAGTACACAACGTAATCAAATATTTATCAAAAATTACCCGATTTTATTTCATTTCGTATGTATCTATACTCCATTTGGTTAGGTTCTTAACTAAAGGTAAACAATCTTGATGCAACTTTTTACACAAACACATATTAAACAAATAAACTACTGCTTAACTAACGGTTCAATTGATTATATAGTATTTGATGTGCTCAACAGCGATGGCCCACAGAAATACAAGAAGTAGGATTGCCGACTTGAAACCCTACTTTTTTGTGCTTGAAACCTAACATCTAAGAATGGGCACCAAACAATGCATGGTTCGTTAAATATGTCTAGTCATTATTCCTCTAAGTCTATTTCTTACATGAGTACTAAATCTTTTTTATGCATCTAACGTGACAAGCAAGCACTTGACCCACTTGATGGTAATAGTCCATTGAAATGTTACATTTTTTAGGCCTTAGCGTGCGTTTTTCAGAGGACCTAATTTTATTTTCTGAATGTGTAGGGGCATTTATAAGCTTAAATTCAAGTTTGTGGTGTCGCCATCCTTGTCTCTCGGCCGCCATTTTGGAAAAAAGAGTGCAAAGGGGTTTCGCGCTGTATCTAGTAAACTAGCAACCCTACAGAAAATTTTATAAGACATTATTTGTAGCAAATTAAATTGTCTACAACTTTATTTCCATTATATTTTACCGTAAAATTGAAAAAAAAAGTTTTTTTAGAAATTTTATGTTTTAATGAAGCTGACCGCGATTGCATTGTCTACTTCAAAGGTTTTATATATAAAGTAATATCCAAAAGATCATCTCATAAAAAAATGATCATCATGAGGAGAGATTGCAGAAAGTTAGTGGCGACCCTACAAACTTGAATTCAAGCTTATTCTAACCACACCTACACATCAAAAAAATTAAATGCGTCCTCTGAAAAACGCCACCCTAAATGTAACTTTTCAATGCTCTATAAGTGGTCACCGTGGCCTATGGACACCTGTAACACCAGAAGCATCACTTGTGCGTTGCCGACCCTGTAAAAATCTTTGCCTTGCGCCCCAAACATTTTAGGGTACTTCCATTATATAGAAATTAATATTAAAGTCGACTAAACACTTTTGGTGTTTAATGGTGCTGTACCAAATTTTCTCTCTACTTGTATATAGTCATGGCTCTCGTGTATCTTATCATCCATTTATATTCGCGCGTAATATGTCATCTGTTGACGATTTTCCTGTTTCCAAATGTCAAAGTCAGATAAGGGCAACACCGGGCTTTGTGAAATGCGTAGCATGAAGCATCTCTACTTAATCTGTGTTTGTGAATTTATAACGCATACAATAACTCTTGCACCGTTTTGCGGTCTTATATTATATGACAGATTTGTATAAACTGTATTGTGTTAGCAATATTAGCATTAAGCTTACATGTCGTAATGCCTCGTAAAACGTGCTACTGGACGCGTAAATTAGAATTAGAACTAGTTGAATTTGTTCGTCAACGAGAATATATATGGCGTCCCATTGAAAACACTAACCACCATATTCAGCAAAAATACAAGGCGTATGCGGAATTTGCCGCACGTTTGGGTCGTGGCTTTACTGGTAAGTACAACTAACTAACTTTAAGTATTGAAATAAGAAATGAATTATTTACTTTAGGAACATTTTTTATACAAAATCTGTTTGCAATAGACAAGCAGATTTTGTATACAAAATACGATTCTGTAATACCTGTTCGACTCTCCACTTAAGTTTCTGTTTGCGAGCGATCGTGAGGTGCAGTTGCCCATTGCCGCGTCAAGTTGTTTTATCGTTAGGCAAGATTTTGCCCGCGGCTTCACTCGCCTAAATGTAGGTTAGATTAGTTACAGAACTTTTGCCTAGATGAAAGGTACCCTATGTCCAAAAGGACAGGAAACGCATAGTCAGCGAAACAGAAAACTGTTTCGCTGACTATGCGTTTGCGAAATGTCATCATAATCGGTCGAGTAGTAAGGCGTGAAAGCGTAACAAACAAACTCACATATGCATTTATAATATTATAGTTAGGATAGCTAGGACTTCTAAATCGATCTAAAAGGGTTATAATGGCTTTGATAGTCCAAGGTAACAAAATCAGGATCTTATGTTGGTAGTTGTTCTATAAAATAACTATGAAATTTAGCTGCTTAATGTTAACATGTTTATTTATATTACAGCACGGTCAGTTCGAGATCGTTGGGTCAATATAAGAAGTACATTCAACCACAACTTGAGAAGAGTTGATAAATCTAAAGAGACAGCTAGAAGTCCTGCAGATATTTATATCCCATGTTGGCCACTATGGAGGCCATTACAGTTTTTGAAAGATATATCTAAGAAAGAAGATATCTGCTATGATGTAAGTTTTACTATGCACATATTTTCTTGATGTTTTAGTTATGAGAAAGTCTTATATTCACCAGTTAATTCATAGAATTGAAATGATATGTCAATGATATCAAACTATTACTTAATTTAATTTAGGCTGTAATTTTTTGTAAAGTATCAAAATATTAAGGTATTTCTAAAAAGTTATTAAGGCTCTTAAGAAATTTAATTTTGCATATATATTTGATTAACTAGGTTACTATTATAATAATAAATATGACTATTTCAGAACTTTCAACTCACGGGTGAATTCAAACATTTGTCGAATAGTTTAGATGTGAAAGAGGAGCTGCATTCAGAAATTGATGACTTGGAGATTGGCATTAGGCAAAGAGGCCAACGTACAGACAGACCACGCAGAAAAAATAACCTGATAACGAAATTTAAAAACAAACCTAGGTGCATACAGGTTATTGATGAATTGCTGCAAGCTATGAGGCCGCTGACTGTGGAACCACTACCAGATCAACAGTACTGGTTCTTTGCGAAGCATGTAGTTGGTAGACTGAATACTATGAGAAAGATAGATGCAGAATGTGCTGTACAGGAAATTATGAAATTATTTGATGAAAATACTTGTGATGTTGAGCCTACATAGAATATAAAATAACATGAGATGAGACTACTAAAGCAATGTCTTCTTGAGCTTATGAAGACTGCCCTGCAATGCTTAAGCCTTCAGTTCATAGGCTAATATTTAAATTTCATTGAAATTTGTGAAAGGAAGGACAACTGCTACTTAATAGGGGAAGAAGCAGTGATTTGATTGACTATATTGTATATTCTCTCAATACAAATAGTTGCACCTAATCAGCCTACATTAACTAGCACGCACAAGTGTGACAGATTTAAGTGCAGCGTGAGAGATATGGAAATAATGGAACTATTGTTGAAATGATTGAATAGTTACATAAGTATGAACTTCTTCTTTTCTTTGCCTTATCCCATCATATGGGGTCGGCTCTCTTTGTCTGCCTTCTCCATTTTGTTCTATCTTGCGCAGTCACAGCGGTGGACGGTAGAACACATGTCCATACCATTGAAGGCGTCGTTCTTTTATCTTCTCGGCAATGGGAGCAATCTTGTAGCCTCTTCTGACGTGGATTCTGCGTACTTTGTCGAGCAATTTGACACCTGCTGACAAGCGTAACATGCGCATTTCTGTCACGTGTAGTTTTGACAGGTGTTTAGTAGATGCCCAGCATTCTGTGCCGTATAGGATGGCTGATCTAATTGCTGTTTTATATAGCATGCCTTTAAGCTTTATTGGCATCCTTCTGTCGCACACTACTCCTGTGAGTTGTCTCCATTTCATCCAACCCGTGGTTGCCCTGTGGGTTATATCTCGCTCGATCTTACCCTAAGGAATTTGCCATTTTTAATGGTGAGCTTATACGACAAATGTAGCAATGATTTGAAAAATCGAATCCTTGCGTGCAAAAGGGATAGGCCGGATTTAAAATTTTCAGGATCCACCTCAGTTCCACTCCAAATTATTAAAATTCTTGGAAGTATGTCCACAAATATAGCATCTCATAGTTGACGCTGTATTAGTAGCCGCATTGCAAACCTTACCGTTTACCATTGTTGGTAATAGTTTGTGTGCTATACTGAGATTCCCATTACCTGTTTGTGTTGTGCTTTTATTCAACTTTCTTGCCTGACATCCTTCGTTTCATGAATAAAACGTATACGAATCGAAAGCACTGTATTTTGCCATATAATTTTATTTCGTCCATTGCTCTCTGTTTGTAGGCGTAATGGCACTAGGGAACTCTGGAATATATAGGCATCACTGTCCGCATTATTTTAAAATTTTTGCTTATATTGCGATTGCTGAGATCCATCGCAAGCCCCCCTTTATCCTCCTGAGGACGAGACGTAGAAATTGCCGTATTCACGATCAATTTCTGTTTTTTCGAGCATTAGCATAATCGGGTCCGGTTGTCAATACCTACAATGCAAAAAACCTTAGTAGTAAATAATCCACATCTCATGTTCTCTACTTTGCATTATGACTAAATCGCATGAAAACATAGTAGCAAAATGCCTACTTTTTCAAAGGTAAGGTCAATGTGGGTAAGACCGGCATACATTTCTAAAGTTTGAGTTTGACTGTATATATTAAAGAAGATATTCATTGCAGGTCGACTTGTGTGATCGGATATGATAGAAAATTTACTTGACATAATATAACATATTAAACATGGAAATAAGTGCCATAATCTTTTGAAATACGGTCGTTTTTAAAAATCTGGGCCAGTAGACGGTCTTTCCGTGCAGTGTGAGGCAAGTCCGTTCAGTAGTGAATAATCGTGATACTAACCATAAATCTTAAGCCTAAAAGCATGAAAACAGTTTTAAACGGAAAATCGAAAGAGCCATTTAAATATACACTATTAAACCTTGTGAATAAAGCTGAAATTACAAAGATATGACGCTTTATATTTTTTTAAGGCAAGACCGGCATATTTTTTGTGTCAGAGGTTCTAAACATTCTTTTTATCATTTTAAAATAATTAAACATCAATTACAAAATCAAATATCTTTATTGTTCACAAGAAACTTAATGTAAAAAAAGAGATCACTTTACTCAGTCTCCAATTAGTTTTCATAATTAACTTAGTCTTTGAGTTTCACAATATACCTTAACCTAATCAAAATTTGACACTACCTTGGTATGAAATTTCAAATTAGGTATACTTAATCATAAAAAATGTTTTGAACAAACTCCTTGTGTTTCACAAATGAGCAAAAATCACAATATTTATGCATTTGTAGTGCATACATATCTATAAAACAATAATTACACAAATTACTTTTACCAACATAATCGAAAAATGTCACTTGTATAAAACAAAGCTCAGAATGTTTACTGGGTTTATGAAACCACATTTTTTTTTAAATTCAATAATAACATACTTCCTCTTTAAAATAACAATTAACTTTACCTTAGCAAATATATATAAAATAATAAAAAAAACAAAATGAGTAGGAACATATATAAATCACATAAAAATACAACGGAGAAAGTGCTTACTTTTGAAGTAAGTATGTGCACAAATTAGCTTAACATTCACTATTAAAACCCTGCATCTCACTCATCTCAGTATAGAAACAATTAATTAAGTATTATTATGGCACGCATGAGTAGGACTTTTCTACACTTAATTTTAACTAATATAATCACCTAACTAAAATATATCATGTCTTCGTTGTTACACAACACCAAGTATTTTGGATTGCCTGGATCAGCACTAAGCATAATTTTTTTAAAAATATGTATGCTTGGCACATCATCACGTTCAATTTTTTTTGTTAGAATAAACTTAAAAGGTTTTTTCACAGTCTTTATAGAACCTTATTGTGTAATATACTTCATCGTCGTCGTGACCAGGTTTAAATCCTTCTATAAAGCCTACATAGTACGTCCATTTCTTTCGAGAATAGTATCGTACCAGTACCTTATCATTCATAGCATAACCAATTTCTGTGTCAAAAATAGATTCGTCTTTTTCTTTGTTCTCAAAATTATTTTTTTCAATTTCGCAATCAACTTTTATACCTTCTTTTTGTCTTTCTTCGCTATAATTTTTCGATATTGCCATCTCATCTGGAGTTAAGTTTAAAGATTCTTCGCTGTTACAAATGTCTGAATCACTGTAAATACTTATACAATCTGATACACTAGTAGAGTCTTCTGAAGCCACTGCAACTCGGTTTTTGTTTCTAGTTCTGGTTGTTGTGTTGCGATCTTCTTCCTTGATATAACTCTTTTTACCAATACCTTTACCTTTTTTTTATATGGATTTTGTCTGTAGTGGCTTTTTATCAGAATATTTTTTTGTAATACCTGACGGACCAGGTATGGTTTCCAATGAATTAGTGCTTTTTTATTTTTTTATTTTAACCCGGCCGATGACATCGGGTAAATTTTACCCGAATTTTAATTTGAAAATTTTTCAATAGTTTTATACATAGTTTATACATTTTAATTGATTATTGGTGAAACAGTATTTACGCATGTGATAAAATAAAAGATGGTACCAATTTATAATGAAAAATAACTTTTTTATTTACTTTTCATACACAATAGAAAAATCAACCTGAAAAACATGATAGTTTTTAGAAAATTATTTTTGTTAGGATATTTAGTTTTATTTATGAAAATAATTATCTTATTTACTAAAAAAAAGAACAAATAAAGACTAAACAGAAAAAAAAATTGAAAGAAAGGAGAACTTAGTCAACTTCTTCATTATCCACTATAATGGAACTGCTGCAATTTTCACAGTATGGAATCAAGTGGTCTGGGCATACATAAATCTTGCATGCATGATATGTATGTTTTGTTTTCTTATCTTTTTTGGACGGACAGATTTGACATCTTCTATATGTCCCTGGTATCTTTTGAGGAGGTTCTTCAGCATCATCTCCTATGAAATCAGCAATTCTTTTGCGTAGTTGTCGAGGTAAATTTACGCGCAACTTTCGTTCTCGCAAATGCTCTTCCATCAAAGCCAATCCAAGATTTTTGAGGAATTGTCGCCTTTTTGTGCGAGAATTGTTATTATTGGCAAGATATATAATATTAGCATTTATGCCTGATAGATTTAGCATTGCAAAAAAAACCGTCAGTGGCCATCGTTTCGAGTTTCTGCTCATGTCGTACGTAGCACTCAATTCATCTGCTACGTCCACTCCACTTTTAGTTGAATTATAAAACGTGACTATTTCTGGTTTCTGTTGATCACGAGTAGATTCATCAATTTTATCATCATGATGTAAGCTCGACATCAAGAGTACGACCTTGTTTTTCTTTGGTATGTAAGAAACCATAGTAATATCTTTTTGGTGTCCGAACCTTGAGGAATTCAGCTCTCTTCCGCGACATGAGACAAATTGTGGTGGAACCTGTTTCTTGTTTTTGCGCAAGGTCCCCACTGATGTCAATTTGTGTTCTTGAAGAAGATGAGTCACCAATTCGTGGCTGGTAAACCAATTATCAAACGTAATGTTCCGTCCAGTTTTAGACACAGGCATCACAAGGCGATCTACCACATCAAACGGCTTATTGCTGAGTGAATGGGGGCCATTTGGCTGTTTCCCGGCGTATATTTCTAAGTTGGTGACGTAGAAGGTCTTAGCATCAACTAAAGCAAATATTTTGATACCATATTTGGCTGGTTTGGACGGAATATATTGCCGAAATTTGCATCGTCCTCTAAAAGCCACTAGCATTTCATCAATGGTGCAGTTTTCTCCCATGGAATACATGTCTTGACACTGACCAACAAATTTTTCAAAAAGTTCACGTATTGGTGCCAAATTATCAATTAGCTGTCTTTCAGCACGCGTTGAACTGTCATCAAAGCGAAGGCAGCTACTTATAAAGTAGAATCGCTGCAGTGACATAGTGAGTCTGAAAATCTCCACCCCAGTACCATCCGTTTGCCATAAGTCACTTAGATTTTGCCTATTAGATCTGTAAAATCCTGCAATGTACAGTAAACCAATAAAAGCTTTCAACTCGCTTATTGCGACTTCATTCATGTATCTTCGGTTACCTAAATCTGCACATGACGCTCTTTTTCCTTGTATATGTTTATTAGTATATGTTTGAATCTTATGTAAAATATCATCAGTAATAAATAATTGCCAACATTCAGACACGGTTTTAGCACTTTGACCCACAATTTTCACACCTGGTTGCTCAGTTAGTATGTTTTCGGATCTTGTTCGAACATTTGGGCGTGATGGTATTTTTCGCCACAATGTCCCGTCTTTACCTTTGAAGTGCTGAACACGTAATTCATTTCGTACTGTTTCAAGGTCAACACAGTCTGAAGAATCCCAGTCAGAACCAGGGTCGCTCGCATCTTGCTCAGATTCACTGTCATTACTACGTTCAGACAGATGGTCTTCATATTCTATGTCTGAAGCAGCCACCGACCCATCATCATCAGAATCAGGTTCCTCCAAAACACTCAAAATCCGTTGATCTTGGTTAGTCAAAGCCATTTGTGACCAAAAACTAAAAAAATATACAAAACAACTTGTAAAAACTATTATAAAACGAATAAAAATACGTCATGAAAATATTACACTATCTATGACGGTGGGTAAAACTTACCCGTTTTGAATTGAAACACTTGTATCTCACTACACGAGCGGCGTAATAATGATGTAAACAATAATCCAAATAGAGGGTAGTTGTATCTCCAGCTATACTGGCGGATAAGTAAGATGGACGTCAGGAAAAATAAATATACCCTCTTAAAATCACCTCGGGTAAATATTACCCAGCGTCAACGACGCTGGGTTAATAGTCTTAGGTTCTTTTTTCAGATTTTTTATTTTTTCCTCCGCTGTCTTACGCTTAACAACTTCATCATGTGTTATTATTTCAGCTCCAGGCCCTAATTTGTGTCGCTTAAGTTTTGCGTTGTTTCCAGTTTTAATCTTCATTAAAAGAAGTTCTTCAAAAGAAACGATTCTGTCCTCCAATATTTGAATCTTTTTAGTATCATTTGAAACACATTCTTTAATTGATTCAGGTAAATTATAATTGGAGGGTTTATTACTATGCAGTCTAATATCAGTCTTTAGTTCGTCAGGTTTACGTAAACTTTCATCGCAAATGTAAAAATACTGTTGGTCATCATATCCTTCATGGGTTGCTTTACGACATTCTCTTGTAACGCAATCAAGGGCTAATGAGAGTAAAGTTCTCGGTGTGCACCTTTCATCCTCATGAATAGGATGTTCTTCTAAAGTAGTTTCGTCGATGTTATTTTGGTACTCGCTCCGAAGCTCTTTCCATTGTTTAAATTGCAACGAGTCATAAAGCTTCTCTTCAACAACTTCGGGATTGAAAGGGAAAATTCCGGCTGCGGAAACCATTGATTACAACTTGTTTATCGATTTGAGACCAAATTAATCCAATGAGCCTCGAGAATTCTCTTTTTGACAATGTTGCTCCAACATTCAACCGCTGCCATTGTACAAGTAATTGATCCCAACGATCTTTAAATGTTTTCATTACTGCCAAGTCAAGCGGCTGTAAGACGTGACTAGTATGTGCCGGTAGTTTCAGTATAGTTACATTGGCTTTTCGAGCTTCCTCTATTATATTTAATCCGACGTGGGTCGCGTGGCCATCGTAAATGAGCAGAACTGGACGTTCTTCACCAATTGCGGGCAAGAAAGATTTCTTGAAATAAGTTTCAAAAACATCACTCTCCATCCACCCATTTTTAGTAGCTGCATAAGTTGTGCCAGGGTAAGCGTCAAGGGACACCCATGTGTCCCACATGTGTTTTCCTTTGTATATTATTAGCGGCGGTAGTTTATCTCCTTGTACATTTGCTCCTAGTAACACTGTGGTATTTTCTTTTCCTGGCGAAGAAATTACTCGAATTGCGGCGTGGCCTTTGACTCCTACAATTCTAGTTTTTGCAGGGTCCTTGGAAAAGCTGGTCTCATCCATATTCCATATCGCGGATGGTTTTTCTGATAGCTTCAGTTTTTTTAATGTCTCCTCGACTAATTTGAAATACGGAAATACGATAAACGGATCTATTGCTTTTTTTCTGGAGTATTCAACAGCTTGAGGATTTTTGACTGAAAGGTTATGCCGTTTTTTGAAACCAGTGAACCAGGAACTACCTGGCTTGCCATTTTTAAATGCGGTCAAAATTTTGTTCTTGTTTACATACTCTGCTACCGTGTCCAATACTTCCGCTTTGGTTAATCCAAAACCATGTTTTTCCATAAGGTGTAGAGATATAGCCAATTTATTTTCTACTTCTTCCGACAGTACAGTGCTTCTACCTAAAGTATTTGATTTAGTTCTCCTATTACAGACATGATCCATTATGGCCACTTAAAGACCCATTTCTGACTAATTCAACTGCAGCTTTTAGATTTTCCTTCGAATATGCTGCTCTTGTCGTTTTTCTTCTATAATTGCTAACCATGATGATAAGCTAAGCTAGTAAATTTTTTTTATTTAGCAGTAGTCACACTCGTCGTCAGGATAATGGTCATAAATGGCAAATTGGTAGCAGCCTCGGCACCAAAAAAAGTTAAAATTTAACAAATCTTGGATAATGTTTTCATGAATTAGAAAATGACGTGGCAAATGCAGATCCGGTTCGTAGTTACAGTTATGACAATGATTTGCAAGTATGAAGTGAGTAATTATCCATGGCCACTTTTTTTGGGATAGTGAAACAAAATCTTGTCTTCTTAAAAATCGGTCAATTTCCAAAAAATCAGGCATTCTCAGTACTTAACACATTCTGAAAAAAAAAATCACTATAAATCTTTTATAGCCAACGTAAGAGCGCGTAGTAATTCTCTCCAATTCTCTAAATATAGTTCAAATAGTAAAATAATAATAATAGACTAAAAGATAAAAACCATCAGAATGCAATACAAAAATATTGTATGGTGAGATACGATTTGTATAAAATACAATCTGTTATAAAGGTTGACAATATCTGGAATAAGGGCAAGACCGGCATATGACGGACTTCCCTCTCATAGGTAGACGGTCTTTCCCAGCTATTTAATTTTAAGGTTAGAAATTTCACACCGGTACAAATACGAAACTAAAGCGATATTCCTTAATTCAATCCCACTTATATATTAATTAAACATTAAACTACTTACGTGATCAGCGAAACTGTCAAAATTAGTCCAATTTACCACTTTTTTTTAAACAATGTCAATTACTGCACACCGCCGTCTAACTCGCAAAATAGTGAAAAAAAATGGCGGGCTCGCATATTCCAAACAAGTGATGCTAGCGACATCTATGGTATTTAGATCGGACGACCACGATAAATACTGTTTTATCTACAAAGACTTATGGCGCGCGCTTTTTAAACACAGAAGTTATTGCCACGAGACGGTCTTTTATCCTAGACGGTCTTACCCACATTGACATTACAGCTGAGAAAAAAACCACTTGGTCAGATGAAATTTCTTTATTTATTAAACTTAAAATCAACATATACTATGTACCAAATAAAACAAATAAGAACCTCCTAAAACGTGCTAGAACTGCATGTATTCATGCAAAATACACTGATAGTAATTAATTCACGATTGGTGAAGAATTTGCTTCCGTATCCTTATGATATTCTTTAAAAACTGTAAAACTGTAATATTTTGTTGGTTCAGAGAAGCAACTTCATTGTTATATAATTTATCGAACTGTATATGACGTCGCAGTCTACGTGATTGGTTGAAATAAGAATTTTTAATGGCAATATCTTTAAGCCGTACTTCTTTTCGTAATAAATATAAAAATAAAATTAATGTGTAGCCTTATGAGGAATTCGACAGTTAAGGCGTCTATGCCAGCTCTCCATACCGTTGTTGGTCCGGTGCCTTTCAGAGGCACAACAGATAAGTGAAAAAGACTTCACCCACTGTCGTTCAAAATAATCAATGAACTTTTTGGTGGCCCCATCTTTTACAGTTTGTTCTATTATAATAGAACATAATAATATAATAATAATAATATAATAATAATATCATAATAATAATAATATAATAATATCATAATAATATCCATAATTATGGATGTCCAACCAGTTTCTATGAAATTAATAGGCAATAAAGGCAAATTTGAAGTTAATCTGATAATTTCATTTTTTACATTCAGATCACGGCCCTTCTTCCATACAGCCCTGTTATAATGGTAATAACATCCAGTTACGACTGCTTGTGGGAATACTATTTTAAATGCATTTATAAGAGCTTGTTCAAAGTCACATTTGAATTTACAAATAGTGATATTGAGTTTGTCTCTAATCAAAGAAAAGAGTCTTCGGTATGTGGCTTCCGTTTTATTTGGCAGCAAGGCGTATATGGCGGGCACAATATTTGTGTACTTTGGAGAACTATTTAAATCCACGTGAATTGAAAAAAAATGATAAAATGGTTTTGGACATCTTTTAAAGGTTCCATCACCAAAAAAACACTTATTCCCCCAAGACTGTGCTGATTTTCTTGCAATTTTGGAACTAAATAACAATATTTTTTCATCTTCGCCATCATCTGCAACTAAGAAATCAGATGCTAACATTTTTGGTATAAGCACATCTTCTAATTTATTAAATTCAGTATTTTTCAGACCCAATTTTTTACGTCGAGCTCTATACAAGCTATCCGTTTTTTCGTAATATGATGGCACTAACAAATTGTTTGTTTGATGCTTTAAAACATACTTTTCAAATATTTTTTTGACCGGTTCCATATTGCTGCATACTTCTTGCCGACAAGAATCCATCATCAGAGCTATATCGTTATCCTCCTGATGTGCTGCACAAATGTGAGAACTTTGTCTGATAATCTTCTCTTTATTTTTATCTATAGTCACAGTTGCCGAACATTCATGCTTGTTGATACACCTCCATAGGCTTCCGTTTTTATTATTTTTTGCAAAATTATAACGATGGCCATCATAAAGAAGAGCCGGGTTTCCCTTTTGGTTTGTAATAAACTTAAGATTATTATCCATTTTCACTGTATTGTGCTAATAGAACATTATAAAATGAGCTGCTCAGCGCAATAGTGGCCCAACCTTATAAAACTCCTATTCGAATAAAGGGCAAAAAATAAAACACAACTTTTGTTTTGTTTTTATTATTAAATTTTGGTACAAATAACGTTTTAAAGGATTACAATTACCTAATTATGTTGGTAAATGGTCTCTTTAGACTAATTGCGTTTAGTTAAAATACTAATAATAAGAAAAATCGATGTGGCTTAGGCCACTATAGTTTTCATAATTTTAATGTTGTTTAAACTGTGTCGTCGGTTGGGTCGCCTTGTAGTTGGTCATGATAGTTCACTTCATCGTCAGTAGCAGTCTCATTGGTCTTTAAGTTGTTATAAAAGTCATGATGTATTGGTGGTATGTATTTCAAAAGTGAGAGCAAGTCTTTTTGTTTGTTTTTCTCTATGAATCTCCCGTTCGGGTAAATCATATCCAAAACTATGTCCGAAAGATTGGCAGAATGCCGGGTTTACTTTTTTTCTATATCTATTGAGTCGAATCTACAGGAATCGTCATCATTATTGGTGTATTTATAATATATTGTATAAGGGTTTGAGGACATGTAGCGAAGCCACTGAATTTTGAGCCACTGAATTTTAGTGCGATCTTCTTTTGGTAGAGAGATATCTTCTTTTCTGTTAGTTATTAGTTTCTCCAGATTTGTAGTGCTTCTGAAATCATTTGATCCCATCTTAATAACCTGAAATGTCGGTTCTGTCTTCTTTGCTGAGGCAATTAACTTGGCCCAGTCGTCTGGCACCCAAATTTCTGTATTATATTTTCTCTGTTTTTCGATCACCCCGAAGTCACGATCACAGGGTAAGAAACTATGGCCGGAAACTAAAAATTTGTGGTCTATTTGCTCCAAGGTAAATTTATCGGAATCAGTTATGTAGTTGCAAATAGCAGCTAGTTTTATATTCCGGTTTTGTCCTCCACATTGGTCGCTGTACATAATCATCTTTTTAGTTTTAATAACGTGTGCAACAAAATGTAAAAGACATGAACCAATTTCAGCAGGACCCCGAGAAGCCACTCCTTCATGCCATATATACATATTTGCTATGTTTGAAACGAGGTCATGAATATTGAAACAATAAGTCCATAATTGCCTCTTGTAATACACTTCATTTGTTGTTAGGTCTGGGGTCGGCAGGGTTTTCATTAAATCGAAGGCAATAATGCTAGTATCATTTTCGTGTTGTTGACCAAACTTTGTATCTTTTTTTAAGTTTGAGCGCGCTAATTCAGCTTTTCTGAGATGTAGTTCTCTTTCAATTTCGAAATTGCGTTTTTCTGGACCAACGCAGGTTCGTAACTTGATATTATAAATATCACACTTCTTACAGGTATCTTTATGTGGTTGGCGAAATTGTAGGTTAAATTTTTCATTGAAAACCTTAGTAAATATAAATTTTGATACTTTGTTTTCAATTATTTCTTCGGAATACAAATGATACAATTTTGAAATGGACAAATTTGGAGCTAAATATGTTCTGTTAGGGTTGTTAGCTCTACTATAATGTGATATACAGGGTGTCCAAGAACCTGGCGTCCAACTGGATTCCCACGATGCCCCAAGTTCTAACAGTACTCAGAAAAATATTTTAAAAAATCCACCCCATGTACTTACAGAATTATACTGATTTCAAAAAAAAAGGGGAAATGAGCACCCTGTGACATACTTTTGAATGCTGTGACTGCTAATGCTGATAATTTCGATATTTCTTGGAGGTTTTGTAATCTAGGGTATTGCTGTGTCTAAATAGAATGTAAAAATAAAGTACTTATTGTACCATTTTAAAATAAAATATTATTTTAACTAAAGGTGATATGGAAAACTATTGAATTTCGCAACTTTGACCGACTGTAGTGTAAAAAAAATGTACCAAAATAGTATGGCAAGTGACGTCAAATTTTGACGCGTTTATTCCTCTTTTTAAAAAGGTATAATACTTACACATTAATTTGAAAAAAAAAATTTTGATAATATTTTTACTCAACAACCCAATTTTTACGAAGTGCCTACCTACTAACGGTAACTGTCGGACCCTTTCTTATCTTAGAAACTGTTATGTTACTACTATTATTTACTTCGGTTCCAAGAGTGAGCAAGAAGGAAATACACACAGGTAGATGGGTTCCCAGTAGAATAAAAGCAAAGAATGTTAGTTTAAAGATATTTTATTACAATAAATGTTCAAAATGTTGACCACCCGCGGCAATACAAGCTCTCACTCTCCTTAAAAAGGACCGCTTTATGTTTCGCGAGTAACTTTTTTGACGTATCACCTGCACTGCTTGTGTTATCTTCTCACGAAGGTCAGCGATGTCATTAATGGGCTTCGCATAAACGAGCTCCTTCATAGTTCCCCAGAAAAAAAAATCCAGCGGATTTAAGTCAGGTGAGCGGGCTGGCCACGGGATTGTTCCTGATCGCCCAATCCACCTGTTCGGGTATTGCTCGTCCAAAAACTCTCTAACGGATACGCGAAAATGTGCTGGACAGCCGTCGTGTTGGAACCACATATCTGGTGGGGTCTCTTCTAGTAAGTTTGGCAAATCATTTTGAAGAAAATTTAAATATGATTCGCCAGTCAAATTCTCGGGCATCTCAAATGGACCAATAATATTCCCACAGAGAATACCGGTCCACATGTTCACTTTGAACCGGTACTGGGATCTATCTTCTCGCATCAAGTGCGGATTTTCCACATGCCACTCGTGCAAGTTGTGTAGGTTCATGTAGCCATCCTTCTTAAATGTAGATTCATCTGACCACAAAATTTTGTCGATAAAGTTTTCGTCTTCTCGATGTTTTTGCAGGATTGTTTCACAAAACGCGACTCGGCTCGGATAGTCTCGAGGTAAAAGACTTTGCACTCGCTGTACGTGGTACGGATGATATTCTTCTTTTTGGAGAATACTGTGTGCTGTGCTCTTCGGTATCCCCGTATCAGCTTCTATTCCTCGCACAGAGATGCTTGGATTTGCCGACACCGCCTCTAAAACTTCATCGCGTATGAAGTCATTTACGGGTCGTCCTTCACCAGCTACTTGATTGGGGAACCGCCCGTCACATAGTGATCTGTGCACATTAATGAAAACTCGATGGTCGGGATATCGCGTAGCCCTCGGATACCTTTCTCTGTAAAGTCTCGCTGCAGCTCGTCCATTACCTCTACATTCTCCATAAATGTAGTGCATATTTGCGTATTCTTGCGGAGTGTAGGTCGCCATGGTAGCACACACAAAACACAAACTGTCCAAACACAGGCAAAGGTCGTCGTAAAGAGTTCGTTTCAAAGTCCAGAGCACAAAGAGTAATCGAGTCCAATAAACAAAGCTTTAAATCGTAGTACGTGATCAATGGTAACAATAAGAGAGAGGTGCGTAGTAACGGCAGGAGGCAGTGACGCGTACTGACCGTACTGTTATCCTAAATAGCACGATCCCAGATAGCGTCACTATCTATCTCACTCGCACCTCTAACCTTTTTCTCCCTCACTCTTACCTGAATAATGGGGTACCATAAAGAAGAACCAGCAAATCGCAAAGATAGTTTCTGTCTTGCTCCCTCCTGTTGTAATAACGAATCACTATGGTGAGATGCATGCACATACCGTCCCTTACGGTCTAACCTGTTTTTTGAGAGGCCTGTTGTTATTTTTATGAGCATACAACAGTAATTCTTTAGAGGTTAGATTCAATTCGTCGTAAATTTTTCTTTCTAAGAATTCTGTAAGACATCGTAAAAATTGGGTTGTTGAGTAAAAATATTATCAAAATTTTTTTTTTCAAATTAATGTGTAAGTATTATACCTTTTTAAAAAGAGGAATAAACGCGTCAAAATTTGACGTCACTTGCCATACTATTTTGGTACATTTTTTTTACACTACAGTCGGTCAAAGTTGCGAAATTCAATAGTTTTCCATATCACCTTTAGTTAAAATAATATTTTATTTTAAAATGGTACAATAAGTACTTATTTTTACATTCTATTTAGACACAGCAATACCCTAGATTACAAAACCTCCAAGAAATATCGAAATTATCAGCATTAGCAGTCACAGCATTCAAAAGTATGTCACAGGGTGCTCATTTCCCCTTTTTTTTTGAAATCAGTATAATTCTGTAAGTACATGGGGTGGATTTTTTAAAATATTTTTCTGAGTACTGTTAGAACTTGGGGCATCGTGGGAATCCAGTTGGACGCCAGGTTCTTGGACACCCTGTATAGGTTGGAAATTTTTTGATAAAGTCTTCAACTACTTGAATAGCCAAATCCCCTGTTCTGTTAATGGATGACTTCTTACCCCTTTTGTCTAATGGAGCAGTGACTTCAAAGTTGTCTTCAGCTAGTTTGTTGCGTAAAATTCTTGTTAATCTACCATCGGAAACACATAGAGTCTTCTTAAAAAAAGTTTTACATACAGTAACATCGCCATTTTCATTGGGTAGTTGATAAATACGTGTATATTGGCGTTTAGCACCTACAACATTTCGTACATATATACGTTTTTTTGGTATTACTTTGATATTTCCAAACAAAAAAGCAGTCTGTAAATCATACTGACCAAGGCCGTAAAAATTATCGAACATTTTTTTTCGTTGTTCCATTGTTAGTAATGTGTGGCATTTCTTCGGACAAGAACAATCACCACAAAAAAATATTTTCGCGGGTACTTTATTGCCTTTAACATTATCATATTCTAAACCACGAGCTCTAGCTGACTTTGCTTTTTCTCTTTTCCATTCTGCTTGATTTCTAAGTCGTTTTCTACTTACTTTCCTTTTTTCTTGAAGAGACATATTAATAGATGTAGACGGACGATTCATCTCAACATCGTTACCTTCATCGGAGGAACTACGAATTATTCCATATCGGCGTCTCCTTGGTTGTTGATGTTGCACATTGTTGTCATCATCAGCGGATGGCAAATACTCTGATCCTGAATCCTGATAGTCCGAGAAACTATCAAAATCTGAGCTTGACATACTCATGTTTCTATAACAAAACAAAAAACGTATTTAAGCGATATACTAGACATATGTAGTTGTAAAAAATCACGTTAGGCAAATAATTATTTTGTCAAGCAATGGCATATAAATATTCTTATTTTATTAATAAGATAGATCTATCATCTTAATATTTTAAGTAAAAGATATCAAAATGTTTCTTGTTATAATAACCCGGACGACATTAAAGTATGCATGAAAACAATGTAACGATTTATACTTACTTTTGTATACTTTGAACACCTTTTATTATTTAATTAACACTTAACACTACACTAAACGTACTCAGTACTCACGCAGCATTAAAATCAGTTGCACGGGAATGGAGTGAAGTTGGCGTTGCTGTAAGTGACGGTTAATTCCCATAACAGTGTTGCTACAATAAAAAAATTAATCGCCCAAGTGTCAGTATTTTAATCAAACAAAAATGTTAAAAAATAAGTCCGGCCTAACCTCCCTTAGGCCAATATTTTCCTGTCATTTTAAAAAAGTATAATGGCCTAAGCGACCATGGTCCACTGTAATTTTGAAATATAATTTGTAATCTAAACGCAAGAACAACATTTAAAGCGCCATCTTTGAACCTTTATTAAGAACTGTAGTTGGGCCAGTGTGATTTTAATGTTATGTTCAAATACCAATACAATAAGTAGTTAACTATTTTATAGTGATTTTGTGGGTTGGGCCGTTATTGCACTGAGCAGTTCAAATATATACATCAACATGACAGTATGTCGTATGTATTTGATAACCAGCCAGACAGATTTTCCTTATGTACTTTGTGTAAATAGTTGCGTATACAACTGTACCTATTTTGAAAAAGTAGGCATTTTGCTACTATGTTTTCATGCGATTTAGTCATAATGCAAAGTAGAGAACATGAGATGTGGATTATTTACTACTAAGGTTTTTTGCATTGTAGGTATTGACAACCGGACCCGCATAATCCAGGATCACAAGAAAAATATTTAAAAAAATCTAATAATTAATATATGAGTAATTCTACGTGTCACATATGGTACGTTCGGTCTGTAACCCTAACGGCTATGTGGCATATTTGACACATTCGTGCTTTATTATATGAAATTTGGAATTACAAAAAAATAAAATAGTAATTAATAGGCCGTTCGTTTAGTAAATATCAAATTTTATTAAATGAAAAAAATAAACAGCTTTCAGCCAACACAAACAAAATAAAATTCTAAATAATTAACATTGAAATCACATTAAAATATTGACATTATGAGGTAATTGTGAAATCAATTAAAGAAATTCAACAGATCATAAAGAGATTGTTGTGCTATTGTAGCAAAACAATTTCTTGTTTTAGTTAAACAAAGATACATATTGCAATTATTACATATAACATCAGTCTTAAGACCACAAGCGTTATTTCGACAACGTTGTCTTATATCAACTATCTTTGGCATATGATCATCCCTATTAATTCTCTAGTGTACCATTGGCAGTGGTGTAATAGGAACACTTATCTTCACGTGTTGAATCCTTAAGAAGTTTTCTTCTTCATCAAGAAGAGATTCTTCTGGAGGCAGTAAGTTATCCTCGATTAATTTTGTTCCCAGTCGTAACTTGTATTCTCTTAGTTGGGAGATTTTGTGCAATGGTATATTCTTTTTTGTTTGGACTTCTCGGAAAAGAAACCAGGCGTTTATAACACAAATATCAATCATGTGGCTGATAAATCTAATTGTCTATTTTCGGGTTCGAGATCTTCTTCGGTCGACACCACCCATATTTTGGTTATATTCTTTAATAACTTCTGGTCTTGATACCTGTACGTATCGTTTCTGCCGTTTATCCCATCTTTTGCATATGTCAGATGTAGTGTTGGCATAACATGTAGAAATCAACAGTATAGGCTTATTATCTAGCCATCTTGTGATGGCAATTTGATCGTTATTCAAACAAACAACTTCAGATGCGCCACGATTTTTCTTGATAAAACTATTTTCAGGTGTCAGTGATACATATCTCTGGAAACGATTTTTCATGATAGTTCCTGTTGCGTCGAATCCTCTATTTAGCAGTTCTTCAAGTAGATTAATAGAAGAGAAGTATCTGTCAAAAAAAAGAGTGACCAGGAACTAATGATTCCGTCATCTGTAGGACAGCAGCTTCTCCTACGCTGAAACTGTTTTCTCTGTAGCTTTTGAATGTTGTCTCACCTTGATATACGGTCATATCACAAATAAGGCCATTTGGATTAGCGAGAACAAATATTTTTAAATCCACAGGATTTGGTTTATTGGGGCAGTATTGCCTTATATTACAGTGGCCAGAAAAAGGTATAATCATTTCATCTATGGATAGTTTCAATGCTTTTTCTTGAATATGACACCCTTTGAGAACTCGGTTGAAAAGCGGTCGTACCTTCCATATGCGATCTTGATTGTGCTGTCCTTCCGTTACGTTATCATCATACACAACCTTTAGATGGGTTCGTATTATGAAAAATCTATCTCGGGTCATCGAGTTTGCAATTAGAGGGATACGCCATGATTTTTACCAGTACATTTTTATTTGCGGGTAGTTAATACTTGCCATAACCATATTAATTCCAAAAAATACTTTTAGCTCACGAACCGTCAAATCCATATTTTTTTGAGTTATTAAAACAGAAGTTTGATTTGTTGCTTTAACCATTAAATCCAAAATGTCATCATCTAAATAGTCATCTAAAAATTGAAACCATTCCCAGTTTTCTAATTGTCTTTGTATATAATTTGGGCTTTGTAATTGTGTTACAGTCGGACAAAAATCTCTAGTATTTGTTTCCGGAATAGACGGTTCACCTCTTACTTCTGCCCTATCACTTGCTACTCTACCTCTCGCTCTTCTGCTGTTTCGAGCTCGACCTCTTGTCGCCCTTCTTAAAATTATAGAACTATCCTCTATAGATGGAGTTGGTGAAGGTGATGAATAGTAGTCAACGTTACTAGGTGATATCTCATCGTCTGAATCTGAACTACTAGAGATTTCCCTATTTGGTCGATATCGCCCTGTTGCCGGGTAATATGATTGATCTTTATCCGAATCAGCACTAAAATCTCCATCCGACTCATTCAAAACTTCAAAAATGTCATTTTCTCCCATAACTGAAAAAAATAATACATGCGCTATTCAAAACGAATGAACCAAATACGGAACATCGATTGGGACCAAATGTTCCATGGGCGGAACATTGAAGCAAATCGGCGGGCTAGATTATTTTTTACTTTTAAATCGAATGTAATATGATAATTATTAGGTTATCAAATGAGTTTTCAAATACGTAATCACAATTTATAATAATATTGCAGATCAAGGTAATATTAACAGATTACTTACGTCTGTTCTCGGCGTCCGCGCAGTTCTGTTCTTACCCGCCATGTTGACGAACGCCGAATGACAGAAAATGTCACCTCTTTTATTTATTCTGTTGGCAATGAATTAACGTTTCGTTTTACGTACGGTTATTTTAATCTAAGCAAGCACCACACAATATTTTATTTTGTTAGATGTACCATATATGACTCGTCAAGGCTCAGAAGGAATTAACTTTTTGGCGGGTTGCCACTTCAGTTTTGGTAATTTTGTAGGTAGCGGTATTCAGAGCTACAGATTTTCGTTTCCTGCTTGTGAAACCTGCAATGAGACCTCTCGCAACAGCCACGCGAAACTCAAGATGGGTCAGTTTTGCAGATCTAGAAGTTTGGGAGTACAACATGCAAGCATTAGTTATGCTTACATCTAACAAAAAATAAAAAACACGTAACCACCATCTCTTGCTTCGTCTCACGACCGAGTATGTGTTACGAACCTGGTCGAACCGATCAACCCACCCCTCCCATTCTGTTGGTGTATTCCTTCACAACCAATGGGCAAGGCAGGTTTCGTTTGCTGCCGTCTTTTTGTGTTCTGGCCACAAACGTGCGATTTTTAGGATGGAAAGTATTGGTGAGTAATGTAACTTCTTTGTTGTCTTGCCACAAAACAAAGGCTATATCTTTTTTGATCCTCCACTTATATTGTACTTTCTGTAGTTTAAATTTCTCACCTGTTTTTTTTTGACGAGTTTTGGTAAATCCGCTCGGTTCCTTCTTACCGTTCCCGCATATAAACCCTTTTCATATAAATAATTCAAAAGAGAAGAATCACAAAAGAAATTGTCAAACGTTACATGTATCTTGAAATCTTCCGCAATCAATTTACTTGTCAAATTTTTTACCACCTTTGCCCCCAAACCCTTCTCAGTACCAGTTTTACCAGCATATATTGAAAATTCATACAAATATCCAGTTGTACTGTCGCATCGACACCAAACTTTGTAGCCCCTCTTTATGGGCTTGAGTGGCATGTATTGTTTGAGGGAGGACCTGCCTTTGAATAATATCATACATTCGTCAATGCTTTGTGAAGAAGTATTTTTAGCATTATTTTGACAAGATTCATTGATCAAAGATAGAAGTGGTTGCAGCTTGTAAAGTTTATCAAAATCATGACTGCCTCTGGCAGGTTGTTGACTGTTGTCATTCAAGTGACGTGAGCGCAAAATATTTTTGAATCGTTTCATAGGCATCACGTCGGCAATCTCGTTTACTTGAAAACCGGGATCAGTAGACCAGTACAGGTCAATAGTTGGTAAGACATGGTACCCCATTATAATCAATATTCTTAAAAACGCTCGTATTTCTGGTTTAGTCACTGGTACCCAACCACTAGGCTTAGTTTGATCTGCATAAAGATTTGTTTGCGACACAATCAAATCAAAAACTTTATCATTGAAAAAATTATCAAAATGAGCAACTGGTCTTGCTCGACTACTCAAAAAATATTTAGGTCGTAACAGTTTCTGATCAAATATTTCAACATTGGGTCTGTCAGTCCAGGTTGTCTTCTTCCAGTCATCATCCTCATCTTCAGATGATTCATCTACTTCACTTGAAGAACTAGGTACTTGCATTTCTTGTTCTTGTATTGAAGAATGATGAATCCCAGAACTGCTTGGCACGGGGTCAGTGTAATTAGAAGTCCTTACCTCTTGCGAGAGAGGTGAATCCGTAGAACCTGAACCAGTTTGTTCTTCTAAAATGCGTTGTATCGTTTCGACATCAAATTCCTCTCCTTCATCAGACTCCAAGTCATCCTCTGAACATCCATCATCAGGAACACCAACAACTAATGTCAAAGCTTCTTCCATTTCAAAGTCATTCAAAAAACGTTGTGACATTTTTATATAACCTGAAAATAAACAATGCGACACGTCAAAGGCGGTATTTTTCTCACCATAAAAAATCCTTTTCGTAAGCAAGATTACAAATCAATTTAGGAAATAAAACACTTTTAGCAACAACAAATAATACGAAAACGTAAATAAATACAAATACGACCTTACCTAGAAGTAAAATTAGTAGATTTATTTAGATAATTTTCAGAGTAAAAAATCAGCTATATTTTCAACGTCCTGTTTTCGCCATGACACTTAGCAGATGTCAATGTCAAATTCGTTTTTTTATAAAATGTTCACTAATTCATCCTTATGTTGCACGTACAAAAAATTACCATGATAAAATATCGATTTTGGTAAAATCGATGAAAATATATGGTGGTAAAAATACTCCCTATGCCTTAAAAAGGGTTAACTGGTTAATTTCATTATTGTTTAAATTCACTTGATAAATTCGGCCACGGCTTTTTCCAAAAATAACAGTTTCGCATCCATTTTCTTATCCGGACATTGTCGGATTATCTCATATAACTGCTCTTAGTAATATTTCTATAGAAGTCGATGGAACCTGTTAATAAAAGAACATTTATTACAAACACATAAAACGCCAAACTTAATATCCTTATCTTTAAAGCTCTGGTAAACAAAATGGCGGAATAAAACGGTTTATTTTTTTTTGTGATTTATTAAAGCAAGGTCATGACTTCATTAACCTCCTAAGTCTTAAGTGCCTTTGCATAGAACAAAATGGCATTTATCTGTAAGTCCTGAGATTCACGAGGCAGGAGATAACATTTTGACCGAATGTGATTTATAAAGAACAAAATAAATATCTTCACTGAGTCCTGAGCTTTTGACATCTGATTAAACCATTTTATGCTATGTTATGACTATTTTGTTAAAATAAACTTTGTTTGTAGTAATGTAAAGAATAATTTGCACTAAACCAAATGGTCTTTATTTTTGTTTTTTATAAAGAACACTCGGTCTCAGTGTATATTGAAATGTTTAGTAAGTATACTATGTGCTTCTTCCAACTTTTTTGATAAAATAGTTAAAATACAGCATAATGTGACGGTAAATGAAACAAACAAAACATAAATTATTCCCTATTTATTTTCATTTGTACTTTTGGCATGGCACTTTGGCAAAATCACATTAGACTTAAAATTATAAAATATAGTACTATCAAAAAGTTGAGATCTAACAGCAAGTAATTAAGTAAAACATCTTATAAACTCTTAAAATGTTTTTGAAACGTATTCTTAAAATTAATAAACATAAACAAAAAAGATCTAACTTTTAAATAAAATCAACCACCTGTGTGGAAATCTGCAAAACAATTTCTTTTCGGGGTAAAACACAAAGGTAATTCACAACCTTTACAATATACAGTAGTCTTCATCACACAGCCTTTATGTCTGCACCTATGTTGTGAGGATCCCATTGCAGGTAAGTGAAGGGTACCGCAACGTCGAAAACCCACTGAGGGAATCGCTTTTACTGGAGGTCTACCTCTTTTGGAAGTATTGGTAACTTCTTCCAGGGCACCAGTCGACTCCGCAATTGTGCATTGAATTTCATTTTCTGAAAGCAGGTATCTATCCAGTATCTCCTCTGCAATAGTTTGCTTGAATGCACGTAATTGCACTATTTTGTGAGCTCGTATTCCTTGCAGCTTTTGGTCAGTCTTAAACTTTATCCAGGCATTGACGACAGATAAATCAATTAAGTGGGTAATAAATCTAACTGTCCACTTCTTGGTACGCATTCTCGAGGGGCAAACTGCTAACAGTCTGTCGGTAAGATCAACGCCCCCCATGTTACTATTATATTCCTTGACAACCTCAGGCCTTTGGACTTGTAAATAGCACCGTAGCTTTCTGTCGTATCGTCTACATTCATCGACAGTTTCTGCAGCATGTATGCTTGACAACAACATAACGGGCTTGTTGTCGTACCATTTTGTTAGCGCTATCTGCCGATCTTCTCGCACAAGAACGTCGTAGCTACCCCTACCCTGTCTTGCTAATTGTTTATCTGTCTGCAAATTGTTTATTAGATATTTAGGCAGCCGAATTTTCATAACAGTACCAGCGCATTTAAATCCTCGGTTGTTCAACTCATCCAACAACTTAATGCTCGTGAAGAATCGGTCACAATATATTATATGTCCAGGCACTAGAGTTTCGGTTAAACTTAAAACTACGCTCTCACCTAAATTGAACTCCCCACTACCGGTTATCGTATTCTTGCCTTGATATACTATAATATCGCATATTAAGCCATTTGGATTGGCAAGAATAAAAGCTTTGAGTCCAGTGGGATACGGTTTGCCGGGGCAGTATTGTCGCATCGGACAAGCGCCTGTAAAGGGTATTATCATCTCATCGATGGAAATTTTTTGGTCTCGAACCTGTGCGTAGCACCCTTGAAGAACTCTATCCAGTAACGGGCGTACTTTCCACAGCAAGTCGTTCTTCCTCGCGTCAAGCGAAATATCATTATCATAAACCAACTTAAGTGAATTTCTAAATAAAAAATAACGATCTCGTGTCATAGTTTTTACTATAATTGGTACAGCATACTTCTCGCACCAGTACATTCTAATTTGTGGATAGCCGATACATCCCATAAGCATGGTTATTCCAATAAAAGCCTTGCACTCTCCTAAGGTTAAATTTAAACTTTTTCCTGTTTTTTCAACAGCAGTTTGATTACTCATTGTAACTATTAACGAAAGCAATTCTTCGTCTATATATTCATAAAAATATTCTATCATCGAGGATTTCGATTCAGAAGGGCGATACGATGGCTGTTGCAAGGCAGGAAACTCTTTGTTGAAGCCTGATCTATTCCAAGTTATAGGATCTCGCCCGAAAACCGCAGAAGCTCTTACTCTACCACGAGTACGCACACGTCTGCGCCCTGCACAACGACTACGCACTCCACCACGCGTACGTACCAAGTGTCTCGTCGGAGCTCTTCTAGATGGACCACCAGTCTCACTTTCCGGGCTACTTGAATCTTCATTTTCCGAGCTGCTTTCACATTCTTCACGACGATTTTCATCGTAATTCCTTGCCATGGGAATTACGATGTTTTCCTCAGGCTCTTGAGAAACCAGATCCTCGTCATCGTCACCGTCCTCTATCTCAGACTGATTGAGAAACTCATCTATTTCCTTTTCATGCAGGGCTAAAACAAATAAATATTTATGTATATCATTATATTAACTCATTTTAATAACTTTTAACTACAAATTTATACGATACAAAACTATTAAACTAATACCGTAAATGATTTTAAAAGAATAAATATTGACATCGACATATAAAGACCGTACATACTTTACAAAGAACAAATCATGGTTTTGAATTAACTATATATTGACCGAACACACTTTATAAAGAACAAATCAGTTAGACTTATATTACTCAATTTATACCTCATGTTTTGCAAAAATAATACACTACAGATATTGTTTAATTCTACGGTTAAGGGGATAAGTAAGAAAAATACTAGTTTTCTTGAAAATACTAAAATTATACAAGATATTAACAGATTTACTCACATTGTTTACGACGCCCTTCCATTGTCGCCTCCTCGTGCACCGTGAATGCAAATATGGCGGCTAGCTTGCACTTTACTCGATGCGTGTGACAGAGACGGACTTATAAATATCGTTCGGAAACGTCAGCTCTTTGAGTGTGTGGCTATAATTTACAAAAACTAATATGTTCTACTCATAGAACATTCGGTTATAAAGCTACTTGTCATTTCAAGATTGTCAGGTCTTAACTATGATTGCCATTTTGTTCTATAGATAGTCAGTTCGGTTTTTCTAACAACTAATTCTCAAAAGAACCGGGTCTTAGGAGGTTAAAAATAACACAGAACAGCTCGGAAAATCCCGGAACATAAACAAAAGGCTTTTTTTAACTGTCACTGTTATTACATAATTTTGAAAACTCTAACTCTACTATTATTGAAGTTTACTACTATTTAAGATATATATTTTTTAATTAAAACTATTTATATTTAAGATTTACACTTTGCTCGGGGCAAAGTGTAAATCTTAAATATAAATAGTTTCGGCTGCTTTACAGCAGCCGTGTGCTCGGGAAGATTAAGATGGTAGTTGTCCCAACGTTCTGAAGTGTACCTAGTTATTTCAAAGTACCCGAACATAATTTAATCTTTGGTGTTTCTATTTACGCAGAATGAGCTCAAAGTATCATGAAGTCTAGCTGTGTTTTGCTTCTTCTTGGGTTTGACTATTTGAATGACTGGATCCCTAGCTGGTGGTACGTTCCAACCATCCTCTCTATTGAAATTAGGATTTTTTAATTTAAATAACCTCGCGAAGCATCCTCAAATCGTAGGTAGTGGTTGGTCCCCTGTTGCACGTGTTCACACACAGCAGACTTCAACGAGCGTTGGTGTTTAACAAGCTCGCTTCAAGATGTAGCCAATCTTGTCAGTGACACCCCCTTACATATGGTAGTAGTGCAGGCTAGCGCTCGACTGTGGCTGGCTTTTCTAAATAAATAAATAAATAGTTTTAATTAAAAAATATATACCTTAAATAGTAGTAAAGTTCAATAATAGTAGCGTTAGAGTTTTTAAAATTATGTAATAACAGTGTTTTAAAGTAAAATAAACAACGCGACAAAATCCGTATAAAGTGCTTAATTTCAATTCAATAATTTAATTATTATAATTATAATTTATCAAAATTAGTTTGATTATTATCATCACGTTATGTTGGACACCGCTCATCTCGCGCATCCCATATTTGCAATGCCCGAACACTAACCAACGAAGTATTGAACTGGTTCGCAAAGTGTCTCGTTGGTATGAAACCATTTGATTCATAAGCATTCACCATTAATCTTCGCTGACTTTGGTTAATAAAGAGCGGTCTTCCACTTCTTGCCCGACTTAATAAGCTATCTTCTTCTTCAAATCATTTTACCCAACGTCTCACAGTATTACTCTGAAATAAAATTAAAAATCTTATGATATAATCGTAGATAACAATTCCTTAACAACCAAATCATAAATCACCATACTGTAACATAATATTTGAAAAATAACTTACACTTAGTCCAGTTTCATTGGCAATTTGAGATATATTAAGCCCATAATTATGCAATGCGATAATGCATTTGAAATGTAGACCTTCAAATAAAATATAAAAAAAACTGATTGCAATAATAATGACACAAACACTTGTAACAAAGGTCACCAACCAACAACATCACATAATTTAATTCAAGTGAAAAATTTATATTCTTTAACCCATTAACGCCCAAATGAAAACGAATGTTATTTTTTGTATTATTGTTTTATTAATACAGTACATAGGGACTATAAAGACACATAATAATGTTAAAAAGAAAATTAAAAAAATAGAAATTAATTTTTTGAGCTGTACTTTTTGTGGTACAGCGGGCGCTTATGCATGATAATTACTAAAACACTCTTTATCAATACACAATGTCTTTTGGCACTGGCTACACTGCCATTTTATTCGTGTGTGACATAACACACATCTTAATTGTTTGGGCAGCTTTTTTGGGTTATGTCCGTTATTTTTGGGGCAAGGTCCAGCTATTTCTGGACCACCTGAACGGCTTCTGATGCTGCTACGCTGTAGATAGTGTCTGGCTACGTGTCGCCGAAAGTCCAGCTGGTCAAAGGGTTCTTCGCTGCTCATGCTGTGCAGACGCCAGGCGTTAGAAACACACATGTCAAGCAAGTATGTGAAAATAGCCCACCACCACTTCTTTCCACGTATACTCACTCGATACATTGAAATAGATGCATCCATAACATCGACGCCGCCCATACACTTGTTATAGTTTTGAAATAGATGAGGAATATTTACATCAACCTTCTGCCTGCTCTGTGAACACCACCGTTTGACTTTTCCAATGGGTTCAATTGTGTCAAAGTTCGTACCAATCGTGCATACACTGTTATCCTTCCATCGGACAAGCAAAACTTCGTTCTTTGTATCGAAACGATAATCGAATTGAGCTCTTTCGGATTTTTTCATGTCTTTCACGGAAGTAAGAGGACATTTTTTTGTTCGATTGTTCGTTAGTGACTAAACAAGCACCCCACCACCTTCCATACCCTCCATTCCGCGAACTTAAAAACGCACCCTCGTAAATGTAAACAAACGAAATATGGTAATACCGTTGTGACCTTCATTTGAAAAATGCTCGAAATGTCTGCATAAAACAGCCGAAGTTTGTTTATATTTATTTAAGTACCTAAAGTATACGGAGAGTATAATATACGCTTCATAACAATAATTATAACATAATTCTGTCAATTATTTTTTGGTGAATAAACCTTACTTAAAATATTCTTTTTTTCCACCGTGTCTTCGCAATTTCCAAATATCTCCACCAACTCTTGCCAAGCTCGGTTCTTGATAATTTTATTTGAGTAATCATCACATTGAATGTCCCATATTGCAGGTCTCTTCTCCACCTCATCAATAAATAGTTCAGTGTCGAAACGATCCATGGCGAACTCACGAGCAGTGACGTGCTCACCGCGCGGTATCCGCAACGCAACTGAACGCGAAGTAAAGACTCCATAGTAATAGAAACGCGCGGGAGCAGCGCGATTCTATTTTCTGGCGGTTAGGTTGCGGTAACCGCGCGGCTTGATTAACCGCGCGGTTATGTCTGAACGATTACTTTATAACTCATACAAATAAGACCCGCGCGATTTCCATGCGATTCTGAAATCGCGCGGTTCCCGCCGTGTCTGAACTAGCGCTTATTCCTCTTATTGCTACTTAGAATACATAATTTGTTAATCTCAGCTTCAGTTCGCTTGTTGTTGTTGTCCCATCAATGGGTACAAATAAAGAACCGCGCCCGTTCAAATTGTTGGTACTAACTAAATCAGCTATATTGTTATTCAGAAATAACCGATTAAATATATTTATAACAAACTACTCTGCATTAGGATTATCTGTAAAAGGTTCAGAAAATGCATTTAGCAGAGCAGCTGCTATTTTAAAATCTTTTATAAAATGAGGACAGGCACGGTTAAAATATTCATGGCGGAATATTTTAAAATCTCTTTTAAAACGGCCATTCACAGCTTCCACTACCCATCTGGTAATTGTCACGCATCGTGACCTATTAGCGTCGAGAGTGGAGAGCTGTGATTGGCCGTCTTCTTTAGTTTCCGGCATATGCCTTATGTACCCTTTGTCGTGTAGGCTATCCATGGAATCGCGGCAGCCACGATCTAAAATAAAAATATCATTTTCTTTATAAAAATTATTAAATGCTCGCCTAATTGTTCTAACAGCATTGATGGTAAACATATACGCATAAACGTGCCAGTGCACTCTGGTAGCATGTTTCGTAATTATAAGTCATTTTTCTAAATAGTACTGCAAGCTGTTGTAGATGCAAACTACCGATTTATTACTGTAGACATGGGGGCCTATGGTAAAGAGAGTGACGGTGGAATATTTTCGCATTCGAATCTTTCAAGACAATTGGAAAATGGTGCTCTCAATGCAAGTCAAGAAAAAGTATTACCAGGCACTGATATAGCTTCGCCTCACTTCTTAGTTGGAGATGAAGCTTACCCCTTGAAGAAATATCTCATGCGCCCTTATCCCCAAATTAATTTGGGTCCAGAAGAGGAAATATTTAACAAACGCATAACAAATGCAAGGCAAGTTGTTGAGGATGGCTTTGGTATTTTGAGTAGCAAGTGGAGATTATTATTGAAAGCAATTGAAGTTAATCCCGACCGTGCCGATAATATAATAAAGTGTATATGTTTACTTCATAACCTAATAATTGATAATGTTACGGCTAATGCCCTCTGTCGGCACTATAAGGAAGAGTCGGCGGTTTCTAATAATAATTTATTACAGCACCATCTATTGACATCTTACGGAACTACGTATTTGTCAGTACGGGTTCAGTGGAGAAAGCGCTGGCACATTCTCGAACCATCGCGCTGTTGCGTGCCGTGTGTGACGTTTTCTGGAAAACTCCAGAAGCACTTTACCCGCGTATAAATAGAGCGCACGCGCACCGCCGAGTCAGTTTACTATCGTAAGCGGTCAAGTGTTCATCGAAGCGAACGGAAGCGACAATACTACGGAGTTTGAAGCAATTACAGTGGAAAAGTGTAGTATAGTGTTTGTTGTGTGTTAAAGTTAATTGTGTACTAGAATAAAACGTGTTTTAGTCGGTAATATTGTTTTGTATTCTTATCCGTCGAACCCAGCACGTAACAAATTGGTGTCAGAAGTGGGATAAGAATATGCCAGTACTACCGAAGGAGGAAGTGGAAGGGGTGCGTACCAGGAACCAGCGCCAGCAAGATGTGGACCAGAGGCGCTTTGGAGACGCCCCCTCGCCGTCGTCAAGTGAATCACGTGACTCCGCGGCTGCAGCGGAACCATCTAGTGCAGCTCACTCGCCGGTAAACCCCGACCTCGCGACCCTGATGGCGTTTATGCACGAGCAGGCACGTCGCCAGTAGGAGCAGGCACGCCGCCAGGAGGAGCACGCACGCCGCCTCGAGGAACAGCTGCAACGCGATAAGGAAGAGGGCATGCGCCGCCAGGAGGAGCAGGCACGCGCCGCCAGGAGGAGCAGGCACGCCGCCAGGAGGAGCAGGCACGCCGCCAGGAGGAGCAGGCACGCCGCCAGGAGGAGCAGGCACGCCGCCAGGAGGAGCAGGCACGCCGCCTCGAGGAACAGCTGCAACGCGGTAAGGAGGAGGGTATGCGCCGCCGGGAGGAGCAGGCACGCCGCCAGGAGGAGCACGCACGCCGCCTTGAGGAACAGCTGCATCGCGACAAGGAGGAGGGTATGCGCCGCCAGGAAGAGCAGCTGATGATGTTAAAAGATCTCAGTGCAACGGTTGGCAAGGAGATGAAGGAGGTGAAAGAGGAGGTCCAACGCCACGAAAGTCGCATCACCGAGGTGGAGAAAACGATACGTGAGCTCAAGGCTGGAGATGGGATCGTGACACCTGCGGTTGTGGCGCCCTCACCACGAGGCTTTAAAGTCCCACCATTCGACGGCTCATCGTCATGGTCAGCCTGTAAGATCCAGTTCGAGGCCGTCATGAAGTCGAACGGGTGGACGCAAGAACAGGCTCTGACTGCTCTCACCTTGGGGCTTCGTGACCAGGCCTTGACCGTGTTAGAGGCGCTTGGTCAAGACGTCACGAACGAGAAGCTGTTGGCTGCATTGGAAGCGAGATATGGCGACGCACACCTGAAACACGTGTTTCGCGCCCAGCTGAAAGACCGATCGCAACGTGTTGGTGAAACCTTGCAGCAGTGGGCTCTGGAGGTGGAGAAGCTGGTTCGAAAGGCATACTAGTCCTCACCTGCGCTAATCGACGGGAACCTCGTTCAAGCTTTCACCGACGGGATCCGAGACCTGGAGGTTAGGGCCGCAGTGAGACTCGGACACTTCAAAAACCTGAAGGATGCCCTAGCCCACGCTTTGGAGGTGGAAGCAGTGCGACGGGACGATCGCGCTCACCGTATCAGGGAAGTGTTGACTTCACCCCGTTGCTATAGTTGCGGTGAAAGAGGCCACATCAGGTTGAGCTGCCCGAAGCGAAGGAGTCCACGCAGCAGAAATCAGTCGCCGGTAGGAGGAAAACCTGATGTGCCTGCCGTGCAACAACAGCAGGGAAACGAGTAGACGCCAGGACTACGGGGCGAGTGCTGGCTGGTGATTGGAGAGCCCCAAGAATCTCGATCTCACAATCGTGTGACGGGAACAGCCTGACTATCGAAGGCGAAATTAACAGAATGCTGTGCAAGTTAACATTGGACACTGGAGCTTCTCGAATAGTCGTCAGTTTCCGACTAGCAAGACGGTTTCTTGGGGACTACTACGGGAACCATGAATGTGTATATCTTAGAACAGCTACCGGTCAGCACATAACCGTCCGAGGTGAGAGGGAGGTGGACATGAAACTGGGTAATAAAATTTACCGCCACAACGTCATCGTGGCTGACATAGTTGACGACTGCATCCTAGGTTTAGACTTCTTGCGGAAGCATCACTGTGAGATCGACGTTAGTCAAGGAGTATTGAAGTGTGGCTCAGAAGAAGTATTCATGGAGGGCGCATCATCGGGAAAAGTGTACTGCCTAAAGAAAGTAGTACTTCGTCCGAGGTCGGAAACGATCATACCGGTTTGCCTTCCAAGGAATTCTGATCAGGCAAATCGATGTGTAATTATAGAAGGGTAGGACAATGACGCTCCATGGAAGATTGCACGCACTCTGGCGAAGGATACCAATGTTACATCGGTACGCGCACTGAACCCAAGCGACAGGGAGCTGGTACTCAAGAAGGGCACGATATTGGGCACCTGTGAAGGAGCAGTTTGGATGCGTAAATGCCACGAACAGCCTACCAACGCTAAAGTTCAAGGGGCAAGGTACGACGTGTCTTCTCTCTTGAAGGACTGCCTGAATAACCTGTCGAGAGAAGAAAAGAGCAAGGCTGAGACGATGTTAAACCGGTTTGCCGACATCTTCTCGACTAGTGATGCTGACATAGGCAAGACTGCCCTAGTTCAACACAATATAAACACAGGCAATGAGGTACCGATCCGCCAGCGACCAAGACGTACCAGTGGCACGAGAACGTGAAGTTAACGCTATGATCGAGGGTATGGTAAAAGAAGGTGTGATTGAGCCTTCGTCCAGTCCATGGTGCTCACCAGTAGTTTTGGTGAAGAAGAAGGATGGCAGCATGCGCTTTTGTGTGGACTATCGTCGGCTAAACGACATCACAAAGAAAGACAGCTACCCGTTGCCAAGGATTGACGACACTCTGGATACGCTAACGGGGATGAAGTGGTTTTCTACTCTAGACCTGAAAAGTGGCTACTGGCAGGTCGAGATACACCCTCGAGATAAGGAGAAGACAGCATTCTCCACAGGCAAAGGATTGTGGCAATTCAATGTCATGCCCTTTGGATTGTGTAATGCCCCTGCCACTTTTGAGAGGTTGATGGAACGGGTACTTACTGGATTAGTTGGAGATGCCTGCCTGGTCTACTTGGACGATATTATCATAGTAGGACGCACCTTTGAGGATCACCTTCGCAACCTGGAACGTGTGCTCTCGAAGATTCGAGGAGCCAACCTGAAGTTAAGTCCAAAGAAATGCGCATTGTTCAGGCGCCAAGTAAACTTCTTAGGACACGTGGTCTCCGAAAAAGGCATCCAAACGGACCCGGATAAGATCATTGCTGTCAAGGACTGGCCAGTTCCGGAAAATAAGACATAAGTCAGGGCATTTCTTGGTTTGTGCTCCTACTATCGACGGTTTGTAAGGAACTTTGCTGACATCGCCCGGCCTCTGCATAAGCTCACCGAGGACAAGATAAAGTTCTGCTGGAATGAGAGCTGTGACGTCGCATTTCAGAAGCTGAAGGAACATCTATGTAATTCACCGATTCTAGGCTATCCTGACAATGAACATGAATTTGTAGTAGATACAGATGCCAGTAACACCGGCATTGGTGGCGTGCTATCTCAACGTAAAGGAGAGCATGAGGTTGTAATAGCGTATTTCAGCAAAGCCCTATCCAAACCTGAAAGGAACTACTGTGTCACGCGAAGGGAACTTCTAGCTGTTGTAAAGACATTGCAGCACATCAGCAAATATTTGTTGGGGCGGAAATTTCACCTGCGAACCGACCACGCTGCATTGAAATGGCTACTACAGTTTAAAGACCCAGAAGGACAGGTAGCAAGATGGATTGAACAACTACAGGAATTCGACTTCGTAATACAGCATCGCAGTGGCAAGTCACATGGTAATGCAGATGCTCTGTCGCGTAGACCGTGTCCCGACCAGTGTAAGCACTGCGCCAGGCAAGAGGCCAAGCAGGAAGGACTAGTGAGGATGTTGAGGACGGATCTTAGCGAAGACTGGAAGGAAACTCTGCAGAGAACACAACAAGAGGACAAAGACATAAGACCCATCCTCGAATGGAAGAAAACAGGTGCTTCGAGACCTCACTGGAGTGAAGTTGCGGCAATGAGCTCTATCACCAAGAGCTACTGGGCACAGTGGGAAAGCTTGGTTACCCAGGATGGAGTTCTGTGCCGTAAATGGGAGAATGCTCGAGGTGATAAGTGTCACCTGCAAATGGTCGTGCCCAAGCTCAAGGTACCTGAAGTTTTACAACTCTATCATAATGGGAGTTAAGAGAACTCTGATTAAGATCCGGGAACGTTTTTATTGGATCCACTGTCGAGAAGACGTTGAGGACTGGTGCCGCAAATGCACGAGTTGTGCTGCCGTAAAGGGACCACACACTCGCAGCAGGGGTGCATTAAAGGTGTACAATGTTGGAGCCCCGTGGGAACGTATAGCATTAGATGTTGCCGGACCGTTTCCTGAAAGCCAAAGTGGGAACAAGTACTTCTTGGTGGTCATGGATTACTTCACAAAGTGGCCGGAAGTGTTCGCAATTCCCAATCAAGAGGCATCTACGGTGGCCGACAAGCTAGTCCATGAAGTCTTTTGTCGTTTCGGGGTGCCCTTAGAGATCCACAGTGACCAAGGTCGGAACTTCGAGTCTGAAGTATTTAAGGAAACATGTCGTGTGATGGGTACCGACAAAACGAGGACGACTGCTTATCATCCGCAATCAGACGGCATGGTTGAACGATTTAACCAGTCTCTGGAAAGATATCTGGCGAAAGTCGTAGAAAGCAAACAAAGGGATTGGGACAAACACATTCAACCGTTTCTCCTGTCATACCGTAGTGCCGTTCACGAAAGCACATCAATAACACCTGCTTTCGCTAACTTCGGAAGAGAACTACGATTACCTGCAGACTTGATCACCGGCATCCCACCTGAATCTCCACGCAGCATAACAGATTATGCGAATGATTTGCGCAACAGGATGAATGATGTGTACGAGCACATCAGACAGACCGGTCAGCAGATGTCTGAGAGGATGAAGACCCGATACGATCGGAAGGCGAACAATAAAGGCTTCGAGGAAGGATCGCTGGTGTGGTTACATAATCCGGTATGCAGCAAAGGAAAGTCTCCTAAGTTGCAGGCAAAATGGGATGGACCCTATCGCATAGTCACTAAGATGAATGACGTCACCTACCGGATCCAGAAAGGACCACGAGGTACACCAAAAATCGTTCATGTGGATCGATTGGCACGCTACTACGGATCTAACAATGTTCGGGACGAACATGTCTAAGAGGGGGGCAGTGTTACGGCTAATGCCCTCTGTCGGCACTATGAGGAAGAGTCGGCGGTTTCTAATAATAATTTATTACAGCACCATCTATTGACATCTTACGGAACTACGTATTTGTCAGTACGGGTTCAGTGGAGAAAGCGCTGGCACATTCTCGAACCATCGCGCTGTTGCGTGCCGTGTGTGACGTTTTCTGGAAAACTCCAGAAGCACTTTTTCCGCGTATAAATAGAGCGCACGCGCACCGCCGAGTCAGTTTACTATCGTAAGCGGTCAAGTGTTCATCGAAGCGAACGGAAGCGACAATACTACGGAGTTTGAAGCAATTACAGTGGAGAAGTGTAGTATAGTGTTTGTTGTGTGTTAAAGTTAATTGTGTACTAGAATAAAACGTGTTTTAGTCGGTAATATTGTTTTGTATTCTTATCCGTCGAACCCAGCACGTAACAATAAGGAAGGTATTCATGAATTGCCTACTGAATCACCACGACCACAAAATGAAAATAGAAACAGATTCATGACTGCAGGAGAAAATAGAAGCGCAACGAGAGCTCACAATATCAGGGATGCACTTAAAACTATTTTTCTCGGACTTAACAATGTATTAATATGATCTGTTTGTCATAAATAAATGAAATAAATTTACCTACCAGACGTTTCCATTTCTTCAGATATTCCTCGCCATGCCTTGCGCTGAAGGTCACGTAAGTGATATTTGGAATTACTTTGGTCCCACAAACATTTATGTTCGTGAATCAGGTTAATTAACTTTTCTACATCCATTTCTTATGTTAAAACGTACGAATGTGTTTTAAAATCCCAACAAGTCCGGATTATTTTCAGACGTCTGAACTACACGTACGTATACGCACGACTAACTAATAAACTAATCGGGATCGTTCGTACGTGTCCCCGCACGAGTAGAATTCGTGTCCAAAGTGCGCGCGGCCTAAAGCTGTTGAAGCGAACTCTTAATGTTATTAAATATACTTGATGTTAGGAAGTTTGTTTCTAATTCAGTTTTTGTATATGAATATTTATCAATGGCTCTGTATACTTCCATTTGATTATTTTTAATATGTCTTAAACTTGTTTCATACTCGCGCATGAATTTTTTCATAATACTTATTGTCTTTTTCTGCTTCGCGTTGTTGTTTTTAATGAAGATTGAATGTTTTTAATCTCATTGTCGAATTTAATTGCATCGTTTTAGTCGAGATTGCCTGTAATTGTCTTTATTACTGAACCTAATCCGTTTATTATGCTACGCCTTTGTCTATAACTAGACTTAAAACCTATGGTTTCTATGCCTAAATATAAAGTATCTAATGTATGAATACCTTGTCCTGCCAAATACATCATAAGTGGTTTAGTAAAGTAGCGAAGCGAAGTATAGTAATTATCAAAATAAACTACGTGGTTATGGTGTCTTGGAATGATCCTTGCTAATTTGATGAGTCTGAGCAACTGGTCCTAGATTAGGCTCACCTGGCGCTGTGTCTGTATCAGCTTTGCCAGAATAGATGATAAATTTGTATGCGTATCCAAGCAGGCTACACAACATGAAGAGTTTGATACCCCATTTATGGGGTTTGTTTGGTAGATACTGTTTCATGAAATGGCCTATTTTAGTGGCACACATTTGCTCATCAATAGATAAACGCTGATCTATTGGGATTGATGAAAATCTGTCATTTAAATGATTTATTACTGGACGCAGTTTATGAAGTCGGTCATGATTTGAGTCACTTAAAGGTAAATGCTTTTCGTTATCATTGAAATGTAAGATTTATGGAATCCTCTCGAATTTGTTGACGGTCATGACTTCTTTGATAGGGATGAATCCAAATTTTTTCCAATATGATCTTACACTAGGTTAGTGATAGACAGACATAAATATCAAAATACCCAAAAACTTCCTAAGATCATTCACAGTCATATTTTCAGGTCTATTATTTTATACTCTCGGCAACAATTTTCTCCATAAAATCTGTGGTGAAGTAATAAGTAAAAAAGTCATATGGGGTCCTAAATTCTCTTATCTGTATATGAAAAGAGGAGTTTACAGTGAAATTCAACCTTTCTGCGTTGAATTCCAAGGAATCCTTCTTCCAAATGAGAGGTCTTCTATTAGAATAACCGGTGGTCTGCGTACGCTGGGAGCTGCGAAACTTGAGTCGTCTGATATGCCGTCGTTGCTCAAAGGAGGATCTTGAGAATGCATATACCTTCTGCACTTGTTGAAGAGCTCGGCGCGATATCATCACTAACCTCATCTTCAGCACGTCGATGCTGGCCGTCGATGTCACCTTCTAACTCAGATAGAAATCTAGTTCATGACTATCAGATTCCTCTCCATCTGAAGACAGTTCTTCGCATTCTAGCTGCCGAAGATATTCTTCGATTTGTTTTGAAGACGACATGGCTAAAAACAAAATGAAAACAAACCATGCACCACTCCCAAGCAGAACGTTATATTGAAATTTGAGTACAAATGTATAAGTAAATATATTATATATTAGTCCATGAATATTTTTGCAAAACAGTTAGTAGTTTTTAGCTTCTTGGTAGCATTAGAAAGCATTACCAAGTAATAAGCATAAATAATATGCATAACCATTTTTGCATGCCGTTATTGCATAATATTTCGATTTCGATACAACCAAAAAAAACGTCAAAAGCATCAGTATTTGCAAAAATTCTTGAGAAATAATAACATGCGAGGGTATTTGAAATACATTCAAAATCACCTTATTCCTAGTATTTTTTTCAAAACCAATAGTTTCACAATTTTAACGTTGAAAGCGGATTGCAAGTATCGATTTTGCAACAAAATCATATATGTTCGCCGACACACAAGATGTCTCCTTGAATGGAAAATGGCGCCACGAAAATAATAGTCAACTTTTTTTTTAACCTTGTATGACTGTGAGTTGTTACCATAGACTTAAATAAATCATTGCCATAAAAAATACGTGATAGAACCTTTAGAAGATCAAGTATCGATTTCGATACAAGATGCATTTAAGGGTTAAGTCTAGTTGTTCGGAAATATTTTCTATGAGTGTGACTCTGTTCATGCAACTAATTAGTTTGGGTCCGCGATTACTAAATGTACTTTTGTATACCGGGCAAAACGATGGGTAGTATTCTTCGTGATGGAAAAACAGTGAAACCTCTATCTGGAATTGTGTGTTCTTTTAGGAATTGAATTATTTGGTCTTTAGTGTTATTAATGGGGATCCAAACGTCTTTAACCCTTTGACCGCCACGTCAAAAAATAAAAGCGTGCTCTCGGCGCCAAGCTACGATTTCATCCTTTAATTTGTCATGTAGTCGTGACCGTGGCGTGCTGGACACATTTTGCTTTGTCGTGTATACATGACTATGGCGGTCAAAAGGTTAATTATTGTTTTTCCTTTTGACCTGTCGTCTACTCTATAGCTGTGGCCGGGTATTTTTCTGATGTGAAACTGTTTCAGTTGTCTATCAATTGCGTCATCTATTTCTGGTATTTTGTTGGTAACCGTTTCAGTATTTGGTTCTGATTGTGATATTTGATGTACGTCAGGCTGGCCCGGCCCCATGGAATTTAATAATGAGATTGTTATCAATCCAATGTACCCGGGTATACTAATATATGTAACACCTTCATTTTCAATGTAACTCTTTTTAAAAGAAATTACGTGCACTTCTTAGTGGCCGGGCCAGCCTGACGTTTTCAGCCCGGCCACCTTGTTTCCCACTAATCTACAAAAAATACTGGCAATATTGTGCTACAGATGAAATATACCCTATAATTTATGCATATGTAACACAAAATCGAATCCTAAAATGCAATAGCATACGAAATATTAGCGGTTGCAGGTGGCCGGGCTGAAATTATTTCGTTACTATAAAACAGTAAAACTGCAACACCTACCAAAAAATAATACCAGTACATAATGAGATATAGAGATATAGAATACATGTAACGCTTTCATTTTAAATTATAATACATATTTAGAAAGAATAATCACTTGAAATTATATTTCAGCCCGGCCACCTAAAAGCGGTAATATTCCCTAAAATCTTATGCTAATTTGTACAGTAAAACCTGATACAGCTATGAAATGAAAGTTACATTCGTTTTGTTTTAGTCGTATACCTTTAAGCCTTCTGTTTGACTAGATTATCAAAATCTGAGAAACTTTCCGAAGAGTGACTATCATTTATTAACTAATTTCAGGACATTTGGTTTGTTGAGTGAAACAAAATTGGTAATTGTCATATTTTTTTAATAATCATTTTTGAAATTAGTTAGACAACATTTGTACTTATATTAATTAGGTACTATAACAATTGTTAATTATAAATAATGTAAAAAAAGGTTACACATTGATAATAACACAGTTATCAAAAAATTATAGTAATATCAATATTACCTTAACATCGAACATTCATTCATTCAGAATATTAGAAGATAATTTTTGGTTAAATACTTATTATACCTTGGTAAAAAATCACAGATTTTCATAATGATTTTTACATCAACTTTGAATTTAAAGTTTTGAAAACTTTCAATTAAAATTATGCTAATATAATTATTACAACAATTCTTAAATAAAGAGAGAACCATAGTTCTTTCAGTGGCAGCTAATGGAAATATAGCTATGTAGTATATATAATTTAACATAATATTAAAATCACAGCTAAAAATCACAATGTTAACTTGTATAATTAAACGTATGCTAATATAATAATCATTGCTAGCCTATATCTGGCATTTGTACTATAAGTATTTTGACTAATTCAAATTTAAATATATTGCTTATTAGAATCGATAAAAACGTACTAATCACTTGATTATGTTATTTAATCAAGCTAAAATGTACGTCAAGGAATGTAAAAATATTAAATCCAAATTACTTTTTTTAACACTAGACTGTAAATCGTCATAACACATCCACAGATCTTGATTAAATAAATGGCATTTATAATGTCCTAGATTTTCCCCCAATACTACATATTCAATAGCACCTACAATCACATAAATATTAGTTCTAACTTTGATAGATAAAGGTATATCGTTCAATATTATTTGATCTGTTCCATTTAAATCAAAAGATATAATATTCTTTACATTATAGCTGGACAAAACAGTGCCCGGGCAATCGTGTTCACAATCCTTCGAAATAACGTCTATACAAATTGAGTCTTCTAGGGCTGATATTCCAAATGTTTTAATTACGTTCATATTAATGGGTAAAAATGGTACTGTTCTTTGAAGTTGAAATGCACATTTTTCTTCGGTACATATTTTTGTAAATAGAGCGCTATAAAATAATTCTAAAATCATTTGTTCAAACAAATTTGCGACATTGCATTCACAATTTATATCTATTGTATTTTTCGAGGATAGTTTGTAGTACTTTTTACATATGGTATTTCTTAGTTCGTATACTGCGGCTTCAGATATGTTTTTGTTACCTATAAATTGTATATAATTACATAACATATTATTATTATTTTCAGTCTGATCTATTTCTAATTTAAAGTTATTAAATGCAATATAACCATAAGCTATTAAATATGTAACAGCATCAAAACCACATGTATTTGTTAAAGTGGAACCAGTTACAATATTTCCATTTTTTATAAATTTTAACATTTTATAAATCGGTACGGTAACTGGCTCTTCAGCTTGTCCTTTCCAATTTTCTACAAAACTTGGCATATCACTGAAAATAGAATCTTGAGGAAATAACCGTTTTTGGTGTGTTCTTTTTTGACGATTCTTTTTGATTTTAATCTTTCGCTCTTGAAGGGGCGGTGCCTCATTATTTTGTAGTTCACTAGCAGCGATATTAAGCTCTCCATTTAAATGATTAATATGTATGTTTAGAAATTCGTCAATCCTGTATTTTCTTACTTTAGTTTTGAGTAATAAATGTTTTATTGTTTTAAAATAATCCTCTGATGCACTAGACGATGGATTTTTGTTTTTTGAATTGTATAATGGAGCCATAACGTTTGACCACATGGGCAATTTTCCCAATAAACGTTTTAGAGTAGATATTAGAGGCGGATAATATAATTTGTTGGGGCGTTCACAAGATTCCTCTTCTTGTTTATTTTTACAAGCAACAATATTATCAAACCATACCATAAAATTGCTTACATCTAAAACATTCTCCTCATTTAGGAATCTTTCTTCATCTACGTAATTGTGTGCGTTGTTAGAATCTTTTTTATCAATTGTAATACCTTGAATTCTTCTTTTCAAATTACAGTGGGCATCAAAGCAAATTTTTGAATAAAATTTAGTTAAAATAACAGTTAACATATTTTCAATTATCTCTCTTATGACTACGATACACTCTGCTGTTTTAATGTAAAGAATACAACGAACAAAGAAAAATTTTACATTTTCTGTTGTATTATTGAAGCACGAAAGATTATGAATAGTTTTGACAAAGTGACTTGTATCTATTCGCATATATACTACAGGCAAACTATTTGTATGTCCCTCCAATGCACTGTAAGAAGCTTCTAAGTAATCTTTTGTAGATTTATATGAAGTAAAGCATTGGATTGTAGCAGCAATCAAAGCTGAGGAATCGTCCGTGATTATTTCTGCAGGAGGGATAATTCCATTACTGGCCCATTTACCCAACCAATCCGCAATGCTATTTTTAGTGTGAGAATCACTAAGCATTTGTGAAATTGGAATAGATTTTAAAAAGCTATCAGCAGTTATTAATATAACATATAAGAATAATCTTTTAGTAAATTTAGTCCCATTAGGTAACACAATTGGTTTAATTATAGAGCCTGTGGCATCTAATGATATGGTTGGTCGACCATACTCTTGAACATATTGTTTGTAATATTTTATTTGTTCTTCTAACCAGTAGTAAATATGAAAAGTTGGTTTCATTAAAATTTCCTGAATTACGGAAGAGTATGTTGAAGTATTTGCCATAATGACAACAGATAATATTTGATTGGTATGGTACCATTTCTGCTTCCTTGTTTCATGACGTATTTGGCGTAATGCTCCGACTGATGGCAATACAGGTGGTTCCTTATCTTGAAATATCATATCATGACTCGCTATTTGTTTTCTAACTATTGTTGCTGAATCAAATTTTAATTTCTTAGATAATGTTCGTCTTGAGTACGGAGTGAGTCGTATTTTTTTTAAAGGATTATGCTTAAAATTTGGTTGAAGTTGATCAATTTCACATAAAAAATCAATAATATGATCAGTCTTATCTTTATTTTGAATTTTCACTGTTGCTTGACACTGAGTGCAACGTCCGTAGAATGTAATGTTAGCGCCTTGAATAACATGTCTTTTAAATGCTACAGTACAAGGTAACTTATAAAACTCCCAGAGTTTTTTTCTTAAAAGACCGGACCACTTAAATTTGGGAATAGCTCTGTACGTCTGATATCTTGCACTAGGTTTATTTTTATCGTGTCGTTTATACGTATAACTTAAGGGTTCAATTTTCTTCCATTCATGAACATCAATTGGAAATTTAAAACTAATTTGATGAAGTAAGCTTGCTTGTTGAATAACTGGAGAAGACCCTGATGATGATGTTGACGAAATTATAATACTATTGGTATTATCTTTATTTCTTTTAATGAAGCACTCATCTTTTGCCCGAGGTGAGTTCTGGTTGTTTAAAAAGTTTCTTCTAAAGCTGAGATATAGTGCTTTTGGTGACATCACATAGTTTATATCTTTTGCTATGGTATTGTATATAATAGAACTATATCTTGTCGTGGTGATCAAGCGTTTATGTTTCTCAAATATTTGTTTTTGAGCCACAATATCTAACGCACTACGTTTTCCCATGGTGTAGGCACGCTCAACTGAAATAAAATATATTCATTTTAACTATGGTTTCGTAATAGGTATTCATGTAGGCTAAATAACTACATTAATATTTATTTAAATACAAATTCCCTAAAAAGATAAGTGTATGCAGTAACATTTGCATGCATTATCAAGTATATACATAAATCTATTAAAAAATATTTTAGCACCTAAGGAAAGAAAGAAAGAAAGAAAGCAAAGAATGTTCATAAGAATCAAATTTACTTTCACAAAACTTATAACTTTTGGGACATTAGAAATATATAAGATAGAATAGAGATGGGGAGAGGGGCGCGTGTCGCGGGACGAGGAAAAGAATGCGGTGAGCGAGGGACGTGGATCGCTGTGGCAGGCCGTACAAGGGGGAGTTACAAGAAGCGCGGGTACAGACGAACACCGTCGACGGTTGCCTGATTACAATGAATAATTCACTAAAATCCAATATATAAATCTTACAGTAATTAATAAGAAACTGATTAATTATTGATTTCACGAAATAAATAAGTACACAATGTAGGGTATGTTAATAAGTAATATGTGTGGGTATGTTAAAATATATCAGTTGTCACTCGGAATCGCCGTTTCATTCATCGCTTCCCGCTATTCTATTCCATAAATACAACTCACAATAATAATAAGTAAATACATAGGGTAGGTACACAACAATAAGATTCACAAAAACTAAACACTTACTGTTAGTAAATCACCAAAATTATTACCTATTGACTATAAACGAAAGGATAAAATATATTTAGTTGATGGCATTGTATGGAGTTTTATTATTAAGTAAATGAGTGTTTAGATTTACTTTACTTTACCTGTATATTTTTTTAAATAATTACTTAGCTACCCATTAACATTGTTTGTCGATATATTTTAATTTATCAAAACTATGACTTACCTTAAAAACATCACATCACAAACAACTACCCACTGCAACAACTGATCAAATTTTACACTCACAGTAATATTAAAACGTAAAATATTATGTCAGAAGTGTTGATAACTACACGGCTCTTGCGCATCTATTCTGTCTACTCGGGGAAAATATCTTACGACTTAGGTTGGGACGCGACACAGGCGCCGTCTAAAAATCGGTGGTAGCGTCTGTGAACTATTATCTTTGTATGGTTATGTTGTGAAGCCAAAAACGGAGAAAATATATATAGGTTTAGGTATTATGTATCCAACAATTATTATGTGTGATTTATACTACTTAGTTTATTAATAAAAATATCATAGTAACGCATTTTGTTTCACTCAACAAACCAAATGTCCTGAAATTAGTTAATAAATGATAGTCACTCTTCGGCAAGTTTCTCAGATTTTGATAATCTAGTCAAACAGAAGGCTTAAAGGTATACGACTAAAACGAAACGAATGTAACTTTCATTTCATAGCTGTATCAGGTTTTACTGTACAAATTGGCATAAGATTTTAGGGAATATTACCGCTTTTAGGTGGCCGGGCTGAAATATAATTTCAAGTGATTATTCTTTCTAAATATGTATTATAATTTAAAATGAAAGCGTTACATGTATTCTATATCTCTATATCTCATTATGTACTGGTATTAGTTTTTGGTAGGTGTTGCAGTTTTACTGTTTTATATTAACGAAATAATTTCAGCCCGGCCACCTGCAACCGCTAATATTTCGTATGCTATTGCATTTTAGGATTCGATTTTGTGTTACATATGCATAAATTATAGGGTACATTTCATCTGTAGCACAATATTGCCAGTATTTTTTGTAGATTAGTGGGAAACAAGGTGGCCGGGCTGAAAACGTCAGGCTGGCCCGGCCACTAAGAAGTGCACGTAATTTCTTTTAAAAAGAGTTACATTGAAAATGAAGGTGTTACATATATTAGTATACCCGGGTACATTGGATTGATAACAATCTCATTATTAAATTCCATGGGGCCGGGCCAGCCTGACGTACATGATATTTGTGTGATGAATTTGCGGTGTCAGGGGTGATAGGCATGTCTAATAGTGTCCTAATGTCTATATTGTCTAAGTCAATGTCGGCGTTTGATGTACTAGGCTGGGGGTCGCTCGTGCTGGGGCCTGTTGTAACTGTATTGTGATTTAATGTCTGTATTCTTGATAAAGCGTTCGCGTTAGTGTTGGTTTTACCTTTTTTGTACTGTACCGATGTACAGTACAAAATAGCTAGTTATATTCTGCTAATCTCAAGCGCCAACGTGTGAATTTTGAGTTTGGGTCTTTCATAGACATAATCCAGTTAAGTGGTTTGTGGTCTGTATAGATGGTCAATCGCTTGCCATATAGGTAGGGACGAAAGTATTTAATAGCCCATACGGTGCCTAATAGTTATTTTTCTATTGTAGAGTAGCATTGTTCCGTGTCAGATAGCGTACGTGAAGCGTATGCTACCGGTTTATCTGAGCCTAGTTCGCCTTGTGATAATACCGCGCCTAGGGCTACATCCGATGCGTCAGTAGTGAGTATAAAGGGATTTTTCGAAATCTGGGTATTGTAGTGTGGGTGCATGGATAAGTACTTCTTTGCACTTTTCGAATGCTTGTGTGTACTCGGATGTTAAAGCTATTTTGATGCCTTTCTTTAGACATTTAGTCAGTGTTTTAGTAAGTTTGCGAAATCCTGAATAAATTTTCTACTAATCCTAGGAATTATTTTATTTCTTTCCGCTATTTTATCTTCATTTGGCTGAAGGCCTTTATCTGTGAGAGTGTGCCCTTTGTGTGAAGGCCTTTATCTGTGAGAGTGTGAGTGTGTAAGAATTAGACTTGATTTTGTAAAAATTCTGATTTGTTTAGCTGAATTTTGAGGTTATGTTGTTATCGGAATCTATCGAATACTTGTTTGCATTTATCTATAATATGCTCCTGTAAAGAGGTACTATATATGATGACGTCATCAAGATATGTTAGAACGTTATCTATGCCGCGCAACACTGAATCCATTAATCTTTGGAATGCACAGGTGCGTTCTTGAGTCCGAAAGGCATTCTGAGGAATTCATAATGTCCTCGATCGATTGTGAATTCAGTTTTCTCTACGTCCTTTGCAAAGGTCTGGTTACCATCAGGTCGAAATGCACCCAAAGCTTTGGGTGCATTTCGACCTGATGGTAACCAGATGCTAGGTCTATTGTTGTGAAGTATTGGGCACGTCTTAGTTTGTCTAGAATGTCGTCTATGTTCGGTAATGGGTATTTATCCTCAATTAATTTTTCCTTAAGCTTCCTATAGTCAATAACTAACCTATACTTTTGTTCTCCTGTTGCGTCTATCTTTTTAGGTACTATATGAATTGGGCACGACCAAGGGGAGTTACTTTCCTGAATGATATTCTGTTCTAACAGTTTACTGATCTGCTTTTTATTTTTTTTTTCTTTCGACAACTGTTTTTAAATGTTAGTTCCTTATCGGATATATTAATTACGGTAGTGAGTGCTACGCCTTGTCTTACCGCTACCAATGCTGGCGGGAAGATTAGGCCGTTCTTTGTTGATTTGCCGTCCGAATAATACTCGCCTTTTTCGTAGTTACAAAGGATGTTTATAACTTGTTCGCATTTGGGCTTTATTTTTGTACATGATTTTATATCATCTGTATTAGGGATGTTCGTCTTATCTTTACGCAGTAACATATTCTTTATGTCTATCTTACAATTTAGTGGAACTAACAGATCTAAGCCTAATAATAATAAACCTACAAAGTCTTAACACTTTGACAGCGGAGCGTTTAGAGCGCCGCTTGATACGGTACGCGGGCGATTTTCTGCATAATTGTTAACATCATAGAAAAATAACGGACAGGAGTATATGGATAATTCTTTTTGTGTATATAAAATCTACTATTGTATTTTATGGATAATAAATAAAAACAAATTATATTATTTATGTTAATTTATTAAAAGTAATTAAAAATTGTCATTTTTTCAATTACAAAAAAAGGCATACGGACTCTTTAGGTCTTTTCAAATGTGATAATTTTTTAGTGTGTGGTACTTTTTGAAGCACTTTGCGGCACCTGGGTCTCCTGGTAGCAGGCTGGCCGACAGGTAGGTAGGGGTTCGCTAAATAAAGAACACGAATCTTTAGGAATTGAGTCTTTATTTATGCCAACTACTGTTGCCTAACCACGTCCAGACTTTGAGGTAGTAGGTAGTACTGGGAACACTGGCCTGAACTGTGGTGCAGCTCTGCTGGGCGGCACAGCTCCTTCCCAGGTTGTGCTTGGGACTTCCACTCGCCGCCAGATGAGAAAGGTCGCGTAGCGAGGGTCCCAAAAGGTAGAATATAAATTGAAATCCTGGAAGCGCAGATACAAGGCAAGCGTTAGCAAAGCTTGGACCACGTAGCCGGGTCCAAAGGTCACAGTGTCCCAGCAAACAAAGAAAAAGAGGGACAGCTAATACTAGGTCGAAACTAGAAGAAGAAACACCTTACAATAGAACACTTTAAACAAATGCATGGAAACTTACCCCAGCGGGATTCCGAATAGTAATTTGTTTAGACAATTTAATATTAATTAAACACTATACAAAAGTAGGTCATCTGAGACCGTGTGACACAGCCGTCACGTCCGATGCGTTTAAGTAGTCTAGCCGTTGCCTTTTACGAATGCACCCGAAGCTAGCCGAGCGGTCGCGTGCGGCATGACTGGTTTTTAACTTATTTAGAGATGCTTAGGCGCAATAGATACGTGGATCTTCGCGTAAACAATAAATGGTGGGTTCCGTAGTGTATATATTTTTTTATTAATAGTTTAATGCAGATGAATTATATTATATTTTAATTTAGTTATTTAAATTTGATAAGTTGTAAATAGTGTTTCTTATATATTAATTAAGGTGTTTTTATTGATAGTTTTAGAAATTCTAACTTAAGGCTAGCAACGTACAACGTTACAACTTATCATAACTTAATGGCACGTTACAGTCAGGGCAGTAAACAGCAGTCTCCTTACGTCCTCGTTTCCCAGTTTGGTGTTTGATAGTGTCGGCGCAAACTTTACAGACCCGCGTGACATTTGCCTTCTTTTCTGTAGATGGTATTCTTTCAAGGAAGTGCCTTCCCACTAATCTCAAAGTTTTGCCAACCAAGTGTGCTCCATGAGATGGTCCTGCAGCATTAGTAGACCGACCTTCCACAAGGCCTTCACCACATGTCATCAAAAATTGGGAAAATCGCAATCGGCGGCGTGCAGGCTGCTGTTTATTGTAAATTACCATGGCGTTCACAATGGTCCTTGCTACTAAGTGGAAAAACATTTTTTCCACCACTTCATACATTTCCTTTGCAGGCTATAATAGGACACATATTGGTCGTTGAGGTCCACACCGATTTTATTCATATTATAGTCTAAGACGCAGTCCGGTTTTATTTTTTTTGCTAAACCTGTAGCTTTGACTGTCACCTCTGTCCAGGTTGCGGCGTGTTTTGTCGTCAGGAAGGGGACGTCCCGCTTGTCCTTCCATTTACAAACGGTCATATTTCCGCGGTGACAGAAGGCCATTTCATTTGTCTCCAGCGGCTGATGTCGCCATTCTTTGGGCAAACCACGGCGTTTCGGCATCACAGTGCCGACAACGCGAGTATTATTCAGCCACAGCACGTCAGCAACAGTTGGGCTGGTGAAAAACCGATCCATATAAATAGTGTGCCACTTTCCAAAATATTTTTCACTTAGCTGGGTGACTATTTCCTCAACGGTTTTGGAGTCACCTATGTATGGAACCATATTCAAAATATAACCCGTCGCTGCGTCGCACAACATATAAATTTTCATTCCGTATTTGTCGGGTTTGTCCTTGTTGAAAACACGAAAGTGTACTCTACCTCTAAAACCACATGTTCCTTCATCGATGGTCAATGCTTTACCTGGATAAAAACTGGTGGCATACAGACGACACAGCTCGTCAAAATATGGCCGTAGCTTAAAAAAGGCGTCATAGTTGTCCTGGCCGCGAGGTATATAATTTGAATTGTCGTTCAGGTGAAGACAGCTGTAAATAGCTCTAAACCGATCTCTGTTCATAAGTTTGGCCGCATAAGGGGTGTGTATGATTTCTCTTGTGGACCAGTATGCGTCAAAGCTTTCTTTATGCACTAGCGACATATGAATTATTATCGAGAAAAAAAGTTTCAGCTCTTCCAACGAAACGGGTGTCCACTTATCTAGCATACTCCCTGGTTTCAGCAGTCCCCGTCTAGCCAGCTTGGTCTTCATTTGCGCTGCATATCGGTTTGTTTCCGTTTTCAGGAGCTTCCAAAAATCATTATTGAAAAAGATTGAAAAACAGTCCATTTGCGATGAATTTTCGTCTATGGGAGCTAAAACACGAGTTATCTCTTCGAAAACAGGGTCTTCCAATGGACGTCCTCTTGGCACATACGTCCATCCATTGGCCTCATCCATTTCTCGAAGAGAAAGCATTTGCGAAGACTGGCCGCGCGCAGTTGAGCGCACTGTGCAGCCGCGCTGGATATGACGCCCGCGCCGAGCCCCTCTCTGTATACGCTCGCGACTACGCCCTCGCTCGTTGGTTGTGACTGGCTCAGGAACGTGCTCCTGCACCTCAACCTCACCATCATCCAACCTTTCTTGACTGGCTATAAACATTCGCAGGTCCGACACGCAATCTACAAAAGAAGCAATTTATGAAAGAATATTCAATACAAAAATAGTTTAGGTATCTACCTACATATAAATATAATAATTATTATATAAACATTTACCTTCAATTTCATCACACTGAGCCTCCTCAATATCAGAATCATCATCATTTTGTAATAAATCAACAATTTCATGCGTAGAAACATTACGTTGCGATGAAGCCATTTCGCGCCAAAAACAGTTACACTCACTCCGTGCACTCGCCGACGGCCGACTGAACGGGCGCGGGCGATCGCGAACTGTAGCTCTCACGTTCTAACTACATACAAACATTGCATATGTGTGTGTTGCATATTGACTCAGCTACAAACGAGTACAACGCGGCTCACGATAAGACATCGTGTTTTTCTAATAAACAGTATGAAAGGCGATCACGAGTGGTATTCGTGATTCGCGAATAAGAGAAAATATGAATGCCGAGCTGATATCGTGATCCGCTGTGAAAGTGTTAATCAAAATTGAAAATTAAGATCTTATGGGTTGTGTTTTCCTTAAAAAGTTTTTCTGGGAGTGTAATATATGCGACCTGTTTATGTTTAGAGGTTCCATGGGCTGTTCTTATATAGTGCGTTTCATTTTTAATTTTACAGTTAATTTTATTCTTATTACTTAAAACTCGCGGGTTTATTAATGATTGCGAAGCGCGAACAGACTGAAAATATGGGATGCACAAACGGGATTTCCAAAGGGTATGGGATGTACGGATCAAGTCTTTTCCTTACGGAGCATAGCCGAGAAAGTTTTGGCCAAAGGTCAAAAGGTCTATTGCGCATTCGAGGATCTGGAAAAGGCTTATGATAAAGTGGCGAGGAATGAACTTTGGTCGGTTTTGTCCATGTATGGAGTGAATAGCAACCTCACACGAGCTCTGAAATCTCTTTATGAAGATTCCAGAGCTTGTGTTAGGATAAATGGGACTTACACAGAATGGTTTAATATCGAAAAAGGTGTTAGACAAGGATGTGTAGCGTCACCCTGGCTGTTTAACCTATACATGGACAATTGTTTGAAAGATTTAAAAGATTGTGAATGGGGATTAAGAATGAAAGAGTTACTTGTCAAATGTCTACTTAATGCCGACGACCAAGTAATATTTGCGTCATCGGCAGAAGAGTTGCAGGCGATGGTAACTATTATGCATGGTGCTTTTGAGAGTAAAGGAATGAAAATGAATGTAAGCAAGACGAAAGTAATGGTATTTGAAAGGGAGGAGTGCATGACGATGTGCAATATTATGATTGATGGAGAACAAGGGGAGCAAGTGAAAGAGTTTGTATATTTGGGTACTTTGTTTACAAGTGATGGTACACATGAGGGAGATATTGAAAGAAGAACGATTGCTGGCAATAAAGTGAATGGCGCTCTACGCGCTTTTATGAACAGTCGAAATGTATCCGAAAAGGCAAGTTTGGCTGTTCATAGAGGACTATTAGTGCCTACACTTATGCATGGAAGTAAAAGTTGGGTATGGCAAAAGAAGCATGAGAGCAGAATAAATGCTGTAGAAATGAGAGCGCTGAGAAATATATGTGGTGTGATTCTAAAAGATAAAATAAGGAATAGTGTGATTAGAGAGAGATGCGGCATAGAAGTGGATATAGTGACGAGAATAGAAAAGGGTATGTTAAGTTGGTTTGGGCATGTAGAAAGAATGGACGAGAACAGACTGACTAAGAAAGTTTATAAGGCTAGTGTGAATGGAACAGTCGCAAGGGGAAGACCTAGGCGAATGTTTCTTGATCAGATCGGAGACGTTCTGTATAAAGGCCAGGTTAAGAGCACCTTAAACTGGCGAGCGTGTATGAGGAATGTTATGAAAGTGAATGAAGCCAGAGAAGTGTGTCAGGATCGTAGCATATGGAAATCCGTAGTCTCTGCCTACCCCTCTGGGAAACAGGCGTGAATTTATGTATGTATGTATGTATGCGAAGCGCCGGTATCTAGTAAACAATCGACCACCTAATTCATTAATATAAATATAGGGCAGGTGATTATAAATTTGAATAATATTCATAAAGTCTATATTTTAGGTGTTTTTGTAAGTCTAGGAGCAAAATTTTCATCCTGGACTTCCTCCGACTCGTTCTCATCGTCGTCCTCGGACTGACTTTCGTCTACGTATTCGACTTCATTTTGGAAATGCAATTTCTTTTTATTTTCTGTATTGTCGGATGACAATTTAGTCTTATTAAACTGTTCTTTCGATTTGTTGTACTTGATGATAATTGATTTCTGAGTCTTACTATTACTCGTAGAAGGTTTATTAAATGATTTATTTTTATTTTGTTGCGCTTGTGCGCGTTTGGCACGAAGTTTGACCTCTTCCTGCTTAGCTACAGCGATCGCTTGATCTAAATTCTCAACATGTTTAAGTTTGGTTAAAATAGCTGTTATCCTCTCTACCGGTGACTCATGTGCAGACATTCTCGCCGCATGTGGCGTCCTCCCGCACGGGGTACCCCGCTGGGTAGAAACAGATGCATTTCTCGAAAATTATATGAATATGAAGCACAATCGCTTAAACGTAAAAATAAACCTTAAAGACTTACACAAGTATTTTGATACGCACACGGTTATCATACTTACGTAGGTCAGTAAGACGTAAATAGATGAATACTCATGAAAGAACTAACTGTCAGTCAGTCAGAGTCGGAGTATTGAGAAGTATATATATGTAAGTAAAAAGCTAAAATAATTATTGAAATTAAGCACGTTGTACGGATTTTGTCGCGTTGTTTATTTTACTATAAACATTGTTATTACATAATTTTGAAAACTCTAACACTACTATTATTGAACTTTACTTCTATTTAAGTTTACACTTTGCCTCGACGTTTCGGTTGCTTTACAGCAGCCATGTTCACGGGGAAACTAAGATGGTTTTCAACGTTGATGGTTTTCAACGTTGATGGTTGATATCAAGCAATTTATCCCGAACAAGGCCGCAGCAGTAGGTATTAAAACCTACGAAGTCTGCGACTCTTCGACGGGATAAATTGATTGATGTCAAGCCGCCCCTTCCACTGGGTCAAAGATTCATCTAGAGCGATGTTTTGGCCTAAACAGTATAAAGTAGAAAAAAATTATTTAGGTGATCGACAATGGGCATAATTTTATAAATTTTGGCTTGGGAACGGGTTTAAAAATTGGAGGAAACGTTTCTATTATCGTTAAAATGGAGACATTTAGAGAGAAGCTGAAAACGCTTAAGCGATATGTTGGACATACTCCAGGGGTTGAAAATATATTTTTGTCGGTGCACCAGTATTCTTCTAATTTAGATTTTACTACAATGCCCATTGCCATCAATAAGGCAAAAGAAACGTAAAGCTCGTCTACGTTAGTGTCTCTCCATAGCGTTATCCAACTTGACGGCCCCATTTTCCCTCGTCCGAAGAGTTGCTCTGCGTTCTCCTGCGCATACAATTTTGTTTGAAGCGCTATGTGCTCCATAATTGGCCTATCCCAAATCAATAGGAACGCTTCGTATGGACTTGAGACTTCCGACAAACGTTTCTCTTCTCAAGTGAGGGGAAATTAGGGAAGCGGGCTAATTTTGGCAGTTAAAGTCGAGTAATGATGTGGGCCCACGCATCAATCCATCACCAGTCTGAGCAGACTCCACAGTTTCAATTCTGCTCGCAGCTTCAGCTTCTTGTGATGTGTCCTCAGCCGTTTGCAATAATGTCCGAACGCCGTGAGGAATTGAAAGTTGGACCTCAAATTCTTCCTCGGAAGCCGACCCTTCTTCTTCTTCACTACCTATGAGAAGTGAAAATAACAACGCCCGTCATTGACTAACCAAACACAAAAATATTAATCGAAATGATTAGTGCAATGAAAAACTACCAACCCTAATTGAATAGGCCGCAGATTTCATTAACCCCTAAGGGACGTTGGCAGGTCTGTGTGGTTGGAGCCGCTCTTGGTGTTGCGGTCACTGCACATTCGACGTGTCTAAAGCTATTTATTTGATTTTAATAACACTGTTATTCAGCTAGAAATATGCTTTTTAGGGCTTGTTCAGTCGAAAATAATAATAATACTTACGCAGCGGGAGAAGGTGGGACTGCTAAAATGTGTACGGTCGACGTCGATGGCTGGTCATACCTAAACAAGAAAAACTTTTGATGTCGAAATTGAATAAATAACACACAGTTCAATCACTAACGGCTCAAGCTGGAATAGTTGATAATTGGAGGGCAGATGCCGTGGCCTCTGGCGAAGCAAACTGCAGAAAAGTACACTTGGGAGTATATACGAATAGCGTAGGGTCCACCCCACACTATTCGACACCCCAGACTCCAGTCTTTAATTGCAAATATTTCACTTACTCTGAATGTTCAAAATGGTCCCGATCCTGGGGCAGGGTTCTACGCCTTTTGGCATGTAGAGGAGTTTCCAGGGGACTTCCAAGAGGTAACTCGTCTATCATGCCAATGTTGATGCTGCAGTGGAAATACACATAATTATAGTAAAATAGTGTTAAAAATAATAATAATAAATATAGTTCTTAGAAATAAAGAGAATTACTCGTCGTGAGCCAATGGATGGCTTTGGACTCCGCCACCTCTGCCACGTGCCTCACAAGCCTGGAAACCTCTCCTGCGGCCACGTCTTGCTCTCCCACATCCACGGCATTACCATCCTCACCACCAGCGGGTATGGTGCGCCGCGTACGCAATCTGCCCGCATTGCATCCACCACGTGTAAGCGGACCGCAGCGCAAATTGTCGTTACTTAAAAGCAAGCAGAAAGCAAAATCATGCAAACAAACTAAAACTTAATTCACGAAAAACCGTTTCGGACCCGTGGTGAAACTGGTTGTACCACGGGGAAGTAAAGTTACCCATGGTTCAACAGTTTTAACATGTTTTTTAATACATACCCATACCATCCAGACCAAGACAAACATCCATGTTCATGCACACAAATGTTTGACTTGTGTGGGAATCGATCTCAGGCGTGGCAGTCGGTTACACTAACCACTACGCCATAGAGGCCGACAAAAGTTGTAACACGGGTCGGGAGGGCGAAAAAAATTTCATCTTATTGGGCTTCGCGGCGCTCGGTTTTTTTTTCTTTTTATTAGGTATGTCTACAATCCGTAAAATGACATCGTTAATTCAAATTAAATAAAACACAACCTATGTTCTATAAAGATTTAGACTTTTCACTTTGAAAACATTTTTTCTATGTATAAAATGTATGTATTTACAAAAAAAAGTATATATGTATGTTTATCCATTGTCTAGTACCCATAGTACAAGCTCTGCTTAGTTTGGGCTAGATGGTGTTGTGTGTATGTGGTAGAATATATTATTATTATTATTATTATTTTAGAAAGCGTATCCATACTCTTTCCAATTAACACCTATCAGCCATATGACATCATCATGACGTCACGCGCGAAATATTCCATTGCGACTGTCGCGAGGCCCATTTTGGGATGCTAATACCACCGTTACGTATTTACTTGAATAATAATAATTATTCAAGTAAATAAAATTAAATCGAGAGCACTGGTGCATAAATTTAATAATTATTAAATTTATGCACCAGTGCTCTCGATTTAACTGAAGTAGTAACATATATTATGTTTACACACAATACAAAACAGTAAATACATAGTTTCCGTACATTTTTGTGGTAAAACTATGCAGGAAAGTTTTTGTTAAGGCGATCGGGAGCAAAGTAATTTTACTTCTGATGATATTTTGAATATAAAACACACACACAAACAAAAACAGAAAGTATTTAACGATAGATTACTTACCCAGACATCTTCTTGTAAGTAGAAACAGATGTAATTTACAATTTATCGCACTTAAAACTCACTGATATCACGAGAGTAACAAAGGCAAACTTACGCACCAGCCGGCTCAACTTACAGTGTCCAGAGTTTAAAAATTCTTTTCTTGCAAGGCCATATTTTTGGCTTGCTTGCTAGCTTCTTTCCCGTACGCATTAAATAGGTGCGAGTAAGATAGTATAAACATTGTAACGGTTTATTTATCTGTGTACGACGCCATGACGATCGTTCCATATTGGGATGCTTGCCAGTTGCGCGCTATTTTGACGCGTCCCATTATGGGATACTCGCCAAGGGTTTAGATTATCTAAAAAGGTATCGAGAGCCATTTGTTCGTAACATGTGCGTTTCGTTGGCTCTATTGATGTGAGTGTAGTCATTAAGACTAATTTTATCACCGAAAACATCTAGTGAACTGTTATCCCTAGTTGTATATGTCAGTTCTTGTACTAACTGTAACTCAGTCCCAAATTCTCCGAATTTTTCTTTTAAAATAGCTTTGTGGTCTAGCCATGTCTTTGCGCCACGGTTTACAGAGAAGGCTTCATAAGCTTTTCTGGTTATTTTGGTCCTTATTAGGCAAGTTACACAAGGATCATCCTTGTGATTGATTACTTCTAGTGCATTTTCTACACCTTCGAAATATGCTGCTAATGTTCTTTTGTTTCCGTCAAAAGTGGGTAACAATTTTGCAAATGTGGAGTAGGTGATCATCCAATATAAAGTTAGAACAAGAACTGTGTGTTTGTGTGTCGACAAAATTTATTTTAGTCACAAATAATCCAGTGTTTCGTCTAAAAAGTGATTATTTTTATTATGTTTTATCTGGCTAACTGTTGTGTAAGTTTGTTTTGTTCCGTCTATGTTGAATTGTGATGAATTGGGAGACAACAAATCAATTTGTTTTGGGCTATATTGAATACTAGAAGGACCATGCTGCATTGGTGGTGGTATATGAGAGTCCTCATTACTTAATTCATTATAAAAATGCGTTTCTAAATCGGGTAATAGTAAACCGGTTGACAAAATATCACTTTCTGTGTAACTGCATCAAATTGTAGCAACCGTAGGATTCGGCTAAATTGGTGGCAACAATGTTCTGGATAAATCCATGATATTCATTGAACATGACTCTGGAGAATGTGAAATAATAATAATGGAATAGTCCTATCTCAGATGTTCATTTCTTGTTGGGTCATATGCGTTAGAAATAAATATATCTGAATTACCCCCCTCAGGTTTTTCAATAATAACATAAGTCCACCAACATTTTTTCTCTATGAGAGTACTTTTTTTTTATACAACAAATGTGGCAAAAAAGCGTGCGCGCCCACCTGATGTTAAGTGGTCACTAGACATGAGATGTACCTGCAATATTCAATACCCGGCCTTGCAGGTACGGGTATCGCCATACACCCGGTACAAAAACCCGGTATTAAAATACTTATAGGTATATTCAGGACAGGCCTAAGCGGTCTACTTTTGGAGACTTAGCGAGTAGCGACCTGTGGAACATTTTATGTCCTTTTTATCTTGTTTAGTTCACCTAGGTCTTATTAACATGGGCGACTGGGGCCCTTCTAAGTTCGGTACTGTGTAAGATATACTATGTTTGGATACGTAATAGTAAAAAATATAGACGAATAAACAAAGTACAAGGCGCCGAATGATATTCATGATAATATTCTTAATGGAGCTTTCAGATCAGTCTAATATATTTACCATTTATGTGCTAATCAGGTGAGTAATATTTTTAGACAATACTTTAGGCAATTGGTACAATATTTTATTCAAATCCAAATGTTGTTGGGTATTGGTAATTGACAGATGGCGTTAGATTTATATGAAAGGCAGGCAGCTAGGTAAATTACGCATCCTAGCATCGCTAGATGTCACTTATATAAATAAATAACATTTTAACAGGATAAACAATTAAAATGTTTTATGAAAAATAAACATGGCATGGCTTGCCGACGCTCCCGTATTGCTTGTATTTCTCAGATAAATTGACATTTATTTGTACTACTGCGCTCCTTTACCAGTGTAAAGGAAATGGAAAATTATTACCTATGTATATAACATCACGCTATATGTAGCGTAATGTTATATAGGTAATAATCTTCCATAATTATAATAAGCAGAAAAGCAAAATCGAACCAGTAGATGCTTGAGTTAGGCAATTTTAATGTTTTTTTATAGCTGTTTTTAATAGCGAATTAAAGAAGTTCGAATAGTAAAAAGTGGTCACTGTTTATTCACTATTGTCACAGTAAACTAAGAAACAAAATTAACATTTTATTCTAAAAACATACAGAAATAAATGAAATAATAACATGGATACATAAATTTCAAAGTGATAATACTGATAATACGTCATAATAAGTTATAACATAACAATCACATAATCTAATTCAAGACATAAACTTATCCCATTACAATAAAAACATTCTGCACCTGGCGGGCAAGACTGCCTTAGCTGCAGTTTGTTCCACGTTATCAAATGTTTTGACATCGTCTAAATAATAATATAATATTAAAAATTCTAAAATTAGAAACTTGAGATTTGTTTATTTTTACAATTACTTAAATTATTTGTTACAACGTATATACAACTATTTATATTTACAAACGTATTAAAAAAGATAACATAATTACAAAAATACAAATAGGGTAAGGTTGCCACTATTGGACCACTTAACTTTCAACGGACATAAAATCTTAACTATAGCAATGGGGTATATAGAAATTGGTTAAATGAATAGAGCTTTTATTGAAGTATCAGCAGCTATTTTTTCAGATTTTTAATATAAAGTTTATAGCGTCATAAGAGCAAAAAGTAAATATAATAGGGTCACCTTATTTGGACCACTGTAACTTTGATTGGACCACACAGTCGCTATCAATGGACCTAGGCAATTTTGGCCTACTGGTCCATTCAAGGTGCCTTCAAAAACACATTATTTTTAGAATGCACAAAAATAAAACAATATTTCACAATCACATTTTTATTTAACATTTTAACAATAGTAACAGTTAAAACTTAAATCGCTTTTATACTCATAATTTTTAGGGTAGCTACTATCTTTACCCTTAGTCAAAAAATAAACTGAGTTTCTGGATTTCTTCCAATATATTTTAATAGAACTCTAATGAACTTTGTATTTTTGGCATCAAAAACTATAAGAAAACCGAACAAACACTAATCTAAAAATAAACTTAAAATATAAATCAACATACTTCTATTAGGAACCGAAAGTTTCTTAAGGTTAATTAATTATTAAAGAAAATCACAGTAATAGTTAAATACGAAGTAACTTGTTTTTGAGATCAGCTTTTTAAAGACGTGATGGACAGAAATATTTCTTCAACCCCTTTTTTACACAAGCACACTCCTCGTGCACCGAACATTTACATGACAAACATTGTATCATATCTTCCACTGAGCAAAGCATACAAATTTTACAAAACCATTTTTCCAACTCTTCTTCTGGAACGTCTTTCGAAATTGCAGTTTTCTTTAATCCTTTGCTTTTAGACTGTCGTGTCGGTTTGGATGATTTAGTCTTCGCTATTTCTAGTTCTCTTTTGTATGGCGATGCCGTTAACTCCAGAGCGCGTTGCGGTTTACGACTTCTTTGTCTTAACTCTTCAATTACTTTCTTAGCACCTGGAGATATTCTTGCAATATGAAATTCGGAGCTAGCACTCGTGGCTGGCTGTGAACTGGATTTTGTGTAAGCGACCCTTGATTGTGTCTGGATATCTGAAGTAACTGGCTGCTGTAGAATTGCCGTGTTTTGATTCAATGCTAGGCATAACAACGAGAAGATCTTGCGTTTGTGCTGATTTCGGTACTGTGGTTTGAGTTGCAACTGTTGATTGCTGAATATTAGAAGCAACTGTCATAGACGGTGTGATATCACTCGAAGTACTTGGCATTGATGAGAGAGGATCTATATTCATATCTTCGGCGCTGTTCTGATAAACCTTTTCTGCAGTGAAATTATTTTCTGTTTCCTCTGTCAGAGTTATGAATTCATAGCCTTGAAATATGTTTTTATTCAGTGGCCAGATGCCAGTCTTCTCAAATCCACTTGCCGCAGTTCCGACCGAAGCTGCTCGAGCATATGCTTTTCCAAAAAGCATTGAAATTTGAAAAGCTGTTACACATCGTCCAGGGTTGGTCCGCAGCCACTTTTCCGTCTCATCTATAAAATAACAGCTCAAAGGTCTGAAAAATGATGTATCAAGAGGTTGAAGCTTGTTCGAAGTGTGAGCGGGTAGCGATAAAAGTACCACGTTATGGCTTTATGCAAAACAATAGCGTCAAAAATTTTTGTGTGGCTCGTGTGCCTATCAAGTATCAAAAGAACTTTTTGCTCGGGAGTTGGCTTAACGTTTTCAACAAAGTGTTGCATCCATACAAAGAATATGTCTTTGTTGATATAACCGCTATCAGGGTTGAATGCAAATATTGAGCCAGGTGGAGCACCATCCTGTAGTTCATCTTTGGCACGTTTCCGTTTGAAAATTATCAGTGGAGGAACAAAATATCCTGATGCACTTGCACAACATACGGCTGTTGTAGTAGTTCCACGTTAACCGCTTGTAATTGCTCCTACTTGCTGCTTGCCTCTCAGCGCCAATATTTTCCTCGGCTTTCGTTGAACTGTCGAAAGACCAGTTTCGTCAACGTTGAAAATACAAGGTGTCCAGAAAGGGTATCGGGTATTTGTTAGTTCAATGAAACAAAAATTATTTGTATGCAATAAAAAAGTTTATTGTTTATTATTAGCATATGAATTGGAGAATTATTTGGAAAAGATGATGTTATCCAAATGATGACCGTTACGTTGCTGGCACTCTTCTAAACGGAAACGAAGATTGGCGATAACACGTTGACACATAGCTATCGATATTGCTGCCATTTCTGACCTGATGTTTTGCTTTAACTGGGTTAGATTCGTCGGATTGTTTTGATAAACCTTACTTTTAAGGTATCCCCATGCAAAATAGTCAAGCGGGCTAAGGTCGGGGCTTCTGGGAGGCCAGTTGATGTTACCCCTTCGCGAAATGACTTTATTAGGGAATAATTCGTTAACAACTTCCATTGAGTCATTTGAGGTATGGCAAGTGGCCCCATCTTGCTGGAACCACGTTCTTGAGTTGAAACCTGCAAACTCCTGCAACTCTGGGACCAAAAAATTTCGCAACATATCGCAATAACAGTCACTATTCACATTAATTGCTCGGCCTCGTTGATCTTCATGAAAATAAGGACCAATTATGCCTTTAGCAGACATAGCGGCCCAAACAACGACCTTTGGGCTATGCAGGGGTCGTTCATGCTTTCGTCTCGGATTCTCCACTGCCCAGTACCGACAATTCTGCTTATTAACATGACCATTCAGCTGAAAATTTGCTTCGTCACTGAACAGTATGTTGTTAAAGTTGTTAAATCGCTGCAGCATTTCGTTCGCAAAATTCAGTCGATTAGCATAGTCCGTATCCTTCAATTCATGAACCAATTGAATTTTATAGGCTTTTAGATGTAAGTCTTTCTTTAAAATCGAATGTAAAGACGATTTTTTGATGTTCAACGCTTGGCTTCGCTTTCGGATGGATAAAGACGGATTTTGACGAACCGACGCCTCAACTTCTTCAATTGTTTCTTCATCGCGAACTGAACGAGGACGACCAGAGTTTTGAATTTTAACTGTCGCACCTGTATTCTCGAACATCCTGATCCATTTCCTAATGCTATCGTCACTTGGCGCGTGGCGTGTACGATATTCCGCACGATAGAGACGTTGAGCAGTCACTATTGAATCACCATTACGATAATACTTTCGTACGCAAAATGCGCGATGCGTCCCCGAGTACTGTTCCATCGTGACTAAAACTCCACAAAATGGCGGACGCCACGAACCCCACCCCGCACCCTTTAGACGCCCCGTTTCGAATATGGCGCGAAAACAAATATCCGACACCCTTTTTGGACACCTTGTATATCTTGGGTCATTTATACCATGTTCCTCCATGACACGTTCCAACTTTTCAAAAAAGTCTTTAACTGTTGGTTTGTTGAATGCAGTGGCTTGGTTGAAAGAAGTCGCTCGTAGTTGTCTCAGACTTAATTCCGGATGACGTTTCAAAAATCCATAGTACCATTTTTTGCCAGCCATTTCATTTTCTTTATTAAATCTGTGCCTTACACCACAACTTACTGCTATTTTAAAAGCCAAACTTCTTACGTCTGTTGGTGTTACACCATATAAACACCGTTCCAATTCTAAAAATGTTCGACAAGCTTCTTCTCCAGTTCTGGAGTCAGATCTCCTACTGAACCAACAATTTGTCTGCAACCTTTGGCTTTCGTATTTTTGTCATCGTATCGTCTTTTCAGTGTCGCTTTAGGCACGCCGTAAATCCTGCTTGCTTCGTTTAAGCCTACTTCACCCTTATGTAAAGTTTGCAACGCTAAATCCATACTGGTCTCATTCCAAGTATAATACTGCCCTCTTTTCGCCATTCTAAAATAAAGAAAAAAATTATGAAGTCGACAATTTAAAAAAAGTCGCCATGATTGGACCGGTTCAATCAAAGAGCCATGCAGTGGTCCATTGATGGCAATTTGCTAGTACCTCACTCAAAAAATAGTTAAAAAAGAAATGAAGTGCTTTTGAAGAACGTATTTTAATAGTTAGCTACATCGATAAATGTGCAATCTTATAAAAAACATTGACGTTAAAGTACTAACTAGCACTATACTTACATGGTAATATATATTGCAAAAATCTTATATTAACAGCGCCGACAACACGACGACACGCGTCTCTCCTCAACCAAGCCTTCGGCGACACTGGCGGTACAGAGGCCGGGCGAGGGGTCGTAAAGCAAGCGGGCCGATGTAAGAAACGATTTTTAAATTGAATCGTTCGCGAGATATTGAAGTGGTCCGATCAAAGCGCTGTTCCAATGATCGCAACCTTACCCTAATTATAATACTAAATATTTACAAAATATAATAATTATAATTAGAAACTAAAATTTGTCAACAAACATTTGATACGATTTGAAACGTGAACGTGAACAAAAACATCACTTAATAATAATAATAATAATAATTAAATTTATTCAGATAACATTGATCCTTGGTATTAGTAACATTTTTTCTTAAAAAGCTATGTTAGTATTAGGTACCTAATTATAGTAACTGCGAGCCCATGAGAGAGCCCACCCGCGCAGCCCTATGACCACAAGTTATCTGACCATAGTCCGCACGAAGTGCCTCGTCCATGGTGCGTGTAAGTCCTCGGCCACTATTTTCAGGATGCTATTGTTACTCCCCCGAATCCTTGTCATCAATGATGCGACCTTTTTACGTATAATGGCCTGAAAACCATCAGTTTCTTTCTGCGCAAACATCTCTGATGCACTACAAAAACGGGGAAGTCCCAACATCATCCTGAAAATATTATTATATTGGACGCGCAGGGTATCAAGCGATCTTTTGGCATACGCCATCCACAGGCCACCGGTGTACATACCCTGGCAGTATGCCTTAAAAAGTGTAATTTTGACTTGATCTGTACACCGGGAGAACCTGCGAACCAGCATATTACCGCGAACCGCCAGAGCCCTACGCTCCCGTTCTATATCGACATCATCTTTAAGGTCGTCGGTAAGTATATGTCCCAGGTATTTGAATTGATATACCCTCTTTAGGCTTGAGCCGTTCAGGCTTATGGGTGGTATTTGTTCTGGACACTTACCGGCGGCCCTAAAAACCATGTACTCACATTTTTTAACATTATAGACCACTTAAGTTGACTCATGCATGTTACGACAATTTAACAAAAAATTGGATATCGACTTGAAAGAGTCATTCGAATTACACGATATGCAGCAGTGGAGTTAAAAAAAACCAAATTACTTTTAAAAGCGATTTAATTAAATGTTAAAATTACAATAAAGTGTTCTTATTACTAATTTAATTTCTAATGTCCTAACGTCCCGATGTTAGGTGACAAAAGGCCCCGCAACAAGCCGGCGATTGGTTTTAATCGATCTATGAAGCGGCGTTGCACAATCGGTTCCAGAATCTTCTCATTGAATCATCTTGTTTGGTCGTAAAGTATCTGAGGGCATACTCAGATATAACACGTCCCCCGTAAGTTGAGCAACTATTTGCTAATATCGAAAGGAAAAGTTGCGGCTCTCTTATTTTGTTCCAATAATTCAATGATTTCCTTATTGCTTTTAATTCTTATCGTCTTCGTTCGATGTATGAAATAAGCGCTAATAAGTGCACCTGCATTAAACATTGCAATCGTTATTACGTACAGTGAGATTGTTGTGTGGTAAATGCTCGACAAATTCGCAGAATCGGTCTCGATGGCGCACGGTGGGGTATTGATGTCAAAAAGGTGGCCAAAATTATTTTTTTGATTCAACTTCCTAACAATCACCAATTAACTCTTAAATTGGCAAATATATTTTTTGTAAAAATAGCTTCTATTTAGTTTTTCCTGTTTTATTATGATTCTAGGAACTCCTAAAAATATAAAAAAATTACTAGGTTTTACAGTTTTTGCATAAACATACGTACTACATGTATAACATTGCCAACTACACTATAAAATCCGTATACCTATGTTTGTACTACAGGTATAAGTGCCCTTACGCACCAGCGGTTGGCCACTAGGTGGTTTGTTTGAGCGGTCCAATCGCTTAATGCGGTTTCTTCGCGGTTAGCCGCCATAGCGGTCAGCCGCGATGAAACCGCGTTCAGCGGTTGGACCGCTCGAAGGCGCGTGGCCCATAAGCAAAATGGACGCCATCGAGATAGCTTGTGTTATTTTTACTCCCGAAAACAACAAAAGAAAATTAAAAAAAGATACTGGATTCATCCATTACTAGAAACACGCAACGAATTTGGCCAGTTCGTAAGTTGTTTTCAAGAACTGAAGAAGCACCCAAGATAAATTTTTCGGCTATGTTAGAATGAGTGTTTCGTCATTTGAAGAATTACTAACAGTTTTATATGACACCATCAAAGGACAAGATACTAAATTTCGTGATTGTATCCAACCCGAAGAGAAATTAGTAATAACATTAAGGTAAGTATGATAAATAAAAAAGTTTTAGTAATTATTATGTTTTATTTTTAATCGCAATGTGGGTTCATAATTAAGTAAAAAAAGTAGTAAACTATTACTGAGAATTACTATCATTAAAAAGATCTAGATAATCAGATTCTTGAGATATCTGTGTATTCGGTGAATATGTTGATTCAGGAGAGGTTACAGATACTTCTTGATTACATGTTCCACGATGTGTAGGTGGAACTGAGGGCGGTGGTGGTGGGTTATTATTTCTAGCAAATGATGGTGTTTGATATCCTTGAGATGGCCCTTGGTTGTAGTTAAATGGTCGTACGTAATCCCAAGTAGAGTTACAGTAGTTGTATCCAGACGTTTGGGCTTCAGTAATGACTTGCATTATTTGAGCTTTTGTACGTAGGCGTATATGTTCAGGAACTTTTTTTATTTCACTAACCAACGACAAAAAGAAAAGTCTATCTTCATCTTCTTCGGCCTTTTTCAACTCTACATTCTTATTTAAAACATTAATCAATTCAACTACTATATCATCTTCTTTATTTTTTATTTTTTTTTCGTTTTGGCTGTGGTGCTACGACTGGGTCAGTGACATTTTCTGTTTAATTTCTCTCATTTTCTTGCCTTTGCATGCTTGAATCAGTTTCATTGATAGATACTGTGTCCTTCAAAAACATTAAATTATTGTAAAATATGTATTGAGTCTTTTTCTTAGCCGCTGACCCACTCCTGGTAACATTGTCCTTTAGAGCTTTCACGAAATTATCCCTAATGTTCTTCCATTTCTTTTGTAATTCTTTTCCTTGAACAATACAATAAACAAGTTAATGATTTAGTCATAAAGTAATAGATTTGTTGTAATTCGTGTGACATGCAATAAAGAATATACATACATTTAATTTAATAAAACATGTAATAATAATAAAATGTTTGTTTCAGATATTTTGCAACAGGTTGTACTTTCACAGAACTACATTATACATTCAAAATTGGAGTAAGCACTGTAGCAGAAATCGTACGAGAAGTTTGTTTTGCAATTTGGTTTTGTCTGAAAGATATTTGTTTGCCTGAACCAAACAAAGACGCTTGGAAAAAAATTTCCAATGATTTTTTTCAAAGAGCAAATTTTCCTCACTGCTTAGGTGCTGTTGACGGCAAGCACATACGTTGCATTGCACCTAACAACAGTGGCTCGATGTGTTTTAATTATAAAAGGTTTTTTTTTCTCTTTGGTTTTATTAGCAATATGCGACAGTAATTACAAATTTGTTATGGTTGATATTGGAGCTTTTGGTAAATTCAGTGACTCGTCAATATTTCAAAATTCGGTTTTCTATGAAAAAATGCAAAAAAACCAATTGGATATTCCAGAACCACAACCTATTTCACAAAGCAGCGAGACATGTATCCCATACGTTTTTGTAGGCGACGAGGCATTTGCGTTATCTACGAATTTAATGCGCCCTTACGCGAAAAAAGATTTGGATGAAACCAAAAGAACCTTTAATTACAGGCTTTCTAGAGCAAGAAGATATGTAGAATGCAGTTTTGGACTTTATGCAAACAAGTGGCGTATATTTCATAGACCTCTAAATGTTCAATTCGCTCTAGCAAAAGATATCATAAAAGCTACTTGTGTCTTACATAATTTTGTAAGAGACCGAGATGGTTATTGTTTCGACGACTCACTTAGTTGCCCTTTGCCAGAAAATGTAACACAGGAAGGGTTAAGAAGGAACAATAAAACTGCGTTGAGATACAGAGAATTGTTTGCCGAATATTTTATGACTGATGGGCAGTTAGAATGGCAAAGAAATATGATTTAACTGAAAATAGACGTATTTATTATGTTCTAAGATGTTTAAAGTATGTGTAGTTTCGTTTAAATATAATTGTAATAATAATAAATACTTACCAACACTTTTTTTTCCTCTGTTGTCATCTCCTCTTTTCCAAAAATATCTACTAATTCTTCCCATTGTTTCCGTTTTAAATCTCTATTCTTATATACTGCTCCTTCACAATTCCAAATAGCTTCGCATTGTTGAATTTCAACAATGAATTTCTCTGTGTCGAAGTTCACGGCTGCGCAGCTCAAAACACGTGCATACCTCATTGGCGGCTCGCCGCTAACTGACCGCCAGTGCGTATACACAAGATGGCGGCTAGTCGCGAAGCGGGCTGCGGCCCTCCATTCAACCGCCGCGGTTGAAATTTTGTGGCGGTTTAGTGCGTACAATCATAAGCGGTTGCATATTAAAATGGGAAAGCGGCTAACCGCGCGGTTAGCCGCCCCCGCGGTTAACCGCTAGTGCGTAAGGGCACTAACGTTGCCATGATATGAATGAAACACAATTTTATATGTTTATTTTTATTGGTTACATGACAATAGTACTAATTTAACAATATATGTATGTACTACTTCGTGTGTAACTCACGGAAACAATTTATTTTATTACTATCACCAGTGGTGAAACATAAATGCATATTACACTTAATACAATAAACTTTGGTTCTTCCATCTTTACATAATCTACAGCGAGATTGTTTGCTAGAAGAATCTGGGAAATGTCCAAATGCGTCGTATCTAACACTATCTCCTGGTCGCGAAACTGTAGTTTTTTGGTAGAGTTCTGCCGTTCCTTTACAGTAAATGGAGAATTGTTCGGTATTTATTTTATGACCACTCGAAATTATCTCCAACAGTGTTTTAAATCTTTTTATAAGATTTAAATCCACGCCAGTTATTCTAGAAGCTGGCTCTGGATTACTAAAAAATCGCCGTGAAACGTTGCCAGTGTTGGTGTTTCCAAAGCCAGGTTTTGGTACGTCCACTAATAGTGTCATTTTTCTTTGAATTGTTTTTGATTTCTTATTTTAGTGTCCTTAACTAACTGTTTGTCAGCCAAAGATCTCGATTGCCACTTTTGTGTCGGTAATTTGTAGGCCAAATGCAATAATGACTCAAAAAGTCTGATTCTTGCATGAAGTAGTCTCGGGATCTTCTTCTCTTCTTATTTCTAATTTATTAAAATCTTTAATGTGGCATGTGCGCATTGTCGACTGTGTATTTGTAGCCGCATTGCAAACTTTTCCATCCACCATGGTAAATAAAAAACGATGCTTTATTTTGACAACACCACTATGATTTAAAACTTCAGACAGAGCCAAGTTTTGAATCTGATTTTCTATGTAACTAATTTCTTCTTTCGTAATATCGTTTGTCTCATGAACAAACCTGATTCGGAAGGGCCTGCAAAATCGTGGGCTTGATGGAGCAGGATTTTGCCAAATTACTTTATTATGGTTGTCATTGTTAACAAGTAATCTTATCCGCTCAATTGCCCCAGGCGCGATCGTAAATCACCCGTGTATTGCCCGTACTGTTTTTATGTCTGACGGGCCGAAGCCAGCGCTCGGGTCGGTTCTCATAAAATCGTTCATTGTGACTCAATTTGTTATTGTGAGACTGTCAAGGGTTATATTTTTTACGTTTACTGAGAATTAAGCTATACAATGCAGTCTTTTGTTTTTCAAATTGTGACTCGGGTGTAGAATTACTATGCGCTAAACATTGAGATAGAGCGTTTCAGAGCGCTTCTTGTATTTAAAAAATAATACATTGTAAATTAAAGCGATGACCTAGTGTTTTTAATTTTAAATTACGTTTATTACATAATAGACAATAAGATAATAAATAAAAACATACACTTTTCTATGAAAATATATTTACTTACAGTACTTTGAGTTTGTACAATAATCTGGTGCCGCCAGGCGTAATTTGTGTTAAACTTAGAATATCTAAGATTCACAAATACTACTTCTAGGTCTAAAATAAAAGATATACAATACAACTAGTTTAATATTCTTACAAAATAAACAAAATTCTTGGCAATAGCATCCACCAATATTGAGAAATATAAAAATTAGTGCAGCAGTTCCTATTTACACAGTGAAATCACTTTAGATTTTCTGATTTTTTTGTTCCACATGCTATACAATACAAAAATAAAAATTACTACACATTAAAGTAAATTTAATGCCCTTTCCAAAAACGTAGCACACTTGTTAATTGTAACGTATAAAAAATTAAAAACTAAAAGTAAACAAAAAATCTATCACCTTATTGTGGGCGTAAAGCTCGCGGCGTACTCAGTGTGCATCCAACACTGAGTACGTGACCTGGAAATTACTCTAATGCTCGTGGTCACACGTACGGCCGGGCCGGTTACCTAAAAACTACTCTTAATCTTTTGAGGTGATTCTACACAAACAACATCCCATATCTGGAAAAGTAAAATATTTTTAACCGACTTCAAAAAAGGAGGAGCTTCTATATTCGACGCATATATATTTTTTTATATGTATGATATGTCCGTCATTTGTGAACCGATTTTCAAAATTCTTTTTTTATTTGAAAGAATCTACTTTCGTGGTGGGTGGTCACATTGTCACCAAATCCGGATCTGATGATGGGATCCTAGAGAAATCGAGGGAACTCTTCAAATTTTATTGGTACACCTATAGTAATTCTGGTATTTTATACAGTATCTTTTGCATTTACACTCAGGGAGTACCATTTGGTGAAGTGGAACTGATGATGAAGACCAAAATTGGCTACTAGAACAACTAAAGAATACTTAAGTTACAAGTTGTGGGTCGATTGCTCTATCATGGTTAATAGGCAGTTTATGTTCGACATACTGTAATGAATTGATAGTGAATGATGATGAGCTGATAGTGGAGTACTATGAGAACTCCTTAATAATTAACAGCTCTGCATCGCGAAAAGCAATATTTTGTAATAGATCGTTAGCTATCAACATCAGGTTATTGTATCTTTAGTGAAATAAAACTGTCCCATGAAAAAGCAAAAATAAAATAATTATTAACAAAAAATATTTTTGGAAGTCAGTGGCGATTATCTGAAAAGAAATTACCTTTAAGCCAGCGACCCCGTAACATACGCTCTTTTCTATAAAATAATATAATACAAGTTCTTTGTATAAAATGAATAATATAATATAATACAAACATAAATAATAATATTATACAATTAAAAGAAATATTTAGGTAGGGAGGAGAGAAGATATAAGAAAAGGGAAAAATAAAAAGTTTAAGTACAACCTAGTGGAGGGCCGTCACTTACTTAGTGTGGTAAGCACTGTAGCAGCCCTCGATGCACAAGTTTACTTGGCAGGTGCCACACCTCCACACCGTCGTGCGACGCACTTTGGCTGCGTGACACATTTTGCATCGCTGTGCTCGCGCATTTTTCGCCGGTAAGTGCATTTCTGATGGTGCGGCTGATTGTGCTGGTGGTCGAGGCACGGATTGTACACTGTGTACCTGCAGTATTTCGTGTGCCAACTGCAGTCGAAAATCCCTGTTTCCGATTTGATTGTGGTTGTGTGTAAAGATTACGAACGCATTGTGGATAGACACATTCAAAAGTCGGCGGAAAAGTTTTTTATACCACACCATGTTGCGCAACCTCTCTACAGGGTAGGCATGTAGCATTTGATCTTTATGATCTATGCCGCCCATGGAGAGGTTATAGTCTAAAACTACTTGTGGCTTGTACCGGTAGTAGCCATACTTTTCTTTTCCACCGACCTTGATGTCGTGGAACGTGGATAGCATGGCTACCACGCTCTTATCCAACCACACAACCACACTCAAATCTTTGGTTGTACTAAAACAAACCTCTCCCACATTCATATTTTTTTTATTTTTCCCTTTTAGAGATTCGGGGACAAACTCTCTGTTCAGCCGAAGAGTGCCCATTGTATCAGTTTTGTATTTAGCCTTCAAGACCCTTGATAAAAGGGGCGCGTTATAAAAGTTATCCATAACCAATGTATGGCCTTTATTAAATAATGGTCTCATCAGGCTAAATACAATCTGAGACGTGGCACTCCCCGGCTCGTCCTCATCCTCACGACCTTCACCCACTTCTTGCGACGTCTCTTGCGACGCATGGACATGCCCCTTACCCGTATACACTTCCATCCTCCACAAGTAACCCGTCCTCGACTCGCACAATTCATAGCTTTTTATACCTACCCTCGCTCGTTTTGTAGCAATTAACTGAACAAACGAGAGTCGCCCTTTCCATAAAAGGAGCGACTCGTCAATCGCAACATTTTGCTCGGGTAGGTATAACGAGCTGAATTTTTTGTTTAGGTGCTCGATTACGGGCATGATCTTGTGAAGTTTGTTTGTATATTCGGGCAAGGAGGTGTTGTCCACAAAATGTAGACACCGTTTTAAAAGCAAGAAGCGGTTGTAAGTCATGAGCTCCCCGAAAACCCCAACTCTAAGTTCTTCTAATTTGGGATACCAATATTCCCGCTCGACATTGATGATGACGAGGGATTGCAGCATAATTATCTCCAAAAACCTCCAAATTTCGTCTTCTGTGGTGTCTTTCCACCGACTTAATCTGGAGTTGGGCTTGGAGATAGAATTAAGCTGCAATTGGCGCGCATATCTATTTGTTTCGCGTACAATGAGGGCGATAATATCAGCATCCCAAATTTTTTTAAATATCCCTAATGGAGTTAGCCCCGAGATATCAAATGTCGGGCCAGAGGGCCCGATAAACTCTTCCCTCACTCCCTCGAAATTTTCAAAAGTTCCCCGCCAATCAAAGTCAAGATAGTCTTCCCGCTCAATCAGGGTCCGGATAGCAACATCAGCTTCAGTATCAATGTCTTGCACCGCTTCAACAAGGTCGGGATCCTCAAAATCATTGAATTCCACAGGAAATTCGAAGACATCCCGCTGCCGCAACGAAATTTCGACGAGGTCGGAGTCGGCGTCAACATCACTGCCAGCGTTGGTGTCACCAAGGTCCTCCAAATCCCGTTCGATATCAACGTCGACTCCTGCAGTATTTTTTTTAATTAATGATTTCATTTATCAGTCTTTAATCAGTGGCTTTTATCAAACAACTTTCAGTATGGAACCATTTCGCATTTATTTGACACTTTTAATTTATACTAAGAAAATGTATGAAAATTATGATTCTTTTTGTGATTTACGTTGGGATTTGTTCAAATTGATAGGTTTATAATATTTATTCGAAAATTTATTGATTGATTTTAGAATTTGATCAGTCCTATCGTCTTAATGGAAGCAGTAAATAACACAGTCAAATTTTAAAGATTGTAACTCACCGATCTCGTATGACGTCATGGCACTCCTTCCAGATCCAGGCATTGTTGAAGTGGTAGACGCTGAAACATTTTAAAAATTTTAGTCCAATGTCCATAAGTTCTGCAAAAAAGCTTATAAATATGATACTAACTAGGTGTAAATCCCAGAAACTCAATTTCAGAAAACATAGGGTTAATAGGCGACACCGTTGTCTGAATAACTCCCGTCGACGGTGACAATAATATCTTTCGTTTCCTGTCTACAACGAAAAAGTAAACATGTATTTTGTTTCTCTTTTAGACCATATAAAATTTGTTTTTATTTGACGATTTAACTTACTTCGCTTGAGGCAGCCTACCTATCGAGGAAGTACTCTCTGAAGGAGTACAAGGGCGAAGTGTGTCCTCGACGACATCATCTTTTTTCGGCCTCTCTTAAAATAATAATAATAATTCGTAAATAATAATAAAGACTTTCGTGTTAAATAAAATAGTTAACTTTCTTACCTTTACCCAATAAATGCTCCGAGAGGGATAGGATTGGGCGAGGTGAGCCCTCAATGATATCGTCATCCTCGGCCGTTTCTGGAATAAAGTACAATGTAAAGTAGTGCGTGAGTAAACGCAAAAACTAATTTCAGTCTAAAATTAGTCTTACCCGTTAAAAGCCCGGAAATGTTTATGAGCGGGGGAGGAATCGTAAATTCCTCAGTCGTTTCTGGAATAAAGACAGTAGGTGCAGTGTAAAGTGCTGTGTGAGCAAGCGCAAAAAACTAATTTCTGCGAACCATTAGTCTTGCCCATTAAAGGCTCAAAGATGGTTAAGGGAGGAGTGCCCGCAGACTGCGTCGCCATGCCCGCCACAGCTTCCGTTTCTGGGTTTAGGAAGTCAATGTTAATGTACTAATACGGATGATACCTATATATATATATATATAAAAAATCTGAACATACCATGAGAACGTTGGCATAGGATTTCCCAAGGTTGTGGCATTTTAGGAGGTGGGACAGTCGGTACCTCGGGTAAGAGTGGGCAGGAGACCCAACGCCTCGTGTCCTCCTTTCCCTGTCCCTTGCCCTTCCCCTTTCCCTTTCTGTAAGTAAAATATTAATCAAAAATAAAGTTAGGCTGATGGGCCACCATGAGGATGTTTGCTAGGCGTGCTAGCAGGATAATAATCAAATTTATTTCTGTCATGTCTATCTTGTTAACAACAACAACACTTTCATAGGAGACGAGCTGTTGCGATTTCATATACATATGTATAAGTACTTACTTTGATGCTGGAGCGTCAGGTAACTTGAAGTTTCCCACTTGCTTCTGGTCTTTCAGGCTTGCCAGACGTTTTCGCTGCTCAAGGGTCAACATGGCGACGTGTTTTTTACTTTGAATCTTTGCCGCCCGCACAATTTTTAATTGGTCCACCAAGGTCTCCGCACTGAAAAAATATGTAAAATCCGAAAAAAAAAAATGCTGTGTGTTAATATTGTAAACTTTTTTGTGTTCATTTTACCGTAATCTTGATAGCCCTGGCTCCGAGCTTGAAGGCCCTGGTTCCGAGCTTGATGGACTTGAAGCACTAGGCTCCGCACTCGCCGACACCGAACTGTACAAAAATTGCAATGTAATATACCGAGTGTTACTTTCGCAATTAAGACGAATCTAACGACACCTCACAACCTAAAATCTATCAACCCGTTCGAGTTAAAAGGCCAAAAAACTTGATACCTTTTCAACTTGTCCTTGTACTTGTTAGTTAACGAAATCGTTAACTAACAAGTAAAAAGTCACAAAAATAAAATAAACAATTTGATTTGTACATACTTTTCAGGATAGGATATCTTTCGAGCACAGCGCGGTTTGTTGCTTCTTGTTTTTCCACCAACCACCTTTTTTGGGGGCATTTTCAAGCTATAAGCACAACCGCAAAATGACGTTGCCTGCCACCAAAAATTAAAAGAATTGCATTGTCTACCACCAAAACTTAAAAAACATGCAAAATTTTACGTTTAAAATATGTCAACTACCGGTTGACATGACTGCCCGGCTCTTCAGATCGCGCAGTGTGCCCCAGCCTTATACCATACCGACCGTCACTTACGAAAGGAGTTTGTTTGAAAATCGTAATCCTTGCTTGGTTAACCGTATTTTGCTCATTTTATTTATAATTCCGGCTGATTATTAGTTAATCTAACTTATTAATTGCGATAAATATGATAATACAGCCAAAAAATATCAAAATAGAAGAAAAACATTCGATTTCAAACGGCCAAAATGTTTCACCGAATGTTTCGGGCTCCGGAAACATCCAAATGATGTTTTTGGTAGAATCTTTATATAATTATATATTAGTTGTTTACTTACCTCGTAAAATATGAAAAATCCAGCGAAACTGCTAACAAAACCACTAAAAACACTTAAATTAACAAAACACTTCACACTCGACCGCGCCTAAACAAACTGTGATATTTGTGACGTTTCTTTTTATTAATTCTCACTAAGACGTATGATTTTATGCATTGTTCTGCCAGAAAATTTAACGGAGAAGCGAGATAAAAATACTAAAATGGGCCTGAGAGTAAGAGAGATGAGTATATTTAAATAAATCGCGGTCTGTCAAGTGCGCCAGCCCATGTCAACCACTAGTTGACACGGGCATTTCAGATACGTAACCTCATGTCACATGTGGGTTGACACGGGCAAAACAGCGGTTATACATAGAAACACCCAGACCAAGACAAACATCCATATTCATGCACACAAATGTTTGACTTGTGCGGGAATCGAACCCGCGACCTCAGGCGTGGCAGTCGGTTACACTAACCACTACGCCATCGATAATAATACCAATATTTAAAAACCATTACCATTATTTAAAAATGGATGTAAAAGTGATCCATGTAATTTCAGACCGATTTCTATATTACCTGCTATAAGTAAAATATTTGAGAAAATTATATAACTGCAATTAGAGAGCCACTTTAACGTAAACAACTGATTTCATACACAACAATATGGTTTTATAAAGGGTCGATATAAAATAGATGCGGGTGTTACACTTTTAAAACATATTTTTGCTGCTTGGGAAAATTCGCAAGATGCCATTGGCGTATTCTGTGATCTCTCAAAAGCCTTTGACTGCGTTGAACATCAAACGTTATTGCGAAAGCTCAGGTATTATGGAATTCGAAATGCTGCACTCGACCTCGTTGGTTCTTACCTAAGCGATAGATTACAACACGTTGAAATCAACGGAAGTAGATCTTCTGGATTACCAGTCGCAATGGGCGTGCCACAGGGCTCAATTTTAGGGCCCTTTCTGTTTCTAGCGTACGTGAATGATTTGCCGTTCTTCGTACAGAATTTGAGGGACATTGTATTATTTGCTGATGACACATAACTTATTAAGTCACTTACTAAGTAGACCGTAAGGCACCAAATTTACAGGGTGTTAATACTTCACTCGCGCAAGTCCTGGACTGGTTTACGGCGAATAATTTACTACTCAATTTGAAAAAAACAAAATGCATTAAGTTTACATTGCCTAATGTAAAGAGTCTTAGCATAAACGTTAATTTAAATAATGAAACAGTAACATTTGTACAATCCACAGTTTTCTTAGGTATTACTTTAGATGATAAAGTTCAGTGGGGCATCCAAATATCGTGAGGGAGACTTAGTTCAGTCGCATTCGCGGTTAGGAAAGTAAGACAGCTTACTGATATAGATACTGCGAGACTAGTATATTTTAGTTATTTTCACAGTGTTATGTCCTATGGCATACTATTGTGGGGTAAGGCAGCTGATATTGAAACAATTTTCATTCTTCAAAAGCGTGCAGTACATAGCATTTATAATTTAGGCACACGAGTTTCCCTGAAAGAGCGTTTCAAAGAAATTGGTATACTTACTGTTGCATCGCAATATATATTTACGAATATTATGTTTATAAAACATAATATTCACTTATATAATAAGAATAGTGATATTCACAACTTAAACACTAGAAATAAGCATAAGTTAGTAGGTCTGTATCATCGTTTACATAAAGTTCACAATTCATTTGCGGGACTCAGTTTACTTTTTTAATAAACTACCGATTGATATTATAAATTTACCTTTACTAAAATTTAAAAGAGCTGTTAAAAGTCAGCTTATCCGGAAGCGCTATTATTCAATCAGTGATTACTTAAATGATAAAAACTCATGGAACTAGTTGCTTGTTTCATACAGGATTCAAACAATGTATGTATTATATAAGTCAATTTAGTTATGTGAAGGTACTTCGTGTTTATTTTGTGGTGTTAAAGTATCTTTCTTTTCTGTTAAACATACTTTATAAGTATTAACGTAAATTTTGTTTTAACTACATTTAGTCACGAACTACCTTTTCATGTCACAAAGTGTAAGTGTATGCGTCCTCATGACATACTACTGTCTATTATAAATGGCTACCTACTGATAAATATTATTTCAAATCTCAAATGCTTCTTACATAATATTACCAACTTTCTTTATTTTTAGAATTTAGTATTATATGGACAGTGACATATGGCATAATGACTGCAACACCTGGTACATAAATGAGTTGTAAAATACTGAAATTTTAAGTTGATGGTGATTTAAAAGAGTGGCCTTGAGTTTCTTGCAGGTTTCTTCTCATAGGCTCAACCTTTTGCCTGAACCTTGCAACTAACATAAATGTAAATTCAGTAAATGTATTAAACTTACTAACCTCTTTGACGTTCATAAGTGTTACTTTGTGACCTAAGTGAATAAATTATTTTTGACTTTGACTTTGAATATGTAGATTTTAATTTTTTGTTCTTATAAATGGTTTCTAATAAATCGGCTCTGTTAGATAAGAACTTTATAAAATTTTGTAAATTAGGAAATGTATCTAAACTGTTTTTATGTTCTTCCCACTCTCGGTTAGTCACAAAATCTAGTTTTTTGGACATCATGTAGATGATTAGCGTGTCCCAGTATTCAATTGGCTGTCCAAGAGTGGCAAGTGCCCTTAAATTTTTATTTGTCACATCAATCATGTTTCTTAATGACCTACAAGTGTCTTTATCCATTTTCTCGAAATTAAATAATGATTGTACATGATTGTTTACTAGCAAGCGTTCATTATTGAAACGATCAAGTAGTAATTGCCAAGCGATGGCATAATTTTCGGCTGTAAAATCAACACTTTTAATCACTAAAGAAGCACTGCCTGTCAAGGCTGCGCGAAGGTAGTGAAATTTGTAAATGGGCTGAATGCTACTGTTTGTGTGTATTAAAGAACTATACGTATCTCGGAATTTGAGCCAGTGCTGATAGTCCCCGTTGAAGTGAGGTAAGTCTATCTTGGGCAGACGGACAAAGTCGTGCTTGCAGTCAGAACCGTGGTGTGGACCATCGTCAGCGGACGCATCGGAGGCAGGCGCGGGCGATGAGGGACGCGCGGCGGCGAGCAGCGCCTTCGCGTGGCCCACCTGCGCATAGTACAGCGTCTCGAACTGCTCCCTTTCAGGGTACATGTCGTCCGTGTTCTCTGACAACAGCTCCAATTCTGTCTGTAACACGTCGAATTCGTTATGTAGCGCTTCCATTATACTAAGACGGCATTGCAGCTCAGAAGATTGAAAAGAATCTAAGCCTATTTTCGGTAAAAGCCGAAGAAAGTTGCTGAAAGAAGTAAGCTTAGCTTTAAAGCTGCCACGCCTCTTTACAAGTTCTCTCAATTTTGCATCAGACATAATTTAATAAATTAATACGTCTAGTGCAAGCAAGGCGAAAGAAATAATAAGTTATATTACGAAAGCGACATATAAATTAATAAACAGCTGGCGCAGATAACGGTAAACAACACCTGTTATGTATAGCAGATAAAACCGGTTTGGTTCACTCAACAGATAAAGGGCAACTCGTTAATGAATAGAAATATTGAAATAACAATGCAATAACAAAACAAACCGATTAAGAAATTACTGCAGTTTTAGTAGTTTGAATAAGAATATGCAAAGCGAATGAAGTTAAGAATAAGCTATTCATATGAAGACTACGATATTAAGAGATGAATATGCCTGATCCATATAGCACTATTCTAAAATTTCTGGTAAGATATGTAAAAAAGACAGGATATAAAAGGATATGGAACGGACTCACTCAAAATTCCTCCACGTTGACTGTCCTCTGAGTGACCTTTAAGGCGCGCACATATACAGGCGCGGTCGGTCAGGCGGTTGTAAGTCCACGCGCGGGACGCGCAGCGCAAACAGGATGCTCTTCTTGCAGCGCAGAATCCCTCGATGACTTCCTTAAGACGGAAGGTCGGAAGGAACGGATGCTAAAAGGGCAGCTGGCTTGACTTCGAAGCTCAAACGACCGCTGCAAGACTTCCCAATGATAAAAGCTTCTCGGTTGAATGCTCAAGGTGGCTGCTGATAGACTTCTTGACGTCGGCAGAAGAGTTGCTGGTTGAAGTTTAAGTCGACGGACCAATGTCGGTCGGGCGGTTCAAAGTTCAAAAGTTCAAAGCTCGAAGAACCACGGTTTTGAATGCCTAGATCCAGTTGTGCGGCTGGCGTTTTTTGGCTGGGTTTGTGAGCGTTTAAATTAAACTATTTTGTTGCAATTGACTGTTATATTAAAATATAACAAAAAATACAAAAAAAATATGCACGTTGCGCACGCGTGGCATGTATAAGGATAGGCGAGCGAGTCAGTGACGAGTGGGACGGGCGACCGAGGTTCGGTCGCTGTGACGTAGTAGCCCGCGGAACCGGTTCCCGGCCGCCGGCGCGTGCGCCCGATGAGACGTAGGAACAGTTCCATTCCAGTATAATTCCTTTAATTTGCTGTGCAAGGAGTTCACTAGTGTGACTGCCGTGACATCCCTTACATTCTAATATGATGGACTTAAATTTACACTTTGGTAAAATGTAGGTGGCAGTGAAACTGTCATTATTATTAGAGGTCCAACAGCCAGTTGTTATGCATACAGTTACCGCTTCTGTATTTAATATTTCTCGACATTCAACTGAAGTTTTTTCATGTAATGCCGCTATTAAAGAATTTGATATTGTCTTTCTTGATGGCGGTGTGTAACCGGGAATCCATGATAACAACTTTTGGAATCCTTTATCATCCACCATACTAAACGGCTGCATGTCGTCGATAAACAGATTGAGCAAGTCTCTGTCAATTTTCTTTTTCATCTCTTGCGTTATGGGTTTATGTATATAAGAATTTATTGTCCTTTGTCGGCGTTGTCTAGCAGGAACAGTGCATTTACCGGAAGTCGAAGCAATATTTGAATAGTTATTATAAGATGATGGTACCTCTGCGGCCGCAGTCGTCGAACTCGTAGTAGTGAAGTCCACAATTCCTTCTATTGTTGCGATTTCCTGTGGTTGTAGGGGTTGAGGTAGCATTTGTTGTAGAGGCGGTGCTAATGGCCATATGGAAATATCATTTGCCAGAATCAATGGGTGCTTCTTTCTTAAATGACACCTCAAGTTACCCGTCGTAGATTTGTAGCTAATACACTGATTACAATATTTACAAATCCCGAAAGTCTCATTTTTAATCAAAATGATCCCAATCCGGTTTTGCTTCGCGTCGTGGCATGATCGATTAGAAACAAAAGAATCTAATCTCAACTTCGCGCGTAATGACAAAATCAAAACATAAAAAAACTTAACCTTGAACAAGTTGGGCCATTTCTCTACCATGGATGTCGCGTTTACAAGAAGAGACGTGACCGCAACGAAATATAGTAGGTACCTACGTCAATCCGTGAGTGCACTTTAAAAAATAAGTTCATTTTATGCATCTTACAACGAATATTAGCTTAAGGATATGCCTCTAGTAAAATATGTAAGTTTCTGTACTCCCTATCCCATCGATCATCTTTGTAAGATAACTAGTTATATGGAATTGTCATAAAACATAATTACCTAAATACGCATAGCTACTGTACTACTTAGATACACACTGAAAAATGGTCAATGACATGAAAGTTTAATATGGTTATCAAAATTAATTTAAATTTCTAATAGATGCTGCTGTAAGATTGTAGTGAGATGCAAAGAGTAGATAAGTACAACTATTCTCGTAAATTTGATATCGCTTCTAGTAATGTAATAACTCATGACAATTCTCTATTATATCTTTGTATTTCGTTGGTTGTATTGTTGTTTTCCTTTTGTGTTCCAGTGCATGCCATCGCCACTTTCCGTTGCGTGGTTAACTGTCTCGCTCGCACTCGGTGATGTTTGCATTGGTTGTTGCGGGCATCCGTTTTTCAATGTATCGACATCGTATACTGGCATCGTTACTCAAAAACATTTTTACAAAAACGGCCATCACTAGATATCATAAACTTTAGACCTATTCCAATATGATCGGTCTTCGGCAAACTTTTCGTTTAAATTTGTAGTGAGATGTTATGGTTAATGACGGATTAATCATAACATCTCTCTACATATTCGTGACCGATTAAATAATCCTCAACATGGATTTAGATTCGCGCGCCCAACTTTAACAAATTATATTCAATTTGTTGACTTGACATAGCACCAAAGTAAAACCAGGGTGTCAAGTAGATATTTTGATTTTAGAAAAGCGTTCGATCTTGTCGGTATCGATAATCTTTTAAAAAAGTTCTCGTCAATAGGATTTGATACACAGCTCCTATAGTTGATGGCCGTCTATCTTAGGGACCGCAAACAGTAGGTTAAAGTTAAAAATTATCAATATAAAGAATATTATACTCGTTCAGGTGTAAGTTTTGGCAGTACACTAAGACCTTCATAATTCTTAATAATGGTAAACGATCTGCCTAATGTTCTCTCTAAGGCAGAAGGTTTGATGTTCGCGGACGATCTAAAGTTGTTCCTTTCTGTCTCTGAGGGCGAAGATGGCGCAGCATTACAACATGACATTAATGCAGTGGTGGAATGGAGCGAGCGAAACAAATTGTCCTTTAACGTATCCAAATTTAAATCAATAACGTCTTCGCGATCCCATTCTCCAGTTAATACGACATATGAACTAGTAGGTACACCCCTTGAGCGCGTCACTACAATACGTGATTTGGGCCTAATAGATTCCAAGTTGAATTACCGTCAACACATTATAAAAACGTGTAAAGATGCAAATAAATCTTTAGGTTTTATTATTAGAACTGCCTCCCAGTTCAATAATTTTCATCGTCGGACCCTGATGTAGAAGAATTGAGCACTGGCATTAATTTTGTCTTAATTCAGACGTGCTGGGAATCGGAGAATGAAATTGTAACGCCCTATCGCATATATTCATGTCTGTTGCTGTAGGTTGTTCTACAATATCTTTAGTAGCAGGTTCGGAGGAGGAACTGTAGTCAACCAATTTCCTACATGAATTTGGCGAATGTTTTTGTGGCTGAAGAGTAGATGGAAGTAGGGGTAAAGATTCAGACAAAAGCTGAGGCACAGGCTGTAATGTTCTTGGTTCAGGGCAATAATCAGATCTATCAAAGTCAAAGTCAAAAGTCAAAGTCAAAAACCATTTATTCATTTAGGTCACAAAGTAACACTTATGAACGTCAAATATCATAATGTTCAGCTAATATTAATGGTGACATACGAGAACTTTCTTTACAATCCGTGTCAGAGTAATTGTTGTGATGAACAGCTGACTCTACAAAATCTAGAGCTAAGTTAGAAGCAGTTTCATTCTGAGTAGGCCGAAAAGCATTTGGATTATAGGGATGGAGCCAAGTAGCTCTAAACCCGTTCTTTATACTATCTTGAGTTACGCACTTAGGCCATACTTTAGAGAAGATTTTGTTAAACCTTGCCTTCGTTGCGATCTGGATGATGATAGGCGTACAACAATACTTCTTTATCCCAATGACGTTCGTATGACTTATTCACCAATTTGTTTAGTGGTTGTAACTCATGGGTATTTGATGGTAAACAATATAATACGATGTTCTTATCTGCGGCATCCACAATTCTAGCATCCAAATGCGAAGCAGCTCCATCAAAAACTAGCAAATATTTCCCGAGTGACTTATAGTTGCCAAGATGATGGATAAATTCAATAAATAATTCAGTAGTCATGCTGCCTTTTAGCGCCATTCTGATTATATTGCCATCAGGCAAATTGTCGTTAAATTACGGCCTTAGTCTTTAACCTTTAAATAGTATCATAGGTGGAATTGAATTACCTGAAGCGTTGACACACATAGCAATGGTAACATTTTCAGCATAATCTTGTGCGATAAAATGGACTCTCTTGCTCCCCTTTTGTGCAAGACGTTATTGCTGGTGGTGCAAGGTTAGTCGATAGCCCTTTTAATCTATATTATATAAGCATTTTGGATGTCGAGGAATGTCTGACTCTTCACACAATTTCTTTATTGCCGTGAAATGTTGTTGCACAATGTACTTATTCAGTTTTTGACCCCTTGCAGAGTTCATAAACTGTGCTTCGTGAACACAAATTTCAGTTTCCAAAATTTTTTTTTGTTTTCGCCAACATTCGCCAAATTCATGTAGGTATAGGGTTTCGTAGTTGTTCGTCAACAGTATGCATTCCTATATAGGACCCTTATAATAAAATTTTATACATTTGACCGCAAAAATAACTTTTTTTGTACTATTTCTTCTAAACCAAAATCGTATTTAATACAATATCCACTAAAGCCTAAGAAGGCTTTAGGCTATCTTCCATAGAATACAGCCTGCAAAATGATTTATTAAGTTTTATTTCACAGTTCTTAATATATTCTTTATATATTTCTTCTTTCCGCGTAGTTAATATGCACGTCTATGCAAAATTCAGTTTTATAGTTCTATCTGAGATTATCCGCAAACAGCCAGACAGAACAGACGGGTTTGGCGAAACTATAAGAGTTTCTTGTAGTTTGCTATGGAACCGTAAGAATAAGTCAAAACCTGATCATGAATCTTCATTTCATTCTTCGTTCATCTGTTTAAATTCATATTCACACACAATTCATCTTTTCATTAGAATAATTACCTGGAGTGGCTTTATTGGCTCTTGTGTAAATGGCGTTAATACAACATTTGACATTCTTGAATCGTAATTCCCAAAAAAAATAATCTGCAAGATAAATTACAAAATGAAGAAACATATTTTTAAAAATAATTAGTTTATATTGATGTGTATCACTTTAAATTTAATATTTTCTATTCTATATTTAATATGCTTTATCCATGTGTGTAATTGTAGACAGATAATAGGTTTTTACCGCATTTGGTACAGCATCAGACTAGAGAACTGTTTTCTTATTCTTTTTAATTAGTAATTTCTCTGAGAAATGTTTGCTGCTTATTTTACAGTACTTTGTGGGTACCCAGTCTTTTCTTCCAGTTGCTTCAATCCATCTTTTGCGTAGGTTTAGATCATCAGGAAAACTATCAAGAAAAGTTTGTAATTAATATTTAAAATAAATTTAGTCACGGTATGTCATTCTATCATATAAGATGAAGATGTATAACTATTTGTCAATCATAGTAAGTTTAGAAAAATTTATGGATATGGCAGTTTTCTCTAATGTCTGTTACCTATACCCAGACTTAAGCGATGTATTACGACAAAATACTAATTCCCCAGTACCTAATACATATTTTAAATTATTGCAACTTATTGAATATGGCTTTTATTATTGTGCATGTTAATTATTAGTAAATTTTTCAATAATCAAATTTTCACATGCCACAAGTAGTAAAATAGAGAGACTATGTTTCTAATTACACTTTTTTAAATGAAATAAATATAATTTTATTTATGAACAAAAAACAATTCGTTTTGCTTACTATTCGTAAGAGTATTTACATATTTTGCATATAACAGTAAAAATGTACTCACAGAAAGCAAAACAAATCGTTTATTGTTTTTAGAAACCAGGCATAACAAGTACTTAATTGATAATTTAGATATATTTATGGCTATCGAATCTTTCATTAATTATTAAAGCGACCTTAATATTAGTTTTAATTAAATAATAATGTTTAATAATTGCTGATTTAATTTCTGTTCAATATTTTTTGTTTATACTCGGGACATTTTATACCTAACGCTGGCAACACGTACATAATAATAAATATAGGTTATTTTATAATAAACTGGATAATTACCAATTATTATACGAATTTTACCACAGCAAATTGTTTCTTTAAGCTGTAGTTTATGTAATCATCTATATTGAATGTCTACAAACTGAAAAATAGTTTTACTTACGAGTGAAATGATATGCCGGCAATTTTCTTCTCACTATCGCTGTTACACGAAATAACACGGCAACGAATCATCTTATTAACTACAGTATGGATATTTATCAAATACACGGTACATATACACGGTATTTATCACGAAAATAAACAATATTTGGGACAACTGACGCTATGATGCCAAGAACTGTCAAACTTTGTTTCGCGATCTTAGTTGCTGGCCTTGAAAAAACAGGTTACGCGATAAAGGACAAAAAATGGCATAGTTGTATCTTTCTCTAAAGCATTTGAAACGTGATTTCCGCTCTTTTTCTTGTGTGAGGGAGAAAGTACACATCATTGGGTCTATTAGTTTCTCTGTCTACGTTGCAAACGAAACCTTATTACTTAGCCTACCACTGTCAGTCACTTTTTATGTCCATCTGCCAGTTGAAAATCAATGTTATTGTGTATATTTTTTATGTATGTTAGTCCGTAAGGTATTTATCGAATATGTGTCATTTCATTTACTGTATACCTACTGCATGTAGTCTGTGAATTGATGCCTTAAAATAAAAGTTGAAATTATTATTATTTCAAGCATTTATTGACTTATGATATATTAGTCATATTATACTTAATGCATACGTAATAAAACATTACACAATACAAACAAACGTTATGAAATACAATATTAATTAACCAATTCTTCACTCATCAATATACCTAATCACTTTCATCAGAATCTGACACAACATTAATAATGAATTCAAAATCCATGTCAAAATTTTTCATATATTCTTTTTCGATATCGTTAACATGTCGACATGTATTTTCCCACATAATCAATTAATCATTTCAATTCGTTCCTTAATTAAAGCGATTATAGACGTCAAGTTTTGTCCAACGTTTTTTTTAGCCACGTAGTTTTTTAGTATTACCCATATCTTTTCTACAAGATTCTGGTCTGGATGATAAAGATGTAATCGTAGAACTTCGAAACCTTTCGACTTAACTGGCTCATTGATTGCAAAACTTTCGAACCTGTCTTTATTCTTTGTTATTAAATCATACAATTCTATTTTCTTCAGGAATTCTTCATATGGAATATTTTGAGTCAGCCATGCCTGCATAATGTTCTTATTTGAATTAGGACATTTTTCTATTAAAACGTTGTGGTAAAAAGCATTATCCATAACTATTACAGAATTTTTTGTGAGGTTAGGTAGCAGTTGTTTCGTAAGCCATGTTTTATAATTTTCAAAATTCATGTTGTCATGGTAATCGCCACTTGTTGAGTCTGCTTTATATATTAAGCAAGCATTTGGAACAAACCCTTGACATCCTCCGGCTTGAACAATTATGACCCACATTCCTTTTGACAACTTTTTCTGAAGTATACTCGATGTATCGACCTTCATCACAATATTTTTTAAGTTATTTTAAATACTTGAAGCGCAACATTTGTATATCATGCTTTTCAACGAGTATTTTTCGATTGTCGTCTGTTGTAGACCATTCAAAGCCAGTTTCTCGCAAAATTTTACGCAACGTTGCCGTACAGTACAGCCGTTGAAACCAATATTTTCGATAAAACTTCTCTTAAGTTTTTTTAATGTAGGCATTTCATTAAATTCTACATGAAATGACATTATTGTTCTTCGTAGCACAGATATATCAAAATCGTTCAACGTTAATTTCGGACACAGCCGATTTCTTTTTGAGGGCGACTTAATGATTTTCTGTGCTATGTCTGTGGGGGTGTTTACTAATGTTTCGGTGGAACTTGCCTGTTGTCTTTCTTCTTTTAATATGTTTGATATAGTGTGTTCACTATAATCAACAGCTTGAGCAGTTCGCCATCTGGCATCAGCTACATTTTCAACTCCATTTTCTGCTTCATATTTCATGCGGTGATATACTTCAGCAATAATTTTCTTGCGCTGTAAAATAACATTTAAATTATTTTTTAATTTACAAACTTATTTTATTTATGCATTATTAAAAACAGTTTAGTTTATGATTTAAAACAAAAAATATTTACCTGACTGCGAAGATGCTTTTTCGTTGACATGTTGACCGTACTTTTGTTGTGAAATCGACGCGTGGTTCCACTTTCATGTCTCAACGGTGACTGAGCAACCAATGACAAAGACTAATTTATGAGTTTTGAATCTATACACCTTCTTTGCATGTGAGCGTAACCGTTGTAGTGGAGCGTTCATTTTTAGAATGGTTTATCTATACCTTCCGGAATACCGACTAAACCTACCATGATGTTCCTCGACAAAACCGCTATTGACAGGGCCGCGCCAATCACTTGTACATGCGGTCGCGACCCCGCCGAGGTTTCGGCTCGCCGCGCGCCTGGGAACGCGCCCCCCTCTTAGAGGGGAGACAGACTCGACACAGAGGCGCGCCTGGGAACACGCACGCCGCCTCTCGAACCTGGTGCTGAACGGATGGCGGGCAGGTCCACGAAGCCCACCTCAGGTAAAACTTCAGGATGCTTTGCAGGAGGCTTTTCAGGGTGAAATCTTTGCTTCCAGACTCCAAAGCAGCGTTCTACAGTGTTACGGGAAGCAATATGTGCCTCATTATACTTTTCCTCACTACGGTTTTGAGGTCTTAAAAGAGGAGTGAATAAATATGGCTCTAATTTGTATCCAGAGTCACCTAAAAGTCGCCCTCTAAAGGGGGGTTTACACGGGTCGATTTTCGCCGTGCGGCGAGTCGCTTCACTAATTGCCTCACCAAGCCGCATCGCTAGCCCATTTACACTGGTTACTAAAATCGCATGCGGCTCTGTCATTTCCATCGAAAATGTTGAGCAGAATAGCCATTTGTGCCGGAATTGAAATAATTAATTATTCAATTATTCAACAATTGCTTAAAGAACAAAGAGTGAAGAAAAAACAAAAGGAAAGAAGAAAACGTAATGTTTGGGTACGTGGATGGATTTCTCGACGTAAGGACTTGGGTGCTTCGGATACTTTATTGGTTGAGTGGAGTTTAGAAGATCCTGATTATTTTAAAAAACGATTAAGAATGACTACTGATCAGTTTAATACTTTACTACATAAGGTTACTCCGCTTATACAAAAATGCGATACCAATATGCGAGTAGCACTTTCTCCGAAAATTAAATTAGAAATAACTCTGAAGTTCTTGGCTACCGGTGATAACTATTCAAGTCTTGCAGAGTCATTTAGAGTTCCAGAATGCACAATTTCCTTGTTTTTGAAGGATGTTTTGGATGCTATATACAATGTTTTACAGGAGTTCATTATGGTAAGTGAAACTAGTAATTAATTATAAACGATTTATTTATAAATTTTCCATTGTGTTTTCATCTAAGCATGACCTAACAGCTTGAGATAGAATATCGTCGTTCACTCCGTATTGTTGCCCAGTATTTTCTTGTGTAAGTAAACAGCTGGCAAAATAGTCTTCTTCATAATCGAGGTGCCTTCTAGAAGTGGAAGCTTCGGGAGTCGAAGTTTCACGCTGGTTTTGAAAAGCTTGGTTTCGGGAAGTAGTAGCTTCGGCTTCTGGAGTCGAAGTATAGCGTGTATACTCTGAGAGTGAACTCGTAGGTCTAGCAATTGGAAAATGTTGTGTATTTAAGGTTTTTAGTCTTTCTTGTGACAAATAATTATTGATGAAATTTTGACAAACAATAGCATTTCTTAATGGCAAACTACGTAATTGGCTTGCCACATGTACTCCGAATGTATCAAATTCATCTTGACGGATAGTTTGAGCCAAAGTTTCTAATCTATTAACTGCTTGTAAAACAGGTGGGTCCATTTTAGGTGCGTCCATTAGAGCACGCTCCGCCTTTTTCTTTGGAAACAATTTTTTTTTCTTTTGTAAGGGCGCAATATTATCTTCTTGTTCCAATTCATCAAAATATGAAGACGCGTCGCTGTTTGTGTTCACCGCTGAATCTTTTCCCTGTAACCATACACTAATATCAGTTTATTTCTTTTAGGTGCCATCCACCACAAATCAATGGAAGAAAATACAAAAGGATTTTTTAGATCGCTGGCAATTTCCTTTTTGCTGTGGGGCTATTGACGGGAAACACGTATTAATCGAAAATCCACCACACGGAGCATCAGACTATTATAATTACAAAGGCACTTATAGTGTGGTGTTGTTTGCTATAGTAGATGCACATTACCGTTTCATATATATAGATTTCGGAACTAATGGACGCATGAATGATTCGCATATTTGGAAAAAAACAAAGTTCTATAGTGCTCTTGAAAGAAATAATTTAAAACTACCTAATAAGGCAGTTTTCGTTGGTGATGATGCTTTCCCTTTGGCAACCTATTTAATGAAACCGTATTCAAGACATGAAGGTTTGGAACACAAACAAAAAATCTTTAATTACAGACTATCAAGAGCACGCCGAATCGTAGAGAATGCCTTTGGCATAATGGCTTCACGATTCAGAGTATACAGAAAACCTATATCTGTTTCATTGGATAAAACTGATTTTATTATTAAAGCGACCTGTGCGCTGCATAACTGGCTTCGGACTAATCTCATATACATGAATACTCCCGAATTAGTAGACGGAGAAGACTTCAGTTCAGGGACAATCAGAAACGGAAGTTGGAGAAGCATTCCTACGGCAGGAGTAGACGAATTAATTACACCGCTATCTTCTAACAACTATTCACGAAATGCAAAAGATCTGCGCGATAGATATGCTGACTATTTTGTCGGACCAGGAAAAGTTTCATGGCAAGATAGAATGATTGCGTAAATATTGTATGTTTATTTAAGTAATATTATAAAAATAGCTCTGTTCACGATTTACCTATTATAATTTATAATATGCGAACAAGAATAACTATTTAATAAATAATAATAAGACTTACCATGTTATCTTTACTGTTTCTTCCTTCTATCACTGGCTTTAAAAAGCGGTCAGCTACAGAAAACCAAATTAATTGAGGTCTGTATATATCATCCTTTCCCGCGCCACTCTTCTTTGACTTTGCTACCTTACTGGCCTCTCTATTATACGTGGTTCGTATATTTTTTATCTTCAATTTAAGCTCTTCAACTGTTATGGACAAACGCATTTCTTGAATAATAGATTTAAGAGCCGCTAAACGTACATTATTGTTCCTGTAATCTTGTTCTCTTGGGTTCCATAAGCATGGATGCATTTCATAGCATTCCAAAAACTGTATGGTGTTATTTTTGTTCATGGTTGTTACGATACATGTACACAGAAACGCTGTAGTAAATAAATACACGTGCGTGCGCGAAACACCTTCATGCGGCGGGCGATCGCCTGCAACTGATCGTTTACACGGTCGATTTTAGTCACCAGTCGCATGCGGCCGGTTGCCGCGCGGCCAAAGTCGGATGCTACCCAACTTTGGGGCTTGCGGCTTTAGTCACTTGCAACTTAGCCGAATTGCCATTTAGATGGTCGATTTACGCCGCGCGGCAAAAATCGTGCGGCTTTAGTCACAAGTGTAAACCCCCCATAAGTAACCCTCTCTCGAACCGCTCTTTGAGTGATGACTCATTAAAAATTCGAGCATCATGAGTGCTACCTCTCCATCATAGAGAAGTTATAAGAAATATTTATATTGGGTAATAGAGTGGCAACTTCATTTATGTTTATTATTGTGCTCCCGAATTTAATTTTATTTAAATAACTGCTTATTAAAATATATATATAAATTAAAATATATAAACTATACTGTAAAGTAACAAGTCATCTTTATTTTTCATCATTTTATCACATTCACAATACATTACAGAATAAAAAAATGGCCAACATCACAAAATAGGTATTTATTTCATGTTGCTATTATGATTTGTCATAACTGCCTAATGAACTGTATTATATTCATATAAATATATGTTTTATTTTATTTATGTATGTTTATTAATTTGGTTGTCTACGCCTTTTAAAGCCTCTGCTTTTTAAAAACATGTTACGAGATGAGTCCTTAAAGGGGACTCACTTGTGTCTAGAGATGGGCAGTGGGGAAAACCCAACGGGAATATACCCAGGTTTTTCCCATTTGGGAAAAAACCGGGTATTTATTTGGAAAAAACCAATAGACAGGTATTTTCATTACTTAACGTAATTATCACTATCTTAGATATTTAGAACAAATGCAGACAAAAACTTTGCGCCAGCGCATATGGTGTACTAGCTGTTGCCTGTTGATCGAAACGTGAAAATGTGTAGCAGGATTCAGGAACTAAAATAAAACCAGCAGTTTATTATAACAACAAAAAGACGTCTTATTGTTTTATCATAAGATTTTTCCTGCGCATTGTGATGGAATGTTACTTCATTGCAGAAATAATTTTTTAATAGACAATTAAAATTTTAAGAATATTTGACCAAAATAGAAATCAAAGATAGATTTTACTTACTAACAATTATTTATTACACTTTACAAAACTTACAAAAGTGTTTTTTTGCAATTGAAAATTTTTAGTCACTGTCGCTACTGTCATGATCATTAAATATATTATTAATATTGCAAAATTCTATTTCTTGTGTATTTCCACGAGATGTTGAGGGTCGTTCTTCATTTATTAGGCTACCCAACGGACTTGACAATTGTCTAGGTGTAGATAACGGCTCGTCATCTTCGTCATTGTCATCATCTTTATGTCTGTGTAATAGTTTCCAATTATACGATATAAAAGCTTTTTTTGCTGCCCTGTCTGTAGTCAATCTATTTCGTTTGTGACTATGTATATGCGCATGCGTGCTAAAAGATCGTTCAGTGGCTGCTAAAGTACAGGGAGCAGTTAGAATACGTACTGCAACCCTACTCAGCAATATGGAGCTGCAGAGTCCTCTCTACCAAACTACCGGATCGGCGACATGCTTTCATAAAAATGGTCTGCTCAATAAACCCTGTTTAGCTCTATAATTGGTTAAATCAACACCAACGTCAATATCGAGCGATTGGCTCACGTCGTGTATTAACTCCATGGCATCCACTTCGTGTTCTTCTTCTAATTCAATGCCTTGCGATCTTGGATCTAATAAATATGCAGCATAATGAATGGGTTTCTAACAATTATTTGTTCGCCTAATTACAGCATTTGTAATATCTTATTGGTGATGCTCATTTAGAAATGATATATCCGGAAATGCAAAAATAAATGTAGACTTTAATATCTTTGAAAGCCACATAAACTTCATTTATAAGTATTCCATTGCCTTCAAGTTTGAAAATTTTATCTGTTATACGTTCCAGTAGATTTATACAATTTTCTACCATGGTCCAGAAATTTAAATCCAATAAATTTGATTTTATTTCTTCTGAAATGATAGCAGCTTCGTGAACAGCTAATGTCTGTAATGCTACTTTGGATTTTTTAAACTTTTTAACGCAGTGCAGTAACTGCCCCAGCGGGTTTTCCCTGGCAATTTTAATGTTTCGCCTGAACCTTTTTCTTTTATAATCTGAGCTTATAAAGCGCTCATACTTTGGTTTCTTTTTATTGCTTTTATCGTATCTGTGGAAATCGATATAAACGCATTAATAGGTTCTAGTATTAAGCAATCTTCGCATAGCAATGCATTCAATGTATGTGCTACACATCTCAGCGGTATTATATGTATACGAATCTTTAACTATCTGAAATGCTCTTTGAATATTATTTGCGTTATCTCCGATAAGAGTTACAAATTTGAGGCCTCCGTACACGTTTATAACTTTTATTATCTCTTGAGATACATATTGGCTTGTATGTCGGCTTGTAAGAGTAATAAGGCTTTTAACAAAAACAGGCTCGGATTTTGCAATAATGAAGTTGATGATACCTTCATTGCGCTGATTGCTCCAGCCATCACACTGCAAATGCAAATTATTTATAGACTTCAGTTCGTCTGTAATTTCTTTGACCATTTCATTATAAATAGTTTCCAAATGTGTTGTGGAGATAGCTTTTCTGGATGGTAACTTATAAAGTGGTTGCAAATCGTCAAAAAATCGTGCCCACAGCGGATGTTCAACGATTGATAAAGGAGCACCGGTAATAAATATTGCCTTCGATAAGAGCTGATCTAGATAAAGTTTCTTTTCTGTTGAAATTTCTGATGAAGTCGTAATATTAGAAGTAATAGTATCCGTCAAACTGTTATCCTGTGACATTTCATGTTTTGATTCATCTTGCAAGGGCAGATTTGTGGCAGTTGTGCCAGTAACAGGTATATTCTGTAGTTTGTTCTTGATGATAGTTGGACATCTATAACATTTCAACAGATGGCTGGTCATCTTGCTGACATTGCCAAATAGGTAAACTTTTTCACAGTGTTTGCATTTTACTGTTTTACTGGTTGCCGAATGAAAATAGTTTTCCCATACAGCAGTATTTTTCTTTCTGGGCATAATGTGATCTAAGGGAAAAAAAACAAATGTAAAAACAGTAAAAATGCATAGAGTTGTTCTAAAATATTGTATATTAACAGAGTAACCTACGAAACTTATATGAAATAAGTATAAATGGCCAAAAGAAGGAATGTATAATTTGCCCAATTTGCATATAACGCCCGAGCGTTTGGCCATCTCTTGACATGACTCATTTCAACTTTTGTAAAATAACTATTTCCTACAGTAAATAAACTTAAATATGTCGATATCAATGAATAAAAGGTTACAAGGTTTGCAAGGAATCCACAAATATAGTACCTAAAACTTTCATAGTCTCATATAACAATTATTAAAGCTCAAACTTACCGGTATCGAAGTCCATAAGAGTAGCAGTAGTTGTCAATTTAAAGTAAATCACGTATGTATTTAATCATTAGGCAACCAAAAGTCCACAAAACAAAATCCAAGTCGCCAATTAAACCAACAAATTAACACAAGTGCGCACAGTGCGAAGCCAAAACAACGTGTGAGATAGATAGATCACCAACGCGTGCCCCACTGCTACAAAAAATTACACTTCTATGCATTACAATTTTTTTCATGATTGTTTAATGCTCTTTACAACTAAGAAAATGTATAATAACATTAATGCTCACAGCAAATTTAATATATTCGGCTATTTTTGGCCTACTAGCGGTAGTTTTTAAGATGATATAAGTAATGTTTTTCAACTTGTGCAAAGAAGTCGAACAAACACCTCGTTGGATAGCGGAGCCATCTTTTTCGAATTCTTTAATTTTTATATACTCGTACTTGTGGAAACTTTTATATCTTCAGTTTCCATCTTATTTTTGCACACTTGGCAGTTTTTATAAATTGCCTTTTTGGCTTTTCTGCTATCCACTCACTGCAATAACCAATTGCTGCGCATTTTTCAACATTTTCTTTGTCTTTATTATTTATTAATATTTCAGTATCTATATCTGCGATGTCAACATGGTCAAAATCTATATTTATTTGGGAGTCACTAATTAATGGTGCTTCCTCTTCATTAATAAATTCTTTGAATGACTCCAAAGCAATGCAGTCGTCTGCTTCACAATTGGAGCCCACAACGCGAGTTATAGTTAAATTATTTAACATTAATGTTTTATACGCTGCAGCAAAATGGGAGGCACTTGGCATTATATTGCTATGACCATGTGCACGTATAGATGCGTTTTTTTTTCTGATACGTCTTAATTGAAATTGCGCAGCAAAAGTGAATTAATCCCCTTCTTATGCAAAAATAAAGTAATATTTTTAAAGGCCTCTATAGTTTTAACCCAGCTCGTTTAAGAAGGCACCAGTCCACCTTTTAAGTGAGTAACAAATTTCATAGATTTTTATACACGCAAACTTCTATTCCATAAATTCCTATGTGGTGATTTTGGCGATACTGCGGTTCTGTAAATTTTCCCTCCAACAGCTTGGTGAAAACTTCCATTCACACTGTCGAACAACTCATCATAAAATATTAATAAGTCCGCAGTTTGTGTACTGTCCTCGGGCTTACAACCAGATTCTGTAACCAAAGGAAATAATATTTATATTAATAGCTTTTACTAAAAGCCAAAACTACTACTAACATTTAAATATATAAAGCAACCAATAATGCAATATGCTAATCATTAAGAAACATTAATTAACAATGTTTAAGATGTCCAACACTGTTTCTTTATGGAAAACTATATAATTACATTAATATTAAAATAACACATACATTTTTCTTAACCATTTATTCAATATCTACATCAAAATACATTTGCACATACCTGCCATATATCCCAAAGCTGCACCAACAGATTTGCTCAACACTTGTGTGGCATATTTCACTTTCATTTTTGGGATCACATGTGGTACAACATGAAATGCAGTCAATTTCGGCATAATTTTGAAGGCCTTATAATTAGGTGAACGTTCATACAGTTGTTAAATGTGTTCCCATTTTGCAAGACTCTCTTTACCACTCATTGTATATTGAAGGTCTTTATTTAGAAGATTATTTCTTATACCCTTGATTAAGTGTGGGGGATCATATATTGCAAATATCCTTTGCTTTTCAGCTATGAAATAACCGCCAGTGTATTCTTTGTTGCTTTTTAGCATGTTTCTTTTAGTGTCATCCATTAAGCTGTTGATTGCAGCTAAATTTGTGGTTGCTTGATCGCAATCTGTTACAATCACTTTTAAATCTGCTTCAAACAATTGTCTGAGAACCAATAATATTTGCCTCTTCAGAGCTGACGTATTTGTAGCACCAGCTGAATACGAAATCCACACTGGCTGCTTGTATTTATTTACGGCCTTATCATGAAGACCAACACATGGTCACATAAGTTAGGGTGTCTATCTTCACCATCATCTACAAAACCTTCTATTTCATCTTAGGCTGCATTGTACGTACATGATGTACCAATTGCCATTTCGTCAAACACCAATGTACAAAATGTATGTTTCTCGGGCGTCTTGGCAATTCTTTTTGTGTTTACATATTCTTTCATTATAGCCAGGTGACAGGTTTATGTTATGTAGCAATTTTTGTAGAGAACGCCTCGAGGGTAATACATTCTTCTAAGCACTCTGTATGCCTTGGGAGAAGGTTTATAGAGGGCTAGAGCCAAAATTTTTTCTTCCAGTGTGAATCGCCGACCCTTTAACTCCTTGCCACTTTGTGTAATTTGCATGAGGAAGAGTTGCTGATCATTTTTTTACATTTTGTTAGTCAAAATGTTAAAAGCCCTTGGTTTAGATATATTTATTGCAAAATTTTCTCGTTTTGTGCCGCTTTTCTTTCTCAATTTCATGTTGATTTTCTTCAAAATATTTTTTACTTCTGCTTGATCGGCTTGGGATATTTTGTGTGAAACTCCTTTTGTGACGCCTTTCTTTCTCAATTTCATGTTGATTTTCTTCAAAATATTTTTTACTTCTGCTTGATCGGCTTGGGATATTTTGTGTGAAACTGAAAAGTATCATTATCACATTCTATTATAATTATGAAACGAAATGGAGTTATAATGACTTAGTAAAAACCCACCTAACCTATGATGCGCACTTCTGACTTTTTGGAATGTTATAAAAGACCTTTTGAAGTTATAATTAATGAATTATCGATCATTATCATCATCAGAGCAGCAATAGTTTAGTGGGGAGACCAACAGACTGCAACACAGAGGGTCTCAGATTCGAACCCACGCCGCACACCTCTGACTTTTCAGAATGTTATAATGACTTTTCGAAGTTATCACCCTCCCCGCTGGCACGAACATATGGGTCAATCATTATCTTAAGCCAGTGTCCTAAAATATCTATCATGTAAACATCTATCTATTCCTTCTTAACCCTTCGGATTGCAAAGGACAGACAGCAGTTGCTCGCTTCAGTAAAATCTGGATAGATTAAAATTATTTAAATAAAGTTACCTGTTATAATACTATTTTGTTTCCGTGGTAAAGTTAATGTCTGAGATGTTGATGGCATTGGGTCAATAAAGAGTGGCGCCTGAGACGTAGAGGGCACTGTGTCAAGGTTGCAAGAAGTGTGCTGATTTACAAAAGTGGCAAAATTATGAGTGCCTGTAATAAAAAAAAATATTTGGTGGTATTTGTGACACAATTTATGAATATTTTGAACCGAATTAATTAACCAATTTATTCGAACCCACGCCGCACACCTCTGACTTTTCAGAATGTTACAATGACTTTTCGAAGTTATCACCCTCCCCGCTGGCACGAACATATGGTTCAATCATTATCTTTAAGCCAGTGCCCTAAAATATCTATCATGTAAACATCTATCTATCCCTTCTTAACCCTTTGGGTTGCAAAGGTCAGACAGCAGTTGCTCGCTTCAGTAAAATCTGGATAGATTAAAATTATTTAAATAAAGTTCCCTGTTTTAATACTATTTTGTTTCCGTGGTAAAGTTAATGTCTGAGATTTTGATGGCATTGGGTCAATATAGGGTGGCGCGTGAGACGTTGAGGGCACTGCGTCAAGGTTGCAAGAAGTGTCCTGATTTACAAAAGTGGTATAATTATGGATGCCTGTAATAAAATAAAATATTTGGTAGTATTTGTGACACAATTTATGAAAATTTTGAATTTATTTATTCTATACTAATATTTAAAATTAAGTTTGTTTGATTGCATAATGTTACAAATTATCAGTCAGATCAGGCATAGTTGTTATTAATGACATAACCTATTTATTGAAAAGGCATTAGACATACCTGTGACATTAGAGTATGTGAGTCATTGCGGAGCAAAGCACATAAATTTGAAAATTGGAAAAGTGAATGTGTCATTTACACCTTTAGATCAGTCATTACCTAGAAGATGCAGTTGGGGAACAGCAATTTCAGGAAAATGCTTGTGGCATACTCTTCGATTTGTAAATATAGACTTATTGTTCATCCCTGCAACTTCACCACCTATCCTTGACACCCAAGCTCCAAACCGTTCAGCATCAGTCACAGGATTAGGGAATCTGTGTAGATGCACATCTAGAAAAACAGAAAATATATGTTTCACATAAAAGCATTTTACCACTTATCCTAAACCCAACCAAACTAAATAAAAAGAAAATAAAGTCACTGTTTCTTTCTGTCTTGTATTTACTTTTGCATTCCTGCAAATCCAGTTTCCATTGCTAATAGAGATAATCTACATCTTTAAAAAAGTTAACAAAGTCTTCCAAAAGTTACCAGGTCTCCAATGTTAATCAGTTGAGCGAGAAAAATATTAAGGTACTTCATAAACATTCTTTTAATGCTTATAAAATTGATAAAAACGCATTTAAAGCACCCACAATAAAATACAGTTAGGATGCAGCAAAGAGTGCAACTTTTTATGCCTTAGAGAAGTTTTTATGATATTTTTTCTATTTTCGTAAGTCATTGCTTTTTTAATGATTTTTTATTGCTTTCTAGATAAGAATATTGTTCAGAATGACTAAAAATAAGCTTAAATCCTTTTCTATAATTGTCATCAAATACGGTCCAACGGATTACAATTTAGTAATGTTTGTGATAAAGTTTTTACAAAGTTTATTCAAAACGATATCCAAAATTCAATCTGAATTTGGATTATAAAAGTGAAGTGGAAGCGTAACTTACCATACTCTATAGTGATGGAGCACATAGGTACACAGCACTTGTTTTTAGACATAGTTTATGCACCGATAAAGTTTAAGATTTATAAATAATAAAGTCCAAACTCCCACAGGAGGGCTTAAATATCTTTGCACGGAGAACTAAGCTCGACGTGGAAAGACCGATGAAAGTATTTGGATTCTTGAAATACGCGGAGGAACTAAAGCTCAACTCAACACGAATATTACGGAAAACAAATCAAATACACCGGTAAACAAAAGTAAATGCGCACGAGCATGTAAGCAAGCCGGCCGCCATTAACTTTTTGAAATGTCAACTGACACCAGACCTATAAAACGTATTTCTACCACACCTGTACCATTTCTTTACATAAATAAACTTAAATTAAGTCTTAAGCTTACTTTCACACTTTTCTAACGAAAAAAATTACAGAATTATCCGTCTCAGTTAATTGTAGAATTAATATCATTTTTGCCGATTTTTAATAGAATTCAAAGGTCACTATTAATACAAATTCTACTGAAATTCATAATATATTTTATACTTGCAACATAGATGAATTTAGTCCGCGCACACTTTACAGAGGGAGCTAGTGGTGAAGATTTTCATGGCTGTCGGGAAGATTCCATGCTCTCCATCTTGCAACAATATCCGGGATGCGAAGATGTGCATCACAAGTTACCTACCTGCAATGAACATGTAAATAATTAAATATTGGAAAGGAAAATGTAATATGCATTGTTTTGTTTCACAATAATAGTATGTATAAAGTACCTGAACATTTAGCGAGTAGAATCCCTTTCTATTTATATAATATTGGGTTGCATCACCTTTACATTTGCGGATTCTTATGTGAATGCAGTCAATGCAGCCAATAAGAGTAGGTCAATATACCGTATGTTATAGAATTCCCTCATCATTACTTGTTCTTCAGCAAAGGTGCTAGGCATCTTGATAAAAGAAGCTGAGTGTCGAGAAAGTGCATATGCGACTCGGGCACAAATCCGACCGGTAGTTGCTTGAGATAAAACGTGATGATCTCCAGCATCCTCTTGAACCTGTAATAAAATATATTAAATAGAAATGAGTTTAATGACGTATATTAGAAATATATAGGTATGTATTTACAGCAGTATAGAATTCAAAATACTTACCTCTCGACGACCCCAGCATCTTATAGCTGTTAAAACTTGGAGTTCGGGTGGGGTACCAGAACCTCTACTATCTTATTTGAGATCATCACGTACAAGATTGATGATAAAGGTAGCAGTAGCTTTATTGAAGCGATAAGGCTTACGAAAGTCTTCGTCATCCAAGGAAAATGGATCACTGCTACTTCTATTCAACTTTCTTCGAAGCGGTCTTTTTTCAATTCCTTCAGTTGTTTCTATAGCATCTAAACTTTGTAAGGCTTGCATTTTAATTATAAACGAAGTTAATAGTTATTATAAAGTTCAACTTCAACTTTGTATTTATGGCAATTTAAATGACCTGGACGCTATATTAAATGCATTTTATAGTAGAATATATCGAGCTTTTAACATGTATGTGCCGATAAAAAAGGCAAAGTTAGAAAATAGTAGGTACATATACCCAGTGTGGTATACGAGCGAAATTATTAGAGACATAAAACTTAAACACGTGTTACATAAAAGATATAAATTTAGCAAATCTATCGAGGACTACGAGGCATTCTCACAGTGAAGAGCGAGAGTTAAGGCTGAAATGGTGCGTGCTCACGACGAGTACCGGGACCGCGTTCAAAACCACCTAGTGAGCGAACCGCGAGCGTTCTGGAATTTTATCAGAGCTAAGACAGGAAACTCGTCCAGCCGCAAGATCATAAAAGACGGTCGGGTATTATCTGAGTGCGAGAGCGCCGGAGTGCTCGCGCGCTTGCCGCCAAAGCGCTCGGTGGGGTCGGACGGCATCCCACCATACAGTTTTAGGGATTATGGAGCAGTATTGATGGAGCCTTTACAACATTTATTTAACGTGTGTATTAACACTGCAACGTATCCCGACCGATGGAAGCTCACCCGAGTAGTACCGGTGCCGAAGGGAAGGGGAGGGCCTGCGCCGACTGATTATACACTCGGTTCCAAAAATAACGGGTCAGTCACATAAACCCGAATATCTCCCGAACTACGTATGCCATCCTAATGAAACGAAGACTGTTCAATTGAGAATTTAATTATACAGATAAAAAATAAAATAAAACTTAGTTGCACCCACAATATTAATCTCTAAATTAAAAAAAAACTAAAGTAGTCATATTTTTCTTAAGATTACATTTTTTTTATGATTGTTTTTTTTGCTGTTTTTCATCACTTTCTTCATTTAATACTTTGTATTGCCTCCACGAGCTCTTCTGACAGCTTCCAGGCGATTAGGCATGCTGTACACCAAATTTCGAAGCCAGTGCTGAGGAATACCTTCCCATTCCTCCACCAGTGCTTGCTTGAGCTCGGGAAGCGTGATTGGTGGGGGGTTTCGACCTTTCACGCATCTCTGAAGCTCATCCCAGGCGTGCTCGATGGGGTTTAAGTCCGGGCTTCGCGCTTCCAATAATATATTTTCATAGTTGACATATCATCATTGGATAGGTATTTTGAATTGAACAAAAGGTACTATGGCCTGAGTTTTTAGTGTAATCTTCAATTGTTATTCACTGTAGTTCAATGTCTTGGTTCCAGGTGTTTACTAGCTGCACGTGTGCTCCATTACGACCCTATATTTGCTGGTCAAATAGTAAATGCCTGTGCTGTGTTACATAACATAGCAAACAAGGCACGATTATCAGTGCCACATCTGACACAGCAAGAGGTGGAACAAGAAGAGAGGATGCGTGTACGGCGTAGAGCAGCCGAGGTGGATATGCGTCTCGAGAGCCAAAATATACTTGTTCAAGGCAATCGGCGAGTCAACAGAGACTTATTGGAAGGTCGTGCTGTGCAACAGGCTCTTATCAACCGTCTGTGGCTTCATAGGGAGTGAGGAGTCACCAGAAAGTACCACCAGTAGTAGTAAAATAGAAACAATATTTTTATTAATTAAAATATATAAAATTTTTGTTATATACAATTTTTGTTGTAATCTTCGTTTAATCTTCTGAGGTAATCCTCGATCTTACCTAAAAAAGAAAATTGTGTTTAATTTCTTACGTTTTCAAGCTCTTGAGACTATGAATAGCATATACAAATAAAATCAAATATATGTATATATAATAATAGGTGTTCAACTTATAACTATAATCAAACTTGTTTATACATACATGTTTGTCTTGTAAGGCTTTACTTATATTTTCAAGTGCCTCAGCTATCCGTCCCTGAGCTTCAGCTGACTTAAGTGCAGCCTCAGCCATTTTATTTGTAGCTTCAGCCATTGTCTGGCAAGCTACTGCCATCATCCTCTCTACCTCTATTCTTGATTTCTCAATGGTGGCCAGCATATTACGCGAAGCCTCTAGCTCTGAGGATGCAGGGGGAGCTGCAAAATGACCATTCTTTAATAATATTTAGTTATATAATGAGTTATTTATAATAGATTATGTACATACATTGCCTATTTAAACGACTGCGACGTCGAGTTCGCTGCCTGATTGGCAATGTTTCATTCACTTGGTCACTGAAACAAAATATAAAAGATATTTAGTAATTGACTGGTGGTACTTTGACTGCTTGCTATTTTTAAAAATAAATACTACCTTTCTTTGCTTTGTGTGTGTAGATGACATATGCGAAACATCTACAACAACTTCATATCTGGAAATAAAATAATAGGATTAATTAAAATGAATTAAATGAAATTTTACATTTATTAATTAATATTAATTATGTATAACTTTAAATCAAATATAATATATTATATTTGGTAGATAAGTTAAAATAAAATCTCACTCATTGATTATGTTTTGTCCATTTTCACCACAATCATAAGGCAATGGAGATGAGACATGTGCAGGCGGAAATGTGGAAGGTGCAGGTGAAGAAGAGGTTGTTTGGAGAACAGGCTTGCAAAACAAAAAGAACAATAAGCTTCAAAGCATTTAACATACTTAACAAGTCATATTTAGAAGAAATATTTGCCATGTATGAGTTTACATAATATGAATAAGATTACCTATAATAACTTACCGATAAGGGGTTTATTTGCACCTCAGCTTGGGGTGTGCCACTCCTACCCGTGACCTCAGAATTTGCACCAAGCAGAGCAGCCAATCTTTCCTCTAAAGGACTTAAAATTACTGGTATGCCTGGCCCTCCACCTGTACCGCTTAAATTTGATTTAATCTGCCTGATTCGGCTAAGTAGTCGGCATTTATAGTCGGTAAACCACTGCAAATATTACTTTAGTTATTTACTGAATTAACATAATTTAAGTGATTAGTTTTTGTTTTGTACAACACATTGTCATATTTATGTAAATAAATAAATAACATACGAAATCGATTATGTATGAATTTAACAAACCTTGTTCCACTGTTTTGCCGTTCTCTGGTCACCGTCTGCCTCGGCATTCAATATGCCTGCGCACTCTGCCCACAGCCGTGACGAGAGGGAACTCGCCTCCTTTGATTTTAAACGGCCGTGAGCAAGGTCCCTGTGACCCTCCAGATATTCCACCAGGAGTTCAATTTGTCGAACTGACACCCGTTTTCGCGAAGTCATGGCTGAAACTCGCAAGAAAAGAATTTGACCTGCTACTTCTTCGTAAAAGTAAACATCATTGCACGTACGATGATTACATTTTATTATAATACATAACTTGATAAATTTGAATAGTTTTATTTATATTTTGTTCGTTAGGCACTTCTTTTCAAACTTCGTATGTTTAAATGCTGGCGCTACTTACTCTAATTGACGTTTATTTTTTTAATTTATTATTTGGCAATGTTCGACCTTCAATCGGCCAAATTTTACAATTTTTGTTTTTATTTCAAGTTAAAAAATATGATTACCTATTTTCATAGTAAGGAAACATCCTACAAATCGTATCAGTATATTAATTTAATATTTTATTATGTTATAATCATTTAAACGTAATCGATTCCATGCGATTAATTAGTGAGTAAATTAATTTCCCTCATATGGCAACACCGTGGGTAAATTTAACTAATGTAATAGCCCAAAAGCCTAGAAGCCATGTCAAAAGTATTACATACGACTGACGTACAGTTGACGCGCAGCACACGCGCAGTTTACGTGCAGCTCACGCGCAGCTAAACAATTACAAGAATACCATTTTGCATTAAGACGTAAACTTCATTGCAACTGCACCGAAACTTGATCGGCGCGTCACGAAGTTACTTGAATTAGCCTACAGGGCGTTGTTGGGGTTGCGACGCCATTGTAGTGCCTCGGGGATGATAGCCACAGCTGGGGTTGATAGCTTTTCGGCTATCATCAGAAAAAAATAGCCTCCTTGTTACAGCGGGTCCGTGGCAGTTCCAACAGCTTTCTGAAGACGGTAGCCAACAGGCTTGATGTTGACAGTGCTATTATGCAGCACTGGACACGCGTTCACATAACCAAGGACGCCGCAGTTACATATAACCAGTATGTGTAATAGTGGTATCCTGTTATGTACCTAGTATGAACAAATATGTATAAATTGTTATTTACTAACATAGTTTTTAAGATTATTGTTACTAACACTATGGATTCCGGTCTAACATTACGAATAACGAATAATAACGAAGAACGGAATAAACAAACTAACATTACGATTCCAAACAGTAAATAAATAATCAATTCATTAAAATTCGAGGTAATTTAATAAAATTTGTACGTTAAAAACTCATTCACACTGTAGTAGTTTTTAGCTTAAACATTGACCGGGGACATCTTTTTTGAGCCTTAAATGCTATTTCTTTATCGGTTGAGTTCGCCCAGAAAATGACACCGTAGCGTAAGTGCGATTCAGCTATACCGTAGTAGGGTAAAAGAGGGTAATGGGGGTCACTTAAGCGAGAAATAAAATAAAATTGTAATAAAAAATAAACTATTTATTGCAACCGCCTTTAAACATAATTAACTTTCATTTGAGATCAATTTCAGTCACTTTGGCAATCAACTTTGGAAATTATAAAACTAGAAAAAAAAAACAGTTTTGACTCCCATTACACCAACATGGGGGTAATAGTAATCACCCTGAGGGCAATTGGAGTCAAAGTATATCTAGCACAAATCGCAGACATAACCTTCAGCCGAGTTCCACCCAGTGCACTCGGCGTGAGCCCATAACCCACAGGAGGTACATCTGTACCACATCTCATTGTTTCTTCCGAAATCATCGCATATAAGGCATCTGTTTCAAGCATTTTCTGCGTCATCATCCTCATCGTCCTGGCATAAGTCATCAGTGCCAACATCTGATTCAGAAGTTTCATTCGGTTCTTGTAATACTTTGCGCTTTGCCTTTTCAGGACCCTTCTTCTGCACTTTAGTTTTTTTTCCCTGTCCTTTGCCTTTCCATCTATTTTCTTTTCCTTCTTTTTTCTTTTTTTTATTATTTTCTTTTTCTAAAAGATTTTCTTTTATTGGCGTGGAAGTTAAAATTGTCGCGTGTTGCTTCTTTCGGCCTTGTCTTGTATTTAAAACAGGAGTTTTCTCTGGCAACTTGATTAAATCATAGAATGTGGTGTTGATTTCATTTGGTGTGCTAGGAACTTGTGAATCAGTCTGTTTTGAAGTGCTTGGAACTGGTGCATGAACTTCTTTTGATGTGCTGGGAACCATACTAGTAGCTGCGAGAGATTCATTGCAATCTTGGATTGGTATGGGCTCAGATTGGAGAATTTCTGCAGGAATGAAATCTTCTTCTGTGAATACTTCCGGATTTAGTGGAAAGATTCCAGTTGATCGGAACCCTGATTCTCCCTTACTAATAGACGCAACATTACTAAATGCTTTCCTCACCAAGGATGCTACGTCATAAGGTGTTATCTTTTCTGCAAGATGGCTTTTTAAAAATAAATCACATTCTTTTTTATATGCCATTTTGAGCGGACCAAAAAAAGAAACATCCAAGGGCTGCATCCTATGAGACGTGTGTGGTGGCAGAGACAACATATGGATGTGATTGGTCTTGCAATATTCATAGACGGAAAGAGAAATGTGACTGGCATGATTGTCTAAAATTAAAACGATGGGTTCATCTGCAGATGGCTTAGCATGCTGTTTAAAATGCACCAACCATTCAAGAAAGAGGTGCTCATTGATCCACCCATTGTCTGAGCATTTATAAAGCGCTCCTGCTGGACCATCCTTTTCGAGTAAAGGAGTCAATCTTTTTCTAGGGAAAATAAACATCGGTGGAATGTACCCACCTGCAGCGCTCATAGCACACAACAAGGTGATATTTTTCCCCCTCTCCCAACTGGTTATGGATCCTACTCTCCTCTGACCTTTTAAAGCCAAAATTTTGCCGGGAGTTTGTACTGTTGAGATACCAGTCTCATCGCAATTATATATATTTTTTGGAACAAATCTGTGCTTTTCCATCAACTGTCCAAGTAGCTCAAAAAACAGACTTACTTCTGTTTTATTAAATGCCGTGATTCTATTAATGCTGGTTGCCTCCGGTTTCCTGACAGAAATATTATTTCTAGCCATAAAAGCATTCAACCAATCGCGTCCAGCCATTTTTGAAGCTTGGTTAAAATTGTGCTTCAAATTTAATTTTTCAGCATATTCAAAAGCAACTTTTCTTATTTGATTAGCAGTGCAACCATAAAAAATATTTGCCATTTTCTTCACCAAGTTTGCTAGCTTCTCTTCTTCCTCAGTACTAAAGACAGTGAATCGTCCTAGATGTGGTTCTACGGTAGAACCTCTTTTAATCCTCTTTTGAAGACTTGAAAAGGGGATTCCCATTACTTTAGCAGCATTCCTTATAGAAGAACCGCCATCAATAAGCTGTATAGCTTTTTTCAGGCTATCAGAAGACCAGGAAGCTTTTTCAGTTGTCCTGACTCGTACTTTCGGCATCTAAAAAGAGATAAAAATAACTTAACTCAACATGTATAGTTGCTGGCAATAGTAATCACTTGCGGGTAATGGGAGTCACCTCTGACTCTCATTTCCCACAACTTCACCAACGAGAAAAAAAAATATAAAAAAAAATCTCTAAGATGCTGATATAATCAGAACTGCACATCACAATTTTGAACATCTAACTAATTACGGGTAATTTTTTTAATTACATAGTACAATACATTCTCCACTTACCTTCTAATTTGTAACGACGTAAAATTACATCAGCGGAGCGCAAAAACAAAACACAGCCGTCACTCAGTGGCACGGGCGCTGACTGGTGCGAGTCGTCCTATGCTGCGGCGGGGGGCCGTAGCGGGGGGAACGACGTCATTTACGTGTCGCTCGCAAGTACTGTTTCGTGGTTGTGTGGTGGTCCCATTGCCCGCTGATTCCCATTACCCTACTCTCCCCTATGCCGCAAGAAGTGTTTTCGTGTCCACTATCGAGGATAATCTATGTAAAGCAAATGCAGATGAACTCAATTTTTTACACAACATGTCGATATGTGCTTTCCAGTTTAAACTGCAGTCTATTTGTAATCCTAAAAATTTGGTATCAGTTACTTCATCAATATCGTCATTTTTGTAATGTATGTGAAGGTTAGGTACACAAGGCATACGTTGTCTAAAGTGCATTATCTTAGTCTTACTTAAATTTATATTCAAATTATTTTTATCTAGCCATTTAATTAAATTGTCAAGAGAATTATTTATGTCCGTTTCATATGTATTTACATTTCTACATGGGATCGTTATAGTACTATCATCAGCAAACATAGTTAAGGGATGTTCAATGGACGTGGGCATATCATTAACATATAATATAAATCCAAACAGGCCCAAAACGTTCCCTGTGGAACACCAAATGTAATTTTACGTTCTCGGGATCGAGATATCTCTTCATGCTTATTAATTACATTGATGCGACTAATTTCGGTTATCTGTGTTCTGTTTTCTAAATATGATTTCATTAGCTCGAGCACGTTGCCTCTTATACCGTAGGCTTCCAACTTATTTAATAACGTATTATATTGGACATAGTCAAAAGCCTGCGTCATATCACAGAATATTGCACATATGCGGAGTCGTTTATCTACATTTCTAATAATCGGAAACAAAAAGTCATAAATTGACATATCGATGGTTCTATGTTGCCTAAATCCTTTCTGTTCTTCACATAATAAGTTATTATTTTCAATGAAGTTAGCTAACTGTTTTTAAATGTACTTTTCAAATACCTTAGAGATCACTGGTATGAGTGAGATGGGTCTATAATATTCCATCAATTCCCTATCTAGTTTCTTAAATAGAGGTTTAATTATAGATTGTTTTAATGCCCCTGGATATATACCCGTACATATACTGAGTTTGACTAAGTGACGCAGATGACTGCATATCTCGACTGATACTGACTTTAGTATTTTAATGGCGATCCCATCAACACCAACACTGCCAGTGTTTTTTAATGACATTATTATTCTATGTATATCGTTTGGTGTGCTGGGAGCCATGAACATTGACTTTGTATTTCTTGATGCAATGGATGCTTTTGGTTTATATTCAGCATCTAATTTTGGATGAATTTTGTCAATAAGAAAGTTATTAAAAGCATTAGCGATATCCAAAGGTTTGTAAATAGTTCGATCACCAACTCTTAGTTTTTCAATTTGCTGTTTAGGGATATTGTTATTTGTCCGATTAATTATTTGCCATGTAGTCTTAGATTTATTTTTTGATTGTTGTAATTTGTAATTATTCTGTGCTTTCTGTGTTAGATTTATAATTTTACTATATAATTTAGAATAAGTAGCAAATTTCTTTTTATTTTCGTGGTTAGGATTCAATCTAGACTGCCATAAGAGTTTTATCTTTTTTTACTGCATAATTTAACACCATTTGATAACCATTTAGGTTTCTTAAATGCACTGATTTTGATTTCCTTGAACGGGAAGCATAAATCGTAAAACAGTTCAAATGTGTTCATAAAATCATTATAGGCCAAATTAGGATCTTCAGTAACATATATCTCCGAAAAATTGAGACTGTTTATACAGTCTTTAAATTTTGCTATATTTTCATTGCAGTAATCCCTTCTAGTTATATACCAGTATTTTATTCGACATACAGAGGGTACTGGACATTGAAGCAGCTGTGCTGTATGGTCTGATAATGCAAACTCCAAGACATCTGTTTTTACAGATTTTTTAAAACTATGCGCAAAATTATCTATACATGTCTTGTTTTGTCTGTATTCAAAACATCTGTTTGGATCTATTAATTTCTTATAGACACTGTGCATTGCTGTGTTTATTATTTATTCATTTACTACCATTTACATTATAAATGTTTTAGCAGATTTTACTCCTAAAATTTTCGATTTTAATTTCATATTGTAATTTAATTTTGGCCTATTATTATAAATGTGTTAAAATTGGATTATAGCTAACTTTTACTATGTCTAAGCTTAAAATATATTATCAGAATGTGCGTGGCCTGCGTACGAAAACGAACGGTGTGTTTCGTGGTGTGTGTCTTAACTCCTATGATATCATTATTTTTACGGACGTGGCTTGATGATAGTTATTACAATAGTGAATTATTTGATGAACGTTATCTCGATTGGAGACGCGATTGTGATTACGCGCGAACCGGTCAGAGACGAGGTGGCGGTGCTTTAATTGCAGTGAAGAAAGAACTTACTATTATTGAGAGACAGGAATGGCGCAGTTCGGCTGAGGATATTTGGCTGTCATTGCTCCTTAAGAGATCGAAACAGCAGGTTAGTTACAATATTCATATATGTGCGCTTTATCTATGTAGGGAGAATCTAGGTAATTCTTATATTACACAATTATGTAACTTTGGACATAAACTTAGTGACTTAATGTTAGCAAGTCCACTTGACAAATTTGTAGTAGTGGGCGATTTTAACTTTGGCAATAACGTTGAGTGGTGTCACGCGGATTTATCCCTAAGTGAATTAACGCCCCTAAATATCTCATCACAGCATATCACGGCTTTCTTTGATACACTTCATACACTAATAATTCTAATGGCAGATTGCTTGACCTTGTATTTCGTAATGATTCTATATCTGTGTCGGAAAGTAGGGAGCCATTAGCACTGCCCATTGATTCTCACCACAAACCATTACTCATTCAAACTAAATTTGTTGAAATTTATCAATTTCAACAAACTCATAGACAATCCTACAAAACCTTACATATTTTCAATATACCACTATTAAAGCGGAACTGCATTTCATAAACTGGTCTCAATTATTACTGACAGTGAGTTTAGAGGATGCGGTTACAACATTTTATAATATATTGTATGAACTGAGGGATAAATACATACAAGTAAAAAAAATTAAAAATCTTCTTTCCCTCCATGGTACACCCCTGCATTAACTAAAATGATTAAGGAAAAATATAAATATCATAAGAAGTATAAACGATACAAAAACTTGTCAGATTATAATTCATACTCCTTACTTCGCAGCAGTTCTATTAAATTAGAAAAAAGATGCTATGAAAAGTATATTGAAAATATTGAAGCTTCTATTGTTATGAACCCTAAATAATTTTGGACGTACGTGAAAAGTAAGCGCATTGTGGGCGCTTTTCCTAACGTAATGCGTTATGGTGAGACCTATGCGGACACAGAGGGGGATATTAGCGAGCTATTTGCTAGGTATTTCAGGTCCTCATTTCTGGTACCTGAGCCATCAGGCAAGTAGTGAAAGCACCTCGAGTGAGCAGCACAGCGGGACAGCAGTGTCCGTCGGCACAGTTGCCATAAATAGATCACGCATATTGAAGCTGCGCAAATCAATGGACCCCACCTAATCGGGAGGACCTGATCTAATACCGCCAAGCTTTATCGTCAACTGTGCTGACGGTCTTGTTGAACCTCTTTGTATTTTGTTCAAACGTTCTTTGATGGAAGGCTTAGTGCCAGGTATTTGGAAATCTGCATTCATTACCCCAGTTTTCAAAAAAAGTGATAAAGTTAATATTGAAAATTACCGTCCTATATAAAAAAAAGGCCCTTTTTTCAAAAATTTTGGAACGCGTCGTCTACACTGATGTTTACACAGCTTTCAAGGCTGGTCTCGGTGAGGAGCAGCATGGATTTGTTAGGAATCGCTCAACAACGTCTAACCTAC